>CM064572.1:16849045-16930733 GCA_032716605.1 Paralithodes platypus
AAGAAAAAAATAAGATAAGAACAGAAGAAAAGAGAGGAAAGAAATAAGAGAGAAAGAGAGGAGAGAGAGAGTGAGGAGAGATAGAGAGAGAGACGCCGGTGCCCACTGTTGACAGGGTTCAGCCTTCTGGACAGGTCATATGGCAACACATACATATACTCAGACAGCCAGACAAACATCATATATACAGGACATACGCACACACATACACAGATACAGTACTACACAGACCACATATGACACACATTTTACAGTACATACAAGTACATACAAGTACACACACACACACACACATAACACACCCTCAAAAACATACACAAAGATACATAGCCTATACACTAATACAATAAATACGCATGGGTACTCAAAAACAGTGTACACCCAGACACAGACATTACACACAACCACACCTACACACACATAGACAGCCACACACACAACTATGCTGGCACAACACACACACACAACTAGACCACACACACACACACACACACACAAACACCCCAACTAGAAAAACACACATATGAATGTCATGAATGGAGAGCCTCATTGCAAATACAATTCCGCGAGGAATCCCTTCATATACAACCAGGTATTTGGGGGCCAGGAACACAAATTTTACTTGAGATTTGTTCTATATATTTTAATTAAAATAAATTTCGTTACTTTTTGTCAATGAACATAACGTCAAATTGTATTTTGTTATCAATACAGATAATGTTAGTGAGTCTATATATCTTATAATAAGTTATCGTTACGCCTGTGGCACCAATATGGCGGAGGTTGGCCGGGCTCTGTTACTCTCATATACTCTCTCTCTTCCTCTATCTCTCTCTCTCTCTCTATCTCTCTCTCTCTCTCTCTCTCTTTTCTTGTTTTATCTTTCTTACATTCTTGCTGGCCTGCTTTCTTTCTTTCTGTCTGTCGGAATATCTGTATCAGTCTCTGGTTCTCTCTCTCTGTTATCTACCTGCCTACTTACATCATGTAGGTACCTTTATAGCTATCTCTTACTCTAGAGCCCTCCCTCCTCCTTCCCCCTCCCCCCATTTTCTCTTCTCTCCTCTCTTCTCTCTCTCTCTCTCTCTCTCTCGTTTCTCTCTCACTATCTTTCTCTCTCTCTCTCTTTATCTCTCTCTCTGTTCTCTCCCCCACCCTACTGTAAACCCCCACCGCCCAGCTGGGAGGGTTATGGTAGTTCCCCCTCCCACACACACACACACCAGGCCACCCCATACTTCACCAAACACTTCTAGTGGAGAGAGATGAGAGATAGAGAGAGAGTGAGAGTGAGAGAGAGAGATTAAATAGAGAGTAACAGAGCTAGGCCATCACTCCGACATATTGGTTGCCACAGGCCGTCACTAGCTTCTCTTTACAATGGACCACTTGCGAGTTTCAGCCTATAAGGAAGTTGGAGCCGTGAACATCCCCGATATTAAATAGAAATGCAATAATAATGTAGGTGTCTGATGGATAAATGGTAGGTTGAAATGAGTTCTATGTATTTATAAATGTACTACGACCCGTATGTTAGCTGTAAATTATGTAAAATAGCGTTTTATACAGCTCCAACTTCCTTATAGAACGAAACGGCGCAAGGCGGCAATTAACCAATTGCGAGTTTCAGGCTAAATGGCAGTTGGAGTTTTTTTACATTGATAATTAGCAGAATGACTCAGCTAAAAGGAGGTTGTAGTACATTAATAAATACATACAACTAAATGCGGTTGTAGTGCATTTATAAATACATAAACACTAAATGCGGTGGTAGTGCATTAATAAGTACATACAACTAAATTCAACATACGTTTTATCCACTAGACATTCTACTTTATTATTGCATTTCTGTTTTAACCCCTCTTTGGCGGCACCCGGCGATATTCGGACAAGAGAATCACTAAACCTAAAGAGCGGGGCACGGCTATAGTCGCATGCGAATTTTGAGCACGTAATGTGCTCTTGAAGAGAGCCTGAGCGGTGGGAGGAGCGTAGGTCGGGGTTCTGACCAGTTCGCCACGGTTCACCGCGGGCCTAATGATGTTTACTCCCAAACATTATCCACCCTCCCGCCATCACTAAACAGGGTATTATGTCAAGAAATTACCGTATTTTAGGGATTTTTCCTTCGTGTTGCACGATCGTTGCAAGAGAACCCGTGATCGTAGAGGATGGTTCTGGTGTCATTGGAAAGCTCAATTATTGCCCTTTCAGGCATTCATAATTGTATTACACTCTGGCTCTTGTTTATGCATGAAAAAGAGCACGGAAATAAGCTCGTTTAGGGTTAAAACCACCACTTGGCAGATAGTAGAAGTTACCGCCTAGTCCACTTCGTTAAGGTGTTAAGGGAGCCCACCTCGCTTTTTTTCTCGTTCTCTCCCTCTCTCTTTGATTTGTATCCAGTCAGCCCCTTTCAGCCTACTGTTTTAAGATGTTTACCCCTATTTAGGTTGTCAATATTTTCCTGGGCGAGCAGTAGGGAGCCAGCATATATCCATATATTTTTTGACAGCAAGCTAAATTTGATTTTTTTTCCGATAGAAAAATGTCTCCGGCAAACGCGGATTTCTCCATACAATGCTGGCTCGCTTTCGCTCGCCAGGAATAAATCGACACCTGAATGGGGATAAGCGTCTTAAACCAGTAGGCTGAATGGGACCGAATGGATACAAGCCAGGGAAGAGAGGGAAAACGACGAGAGAGATAAAACAAAACAAAAATCCGGTTGTTACCCCTTCTTAATACCGATGGTTATGGCACCAAATTCCTCATAGTTAGAAAGTCGCAAGTGGTTAATTAAACATGTCCTTACCGAATAATAAAACGTTCTGCAATATAATGCTACAGGATATGTATGGGTACAAAACATGGGGATACTAAAATACTACTACTACGAAACACTACTATTAATACTACTAATACTACTAAAACACTCCTACTACTACGACTACTACTAATATCAAATATCAAGTTTGTAATAAAAGGGTTTGTTTTTAAAAACAACCACATATGTAATATATATTTTATAACGTATATTATGCAAAAGAGCATTGATTGACGTGGTTTATTGATTGACTGACTACTATTACTACTACTACTAATAATAATAAAGAGCATTGATTGATTGATTTATTGGTTTATTGATTGGCTGACTACTACTACTACTACTACTACTACTACTACTAAATATAATAATAATAATAATAATAATAATAATAATAATAATAATAAAATGAATAATAATAATAATAATAATAATAAAGAAATAATAATAAGAATAATAATTGTTAGGCCCTGATTTTATGCAGGTTTAACAATTGATTAAGTCGTGAGTTCTTCGAGACTGGAATATCGGAGTTCATGGCAAGTACTATAAATAACACAATAGAGGATAAGTATAATATTCGAAAAATAATTTGTAATACAGCTTTATTCACTTACTCACTAGTTACACATGTATAAATCATAAACACTAAACATGGAAAAATCATTAAGTGGCACAAACTCTAGTGTCATTTATCCCAGCACGATCGCGGATCTAGATGGAGATCAGGTATATTCAATTTAACTTGTCTAAGTACTATTCTTCTTGAGAATCATACGCACTATTCTCTTCTCGAAAGTTTATAATAAAGTTTCTAAATTCAGGGTTTATTTATAGTCACGATATCTCTTGATTTAGATTCTATTCGTGGATAATAGTGGACGATGTGATACAAGTTCCTATAATCTTGGCCACAAAATATGGAAGCTTAAGCAGGATGAACTTTTTCAGTTTGAGTTCAAGTTTGTGGACTCTGAAAATATTTATGACCACTGACTGAGATTATTTTCAGAGTTCCTGAAGGTGTGTGAAAATCTTCTTATTTCGTATAAATTCACTAGTTTCTTAATATCAGTATTCAAAACGTATGTATGGGTGAATACGTAAGTTTAAGTATTAATGTTATGATATTCACTGGAGTACTGTAACACCTAGATTCTGTAACTCAAAGTTCAAGATCTGACGGGACTCTGTTTATTTTTCACTTAGCGGAAATATGACAGAGTTGATGAATGCCGTAAAAATCCGTCTGAAGGGGAGATTCCACTTGAGGGAAAAATTTTTTCTTGACCCCTTTCTACTTCATGTTTAGGACCAATTGCTTTTTGATATTATAAAACGTTTGACCCATTTAGTTTAGCGATTTTTTTAAACAAACGTTCACCCCATATTAAGACCTTTAGTGTAATTCAGGTTGTCGATTTTATCCTGGCCGAGCCCCGATAGCGAGCCTGTAATTTAAGAGGAAATCGGGCCTTCGGAAGGACATTTTTCTACCGAAACAAATTTACAAATTTATCTGGAAAGGGACTCAAGGGGGTGTAATTTTAAGCTTGATGGAGGGTCTAGGGAACAAACTAACTACCTCCCCTGAATTTGGTATATATGATAATTTATTTAGTTAGAACGTCGTGCTTAAAGAGGGTTATTTATAGGACGTATTAACGTTAATATTTTCTTATAGATTAACTTAGTGGAGAACCCACTTTTACAACTTTTCACGTATTTCGAGGTTATTAAAGAAAACTCTTGTTAATGTCGGTCACGTTTGAACACTAACATTTTCTTATTATCTCGTCACATGATACTGGGATTTCGGTGTTAATTTCTATATGATTTCTTTAAAAGATAACAAAAAGCGCATCTTTGTGAGATAGTTTGGTAGACAGCTCTAGTAATTTGACGAGATCCTTCGACATTGCTTTATTTCTGTTCACTATCTGCTTACCTAGTTGAAATTTGTCTTGCGACATGTTACCTAATATTTTAATCACTCTCGTTATTTCTAATGGTTTTCTTTAATGAGTTATTTATTTCCTTAAAATAATTAATACATGTAGATACATAGGTTGTAAATTTATTATGTTTGTTAGAAGACTTGGGAGAATATGATTCTTCTTGGTCAAGGCTGGTGGTACATTAGGCAAATTCCTTTTCCTGGAGTGGTGATGGGGCAAGCCTGCTCTACAGTCCGCACGAGTCGCCCAGCTTCTCAGGTTCGTCCTGCCTTGGTGGTTGACCTCGACACTGTTGTTTTGGGCGGGGTCATGGTTGTTTACGTCTGGTGTTCTCTTGACGTCCTTTCGCCTCTTCTCTTTTCTTTGTTTTCTTTTCTTCTGTATTTTACTTCCCTCCACCCCCTTTTTTACGTCGTAGGTACGTCCTCTTGCCTCAAGAGCGAACGGTTACGTAAAACTTCCCAGGTGACCTTTTGGTAGATTGGAGGGACGTGTAAGAGTTCCCACCAGTCTTTGGAAAGTTGGTTTCGGTGTTTTACTGGGGTCAATAGTAACTTAGTATCCATCAGAGGTGAATGGGAATGGTAGTGCACTTGTGGACGTATGCTGTGGGGAGGAGGCTGTGGATAGCCAACACCTTCGTCCGACCAACAGAATGATCCAACAGGTACACGTGGAAACGGATGTTGACGATGAAGGATAAGACAGGTGGTGGGAACGAAAGTCATGGATTGATTATGGGTATGTGTGGATGAAACGAATGAAGAAATCTGTGATGGATGCCATAGTGTATAGGGGTTATTGGAGGGGGTCTGTCTGAATCATTATGTAGTGGTAGCTAAGGTTAGGGATACAAAAGAAGGTGGGTTTAGAGGAGAGGCTGGAGGGAGGCGAGAGGAGGGTGGAATGGTGAGGAGGGTGGAGAGGTTACAGGAGGAGGAAGGAAGGGTTAGGAGTACAGGCGAGCAGTTACAAAGACCAGTAGGTGGGTTTGACCTGGAAGTTATGGAGGGGAAGTGGAGGAGCTGAGCAAGGTGTTTAAAGGATGAGATCTGTTGCAGCATGTGAGGAGGTGTGTGGTGTGCGGAGAACCGAGGGAGGGGAGGTGTAAAGGTACAGCATGGTGGACACAACGAGGTTAAGAATAGCTGTGGAAGAACAGAAAAGGAAGAAAGCATATAGAGAGTGGTTGGGTAGTAGAGGGAATGGAAGATTCCGAGAGAACGAAATACGAGCGAGGTACGTGGGAGAGGTAAGAGGGTGGTGAAGAGAGTAGTGAAGGAAAGTCAAGAGAAGAGGTAGATGAGGAATTTGGAAGGCATCGGAGTGTTAAAATGGAGTGGATGAGTAGAGAAGAACTGTTCTGGAAAGAAGGTCAAGAAAGTTAGGGAAAGGTAGCAAAGGGAAACAGAAAGGGATGTGAAAAGATAAGAATGGGAGAATGCTAAACCGAGAAGCAAGAAGAGAGTCGAAAGATGGAGGGCGTACTTCAGTGAGTTGCTAAATGTAAGGAAGGCGAGCCAGCAAACATAGCTGGATATGGGGTTTATGGGAGGGAGAAGAAGAGAAGTAGTGGCAGGAGGAGGTGGGGATCAGGAGGTCAGAGTGTGGGAAAGCCTATGAAAAGAGTGAAGTTGGGGAAAGCACCAGGAAGCGCAGATTGAGGGGGTGGAGGAAATGTTGAGGTTTTTTTATGGTGGTGAGATAGTGATAGAATGGGTATGGAAAATGTGCAAAAACTAGCATGGGAGAACGGGGAGTGCCACCCGATGACTGGGGAAGACTGGCATAATAGTCCCCCTATGATAAGGGCAAAGGGGGAAAGAGGATGTGTGTGGTAAACCACCGAGGAATATGTCTTCTAAGCGTAGTTAGGGAAGGTATACAGTAGGGTAGTGATCGAGAGAGTGATGAGTGAGAACGGAGGAAATGGATAGGCGGAAGAGCAGGGAGGTTTTAGGAAGGGAAAAGAGGATGTGTAGATCTAGATTTTTACCCTGAATTGTGTTGTGTCGAGAAGTATCTGGAGAAGAAACAAAAAGGTGTATAGTGCCTTTATGGACTGGGAGATGGCCTAGGACAGAGAGGATAGAGAAGGGTTGTGGAAAGTACTTAGAATATACGGAGTAGAGGGCACAGTTGCTGAAAGCAGTGAAGAGCATGTATGAGGGTGCAAAACGGCGACAGTACGTGTGTGAGAGTGAGCAGAGCGAGTGGTTTGACCTTGAATGTTGGTTTTGAAACAGGGGTTTGTGTGATGTCCCTGTGGTTGTTTACTGTACTATCTGGATGGAGTCATGAAAGAAATACTATCAAGGAGCACTAGTGGATGTGGTGGTGTTTGTATCGACTGAAAAAGGGAGGAAATTGAGGGGTGGAAAGCATATCTATACTGCTGTTTGCGGATGATAACAGTTCTGATTGACGTGATAATGAATGGGAGTGCAGGGGTGTTCTGGGTAAATGGAAGTTTGGAAACAGTGTGCAAAAAACGGAAATTTGAAGGTAAATGCGGGGACGGAAGCAAGGGGTTATGGTCTTCGAAAAGGGGTGACGTCACAGAGTGTGAGGTTGAAACAGTTGGCCGGTCAGGATATGGAGATCGTCAAACTCTTTTACCAAGTATCTGGGCAGTGGGTTGGAGTTAAAAGATGGGACTATGGATGAAGAAGTGCGGGAAGAGGGTTTACAACAGGGGATGAGGGTTGTAGGAACGCTAAAAGCAGTAACAAGAAATAGGGTGGTCAGTATGGAAGTGAAAGACAGAAGTCCTTTGCATGACAGTGTGGGTAATCCCGACACTGCGACTTACGGAAGCGACAGCATGGACGTTGGTTGAGAGACTCAGACCAAGAGTGAGAGCAGTGGAAATTAATTACTTAAGGACAGTGCAGTGCGGAAGTTGCATGGAGGGGGATAGACGGGGGCAGACTAATGAGGACGTAAGAAGGAGGTGTGGTTGTGGAGGTAGATGGTGCTGGAAAGTGTGAAAAGGAACAACTTGAGCTGGTTCAGCCATATGGAAAACGTATGGAAAGCGAGGAGAATGACTAAAGAGGGTGTACGAGGAACGAGGTGGAGGGACAGAGAGGGAGAGGTAGGCACCGACATGAGAGGTGGAAGGGATGGAGTGAGAAGGAAAGTACATGAACGAAGGCGGTGCCTGGTTGGGGGGAGGGGCGGCGGAATGACTGAGGACAGAGGTGCATGGGGGCTGGTTCGTTCGTGGCCACCCCTTCGGGGATCACGGCGTGAGGCAATATAGATAGATGAGATAGAATAGTAACTTGTAGGGAAGTGGTATGGTGTTGCATTATGGAAGCTGTGATTGGGCCTCATGCGATTGTGTGCGAATTCCTGACGCATTTCCCTGGGTCGGCTGAGACTTTGATCCTCTTAATAAAAGGTGTAGAGGACATAATAGTAGCTTGACTAGTAGGAGGTTGACGAGAGGTGGATGTGGTTGTGGTGGTGGCGGTCAAGCAAGTTATTTTCTTCTCTCTGGGTTGCTGAGGGTCATAGCTGTTTGCGGACTCAAACTTACTGGGGATTAAGGATTTCGTGAACTGGGGAAAATTTCTCGGGGAAGGGGAGAATTTTGTGTTTGTTAAGCCAGCTATTCTTAGTGTTCTAGCGTTGTCGGTGTATGTTGTGTGGATTGCTGGTATAGATTGAGACATAGTATCATGGAATTGATCTGTTGAAACTAAGATAGGGATAAGATATCTCTCTGGTCTTTTGACTAAACGACCCGATTTAGTGGGAAAATTTGTTTTATAGGCGGTTCGGGGCTAATTCAGAGGAAGAGGAAGATGTATATTAGGGAGGTTTAGGGTTGGGGTAATGGTGGAATTTAGGGAGGTTGGTTGAGGTGACTACTTTGTTGTTTGGTGTTTGTGTATGATTTAGTTTGAAATTTTGGTGACACAGTAGAGGGAAAAGTGGATAGAATGGGTGGTGCAAGACGAGTGTGAAGAGGAAAGGCGGTACTGGGATCGGAAGACGTTGATGGAATAGGTTTTGATGACATTTTTGAAGTACTGAAAGAGGCAGGTTTAGGAATAAAAACAAATCTGGGGATCTAACCCACTGAACCCCAGCGACGACAACGTGTCGTCGGCAATGTATGTAACGCTAAACCCCAGCGATGACAATGTCGTCAATGTTAATTACTCCGGTCCATGCCTAGAGGGCTCAGATTGTATGGGAACTGTGTAAGTATCCCACGCACCTTGCCGATGGTTGAAACTCTCAAATCTAACCACGTGCGCGTGAGAGCGCAAAAAACATGGTTTTTGAGTGTTGTGCCTTCAATTTTTTTTAAATCCGTTTTCGGGGGCTCCTGGACAATGCTTTGACCTATTGATAGTTTTTTGTGGTTTTTCCTTCATTCCTAACCCATTCGCTATTGTTTCTGGAAAAAAAAATCTCAAAAATGCCAGTCCTGTTGGTACATATTAACAAGCTGGGCAGTGGGTTAAAGGGTTGGTGACATTACGTGCTAGTGGAAGGTTTTACAGAAATTTTTGAGAGATAGGTTGAGGTAGCATTCTAAATTGAAGAGGTTGGCGACCGGGAACTGTAGGTGGAAGCATTTGACTGAAGTGGATTTAGGTGGAGAGGTGGACAAGGAGGTATGTGGGCGGGGTAATTTTTGGCGAGTTGGCCTGGGAAGATTGAGGAGGTGGAGAAACGTGATGGTGAGGTTGTTGAGGGTAGAAGGAAGTGGTGGAGATTTTATTCTGTTTCGACACTGATGTTCTGGTATGTGTTGTACGTTTGTGGGTACGGAAAGCTACGCTGTATTCGTGGACGTAATGCATAGCCCAGGTATAGTTAAAAACATGTTACTTGTGGAAGTGTCAGAATTGGTAGTGGGGGGGGGGGGGACGTGATGCCTGGCGAGGGTAGTAAAGGGTGGGGCGTTCTCAGGGTGTTGAAGGAATTATTTTTGTGTTGTTTGGTTGCTTGGTGTAAGTATGGGGGGTTAATTTAGGTAGGACATGAAATATTTGGAGCTGTTACTTGAGTTGGATGATCATGGAACTTAGGAGAAGGTGAATTAGGAACTTTATTGTGTCGTCCGTGCAGATTGGGTGAGGTTCACTGGAATTGTGATTGGTTTATAAATTCTCACAAAGCGATTTCTATACCTTTGGTCTCCCATGGTAGTTGATGGATGTTGATAGGGTATTAGGGATGTGAGACCGGTATAGGGACCTACATATCGAGATCCTAACTTATCACAGGAAGTTTGGCTACCATAACAGTGTCGCCTATGGCGAAGGGATTTTGCTTATCTGTTGCATCATGCTTAATATCTTGGCATACCTGAGCAAAACTCACAAAACGTGTAGTGAATTCAAAGTTACCAAATGGGCTAGAAATACAGTTAAGTCGAATATAAATTCTCGAAACTGGTAAGTGAAGTAGTTTAGTATCACGTACTATCGAATTATAGAATAACGTATTAGCTATATAGAGCTGAATATAAATTATTAGAAAATTAGAATTAAGTACTAACTCTTCGATATAAAGTTTTGGATAAGTTACAAATTAAAGGGGAATCAAATGACGAATCAATATACTGAACTCAGTGTACGAGATTGAATAGAAATTACGGGAATTGGTTAAATAAGTACACTCTCTGTAGATACTGTATTATAAAACTTATGACCCAACTAAATAGTAATACACACGGAATAGATCTGAGAGTGTTCACGGGTAATTACGTGTAGGGATTGTTCAATATTAGGTATAATATATGTATATCGTTTGTATGGAATATAAAAGGGTTATATCCAGGGCGTTTATAGATATATCAAACCGTAGGTTTAGTGTATCTTGTTCTCTTAACACGAGGAAAAGTTATGGTAAGGAGAGTCCGTATTTGCCTCTAAAGTTACGTATGGAACACAAATATACTCATACCCTTAGCAACAATTTCCAACACACAGTAACACAGAAACACAAACATTAGTTGGACGCGAGGGAGAAGTATGATCCTTGAGAGATCTGGTCGACGAGGTACACGTAGTCTAAGTTCCTCCTTCTGTATGCACCAGACGAGGATGCCGTACGCCACCCAAAATACTAGAATGGACACTTCTAGCTCGCCTAACACCACTCTCACTCACTACTGCTCCAGGCTCTCAACCAGTGTACACAATCCGTTCCAGCCAAGGCTTAACAGGGAAAGTATTGTTGGTTGAGCTCATTACAGCGTAGAGATGGACCGAATATTTCGTTTCGTATTCGTTTGTCCGTATTTCGCTATGTTTCAATATCGTATTCGTATTCGTATTCGCAGTTTCATTCATAGCTATTTGCAAATACGCGAATATGTTCACGAAACCAGAATATATACAACAAATTTAAATAAATTTTAAGTTAACAAAACGAATAAATAACAGTGTAGATGTGCGTTGGGGCCGCTAAAGTGGAAGGAAGGAGGACTGAGCAGTGTTGCTACTTAACTGTATTTATAGTACCAGATCAAACTAGTGAAAAGTACCATATTATTCTAAGTGGAATCACTGCCCGTAAACGAACGTGTGCTGGACCTGGACATTTGAACAGTCGCAATATTGCCATTTCAGACATATCCAATGTAATAGCATGTCACTAAAATATATTACATCAACCTCTGATTTCGTTAGTACCAGATATGGACTATTTATTGGAAAAGGTAAAATGTACTTGAGAGAGTAAATGTACCAAATCTGGTACTTTAGTACCAACAAAGCGGCAACACTGTGAGGACTGGATATATAGAACATTGATGGATTTAATTTTACTTATTCACTTTATGGCTGAACTCTTACACTATAAAACAAAATTCATCCAGTTCATTTATGATATTTAAGAAATAACACATCACATCGTCATTAACTTCTGGTAATTAATTTCATAGTAATTTAATTAACGTGTTGGTGACATACAAATAATTACCAGTATTGAAGGATGAAATAAGGATGAAATATTCGCTATTCGTATTCGATTCGCGAATTTTACATTTTTGTTTTATCGTATTCACAAATAGTGAAAATTATATTCGTTCCATCTCTATTACAGTGTACATAATCCGTTCCAGCCGAAGCTAACAGGGAAAGTATTGTTTTCATGAGTTGCCTAAACCTGGAAATTCTGAGGTACTATTACACATTAAAGGTTAGCACCCGACAACTGGATGTCGGTACAGTAGGGACATGTGATTTTTAGTTTCTGAATGACTTCCGTTAAGAATTATCTAAACATATAATGCACATAGGGATACATGGGAAATGTTATTCTTTATTGCTTAAAACTAAACTATTTTAGACAGCTATTTGGAGACATTGTTTTGTTGTGGTTCCCTAAGCGCCTGGCCGAACAGCCCGAGTCCCTGAGAAAGGCCATGGCACGATCGGGCTTCCCACAGAGCTCTCATTGAGTGTAGATTGTGTGTTGGCGTAAGTGTTGTTGAAATGCAGTCTTCTATGAGTGTTTAAACTGTACACGCGAGCAGTCATCCAGTCTCTTCTGATAGCTCAGGATAGCTGGATGGTGTTCTCAGCCTGGCCAGGTGGAATCTGTCCTCGCGAGGAAGGGAGGATTCGGAAGGATGGATTTCGGGAGGTCGTGCATGCTTTGCTGTGATTATGGATGGATCGGTGAGAGAATGAGTATGGATGTGCTCTGGAAGTTGGTTCGGGTGGGCAGGGGAGGGAGAGGACAAAATTGTGTGATACCGTGTGCTGGGTGTGTTTTGATATTTTGGTGTCTGTGGGTGGTTGCCATGTAGTTTAGTGGTGTCTTGGTTCGTGAGGCTGCTGCAGGAATATCTCTCAGTCAGATGGTCTTTGACTTGAGGATTTTGGTTTCTTGATGTAGGTGATCTGTGGGTGCAGTAGCTGTGCAGCCTGTAATGATCTTCAGGGCTTTGTTTTGAATAGTCTTTTGGAGACATGTTAATTAGTTTACTGTTTTCCTGGCTTTTGTCTAATCACATCCTTTTATGCTATGTTTTGGCTACCACGTTGTCTTCGTCTTTCGTTATTTGTGGACATCATTGCTGTAGAGGTGGTATCTCCTAGAAACATTATGCAAAAAATCGGGGGCTGTGGAGATTGCATAAAATACTCTCATTGTTTCTAGTCTGGTTCTAGAGGTGGGAGTCTCTGTCCCCGGAGCGGCCCGTGTTGGATGCTCGTGTGTACAGGTAGTCTCCTGGGAGCGGCGGGTATCCTTGCGCACAATTTGTTTTTGTTGTGATATGGGGACTGCAGTATTTCTGCTTTGGCTAGGGTTTGTCTCTTGTTCTCCTCTTTCCCCTGATCGTTGCTATACTTGTGACGGATTACCGGTATGTGGGGCAGACAGGATGGTGCTTCTGTCCTAACCCCTTCTGACCCCGTCATATCAATAATACTTATTCATCGTTTATAATTTTAGATAGTGATTAATAATTGAATTAATTTATTGAAAGACCCCTCGCTATAAAGGTCTTAACCCCTTCAGACTCATATTACGCAGAGGTTGTCAGATTAGCAATAAGAAATAGATCTCTCACTCATATACCTCTCCAAAATACTTTCTGCCCACAGCTAACTCAAAGACAACTGCAGAGGTTGAAGTAACTAAACTAAAGGTTTCTAAATATCCCTGATGGTAACACAGATTTTAAAGTATCCCTAATAGGCTCAAAATCGCGTCATATGTCGGAGAGGGTTAAAGGGCTTGTTACGTCCTGGGATATATAAACACTGGGCTCTTTCTATTGGACTAGGTATGCGGCAACAAGCAACAACGGAAAACGCTAGATCCAACCCTTATCTATAAACCCAGGCAACAAACCACCCTAAACCGTCAAGAGTCCTGCCTGGACAACGAGGTATCCTATGACTCGGTTACAGGGTGCACGCACTATAGACTGCTGATAGTCAAGCAGGCTATATAAAAGATCACACAATTAAGTTGACTTAAAGCTTCAAGGAAAAGATAGATAACGGAATTAAATTGCAGAGAAACAATTAATAACAAACTAGAAGAAAGTACATTTAACGTTACGTTAATTAATACAACTAATCACCCCTGCGTGAAAGAAGGTGAAAGCAAACAGTCCTCAAAACTATCGTACCGGTAGACAAGATGCGGGTTTCTAAACTGCATGTGGCTACTGTAGGATCTGATGCTTAGCAAAGAAAGTACGTTACGGATTTAGAGAACTCTTAACTCATAAGCAGGAATAAATACTAGTGATGGGCCATACAGTGTATAATGGCATAGGTATAATTAAATAAAGGCAGCAACTCGCAACATAACCACATACAGGTGTGCTTCTCACTCTTAGTCAGGCAAGCCTGCTCGGACAGAGTCCTCTAAGCCACACCCTGACTCACAATGCTTACAAAAACGGTAAACTGTGGCACAATAACAAGCATACAGAGATGATTAAACCCCTAGCTGTTAATCTGCCAGGTGGCAGAGGTCTAGCCGGCAGGATATAGGCTTCGGATACCCGGGCTGAGCCACCTGCTCTAGCCTAGGGACGTTCCCAAGTCTGTGCGCCAAATTACTCTAATTGAAAGGGTGCTCTTTTGAGAGACTCAGATCGCAAGTATCTGACTCTCTCCTGGCGACCCTAAAAAAAAAGCAAGACGTGCTAGCGCAGTGCTGAGTGGACTAGGCAAGGGCCCTCACACAACACAACACTAGACACACAGGGACACAGACAAGAAAATGCCCCCAGACTCCCACGGGTATCCTAGTAAAGTCTTGCGGGTCCACAGGACTCGCACCAGCAGACTTTACTTAAAGGATCGCAAAAAGCCTCCCCCTCCGGTCTAGCCCCTGCTAACCTGACACAAGAACACACTAGCAAGCATGAAACCACCAAATATGAGACAACAAAAAAGATTCCTAGGTCTCATTAACAATTACGTCTCTCTGCATAAGGGCCAAAATCCTATCTAATTAGCTGAGAGCTCGTCGTTAATACAATAATAGATATAAGGTCTATCAAGGGGATGGGATAATTAAATAGATTGGTGAAGTAGTGGAAAGAAGATATACAAAGTAAGAGAGAAAGTTTCTAAGTGGGGTTGAGAGGGATAGATATCAAGGGGGTCCGAAGGGTACGACAGTGAGGTGAGCTCTGAGTCTTGAATCTGTCTGGACCCCCACCCCCCTAGGCATGCAGAATACATCCCAGGCTTGGCAACACTCCACACAGTTGCCGGGTCAAAATCGTCTACCCCGTGCGTGAGTCGAAACTAAGCTAACGTTGCCAACAAATGCATATGGCAACATCAGGCTCGTCCCAAGCTAGACTCTCCGCGCGAAGAACGGCCCCCAGCCGGTCTCTCTCCCCGCTCGTCTCCTCCCACTCTCACTAGACTTAAATCTTATATATTAATAATGAAACAATCAACTATCGAGAATAAAATATACTAAGATGCGTTGGTTAAGAATAAGGGCAGCTACAAGCTGTTGAAACAACATAAGAATATCCCAGACATTAGTTACATTGTCGTAGGATATACACTAAGGAAAAGCCGGCCGGCCGGCTGACGCCAGCGGTTTCTAAACGGCTGGGCAGCCGACGCGCGCACATGCCCGCACGTGGCTACTATGCAGAAGCGTCACACCTCCCCCAAGATATAAAGACCCTTGACTAAGTTCTTCATATCTAACAGAAAGCTTCTCATAGTACCACACACTGTTGCGACACAAGGCACTATATATAAAAAAAATAAAGACTGTTGCGCTCCATCGAGCAAGTTCATCTAACTTAGCGACAATAAGCGAAAACATTCAACTTAGATACTGCTACAACATCTTATACAAAATTCTACCCGTTATAAAAATAAAGAGTTTTTATAAGGTTTTTGCTTTTTTTAATTAGTTTTTTCGGCTGAACTACAGTGACAGCCTATTTTCCTCCACACTCAACCCTCAATCATGTGGCAGTCTAACCAACATCATCCACCCTTGATAGACAATCCGCTATCACGTTATCAGAACCGGCAATATGGCGTATGTCCAGATTATACTCCTGAAGCATGAGTGACCACCTGGTCAGCCTCATATTCCGGTTATGAAACTGATTCAAGAATTTCAGAGGGTGATGATCGGTATAAAACCACTATGACTGGTCCGAAAGCAGGAACATATACATCGAAGTGCCTGAGCGCCAGCACTATCGCCAGGAGTTCTTTTTCAATTACAGAGTAATTCCTTTGTGCACTATTGAATTTTTTACTGTAAAAACTCACTGGATATTCGATACCTTCATCATCTGTCTGTAACAAGACAGCCCCAGCCCCTACGCCACTGGCATCAGTCGCCAGCTGAAAAGGTCTGCTGAAGTCCGGGGCCCTGAGTATGGGGTGGGTACATAACAGGTGTTTCACCAAGGAAAAACGCCTCTGCACACTCAGGAGACCACCGGAACTTCTTGTCCTTAGATAATAAGTCAGTTAAAGGTGCAAGTACAGTCGAATAGCCTTTGATGAAGCAAGATAATAGCCTATCATACCTAGAAACCGCATGATTTGTTTCTTAGTCGTAGGCTGGGGAAACTGATCGATGGCTTTGATCTTTGTCGGTGGAGGGCACACCTGACCCATCCCCACCTCGAACCCCAGGTACAAAACTGTGGCTTTGACAAAATCGCACTTACCCAGGTTTACCACCAAACCTGCTTCATTCAGTTTATTAAAAAGCTGTCCGATGTGAGCACAGTGACTGTTAAAATCATCGTCGTATATTATGACATCATCTAGGTACACCGTACAGTTGGGAATGTCGGCTACAATGTCGTTCATTAATTTCTGAAACGTTGCAGGGGCATTTTTCAGCCCGTATGGCATAACATGGCAACGATATGTGGCACCGTTCACCACAAACCCACACACCTCTCGCGCTCGATCAGACAAGGGCACTTGCCAATAACCCTTAACAAGGTCTATCTTAGTGAGGAACTTGGCTTTTCCTATCTTATCCACACTGTCGTCCACGCGAGGGAGAGGGTAGGCATTTGTGGGGGTTAAACCATTCAACCTGCGAAAATCTATACAAAACCGCACCTTGCCATCTGGTTTGGGCTGCAGTGTGACGGGGGAAGTCCACCTTACTGCACCCTCAGAAATCAAGCCCACGTTTCAGCATATAATCCAGCTCTTCCCTAAGTGCTGGTAATTAATAGGGGGAACACGGTTATGGCACTGATTTAAAGGGCGGGTGGTCCCCAACATCGACATCGTGCACCGCTTGAGTAGTGAGGCCAGGATGCTCCACGAAAACAGCTGGGTTTCAATCAAACAAGTGCTGCACAGCTACACGCTGTTGCTCAGGCAGGTGCAATATCAAACTCGTGAGCCACTTGTCTAGAATTCCCCGCCCACTGATCCGCGGAAACATGACAATCCCAATTATCCTCCCCCGCAGCTTGACTGTCCCTTCCTCCTTCTCCACCACGATCGCTGCAGATCAACACCGGGACAGTGAGAGGCTCGGAGGGGCGCCTCACATACTCTTTCATCAGATTTACATGGCAAAGGTTGGTTCTTTTTCTTACGATCAGGAGTAGCTACTATAATAGTCGAGATCAGAAACCTTCCTTACAACCCGATACGGACCAGAATACTTGGCAGACAAGGGGTGTCCCACCAGAGGAAGTAGTATCAGTACCTCCTGATCTACTTCAAACTCCCTTAGCTTCACCTGGTCGTATCTGTCCTTCATCTGAGCTTGTGAACTCTTAAGGTTCCGACCTGCTACCTCCAAGCTCTTTAGCATTCTCTCACGGCTTTCAACTACATACTTTAGAAGCGAGCATGGCTTTTTGACTCCCTCCCAGATCTCCTTGACTATGTGGAGGGGCCCCCTGACCCTGTGTCCAAAAACCAACTCGTTCGGGCTAAATCCCAAGCTCTCCCCTGGTACTTCTCTCGCAGCAAATAAAACGTATGGGAGACCTAGATCCCAGTCCTTCCCATTTTCCATGCAATAACACCACAACATACTCTTGAGAGTCGAGTGCCACCTTTCCAAAACTCCCTGACTCTCGGGATGGTAGGCAGATGACACCACAGACAATATCCCATGTTGCTGCATGGTCTGCTTAAACAGAGCAGAAGTAAAATTGGATCCCTGATCAGACTGGATCTCCTGAGGGTAGCCATAACGAGAGAAATAGACAAGTAGGTTTTTGACAACAGTCTTAGCCATCCCGTAAGCATCTGGATACCGTGTTGCTACATCCATTACAGTTAGTACAAATTTATTGCCGGCACTAGTGGGGGGCAATGGGCCAACCATATCGATAACTACTTTGCTGAAGGGCGGCCCAATGACAGGGATGGGTTGTAACGGGGCTCTCGGGATGACCTGATTGGGTTTCCCAACAACTTGACAAGTGTGACACTGTGACACCCATGACACGACACTCGCCTTTAACCCAGGCCACCAGAAAAGCTTGCTCAGAGCTGCCTCCGTCTTACGTGCCCCCAGGTGCCCTGCCAAAGGCACATCATGAGCTAATCTCATTAAGCTCTCATGGCACACCCTAGGTACTACTAACTGGTCCACTAATCCTGACCCGCCATCCCACTTTTTCTTGGGATCCTGATGTCTCCGATACAAGATCCCCTCGGACAAGAAAAAATCACCAGGCTGCGCATCCCCATCGCTCTCCAGTTCGATAGCACCATTACCACACGCCCTGACTTCAGGATCTTCCAGCTGCAAGGAACATAGATCAGCAGGTGCGAGATTATCCAAGTTCATCTTAAATAATTTATTTCCACCTCCAATGTCCCGCTGAGCCATACTTTCCTCACGCTGCGCATAACGATGCTGTCGCAGAGTCTCTTCCTGCCCTGCACCTGCACTAGCGGTGACAGGCCCCGGGGCCTCTCCAGACTCTAACATAGGTGCCAATAATGAGTCACCAAGAAAAACTGCCACTCAAAACTCTCCAATTGACCAACACTTCCCGTTTTCTTGTGACCTTTCCTCCGCGGTTTGATAGACTGAGGTGGTGGCTGCAAGGCTCCGGATGTCTGAGAACGCGTCACAACACACGCCATGGTTTGTACGCTACACTTCTCAACCCACTCCTGTTCCTCCCTACTAACGTCGGCCGCCTTCTCGGCAACGACCAAGGGTGAAACCTTAGAAGCAGGCACTGCAAAGTCGTTGCCGAGGAGGAGGTCGACGCCCCCAACAGGCAAGTCTCTACAATTCCTACATCCAGCTCCTTCGCCACACCACCCACCTCCAGCTCCATCCGCACCAGCGGGTAGGACTTCGTAGCATTGATCCCCTGAACTACCACCACCCGAGCAGCGTTAATCGGCCTACCAGTAAAGTTCTTTAACAAGGTCTGAGAAGCCCCAGTATCACGCAATAGCTTAACTCCTCGCCTTTCGCCAGCCCACCTCACAAAACCATGCCCTCTATGACCCCCAAAGATGTCGCGGACAGGGTTCGAGCCTTCCGGACTCTTGAACACAGGCTGTGTCCCAACCTCTGACGAACTACCCTTGGCAAACTCAGAAGATATAGGCGACACCCCTATGCTGCGGGCCAATGATACAACCTTGTTTGGTGGCTTGTTTGGACAAGCATTTGCAAAGTGACCCTCCTTGTGACATGCAAAGCACTCTTTACTCTTTGGTTTCCCTTGGGAGTGGGAGGTACCATTAGACTTCTTATACGGGACGGTATTTGGTTTATGTTCAGTTTTATTGTCAGTGCTAGATGGTTTGGAGGGGTACGATCCTTTGCACCCGACTCACTCCTAGCTGGTGCACCGCACCCTCGAATTAATGACAGTCGGAGGTCAGCCATTTCTGCTGCCTCCTCGAGAGTTCTAGGATTTTTTTCCTTTATATTTAATGTTAAATCCCCACCTGTGCACTTAAAGAACTGCTCCAAGAGAACCAGCTCACTCAACTCCTCAAAAGTAGCTGCCCTCTCAGAATGCAGCCAATGTCGTAGTGCATCAGACAAGTCCCGGGCGTGTTCTAGGAAGGTACTATCCTTGCCCTTAGTAACACCCCGAAACTTCAAGCGGTAAGTTTCTGGTTATAACTCATAGGCCCGTAGCACAGCCTTCTTTAGCTCATCATAAACTACACAGGACTCTAAAGGTAGTGCATCATACGCTTTTAGCCCCTTTCCTAGGAGTCTTGATGAAACTAATGTTGCCCACTTTTCCTGAGGCCACTGGTGTTCCTGACACTTCTTCTCAAATCGCAAAAAAAACTCAGCCACACCCAATTCATCGAACACAGGAACTAGTTTAAGTAGGTGCGACAATGATTGGTCCCGATGTCTGTTACCTCCCCCAATATTTCGCCCTGTAGGTATCGGGCTGACAGGGAGCTGGAGAGATCTCGAGTGGAGGTATCCACTCGAGATCTCTCCAGCTCCCTGTCAGCCCGATACCTAGTAGACTCTGCCTGCAGTTCAGCCTCTCGTATAGCTGTTCTCTCTGCGGCCTCAGCCTGAGCTCTAGCAACCTCAGCCTGCACACTAGCCTGTCTCTCGGCAGCCTCAACCTGAGCTCTAGCAGCAGCCTCAACCTGAGCTCTAGCCTGTCTTTCGGTAGCCTCAACCTGAGCTCTAGCAACCTCAACCTTGGCCATCTCAAGCCGAAACAACAAATCTGGAGTCAACCCTTGAGGAGAGGAAGGTGCATTTAATGGAGAGGGTCCCTGTGATTGAATTCCACGCTGCCATTGACCATCAACTTGGGGGTATGTACAAAATTCAGGCACCCTGACGTTTGATATGGGGGTAGAGTGGAGGGGGGGCTGGGGACCGGGGCCCCCAGTCGCCTCTCCACCCAGGTCTCTCCCTTCTAAACCCAATATCAAAGTCCTCAGCTGATCTTTCCTCATGCCACTTAAACCCTGGTGACCCTGAAGACCTGCCACACACTTTAAGCCATACTTATTCAGCTTCAACACCCTGGCAGCGGTAAGGGGCACCTCTAAAAATCTTCTAGCACCCTCCTCGCTATCGACTAGCCACTCCACAGGTCTTTCTCCCTCCGAGCCCGTATCGTGACCTGACCCATCACTGTGTTCTGATGTATTAGACATGCTTGTGTACTGCAGTAATTATCACGCTTATAGAATGTGCCTTATCTCCTATGCAAGTATGTATATACTAATGTTATTTAAAGTCTTTAATGTGTTATATTGGTTGCTCCAAAAAAAAATCTCTATGTCCACTGTATTCCTTTAATCATAAGGAATCTCAAAACAAATGACCACTATATTCCTCTGTTCAGTAAATCCTATGCAAGGTCGCCATTTGTTACGTCCTGGGATATATAAACACTGGGCTCTTTCTATTGGACTAGGTATGCGGCAACAAGCAACAACGGAAAACGCTAGATCCAACCCTTATCTATAAACCCAGGCAACAAACCACCCTAAACCGTCAAGAGTCCTGCCTGGACAACGAGGTATCCTATGACTCGGTTACAGGGTGCACGCACTATAGACTGCTGATAGTCAAGCAGATCACACAATTAAGTTGACTTAAAGCTTCAAGGAAAAGATAGATAACGGAATTAAATTGCAGAAACAATTTAATAACAGCTAGAAGAAAGTACATTTAATGTTATGTAATTAATACAACTAATCACTCCTGCGTGAAAGAAGGTGAAAGCAAACAGTCCTCAAAACATCGTAACGATAGACAAGATGCGGGTTTCTAAACTGCATGTGGCTACTGTAGGATCTGATGCTTAGCAAAGAAAGTACGTTACGGATTTAGAGAACTCTTAACTTATAAGCAGGAATAAATACTAGTGATAGGCCATACAGTGTATAATGGCATAGGTATAATTAAATAAAGGCAGCAACTCGCAACATAACCACATACAGGTGTGCTTCTCACTCTTAGTCAGGCAAGCCTGCTCGGACAGAGTCTCTAAGCCACACCCTGACTCACAATGCTCACAAAAACGGTAAACTGTGGCACAATAACAAGCATACAGAGATGATAAACCCCTAGCTTTTAATCTGCCAGGTGGCAGAGGTCTAGCCGGAAGGATATAGGCTTCGGATACCCGGGCTGAGCCACCTGCTCTAGCCTAGGGACGTTCCCAAGTCTGTGCGCCAAATTACTCTAATTGAAAGGGTGCTCTCTTGAGAGACTCAGATCGCAAGTATCTGACTCTCTCCTGGCGACCCTAAAACAAAAGCAAGACGTGCTAGCGCAGTGCTGAGTGGACTAGGCAAGGGCCCTCACACAACACAACACTAGACACACAGGGACACAGACAAGAAAATTCCCCCAGACTCCCACGGGTATCCTAGTAAAGTCGTGCGGGTCCATAGGACTCGCAGACTTTACTTAAAGGATCGCAAAAAGCCTCCCCCTCCGGTCTAGCCCCTGCTAACCTGACACAAGAACACACTAGCAAGCATGAAACACCAAATATGAGACAACAAAAAAGCTTCCTAGGTCTCATTAACAATTACGTCTCTGCATAAGGCCCAAAATCCTATCTAATTATCTGAGAGCTCTTCGTTAATACAATAATAGATATAAGGTCTATCAAGGGGATGGGATAATTAAATAGATTGGTGAAGTAGTGGAAAGAAGGTATACAAAGTAAGAGAGAAAGTTTCTAAGTGGGGTTGAGAGGGATAGATATAATGGGGGTCCGAAGGGTACGACAGTGAGGTGAGCTCTGAGTCTTGAATCTGTCTGGACCCCGCCCTAGGCATGCAGAATACTTCCCAGGCTTGGCAACACTCAACACAGTTGCCGGGTCAAAATCGTCTACCCTGTGCGTGAGTCGAAACTAAGCCTAACGTTGCCAACAAATGCATATGGCAACATCAGGCTCGTCCCAAGCTAGACTCTCCGCACGAAGCAACGTCCCCCAGCCGGTCTCTCTCTCCCGCTCGTCTCCTCCCACTCTCACTAGACTTACATCTTATATATTATAATGAAACAATCAACTACCGAGAATAAAATATACTAAGATGCGTTGGTTAAGAATAAGGGCAGCTACAAGCTGTGAAACAACATAAGAATATCCCAGACATTAGTTACATTGTCGTAGGATATATACTAAGGAAAAGCCGGCCGGCCGCCTGCCGCCAGCCGGTTTCTAAACGGCTGGGCAGCCGACGCGCGCGCATGCCCGCACGTGGCTACTATGCAGAAGCGTCACAGGCTATAGTTTGTTCATTCTAGGTTGGGCAGAAATCGTAACCTCTAACCTCTCATAACTCAAAAAGGACTAGAGTAATCGAGCTAATATTTCTACCACATAGAAAGACTTGGCCAAGGAATAGGTGTGGAAATTGACAGCTCATTTGCTATAGCCCCTTTTGAGTTACAGAGGCTAGAGGCTACGATTTCTGCCCAACCTAGAATGAACGGACTATAGTTGTTGTTGTTGTTGCTGTTCCCCAGGCTGCCTGGCCGAACAGCCCCAAGGCCCCAAGCAAGGACAAGGCCATAACCGAGCGCCCCCACAGAACCCTCCCTGCCTACCACAATAAAGCCTGGGTCACAGAAGCCACTCCATGGCGGAGAGCTGAGGAGGGTGCAGAAACGCCCGGGAAACAAAAGCCCCACCCAGGGTCCTGTGCCCCTCAGCAATTATGAAGAGAAAGTTGAGGGGCAAAGGTAAAATGTGATGCTTTGGCATCCAAATTGCCAACCTCTAGGTTGGCAGATTGGAAGGTCAATCCACGGAAGAGACGCCGTCGCTTGAGATCTAGAAACTAGATAAGTAAAAGGAACAGTCAGAGTAAGCTATGGGTATGGCAGAGATCGCTCAGTTCTCACTCTGATAGACCAGCCCATCACCACATATTATATACTATAGTTAATAAGTATCACTGAACACACTGCAACTAAACATAAATATAATGTTTTGCTTTATAACATCATTCGAAATTGTGACGACGATTATTATTAAGTATACTAATGGAAATACTATGTTATACAGGTGGTAGGTAGGATGATGATTAATTTATTTATGTAAACAAATTATATATATATATATATATATACTGTGTAGGGGGAGCATCAAAGGAGCATGGTAATGAGGAGGGCAGGTAGGCTATGGTCAGGTGTATGGCCATATAAGAGAGAGAGAGAGAGAGAGTATGCGAATATGTGTGTCACGAGGGGATACAAGGCATGGTTAATATCTCACAAGGCCTGAGGTCCATTACGGTGATATACTGGAAGTGGAAAGAGATATAATATGTAAATCACTGCACTCATTGCTGGGTGTGCAAAATACTATCTACGCTCTTCTTGAACTGCTCTACTGAAAAACTTTTAACAACTTCTGAGGGAAGTTTGTTCCAGGTAGAACAGATCCTATATGAGAAAAGGTTTCCGCTAATACTACGGCTGACCCTTTTTATTTCTAATTTCCAGCCATGTTTGCGAGAGAGAGAGAGATTTGATTTTGCCCCGAGGGGCGAGTTTATTGAGCAGCGCCCCCATCCTGTGAGGGGGCAACCACTGGTAAAGCGATACATACTGCTCAAAGAGCCATTATTCCACTGAAACAACAGCATCGTCGTCTGGTTACATTCATATTTCAATAACAAAAATTCTATTGCTTAAGGAGAAGTATTATTTTTCTGAGCCCCCTTCACCTTCATGTTTAGACCCATTAGTATTAACATATTAAGAATTTCACCCATTTGTTTGTCAATATTAAGACCTTTCGTGCCATTTAGGTATAGCGAGCCTGGAATTTAGGAGGAATCGGCCTTCGGCCGGGACCTTATTATACATTTGTTTTTAAGCCTGATACAGGTCTAGGGAGCAAACTAAAACAAATATATATAACGGTAATAATAATAATTAAGTAAGACCCCGTTCTTAACATTAATCATCAACTACAAACCCCAATGCACTTGAATAAACTAATGAAAGCATATGGTCCTCGCGGGATTCAAACTCGGGACATCACACACAGAACATTGAAAAAAAAACAAAAAAACAAAAAAAAAACGTCCCAAGAATGGTGAATCCTTTACATTGGATTTTGTTGTTGACAGATTTAGAAGGGTGATAAAGAACCGTTATCGCTCTTTCTCTCTTACACATACAGTAGATACATTATAAATCTAAAATGCAGTACTGTAATGATTCAATAGATCTGCTGTTGCTTGTATCGTTCCCATTTCACTAACATTAAATCATCAAGCATACACAACTACACAGTCATACAAAAAACACACAGAAACACACAAGAATACGTCACCCGCGCACACACACAAATTACACAAACACACACACATATACAGCCCACAAACAAACACACAAAGCCCCCACACACACACACATACAGACCACAAACACACACACACACACATCCTCTATCAAGACTATTGTTTAGCCGCAAAATAATTACTTACGCTTCTCAGAACAACACAAAAAGCCGAGTCATTAAATCTTAACTACAATAATAATTACGGTTTTTCTGAAAGGCATTGGCAAAGGCGATTCCAACTTCAATACCTTCCTAATTGTGTTGTATTCTCAGTATATCATCAGCTGGGTTATATATTGCTGACACTCTCTCTCTCTCTCTTTTGCCGGAGGGTGGTGAGAGCCTTCATTTTTGATATCCTTTCCTTCCACTTGCTCTTAGGGTTGCTATCTCTACTAGGATTAAGTCATGGTCACCTCGCTGGGATCGTAAGATCTGTGTGGCCAGTGTATCTAATTACAAAATATATGTAAATATATCTCTGTTTACCTCGTTAAATTTTCTTTTCCCCCATATTCACTGACTCACACATCCCTCTCTCGAACTCCTATCTCTCTTACACACACACACACACACATACACGAAGACACATACACACACACACACACACACACACATTCCTTCCATACACACATGTTATTTTCTTAACTCAATTACTGTATATGTTGTGTATCCAGGAACTCCTATTTTCGTCATTACACCAACCTCTACCCTTTATTAGCGGCGCGCAACATAAGTCGAGTGAAAGAAATTTGGACTATGTGGCGGCTCACAACATAAGTCGTGTGCCATTTTCAGCACGTAATGTTGCTGAGAGAGAGAGACAAGTGGTGGCAGGAGAGTAGCGAGCGTATGACTGCTCCAGACCACCGCGGTGGACCAACTGACATGAATCCCACCCTCCTCCACCCTCTCACACTCGCTACACAGTGAATTGTGTAGGGAAAGTACCGAATTACATGGTTTTTGCACTCGTGTTGCACGATTGTTGCAAGAAAACTAGCAGTCGTACAAGGATTGTTGGAGTGTCATTGGAAAGCTCTGTTTATTCCCTTTCAGGGATAGATACTTGTTTTACGCTCTGGGTCTTATTTAGGCATGAAAATGATCACGTAAACAACTCTATTTTGGGTAAAAACACCCCGCTGGTGGCTACATATTATTTACCGCCTAGGCCGCTAGTTAGGTGTTAATAATGTTCTCAACAGGAGATTAATTATGGTTCGCCGGGGCCCACGTAAATTGCATTCTTCTTTACACAGCATAATTCTCCACTATCCATCTCTCTCTCTCTTTCACCCACCCACCCACCAACTCACTCACACACACACACACACACATTCGCTCACTCACTCACTCACGTACTCTCTCTCTCTCTCCACGCCAGTGTCGCTCTGAGCAGTTTTAAGGGGGTACTACTAACTTTTTCTGGCCCGCCCTTCTCCCTCATGTTTAGCATATTAGTTTTGAGGTTTTAAGACGTTCGTTCCGTTATTTTGTTGTTTGCGATTTTGAGACCTTTTGCCTCATTTTTTTTTGTCAAAATAAAAAACCTTTCGTTCCCTTTAGGTGTTGAATTTTTCCTGGCGAGCGATAGCGAGCCTCTAATTTTAGAAGGAACCGGCCTTCGGCCGGGACATTTTTCTACCGAAAAATGTACAAATGTATCTTAAAAGTGTGTCTACGTGGTGTTTTTCTAAGCTTGATGGAGCGAGGAAACTCAACATTAAATTAATATATAAATATATAGACCAAAAACCAAGCACTACCCCCTTTATCCAAATCCAAATTGGAGTCTATTACAATACTTGGTACTATACCCTGTTTCAAATTAGTAGTCCATACATCCTGAATTCTAATCTGTGTAACTCATAAAGGGCTAGATCAAATGGGCTGTAAATGTCCACACCTATTTCCAGACTGACTCTCCCTAAATGGTAGACATATTAACTCGATTACGCTAGTCGTTTGTGAGTTAAAAGAGAATAAGTCAAAGCTAAACAAAACAGAATAAGTGAAAGCTAGAAAGAAAACAAAATAATAAGTCAAAGCAAGATATAAAGAGAACAAGTCAAAGCTAGAAAGAACAAAAACATAATTCAAAGCTAGAAAGAAAACAAGAGAATAAGTCAAAGCTAGAAAGAGAATAACATAATAAGTCAAAGCTAGGAAAAAACAAGTCAAAGAAAGAAAAAAGAGAATAAGTCAAAGCTAGAAAGTAAACCAGAGAATAAGTCAGAGCTAGAAAGAATAAGAGAGAATAAGTCAAAACAAGATAAAGAAAAGATAATAAGTTAAAGCTAGAGAGATAAAACAAATATTATAAGTAAAATTTACAAAGAAAAAACCCAATAATAAGTCATAATAAGTTCGTAAAGTGCACATTATCGTGTAAATGTAGGTAGAATGACATTTAAATTACGTCGCCGAAACAGAAGGGTTAACGGTGGTAGAAATAGGACGGCAAAACAGAAGGCTCTCTCAAGAAGAAGAACAAGCCCCAACCCGAGAGTGGGAGGACCAGTAACCCACTACCATCCACCTTCTCCTACGTCACCTCCATCTAACTTTAAAAAAACATTCATTAGACCCCCCTTGTAGATAAATTTGTACATTATTTGGTAGGAAAATTTCCCCGCCGGAGGCCGGTTCTTCCAAAACTACAGGCTCACTATCGTTCGCCAGGAACAAAATCGACACCTAAATAGCACGAAAGGTCTTAATATTGACAAAGAAATGGGGCCGAAAGGTCTTAAATTCGACAAACTAATGGGGTAAACATCTTAAAATATGAAAACTAATGAAGCAAAACATGTGGGTGAATGGGGACCAAAAAACGGCCATCTCCCCTTAAAAGACGTGGCCGGTACAGAAGGGGATAACAGTGGTAGAAATAGGACATCAAAGCAAAAGGCAGAAGAAAACCCCAAAAGGAGAGAGAGTGTGAGGACCAGTAACATACTATACCATCCATCCATCTTCTCCTACGTGACAAGGGAGACAAAAATAACCTCTGATGAAAACAACGAGAGACACACAAGGGAAAATCATAGCCAGATGGAAAGAGATGGGGAGAAAAGACATAAATAAACACACAGCTAGAGAGAGACAGAGAGAGAGAGAGAGAGAGATAAAACAACGAGAGACACACACAGGGCCGACAAGTGATAGAAAAGGATGGTGAGAAAAGAAGAGAGCCGTGAAGATTTGGGATGGCACGGACACACACACACACACACACAGCCCGTAGCCTAGTAGGTAGAGCTCTCGTCTCACACACGAGGGGTCGGGGGTTCAATCCCCGGCTGGGCGGAGACAAATTGGGCTTGTCTCCTTTCATGTGTTAGCCTCAGTTCACCTAGCTGTAAATAGGTGCCTGGAATAAGTGGACGATGTTGTGACGTCCCATCTGGGGTTGGCAAAAATGGTACAAGGCGAGATGGGTATCATATGGTTCACCTAAGCTGATGGCTACCTAAGCCTTCGGGCGAGACGGTACCGTCTATAGTGAGAATGGTACCATACAGATCCACCCTAAGCCTTCGTTTCCGATGTCGCCAATTGGCTAAATTACAGACTACACACACATCCACAGCCATTCCAACAGTACATAGACACTTAACATGCATTTCATGCAATACATTCCCAGTTAAGGAGGCGCGATAATAATGAGCTTAGCTCGCATTGCGTGGATTCCCTTGACGAACAAGTAACTGAGTAACACACACACACACAGGTCTAAATAGCGCGCTAATAGCCCAAGCCAAGTTCAGGGTTCGAGTCCCCAAAGGCTTGTTCGGCCTTCCCGACGGAGAAGATTGTAGCGTGGTCCCTCTAGCCAAGTTGAAAAAAACTATCACCTTATTTGCCAAATACCTGTACGTTGTTCCACCAATTGATCTGCGGTCGGAAACTCGGCACCTCCACGGCCGCCAAAAGTTACATGTGACCTCGTAGTTAAGGGGAGGGTTTTAGTTTGTTCCATAGATCTCCATCAAGCTTAAAGTTACTCACCCATAGACCCCCTTTCAAGATAAATCTACAATTTTCAATAGAAAATATGTCCCAGCTAAATGTTTGCTATCGCTCGCAAGGAAAATATCGACACCTGAATCTTAAAAATTGATCAAAAATAGGGCAAAAGTTCTTAAAATCGCCAAACTAATAAGGTGAACGTCTTAACATTTAAAACAAAAAACAATGGGGCTAAACATGAGGGAGAAAGAGGTCCAGAAAAAATGCCTCAAGTGGAAATCTGCCCTTAACCCTAGAAGGGGAAACCGGGGTCACCACAACCCCGAAATATCGTGCGCGGGCTTGTTTCTTGGTGTTCTGGCGTGACGCGGCCCGCTAGCCACGAGTTTGGGTGAGGGAACGGCAGTCTACACCCACCGCTCATCGCGTGCACACCTACAAGCCCGAAGCTCCGCCCCTCGCAGCCCTACCAGCCCGTTTGGGTCATATTGAGCCGACCATTCCCCTTATAAGGTAAGCATTTTCGTTCTCGATTTGTTTGGTTTCGTGCTTGTGCAAGCTATGTTGACAAATAGATTTATGGTGTATTATGCTTATATGATTGACATATAAATTCCCCAGCTTCCCATAACAATTTCATAGGCATTTGACCCCAGGAACTATTTTTTATGAATATTTTTCCTAATTCTGGATTTTCTTGCTTTTGAATAGTCCCGCCATGGCTGACCCCAAGAACCTGTCGGATGAACAAATAGCGTCCCTGCTCGACCAACTCGACACCACCGAGGATGGCGCCATCGAATTCGTCGACTGTGGTTCTGATGTGACCATTGAACCCATTCTAGAGCCCATGGGAGATCTGTATGAGCCTGATTATGAGTCAGAAGACGAGGATGATGAGGCCGATAGACGGGGACCTGCCTACCCCTATGACGAAGACGACCCCCCATCCCCCGTCGTGAACCCACCCTCGCCAAACGACTATGACTCTCCCTCGCACTCCCCACGTGCTAGCACACCATCTCCAGAGCCCACAGCCCCACAGCCCCTCCTGCAGCCCCTGCCACCCCTCCTGTAGCCCCTGCCACCCCTCCTGCAGCCCCTACCACCCCTCCTGTAGCCCCTGCCGCCTCTGCCACCCATCCTGTAGCCCCTGCCGCCCCTGCCGCCTCTGCAGCCCTTGCCGCCCCTGCAGCCCCTGCAATTGACCCTCTATACATGTTTCCTGTGCCAGGAGACACGGTGCTGTCCATTGACGGCCTAACAGTGTGGACCAAGAAACCGCCAGGACCACCACGAGTGTCCAAGCGGAAGAGGTCCTCGCAGGCATACGTGGAGGGGCCGACACCGGACACCTTCTTAGCAAACACTGTGCCCGATATCTTCCTGCTGTTTTTCGACGAGACCATGTTAGCCCGCATTTGTGTTCACACCAACTCCTTCATCAAGAAGGTGAGGGATAAGGTAAAGAACAAGACCAACACCTACAGCGACATAGGGCTGCTTGAGCTGAAGGGACTGTTGGGGGTTCTGATCGTGGCCGGGGCCAAGAAGGACAATCATATCTCGGCCGAGGAGATGTTCAGCACTGATATGGGGTGTCCCCTGTATAGATGTGCCATGTCGGAGACCCGCTTAAGTCTCCTGATGAGGTGTTTGCGGTTCGACGCCACAAACCGGGTTCAACGACGGCTGACTGACCGCTTCGCACCTATCCGGGAGTTGTGGGACGAGTTAATCAGGCACTGCAGGCACAACTATACTCCGGGCGAGGCTGTCACTGTTGACGAGCAGCTACTGGCTTATCGTGGGCGATGTGTGTTCAAGACCTACATAGTACATACCCAACAAACCAACTAAGTAAGTATAATATTTATTTGTTTAGGATGAAAGTGGAGACAACTGATAATGGGGAAGGGAAAGTGTGGGTGAGGACACTTTTGGAGATGGTGGGAAAGAGAGAGAAAGTGAATGAAAGACTTACCTTATAATAATATAGGATAGACCTTATTTTATTGATGTTTTAGTATTATATTTATGTGATGTATGTTATTTACTGATTGACCTGACCTTCACTAATGACTTTCCTTTACAAATGTATAGCCTTACCTGACCACCTGATGACTGCCTTCGCCTAATGACTTACCGACCTTCACTATTGACTTACCTGACACACCTACACTAATTACGTACCTGACCTGCCTTCACTAATGATTTACCTGACCTACCTTCACCAATGACTTACCTTTACAAATGTATAGCCTTACCTGACCACCTGATGACTTACCTGACCTTTACTCTTGACTTACCTGACACACCTACACTAATTACGTACCTGACCTGCCTTCACTAATGATTTACCTGACCTACCTTCACCAATGACTTACCTTTTACAAATGTATAGCCTTACCTGACCACCTGGTGACTTACCTGACCTTCACTATTGACTTACGTGACACACCTACAGTAATTACGTACCTGACCTGCCTTCACTAATGATTTTTTTTTTTTTTTTTTTTTTTTTAAGAGACAATGAACGGAGGAAGGAAAAACACAGATAAAACAAAAAGGTCCATGTGCCTAAAGGCATCCTCCATTCATAAAATGTTTGTAACAACTGGATTTAAACATTTGTTGATTGTAAGTTTGTGGAAAGCAATTCGAGGGAAGTGAATTCCAAAGAGTAGTAGCTCTGGGGATAAATGAATTCTGATAAGCAGAAGTTCTGCATTGTGGAGGAGAAAGTGTAAATTCATGGGCGCTCTCAGCTGCCCTAGTTCTACGGGGAAAGATGTGGAGAGGCGGCAAAATTGAAGCAAGTTCCTCGGAACAATTGCTGTGAAAATATCTGTAGAATAATGCAAGGGATGCAACGTTTCTTCGTATGGCTAATGTAGGAAGGTCCTGTGTGATTGCAGGGTTATTGATTAATCTAATAGCTTTATTTTGAATTTTGTCCAACTGCCTCAATGCAACCACTCCACTTCCACCCCACAGAGGTGAACAGTAATCCATCTGAGAGCGCACATGACTTATATATATTACGGCCAACTGCTCGTCAGTGAAGAATTCTCGAACTCTGTACAGGAGTCCCAGTTTTTTAGAGGCATTCTTAGCAATGCTTCTAACATAATGTGTCCAGCTCAAGTTAGTAGTTAATGTTACACCGAGAGTGTCAATACTAGGGGAAGTGGGAATATTTACATCATTAAAAAATATATGGGAGTCAGTGAGATTCTGTCGGTTAGAAAATTGAATGTACTTGGTTTTCTGTGCATTAAAGGAAACTAGATTCTCTTGTCCCCATTCATTAATTCTAGAAAGGTCCTGGTTCAGAGAAATTGCAGTGTTTATTTTTGAATTTATAAGATCGGGTTGGGTGAAAGAATTGGTAAATGTGAAGGAACTGTGGAGTGTTGAGTCATCTGCGTAGGAATGTATTGGATTATGAGTGGTAGATATGAGATCATTGATATGAATGAGGAACAGAGTTGGGGCCAAAACTGATCCCTGGGGAACACCAGCATTTATTGAGTGAAATTGAGAATAAAGACCATCTACCATTACACGTATTTTTCTGTTATGAAGATAAGAAGAAATTAGTGGAACTAATGATGCAAGGCCGTAGTGTGACATCTTCGACAATAAGGATTGATGCCAGACTCTATCAAATGCCTTTGATATATCCAGTGCTATTGTATGTGTTTCACCATGTTGGTCTGTAGCTTGGTTGATTTGATGCGTAAGAAGGCAAAGAATGTCTGCAGTTGATCGACATCGTCTAAAACCATATTGCCTATCACTGATTAATTTATTATTCTCCAGATGCTTAATTATGTGATTATTTAATATAATTTCAAAAACTTTGCCAAGAGTGGAAGTTATAGCTATTGGTCTGTAGTTTGATGGATCTGAAGAGGCACCTTTTTTAGGAACTGGATGGATGTTTGCTTCTTTCCAGGGTACTGGGAAGCATGAGGTATGAGTACACAGACGGAAAAAATTTGCCAATACAGGAGCGAGCACCAAGGAGCAATTCTTAAGTACTATTGGAGGAATTTCATCTGGACCAGGAGCCTTATCTACTGAGAGATTCTGCAAAATAGTTTTGACATGTCTGGTGTGGATCTTAAGTGAGGGAATTTCAGGTGAATTAAAATTAAGTACAGGGACATCTTGATTTATGTCATCTAAGGTTGAGTTGGTGGAGAAAATATCTGCAAGAAGGTTAGCTTTACCTCGTGGGTCACTTACAAGATTGCCAGTCAGAGATTTTAATGGTGGAATGGATGAAGCAGTAGTGAAGTTGGATTTGAATGAGTTAAGAGTAGACCAAAATATTTTGTTATCATTTGGATTATTTAGAAGTTTATTTGCCTGCTTATGGAGAAAGTTTGATTTAGTTAGGTTTAATACAGTTTTGGCATGATTTCTGATGTTTCTAAAGTAATTAAAGGCTTCATGTGTTTTTGATCTTGTGTATGCATTGTAGGCTATTGCTTTTTGTTCAGTTACTCTAGCACAATTATGGTCAAACCATTTAGGTGAATTAGATCTTTTACTGTACTTTTGATGTGGAATAAAAGTTTCCATTCCAATTTTTACAAAATCTTGTATGTGGCTCAAGGTGGAGTGTGCATCATTAGAAAAGAAAGAGGTCCAGGGAATATCAATAAAGAAACCTTGAAGACCCTCCCAGTCTGCCCTATCGTAATGCCATTTAGTCACCAAAACAGGTTCAGAGTGGGAAGGTGTGGTAGGTGATAGACAGGTGGCCTGTATCAGACAGTGATCAGAAGATCCAAGTGGGGACCTCACTGTAACATCATAATTTTCTGAATTGGTTGTTAAAAATAAGTCCAGTAGGTGGGAATTATGATAATGATTATCTTTACCTGACCTACCTTCACCAATGACTTACCTTTGACGATTTATTTACTTACCTTACTTGGAATTCGATGTATTTCTAATAACTTCTTTTTGTTCACAGGTATGGCCTCAAGCTGGTCCTCGCCTGTGACTGCCGGACATACTACATGTTTAACGCCTACCCTTACCTGGGGATGGGGTCCATACCTGCCCAGCCAGGAATGAACCAGGGACACTACCTCACCATCAAGTTGTTGGAGGACTGCTACAAGAGTGACAGGACTGTGACCACAGACAACTGGTTCACGTCGATTGGGTTGGCCAAGGACCTGAAGGAGAAGGGCCTCACGGCAGTGGGCACCCTAAGAAAGAAGCCAAATGTACCTCAACTGATCTATGGCCCCAAGAAGGGAGCCCCCAAGGCATACCATAGAATCCGGCCTGTCGGAACAACCGCCTTTCTGTTTCACGACTACATCACGGCCATCTCGTACAAGCCAAAAGCTGACAAGACAGTGGCCCTCCTGTCCACACTCCATCACAATATCGCGATCGGGGAGAAGAACAAGGCCACTGCACTTCTATATTATAATAAACACAAAGGAGGAGTGGACACATTTGATCAACTATGTGCAAATTATAATTGCAGCAGGCAAACTCGACGGTGGCCAGTGTGTATCTTCCTGGGGATGCTCAACATTGCCTGCATCAACTCGCACATCATCTACAACAGCCGGCTAATGAGGGAAGGGAAGAAGCAGATAGGGAGGCGAGATTTTATGAAGCAGCTGGGCTCTTCACTGATAGAACCATGGGCCGCCCACCGACTTTCCCTACCCGGGCAGCATACGTCAGTGAAGAACGTAATCAGAGACGCCTTCCACTACACCACTCTCCCTCCTCCTTCACCAGTTGATGTACGTGGTGCTGGGAAACGAGTTAGATGCGTCATATGTCCCAGGGGCAGTGACAAGAAGACCAGCAACAACTGCATCACCTGTGGGCGGCCTGTGTGCCCCGCTCACTCCCACATCCTGTGCGTCGACTGCCAAGCCGCTTAGGTAAATATTATTATTTTGTTCCCAGGTTACTTCTTAGACATCTAAGTATAACATAACACAATTTCAGCACATTTGGTCATGTTTCAAGCCCAAACAAGCATGTTTCCAGTCATTTTGAGGGGGCCTTTTGTAGAAAATGTTGAATGGCGGGGAGTTAGGTTACTAAAAAGTCACTAAATATAAATTTTGTTTGGCCAAATTTACTTATTATACATGTGTCTATACAATTACAGAGTTTCAGCACAATAAACCATGTTTCCGGGCCTCTTTTGGGATTTTATGTGAAAGTATAGAAAATTGTGTGATTTTGTGTGACTAAAAAGTACCTCTCTTTTGTTTCTTCCAGATCGTCTCGTTCCTGGGGTCTACGCCCTCCAGGTTCTAGGAGGAACTTACCCCATCATCAGGCCTTCATACTGCGAAGTATCAGATAATTTGGTCGGTAATTTATTTTTATTTGATTTTTTTAGTGGACACCATTTTTTGGCCTGGATAATTTGGAACACGAGTGCCTCAACACGCAACTACTCAGGAAATATTCTATAAACTGTGATAATAAGCTAGCATAATGATGTATGTATACAACTAAACCATTTTGGGCATCAATAAAGCATCAGAAAAATATGTTTCTTTTATTTCCCCACGGGGGGTCATCGAGACCCCCGTTTCAGCTTTGTGTACCACTCCGGGGGGTTTCCCCTTCTAGGGTAGAATAAGCGTTGTGCTGTTCATAGGTTAAAATAAATGGAATCTGTAGATGTTCAGTCTCGCGGCAGCCCGTGAACAATATACCAACAATTTGTATTATTATTATATATATAAATAGGAATAGATAGAGCCAAAGAGATACGGTGGGGGAGAGAATGGGAGATAGATAGATAGATAGATAGATAGAGGGGGGAAGAAAGCTAGAGACAGACAGACAGACGAGAGAGAGAGAGAGAGAGAGAGAACGAGAGAAAAAAGGAGAGCAAGAGAGAGAGAGAGACCAACAAACAAAAGGACACCAACATGAATATAATATAATGATGGGTGTAGATAATACCGCTGTCACACAAGGGCTTTTTCCATCAATTTTCCATGAACAAGTTTGTCCTCGTATTATTTCGGTACTTTTTCGCACTGGTATCGGAAACTAGACTGAAGGTAGATTATGTTAGGCGGCAGATTTCTGATAAGGTGTAATTTGTTAAGCTTCCAGACCGTAATTGCCCGTAAAAATTGCTCGAAAAAGGGTTCGTGTGACTCAGGCTTAAAAGAGGAGGTGCAGAAGCCAACCCAGTAGGATATTTGGGATGGTAACAGGCGGGCAGGTCAGAAGAGAAAATAGGATAACACAACAGAAACCGAACACACTGATATCTAAGGGAAAATATTAAGAGAAAATAGGATAAAACAACAGAAACCGAACACACTGATATCTAAGGGAAAATATTAAGAGAAAATAGGATAAAACAACAGAAACCGAACACACTGATATCTAAGGGGAAATATTAAGAGCAAATAGGATAAAACAACAGAAACCGAACACGCTGATATCTAAGGGAAAATATTAAGAGAAAATAGGATAAACAACAGAAACAGAACACACTGATATCTAAGGGAAAATGTTAAGAGAAAATAGGATTAAACAACTGAAACAGAACACACTGATATCTAAGGGAAAATGTTAAAAGAAAATAGGATAAAACAACTGAAACAGAACACACTGATATCTAAGGGAAAATATTAAGAGAAAATAGGATAAACAACAGAAACAGAACACACTGATATCTAAGGGAAAATGTTAAGAGAAAATGAGATATAAACAAAAGAAAACAATACAGAGAAAATGGGAGAACAATAAAATAATACGAATACACTGATCCACAGTATAAGCACAATGATAACAACATGGGACAAAACAAAAGGAAAGAAAAAGTAATAGAGAAAATGGAATAAAAAGGAGACACTAATATATAAGTACACATACTAGGAAATGGGATCAAAACAATAGAAAAAGACCCACTGATATAATAGGCAAAATAATAAAGATATGATGGGATCAAAGCAAAAACAATCATAATAATCACCCACTGATATAAAAGGGGAAACTGATAGAGAAAATGGAATCAAAACAAAGGAAAAGGAAGACCCATTGTTATCAAAGAAAACATTACAGAAAATGAGATAACAAAAAGAAAAGAAGACCCACTTATACAAAAGGGAAAAAAATAACTAGAGAGAGGAGAGGTCCAGAAGAAATGCACTAGGTTATTTGGGATGGCAGGCGGGCAGGTCAGGTCAGGAAGGAAGGAGAAAGAAAATGTGCAGACAGGTAGGTAGGAAAGAGGTAAGGTGACAACAATCTGGCTGGACAAGCAGATAAAGCAAACACACACACACACATATAAGAAAAGTGTAAGGTGAAGCAAATCTGGGTGTACAAGCAGAGAAATACACATATTATTTTTATTAATCTCACCACCACACCCCCAATGAAATTAATTAAAGTATATGATCATATAAAGCACACACATAATTATGGTCTTAATTGTAAATGCACACACCACACACACATGACACAAATGACAACGCTCAGAAAACACATAAAGCGTACTCAGAATATATATATATTATATATATATATATATATATATTATATAATCTCTACAGGTAATATAATATATATATATATATATATATATATATATATATATATATGTACTGTATATATATATATATATATATATATATATATATATATATATATATATATACTGTATATACATATATACAGAGTACTGTACATATATATTATTTTTTCTATGTGAATGAGGGAGACAAAAGACATAACTGCCTGCAGCGAGTGCCTCCCCCAGATTTCAAAGAGTGACAGGGCCGAAATCAAGGGATGTTCGAGCTAAAATGCCTGGCCACACGGAGTTTGAAGCAATTTAAGTCATAGGAAGAGGGAAAGACTGATTCTGGGAGAGAGTTCCAGAGCTCAGCCGTTGAATAGAAGAAAGTCTGAGAATAGCGTTTCACTCTTGGGTTGGAGAGTTGCACAGAGTAGGGGTGGGATTGTGTTGCAAGGCGGGTACTACATACCCCTACGAAGAGGAGGTGGTATACACTGGGAAAGCTCTGAGGAACACTGATTATTGTAGTAGCGATAGAATAGCGAGAGAGATGCAACATTGCGGCGAAGAGAGAGAGATTGCAAAGAGTTGGTGAGTGGACGGGAGTTAATGATATGAAAGGCTTTTCTTTCTACTTTATCTAGGAGTGCGGTGTGAGAGGATCCTCCCCATACATATGAACAATACTCAATACAAGGACGCACTGTGCCCCTGTACAGAGCAAGAAGCTGTGCAGGGGTAAAGAACCCCGTGAGGCGGTTGAGTACACCCAGCTTCTGGGAGGCTGCCTTAACGAGACTGGTAATATGGTCTTTCCAAGTGAGAGCAGAAGAAGAAGATACACCGAGAATATTGAGAGAAGATGAAAGGTTGATTTTTGTATTGTTGAAGAATAAGGGATTGCCCTCTGGAGGTTCCTGACGGGTAGTAAGATGGATACATTGAGTTTTGGAAGCATTAAATGCAACAAGGTTTTCTCTACCCCAATTGGAAATAGTAGCTAGATCAGATGATAAGTATTGTATGGCTTCATTATGTTTACTTTTGAGGGACTGCTGGCTGGGGCGATCTGGAAAACTAATTGAATGGTGTAAGGTAGAGTCGTCTGCATATGAATAGATGGGACAGGATGTACAGTTGAGAAGGTCATTTATGAAAATTAGAAAAAAAATAGGAGATAGGACAGAACCCTGAGGAACACCGGAGTTGATAGGATGCTGAAATGAGCGATGGCCGTCCACAACCGCATATACTGTATATATATGTGTGTGTAAATATAACATACATATGTCCAAGGTAAATAAACATGTGACATAATTATATAAAAAGGAAAAGACATATAGCAGTTTACGAAAAAAAAGAGACCCTCCTACTCCCTACGATTAAACAAAATATAACGTGAATACCGTAGACAAAACACACGAATCATTAAAAATAAGATATATTAGCCGATAAAAGAAGAGCAAATACATGAATTATAGATAAAAAAAAAAAAAAATCACACATATATTAGGAGTACCAAGAAAGAAAAAAATACAAATAAATACATAGAGAAGCAAGTAGGAAGAACGTAAGAACAAAAATAATACATGAACGCAAACAAATCAGGCCCCCAAAAAGAAAACATGAAGAAAGGTGAGAGAAAATGGGAGTGCATAAGGAGGGGGTGTCAGGATAAAGCCTCTATTTCTTTATCAGCCGGGGAGGTAAAGGAGACGTACACACGGACATACACTGATACACATACACACTCACACGCACACACACACTCACTCGCGCACATACAAAATAAACTGGCATACACACGTTGGCATATACACACTGATACACATATTCACTGGCGCACATACAAAATACACTGATTCACACACCAAAACAGTCATATACATCCCCTTGGGTGGGAGAGGACTACTGTATACAAGATATAGAGCAGAATTGCCCACCGCTTATCCCTGAGTGTCGTAAGGCGACTACAAGTGGTTGGCCTGACCATCGGCTGACTATCTTTCAGGACCGCGACAGAAACGGACTGTCTTAAAATTCCCCTCGAAAATTAGTCAAATAGAGGCGCCGCCCTACCATTTAGCAGTGGTGGTAAGGTCGAAATACCTCTTCCATACCCCGAATGCGGTCCAACCTTTACTGCGCCTGGTTTTGGTTAAGGGGACAGTGGCTGTTTGTTTGGTCTGATAATTAATTTGTTTATATATATTTTTAGTTTCCTCCCTAGACCTCCATCAAGCTTAGAAAAAACAAAACCTAGAACCCCCTTCAAGATAGATTTGTACATCTTTCGGTAGAAACATTTCCCGGCGAAAGGCCGCTTCCTCCAAAAAATTACAGGCTCGCTATCGCTCGCCAGGAAAATATCGGCACCTAAATGGCACGAAAGGTCCTAATATTGACAAAGAAATGGTGTGAAAGGTCATAAGATCCCCAATCTAATGGAAAAAGCGTCTTAAAATTTCAAAACTAGTGAGGCTAAACATTAGGGAGAAGGGGGTCCAGAAAAACGGTCTGTCTCCCCTTAAGAGTTGCTTGCATCTTCATTGACAGCTTCATCTGTGTTTGTATTACTCCAAAAACAGGATAGCTTCACCATGGAGGGCGTGAGAGCCAGACCATGCTCCCAGAGGTGTTACGAATAACTAGCTATAAGCCATGAGCCTGAAATATTAAAAGGAAACGGCCTTTGGCCGGGGTATTTTGCCACCGAAAAATTTACAAATTTATCTTGAAAGTTGCCGAGGGGGTATTTTCTTAAGCTTGATAGAGGTCTAGTAAGGAAACAAAAACAAAATAATTAATTAAATATATAGGCCAAAACAAATCCACTACCATCTTAAGTCTCTAAATCCCTCCACGATAACCCATCATCATCATCATCATCATTTAAGAGATAGAGGCACCACCACCACCAGACTAATATGACTATTAGAGTCTTAATGACCCCTTCCTAATGAGTCCCCTTCAAACCAAACTATCCATTATAATTACTGTTAACACTAGGGTTCATTTATTAAATACTTTATTTATATATTTATTATTCTATTTTATTATTATTTATTTTTTCTTATTTTAGTTTTCTCCCTAGACCTCCCTGAAGCTTAAACAATATAACCAGGACCCCCTTTCCAGATAAATTTGTACATTTTTCGGTAGAAAAATGTCCCTGCTAAAGGCAGGTTTCTCCTTAATTATTGTGGCAACTATTAGACGATTCTATTCAATTAAAAAAAGGCCTCCAGCAATTAACAGGCTTCGAACAATATAATTTAACCCTAACAAGATCCTTCTTAAACTGCACTACATCGTCTAAATATAGCAAGAGTGAAATTTAAGACGTCACCGGCACAGAAGGGGTTAATGATATATCTACCTAGCCTTAGTTACCCCCTTCCTAATGACCCTCAAACCAACCATCAATTACAATTAGTGTCAAGACTGTTAAGGGGGTGGAACACACTTTTTCTGGACCCCCTTCTCCCTCATGTTCTGCATATTAGCTTTGAGTTTGTTGACGTTTGTCCCGTTAGTTTGGCGATTTTGAGACCTTTCGCCTTATTTTTGTTATCAATGTTAAGATCGTTTGTGCCCTTTAGGTGTCGACTTTTTCCTGGCGAGCGAAAGCGAGCCTCTAATTTAAAAAGGAACCGGCCTTCAGTCGGGACATTTTTCAAGTAGTAGCTAGAATGTAATACAAATGATCTAGTAGTAGCTAGAATGTAATACAAATGATCTAGTAGTAGCTAGAATGTAATACAAATGATCTAGTAGTAGCTAGAATGTAATACAAATGATCTAGTAGTAGCTAGAATGTAATACAAATGATCTAGTAGTAGCTAGAATGTAATACAAATGAACTAGTAGTAGCTAGAATGTAATACAAATGATCTAGTAGTAGCTAGAATGTAATACAAATGATCTAGTAGTAGCTAGAATGTAATACAAATGATCTAGTAGTGGCTAGAATGTAATACAAATGATCTAGTAGTAGCTAGAATGTAATACAAATGATCTAGTAGTAGCTAGAATGTAATACAAATGATCTAGTAGTAGCTAGAATGTAATACAAATGATCTAGTAGTAGTTAGAATGTAATACAAATGATCTAGTAGTAGCTAGAATGTAATAAAAATGATCTAGTAGTAGCTAGAATGTAATACAAATGATCTAGTAGTAGCTAGAATGTAATACAAATGATCTAGTAGTAGCTAGAATGTAATACAAATGATCTAGTAGTAGCTAGAATGTAATACAAATAATCTAGTAGTAGCTAGAATGTAATACAAATGATCTAGTAGTAGCTAGAATGTAATACAAATAATCTAGTAGTAGCTAGAATGTAATACAAATGATATAGTAGTACCTAGAATGTAATACAAATAATCTAGTAGTAGCTAGAATGTAATACAAATGATCTAGTAGTAGCTAGAATGTAATACAAATTATCTAGTAGTAGCTAGAATGTAATACAAATGATCTAGTAGTAGCTAGAATGTAATACAAATGATCTAGTAGTAGCTAGAATGTAATACAAATGATCTAGTAGTAGCTAGAATGTAATACAAATGATCTAGTAGTAGCTAGAATGTAATACAAATGATCTAGTAGTAGCTAGAATGTAATACAAATGATCTAGTAGTAGCTAGAATGTAATACAAATGATCTAGTAGTAGCTAGAATGTAATACAAATGATCTAGTAGTAGCTAGAATGTAATACAAATGATCTAGTAGTAGCTAGAATGTAATACAAATGATCTAGTAGTAGCTAGAATGTAATACAAATGATCTAGTAGCTAGAATGTAATACAAATGATCTAGTAGTAGCTAGAATGTAATACAAATGATCTAGTAGTAGCTAGAATGTAATACAAATGATCTAGTAGTAGCTAGAATGTAATACAAATGATCTAGTAGTAGCTAGAATGTAATACAAATGATCTAGTAGTAGCTAGAATGTAATACAAATGATCTAGTAGTAGCTAGAATGTAATACAAATGATCTAGTAGTAGCTAGAATGTAATACAAATGATCTAGTAGTAGCTAGAATGTAATACAAATGATCTAGTAGTAGCTAGAATGTAATACAAATGATCTAGTAGTAGCTAGAATGTAATACAAATGATCTAGTAGTAGCTAGAATGTAATACAAATGATCTAGTAGTAGCTAGAATGTAATACAAATGATCTAGTAGTAGCTAGAATGTAATACAAATGATCTAGTAGTAGCTAGAATGTAATACAAATGATCTAGTAGTAGCTAGAATGTAATACAAATGATCTAGTAGTAGCTAGAATGTAATACAAATGATCTAGTAGTAGCTAGAATGTAATACAAATGATCTAGTAGTAGCTAGAATGTAATACAAATGATCTAGTAGTAGCTAGAATGTAATACAAATGATCTAGTAGTAGCTAGAATGTAATACAAATGATCTAGTAGTAGCTAGAATGTAATACAAATGATCTAGTAGTAGCTAGAATGTAATACAAATGATCTAGTAGTAGCTAGAATGTAATACAAATGATCTAGTAGTAGCTAGAATGTAATACAAATGATCTAGTAGTAGCTAGAATGTAATACAAATGATCTAGTAGTAGCTAGAATGTAATACAAATGATCTAGTAGTAGCTAGAATGTAATACAAATGATCTAGTAGTAGCTAGAATGTAATACAAATGATCTAGTAGTAGCTAGAATGTAATACAAATGATCTAGTAGTAGCTAGAATGTAATACAAATGATCTAGTAGTAGCTAGAATGTAATACAAATGATCTAGTAGTAGCTAGAATGTAATACAAATGATCTAGTAGTAGCTAGAATGTAATACAAATGATCTAGTAGTAGCTAGAATGTAATACAAATGATCTAGTAGGAGCTAGAATGTAATACAAATGATCTAGTAGTAGCTAGAATGTAATACAAATGATCTAGTAGTAGCTAGAATGTAATACAAATGGTCTAGTAGTAGCTAGAATGTAATACAAATGATCTAGTAGTAGCTAGAATGTAATACAAATGATCTAGTAGTAGCTAGAATGTAATACAAATGATCTAGTAGTAGCTAGAATGTAATACAAATGATCTAGTAGTAGCTAGAATGTAATACAAATGATCTAGTAGTAGTAGCTAGAATGTAATACAAATGATCTAGTAGTAGCTAGAATGTAATACAAATGATCTAGTAGTAGCTAGAATGTAATACAAATGATCTAGTAGTAGCTAGAATGTAATACAAATGATCTAGTAGTAGCTAGAATGTAATACAAATGATCTAGTAGTAGCTAGAATGTAATACAAATGATCTAGTAGTAGCTAGAATGTAATACAAATGATCTAGTAGTAGCTAGAATGTAATACAAATGATCTAGTAGTAGCTAGAATGTAATACAAATGATCTAGTAGTAGCTAGAATGTAATACAAATGATCTAGTAGTAGCTAGAATGTAATACAAATGATCTAGTAGTAGCTAGAATGTAATACAAATGATCTAGTAGTAGCTAGAATGTAATACAAATGATCTAGTAGTAGCTAGAATGTAATACAAATGATCTAGTAGTAGCTAGAATGTAATACAAATGATCTAGTAGTAGCTAGAATGTAATACAAATGATCTAGTAGTAGCTAGAATGTAATACAAATGATCTAGTAGTAGCTAGAATGTAATACAAATGATCTAGTAGTAGCTAGAATGTAATACAAATGATCTAGTAGTAGCTAGAATGTAATACAAATGATCTAGTAGTAGCTAGAATGTAATACAAATGATCTAGTAGTAGCTAGAATGTAATACAAATGATCTAGTAGTAGCTAGAATGTAATACAAATGATCTAGTAGTAGCTAGAATGTAATACAAATGATCTAGTAGTAGCTAGAATGTAATACAAATGATCTAGTAGTAGCTAGAATGTAATACAAATGATCTAGTAGTAGCTAGAATGTAATACAAATGATCTAGTAGTAGCTAGAATGTAATACAAATGATCTAGTAGTAGCTAGAATGTAATACAAATGATCTAGTAGTAGCTAGAATGTAATACAAATGATCTAGTAGTAGCTAGAATGTAATACAAATGATCTAGTAGTAGCTAGAATGTAATACAAATGATCTAGTAGTAGCTAGAATGTAATACAAATGATCTAGTAGTAGCTAGAATGTAATACAAATGATCTAGTAGTAGCTAGAATGTAATACAAATGATCTAGTAGTAGCTAGAATGTAATACAAATGATCTAGTAGTAGCTAGAATGTAATACAAATGATCTAGTAGTAGCTAGAATGTAATACAAATGATCTAGTAGTAGCTAGAATGTAATACAATGATCTAGTAGTAGCTAGAATGTAATACAAATGATCTAGTAGTAGCTAGAATGTAATACAAATGATCTAGTAGTAGCTAGAATGTAATACAAATGATCTAGTAGTAGCTAGAATGTAATACAAATGATCTAGTAGTAGCTAGAATGTAATACAAATGATCTAGTAGTAGCTAGAATGTAATACAAATGATCTAGTAGTAGCTAGAATTGTATTACAAATGATCTAGTAGTAGCTAGAATGTAATACAAATGATCTAGTAGTAGCTAGAATGTAATACAAATGATCTAGTAGTAGCTAGAATGTAATACAAATGATCTAGTAGTAGCTAGAATGTAATACAAATGATCTAGTAGTAGCTAGAATGTAATACAAATGATCTAGTAGTAGCTAGAATGTAATACAAATGATCTAGTAGTAGCTAGAATGTAATACAAATGATCTAGTAGTAGCTAGAATGTAATACAAATGATCTAGTAGTAGCTAGAATGTAATACAAATGATCTAGTAGTAGCTAGAATGTAATACAAATGATCTAGTAGTAGCTAGAATGTAATACAAATGATCTAGTAGTAGCTAGAATGTAATACAAATGATCTAGTAGTAGCTAGAATGTAATACAAATGATCTAGTAGCTAGAATGTAATACAAATGATCTAGTAGTAGCTAGAATGTAATACAAATGATCTAGTAGTAGCTAGAATGTAATACAAATGATCTAGTAGTAGCTAGAATGTAATACAAATGATCTAGTAGTAGCTAGAATGTAATACAAATGATCTAGTAGTAGCTAGAATGTAATACAAATGATCTAGTAGTAGCTAGAATGTAATACAAATGATCTAGTAGTAGCTAGAATGTAATACAAATGATCTAGTAGTAGCTAGAATGTAATACAAATGATCTAGTAGTAGCTAGAATGTAATACAAATGATCTAGTAGTAGCTAGAATGTAATACAAATGATCTAGTAGTAGCTAGAATGTAATACAAATGATCTAGTAGTAGCTAGAATGTAATACAAAAGATCTAGTAGTAGCTAGAATGTAATACAAATGATCTAGTAGTAGCTAGAATGTAATACAAATGATCTAGTAGTAGCTAGAATGTAATACAAATGATCTAGTAGTAGCTAGAATGTAATACAAATGATCTAGTAGTAGCTAGAATGTAATACAAATGATCTAGTAGTAGCTAGAATGTAATACAAATGATCTAGTAGTAGCTAGAATGTAATACAAATGATCTAGTAGTAGCTAGAATGTAATACAAATGATCTAGTAGTAGCTAGAATGTAATACAAATGATCTAGTAGTAGCTAGAATGTAATACAAATGATCTAGTAGCTAGAATGTAATACAAATGATCTAGTAGTAGCTAGAATGTAATACAAATGATCTAGTAGTAGCTAGAATGTAATACAAATGATCTAGTAGTAGCTAGAATGTAATACAAATGATCTAGTAGTAGCTAGAATGTAATACAAATGATCTAGTAGTAGCTAGAATGTAATACAAATGATCTAGTAGTAGCTAGAATGTAATACAAATGATCTAGTAGTAGCTAGAATGTAATACAAATGATCTAGTAGTAGCTAGAATGTAATACAAATGATCTAGTAGTAGCTAGAATGTAATACAAATGATCTAGTAGTAGCTAGAATGTAATACAAATGATCTAGTAGTAGCTAGAATGTAATACAAATGATCTAGTAGTAGCTAGAATGTAATACAAATGATCTAGTAGTAGCTAGAATGTAATACAAATGATCTAGTAGTAGCTAGAATGTAATACAAATGATCTAGTAGTAGCTAGAATGTAATACAAATGATCTAGTACCTAGAATGTAATACAAATGATCTAGTAGTAGCTAGAATGTAATACAAATGATCTAGTAGTAGCTAGAAAGTAATACAAATGATCTAGTAGTAGCTAGAATGTAATACAAATGATCTAGTAGTAGATAGAATGTAATACAAATGATCTAGTAGTAGCTAGAATGTAATACAAATGATCTAGTAGTAGCTAGAATGTAATACAAATGATCTAGTAGTAGCTAGAATGTAATACAAATGATCTAGTAGTAGCTAGAATGTAATACAAATGATCTAGTAGTAGCAGAATGTAATACAAATGATCTAGTAGTAGCTAGAATGTAATACAAATGATCTAGTACTAGCTAGAATGTAATACAAATGATCTAGTAGTAGGAAGAATGTAATACAAATGATCTAGTAGTAGCTAGAATGTAATACAAATGATCTAGTAGTAGCTAGAATGTAATACAAATGATCTAGTAGTAGCTAGAATATAATACAAATGATCCAGTAGTAGCTAGCATGTAATACAAATGATCTAGTAGTAGCTAGAATGTAATACAATAGATCCAGTAGTAGCTAGAATGTAATACAAATGATCTAGTAGTAGCTAGAATGTAATACAAATGATCTAGTAGTAGCTAGAATGTAATACAAATGATCTAGTAGTAGCTAGAATGTAATACAAATGATCTAGTAGTAGCTAGAATGTAATACAAATGATCTAGTAGTAGCTAGAATGTAATACAAATGATCTAGTAGTAGCTAGAATGTAATACAAATGATCTAGTAGTAGCTAGAATGTAATACAAATGATCTAGTAGTAGCTAGAATGTAATACAAATGATCTAGTAGTAGCTAGAATGTAATACAAATGATCTAGTAGTAGCTAGAATGTAATACAAATGATCTAGTAGTAGCTAGAATGTAATACAAATGATCTAGTAGTAGCTAGAATGTAATACAAATGATCTAGTAGTACCTAGAATGTAATACAAATGATCTAGTAGTAGCTAGAATGTAATACAAATGATCTAGTAGTAGCTAGAATGTAATACAAATGATCTAGTAGTAGCTAGAATGTAATACAAATGATCTAGTAGTAGCTAGAATGTAATACAAATGATCTAGTAGTAGCTAGAATGTAATACAAATGATCTAGTAGTAGCTAGAATGTAATACAAATGATCTAGTAGTAGCTAGAATGTAATACAAATGATCTAGTAGTAGCTAGAATGTAATACAAATGATCTAGAAGTAGCTAGAATGTAATACAAATGATCTAGTAGTAGCTAGAATGTAATACAAATGATCTAGTAGTAGCTAGAATGTAATACAAATGATCTAGTAGTAGCTAGAATGTAATACAAATGATCTAGTAGTAGCTAGAATGTAATACAAATGATCTAGTAGTAGCTAGAATGTAATACAAATGCGTATATCATTGAACAGATGAAAGTAATTAGCAATACAAAACCGCCATCACCCTTATACCAACATTAAGGGCAGATGGGTCGTTTTTATGGTCCCGCTTCTCCATCATATTTAGCCCCATTAGTTTTCAGATTATATATACGTTCGGCCCATTAGTTTGGCGATTTGAATACCTTTCACCCCATTTCTTTGTCAATATCAAGACTTTTCGTATAATTTAGGTGTCGATTTGTTCCTGGCGAGCGAATGCGAGCCTGTAAATTAAGAGGAACCGGCTTTCAGGCCGGGAAATTTTTCTATCGAAAAATGTACACATTTATCTTGAAGGAGGATCTTGGGCGAGTGTGCTTCTTCAGCTGGATGGAGGACTAGGGAGGAAAGTATAAAAATAATAAATGGATACATAAATGAGCATATAAATACGCCCGTGCCCCCTTAACACCATCACCCAAACTAACACCACCTAACAACATAGCCACACAACCTAACCGCATGTTCATAATACATTAAAGAATATATGAAGGTAAAAATATAGGGGGGGGGGTTATTTCACCTTACTCACAACACACACACACACACACGCTCATTATCTCTCTCTCTCTCACACACATGCAGGTCAAATTCCCAAACCACATGCTCATACAGTATTCAATTAACTGTTACGACCGGGACTCGTATAAAACAAGGGCTCTTAATCATTGGACTAGAAAGGCACACAGCCACAACGGTAACACTAGATCCAACCCTCGAACTTATAATGCCGGCGCACAAAAACACCTATACCCTCCAGAGTTAAATCTGCGATAGCGGGGTATCCTATAACTCGGTATAAATGCACTACTACTACAGGCTGATGATCTCTGATACAGCCTGATCACAACAACATACAATTACGTTAATAATGTATACAAGGAAAACGATAGAGAGCTTAATTAAATCACTGCAATGATTTAATGCAAACAAGAAGAAGGTATAATTAAAGTTACTCTAAACAATAATAAACTGTCACTCCTATATTAAAGAAAGTGAATGAAAGTCCTAAAGCATCGCACAGGAATCTTCTGAAGAAAGTCTGATGCTGCTTAAGATGATCGAATCGGATTTTGAACTGTTATATAAAGCAGGAACAAGATATGACAAGTGTAGGGACATACAGTGTTAACTGGCACGGGAATAATTATAAAGGCACAACAGTATTATCTCCAACAACAAAAGAAGTACTTCCTCAGGCAACACAAAAGCCTGCTCGGGTTGTGCAACTCAACAACAACCAAGGCTTACAATCAACGTGAATAAAATTGCTGCATACATAACATAAGAGTTTATAATCTTAATCGGGTGTCTGCTAGGCGAATAAAGTCTAGCTGGGATGTCGTAGGCTAGGAAACAATGGCTGAGCAAGCGGCTCGTAGCCTAGCGAGGTCCTTAAGACTGTACGGCCAAATTACGTTAAATGACGGGGTGCTCTCTTGAGAGATCCAGATCGCTAGTATCTGGTTCTCTCCTGGCGACCCTCTCAAAGTCAAAGCAAAACGAGTTAGCACAGTGTTGGGTGGCAGAGGCAAAAGCCCTCACTCGCAACACAGTGCTAAACTCACAAGGTACACAGTCAGAAAGACAACCTAGGCTTCCCACGTATCCGTTGCGATTGTACAGGTTCAACAAAACCTGGTACACATCGGAAATCACAACAACAATAGCCTCACCCCAGTCTAGCATTAAATAGCCCAGCAGACAACCAAGAAAAAGGTAGGGAGACACCGTGAGTGTGTCGAACCTCTACAGACAAAATGTTAACCCCTCCAAAATGTCTATCTAAACATGGAATATCTGAGAGCTTCAGCATATAATACGATGGCCGATATATGAAATCGTGCAGAACCAAAGGGGAGTTATGATATTAAATTAGGAGTATAGTTGGTTGTTGGAACATAATAATAGATTGAAAGAATGAGAGGTAAGAAGTTGAGAGAGAGAGAAAGTGTTCTATAGGTAGAAGTCGGGGACAGGTAGCAAGGGAGATGTGAAGGGTATGCTGGTCAGGCAAGCTCTGAGGAAGGTAGCTCCTCGGGACCCCCAGGATCACACACAAAGGCATGGTGGTCAGCCAATCACAGGCCGCTACGTCACCAGGCAGCCGGCCTGCAGAAGGCGCCAGGAACCACCAGCCAATCAAAACCGAGGAAAGACCACGCGGCGAGAAACTCCTCCAGGAGGGAGGAGGGAAGCAACACTCACTACCCCCTCGCTGCCCGCTCGCTCTCTCTCTCTCCTTCACTACAATGCATCTTATGTTCAACTCATGATATAAAATATTGTCACGGACCTATAGGCTCTGACTGTACGGGTTCACTTCCACCCTTCAAACGCATCAATCAGTCTGAGATCGGGGTCGGGGCTTCAAGCAACCAAACCAACAGAGGCCCGAAACTTCGCAAAACGCCTCAAAGAAGAGAAATTACAGTTGCAGAAGACCGAAAAGGAAGCCCAGAAGCCAAGATTCCAACTATCTAAAAACATCTCCCTAGTACCACCCTTTGACGAGAGTGACCCAGAGAAGTCTTTCTCCACGTTTGAGAAAACTGCTGACCACCTTAAATGGCCAAAAGAGGAATGGCCATGGCTTCTCCAACCCAAACTCGTAGGAAGAGCTCAGAAAACTTTCAATCACCTGGAGGACGTTAATGACTATGAATTTGTAAAGAGCGCTATATTAGATGCTTATGCTATCACCGCTGATCATTACCGTAGAACTTTTCGGAACTACATCAAGCCAGAAAAACATACATTTTTGGAGTTTGCCATGGATAAACTACGGATGCTTAAAAAATGGTTAGCTGCTAAAAAAGTCACCACCTTCACAGAGTTAGTTAACCTTGTTGTTCTAGAGGAGTGGAAGCGTAGGTTACCGCCCAGTATGCTAGTATATATAGAGGAGAAGGGAGTGAATGACCTTACCAAGGCTGCTCAATTAGCTGACAGCTATGCTTTAATCCATAGGGTTGTACCAAGCTATGATAGGACAAAAACCCCAAATGTGAGATTCTCCTCAAGCTATAACCCTGTGTCTAAAGTCATGTCGCAAACAAATGCTCCCAAAAGCCCATCTCAAAGTCAAGGAAAGTCTGAAGATTTCTGCTCATATTGTAAACAGACAGGGCATAACATCATGCAGTGTACACATCCTAAGTGTAAGACCTCTGCTGCATACAAACTCACACTTGCCACTTCTCAAAGACCTCAAAAACAAACAAAACCTTCTGGGGCACCTATAACATGTATACATACCCAGAATGCCTCTTCTGATCCTTTTTCTGCCTTTAAGGTACCTGGAACTGTCTCTCTTCCAGATGACCCACAGACTTACCAAGTTACCATCTTAAGAGACACTGGATCAGCCCAAAGCTTGTTGTGTAAGACTGCCTTGCCTTCAGTTGAGAACCACTACACTGGGGGAAAAGTTACACTTAAATCTTTAAGCTCTGGTCATACTGCAGACATGGCTGATATACAGATAGGCAGTGACCTGATCCAGGGGTCAGTTAGAGTAGCCGTCTTGGATACAGATCTTCCTATTCCGGGGGTAACTTTCCTTTTAGGAAATGACTTGGCTGGACATGGGATGATTCCTGACATGATAGTGAGAGACAAACCCATGTTATACAGTCCTACTGCAAAGCTAGATCAGGAGAAACCACATATTTTCCCGGTTTGCGCTGTCACCCGTTCACAAACTGCTGCAGTGTCTAATGACTCTCTCTCACCCTCAGGTCAGGATACCTTGTTCACCAAGATCATGTCTAGGGAAAACCTCATACAAGCTCAAGAGGCAGACACTTCACTTGCTAAGCTCAGGCACATTGCTGATGACAAACCCATAAATGGGAAAAACCCTAACATCTACTATCACAAAGGGGTCCTTATGCGTAGTTTTCACCCGCCTGATAGGCCTGACTCAGATACTTGGTCTATAGTACATCAGGTAATCATCCCTACCTCCATCAGATCTGCTGTAATGGGATTAGCTCATGACGGAAACTCTGGTCATTTGGGACAGAGAAATACATACAGAAAGATCCTAGCTCATTTCTTTTGGCCTAACATGAAAAAAGATGTAACCAAATTTGTAAAGTCTTGTCACACTTGCCAGATAGTAGGAAAGCCAAATGAGACCATCCCTGAAGCTCCACTTGCTCCTATCCCTGTCACTACAGAGCCTTTTTTAGAAAATAGTAATTGATTGTGTAGGGCCTCTTCCCAAAACTAAGAAAGGGAACCAGTATCTACTTACCGTAATGTGTGCTGCAACTAGGTATCCTGAGGCTTTCCCTTTAAAAGATATCAAGGCTAAGACTATTGTGTCCCATCTGTTGCATCTTTTCACAAAAGTAGGCATTCCTAAAGAAATTCAGAGTGATCAGGGGTCAAATTTTACAAGTAACCTAATGAAAGCAGTACTGATGGAGTTAGAGGTAGATAAGAAGATAGCCACTGCGTACAGACCTCAGACCCAGGGTTGCCTAGAACGCCATCATCAATCTCTGAAATCCATGATAAAAAAGTTTTGTTTTGAGACTGAGAAAGAGTGGGATGCCAACATTGACTGGCTTCTTTTTGCCGTTAGAGAGTGCCCTCAAGAGTCACTAGGATACTCCCCTTTTGAGTTGCTATATGGGCGTCAGATCAGAGGCCCTCTAAAGGTCTTGAAAGATTCTTGGTTTGTGGAAGTATCTGATCATCCTTCTCGCACAGTTGCAGAGTACATAAATGAGTTAAAACTTCAGATGTCAAATGTAAGAGCGCTAGCACTGGCCAACCTTGAGAAGAGTCAGTCAAGAATGAAAACCCACTACGATCGCAAGTCTGAAAGTAGAACATTTAGTCCTGGAGACAAAGTCCTTCTCTTCCTGCCCATTCCTGGTAGTCCATTAAAAAGCAAATTTTGTGGCCCATATGTAGTCTCTCAGAAACTTTCCAAGCTAAACTATGTTGTTCGCACTCCTGATCGAAGGAAGGATCAAAGGATTGTTCACTTAAACCAGATGAAGGCGTACATAGAAAGGCCGCTTGAGGAGAATACCCCAATACTAGCTGTATATACTGTACCGGACTCGTGGGAATTGCAAAAGGTAGGAGACTCTGATGTGATTGAGTTTGGTGATCTTCCTTCGCCTTGTGGAAGCCCAAAGAACAGCGACCTATTATGTACCTTAGATCAATATTTGTCGGACATGTCGCCATCACGTAGAGATGATCTTAGGAAATTGCTTGTAAGTTACCCTTCAGTCACATTGGATGTCCCTGGCTTTTGCAAGGACCATCATCACGATGTTATCTTGACCTCACCAGAAGTAAGACCTATCAAACAATCACCATACAGACTAAACCCTCAGAAGCAAGAGATCATGAGAAAGGAAATTGACTTTATGTTGGAGAAGTCCTTAGTGGAACCAAGTCATTCCCCTTGGGCATCACCCTCTTTATTAGTCCCAAAACCAGACGGTAGTAGTAGGCTGTGTACTGATTACAGGAAAGTAAATGCGGTGACAGTCCCTGATGCATATCCACTACCTAGAATTGATGACCTAATAGATAAAGTAGGGGCTGCTAAGGTAGTATCAACCATAGACTTGCAGAAGGGGTATTACCAAATTGGGATGACCGATAGAGCTAAAATCATCTCGGCTTTCACCACTCCTTTTGGGCTCTTCCAATATAGAGTCATGCCTTTTGGCATGATGAATGCTCCTGCCACATTTCAAAGGGTCATGTCATATACTATTCAGGATTTAGAAGGTGTAGACACTTACTTAGATGACATCGTGATTATTTCAGATACTTGGGAGGATCATCTTTCCAGACTGGACAGGCTGATGGAGCGCTTGGCTGCTGCTGGATTCACCATCAACCTGGCCAAGTCCTGCTTTGGACGAGGATCAGTGACCTACCTTGGCCATGTGGTGGGTCAGGGTACTGCACGTCCCAAGGAAGCTAACGTGGAGACAATCACCGCCTTTCCCCAGCTAACTGACCGCAAATCCATCATGAGGTTTTTAGGGATGTGCGGATTCTACCGCAGATTCTGTCCGAACTTTGCAGCCATATCAGCGCCCCTCTCAGATCTTACAAGCCCTAAAATTAAGTTTGTCTGGACTCCCACCTGTACTGCTGCCTTTGACCAACTGAAGTGCCTCCTTTCATCCTACCCGGTACTTCATGCTCCTGATTCCGCATTGCCTTACCATCTTCAGGTTGATGCGAGTGATAGAGGAGTCGGGGCAGTACTTCTGCAACCAGATAAGACAACTGGCGTCCTACATCCTGTCTCGTACTTCTCCACCAAACTGAAGAGACACCAGAGGAGTTATTCCACAGTGGAGAAGGAGTGCTTGGCGATGGTGTCAGCGGTGAAGAAGTTCGAATGTTATTTCCCTCAGCACTATCCACCAATCATCATCTATACTGACCACAACCCTCTTACTTTTCTGCACAAGATGAAGAACAACAACCAACGACTTCTCCGGTGGGCTCTGCAGTTACAGGAGTACCATCTCATTGTTCGCCATATTCGTGGGGTAGACAATCGGATTGCAGACGCCTTGTCAAGAGATCTTCCACCAACAGCGGAGCCTATTCCTCCTCTCGCTACCTAGTCCTCTTCGCTCCCCTTCGAGGACTTTAAGGGGGGAGGTGTCACGGACCTATAGGCTCTGACTGTACGGGTTCACTTCCACCCTTCAAACGCATCAACCAGTCTGAGATCGGGGTCGGGGCTTCAAGCAACCAAACCAACAGAGGCCCGAAACTTCGCATCCCAATATCCTTCTTACTTCTATCCCTCTCATTTTGATCGAGCAGAGTTTCGAAGTCTCACTCAATAAATATGTAATTCAAATTAAAGTTCAATGCTATCTCTGCTCATAAACAACAGGGGGTGGAAGTTTCTTTTCTAGTCACATTAAAACTACCGTAGTCAATGACGGGGCGGGAATAATGAGTAGGGTCAGTGTTATCTTAGACTTTCTCGGTGCAACGTTCTCGGGAATATCGCTTCCAGAAAGCGTTGTTTTAAAACTCCAGGAACTACCCCCCTTCGGTTTGACTACGGGAGATATCGTGACTATAACTTATATTTTCATTTTGATTTTCTTTTTGTTTTCATTTTGTAAAAATTAAATATTTTGCATTAATATTAATTACCATTGTATTTGTTTTATTTTGTTTTATAACTTTAAATTATAATTATATAATACATAATGGTTTTGTTATATACTTAAATTTGATTTTATTATATTAACAAAAATTGTGTATTCTTTTCTTATCCATATATTTATACCCTAATGATTAAATGAAGTGAGGAAGATTAACCCTATATAATATCCAGAAGACTAATTTGAAATCTGATTAAAATACGAGAACAACTCTTAAATTCAAATATCATCTTAGTAATAAATATTAAAATACGAGAACTACTCTTAAAGAGATTTTACCTTAATACAAGTACTAAATTAATAAAAGTACTTATCTATACTGAACACCCTTAAACTAAAGTTCAGTCTTTGTGTTCAACCTAAAGGTCACCCTCTAGACTCCTTCGGGGCCAAATCTTTAACTAAGCTAGTTCCACTAGTCACTCCAAACTTTGGGTTGTAACAATATAATGCATTGTCACAGGCGAAAATAAAGACCACTTCTATACTGCCTGTGACATGACGATTCACAAGAAAGAAAGTACAACATTGTAGATAGACTGTAGCTCGTTTCACTGCCCTGGCGAGCGCTAGTGGCTACCGGGAGGCGATTCTGCCAATGCTGGTAGGCGTCACATAACATATGAAGATAGAGACACAGGGCGTTGTCTCTAATTCTCAATAAACAAACCCACACACACACACCAGAGGTCAACCACATACTCCTACTAACAGTATATATGCAGGTAAAAACATAGGGTCATGTGTCTAATACCCTACACACACGACACACACACGACACACACGCAATGGAAGGGTAAATATACTGTAGCGTTCACAACCTGGGTCCTAGGTATATATTTTATACATTGATTATTTTGTTCTAATATAATACAAAGAAAGACGAGATAGATAGGTCCTTAAGAGAACCGAGTGTTGTTTTTAAACTTAAGGATTATTACTTTATTTAAGTACAATATTCAATCTATACTTCTCTTTCTAGAACAATAATAAGATTCCCCTTAGCACAAACAAGCTTTACTTAGTTTGGGTGAATATATTTTCCTTACACGAACAAAATATAAAAATAGGTGTGAAGATTAGGCAAGACTTGGGCGTGAGCTGTGTGTGTGTGTGTGTGTGTGTGTGTCTGTGGGTGTGTGTGTGTGTGTGTGTGTGCGATCATAACAGTATACGTGTGTACTTGCGTTAATATTTCTCTTATAATTGTACACCACCCAAGTCCCCTGTGTATAATTATGAAGAAAACCAATCCTCGTATGTCTCACCGTTACTAGACTTTCCTCTTATAATAATTATACAGTAGTTGATATTTGGTTCACTTTTGGTTGATTTTTGCATTTATATATTATTTGTCTAGTTTCCTCCATTTTTGCATTTATATATTTGTTGTCTAGTTTCCTCCCTAGCCCTCCATCAAACTTAAAAACAACCCCCGGCTCACTATCGCTCGCAAGGAATAAATCGACACCTAAATGACACGAAAAGTCATAAAATTGACAAAAAAATTGGGCGAAAGGCCTTAAACTCGAAAAACTAATACGCCGAACGTCATAAATCTGAAAACTAAAGAAGCTAAACATGAGGAAGAAAGGGGACCAGCAAAACGACCCATCTCCCCTTAATAACATACAACGAAAAAGCACTCAAATTATACCGTAAATACCTTATACATACAGTTATATGACATTCACTTAAGGGCAGATCAGCAGTTTGATCCCTAGACCTCAAACTTGTAAAAAATACCCCCAAGACCCCCTTTCGAGATATATTTATACATTTTTCGGTAGAAAAATGTCCCGACTAAAGGCCGGCTCCCCTTAATTACAGGCTCGCTATCGCTCGCCAGGAAAAAATCGACACCTACATGACACGAAAGGTCTTAAAATTGACATACATTGGGGCGGAAGATCTTAAAATCGCCAAACAAATGGGACTAACGTCTTAAATATTCAAACCTAATGGGGCTGAGCCTGAGGGAGAAGTGGGTCCAGAAGAAAAAAGAAACACAAGTGAAAAGAACAGGAACTACTGCACGCAAATTACACCGTAAATAAGTTATACATGGAGTTATATGACATTCAATTTCATATATTACACTTGAAGCACGTCGCTATATAGGTCTATGTAATTAATTTCACAAGTACCCTCGAGGATAAAATTATATGACTACTATTACATTATATGACAACCAATTGGAACACCTCTTTATACATATTAGTTATACTATCAATACTTTCATATATATATATATATATATATATATATATATATATATATATAATATATAATCTTGATTTAACCCACTAAGTTCAAGTAATGTACAAGTATAATTTGATACCCACGTATTATTCCACACACACACACACACACACACACACACACACACACACACACACACACATACACACACGCACACACACACACACACGGTCACTTATATAACGCAGATGTGTTTTAATAACATTGCAAAAACAAGAATTACGACAGTAGTGACACTATATAAAGCTGTAAAAACTATAGACCCCCAATACACAATTCACTTGATTGTATCGCACCACACTTCATACACGACACTATACACTGTCCATTAAGGGCAGATAGGTCGATTTTTTTGGTCCCTCCTTCTTCCTCATGTTTAGCCTCATTAGTATTCAGATTACAAGACGTTTGCCCCATTAGCTTGGTGATGTTTAGACCTTTCGCCCCCTTTCTTTGTCAATATTAAGACTCTTCGTGTTATTTAGGTGTCGATTTTTTCCTGGCAAGCAATAGCGAGCCTGTAATTTAAGAGAAACCTGCCTTGTGTCCGGGACATTTTTCTATAGACAGATATACAAATTTATCTTGAAGGAGGGTCTTGGGCGGATGTTTTTATTAAGCTTAATGGAGGTCTAGGGAGGAAAATAACAAAAAATAATAACAACATAAAAAATTGAGCAAATATATAGGGCCATCCCCCCTTGATTGTTCCACCAGTGTTATCGAACATAAAGTGTTATGACCCTCAATTAAATACATCACAAGGGATTGAAACACCTCGTACATTATTCCACAAGCACCTACGAACCTACCATTATCATTATTTGGTACAATAGCAGCCACGCATTCCTGGATTGTACACACCCACATACACAAACTTATATAAGTAGGTTTATAAGTAACGTACATCATATTGTACACCACACACATACACACACTTATATAATGTAGGTTTATAAGTAACGTACATCATATTGTACACCACACACATACACACACTTATATAAGTAGGTTTATAAGTAACGTACATCATATTGTACACCACACACATACACACACTTATATAATGTAGGTTTATAAGTAACGTACATCATATTGTACACCACACACATACACACACTTATATAAGTAGGTTTATAAGAAACGTACATCATATTGTACACCACCCACATACACACACTTATATAATGTAGGTTTATAAGTAACGTACATCATATTGTACACCACACACATACACACACTTATAATGTAGGTTTATAAGTAACGTACATCATATTGTACACCACACACATACACACACTTATATAATGTAGGTTTATAAGTAACGTACATCATATTGTACACCACACACATACACACACTTATATAATGTAGGTTTATAAGTAACGTACATCATATTGTACACCACACACATACACACACTTATATAATGTAGGTTTATAAGTAACGTACATCATATTGTACACCACACACATACACACACTTATATAATGTAGGTTTATAAGTAACGTACATCATATTGTACACCACACACATACACACACTTATATAATGTAGGTTTATAAGTAACGTACAGCGAGATATTCAGACCACACGATTGATAATACTACTACACAAATTTTAAAATATACAGTATACTTGCAAGGATACAATTAATACAACACACGTAAATGCTTGGGAATATATATATATATATATATATATATATATATATATATATATATATATATATATATATATATATATATACAGTATATATATATATACATACAGAGAGAAAGAGAGAGAGAGAGAAAGAGAGAGAGAGAGAGCGAGAGAGAGAGAGATTATTCCAGAATTACTTTCAACCATAAACTTTTGATATACAATATACCACACACGATCTGGACAATGGGTTATATTCTGAGAAACTATACTTACATAATGGAAAATAGTTATATTGTAAAAACACGATCGTTTCGACACTATATGGATTCCTCGTGACACATGAAGAGGACTCCAGAGAGGATCGAAACTGTCCTGTTCTTACACTAAACTCTTTTTTTCCAGTCATGTGGGTATAATGTCATCGAATATAGCTCGGTGTTATAGTTTGGGTGTGCTATATTTAATTGTAATATATTTAAGGGGGGTCACTGTTTTTTTTTTTATATTTCTCTCCTTTTCTCTCTTTCCCTGGCTTGTATCCATTCGATCCCATTCAGCCAACTGTTTTAAGACGTTTATCTCCATCCAGGTTTTGATTTCTTCCTGGCGAGCGATAGCAAGCCAGCATTGTATGGAAAAATCCGGCTTCGCCGGAGACATTTTTCTATCGAAAAATGTACAAACTTATCTTGCTGTCAAAGCAAAAACATATATATGCTGGCTCACTACCGCTCGCCAGGAAAATATTGACACCTGGATGGGGGTAAACGTCTTAAAACAGTAGGCTGAATGGGGCCGAATGGATACAAGCCAAAGAGAGAGGGAGAGAACGAGAAAAAAGCGAGGTGGGCTCCCTTAACCCTTTCAAGATCGGAGAACACATTTCTTTTCTGTTTTCTGGCTATCATTAGACAAGTTTGTTCATAATAGGAAGGGTTTGTGAAAGTCAGGATTACTTAAAGGTGGTGGTGCAGGGGTTGAGATAAAGGTGGTGGTGCATGGGTTGAGATAAACGTGGAATAATAATCGCCAACCCGCACATAATTATCTTGAAAAATGCAATGGCACTGAAATAATTATTTTCAATGGTATAAAGGATTTTGTGGATCATCTACAACAGACCTGTGACGTCATAGTGACATCACACCAGTATCCTCATCGTGGACTGGATGGTGGACTTACACTCCTATGACGTCACAGGTCCGGTTTAGACGATCCACAAAATCCTTTATACCATTGTTAATAATTATTTCAGTGCCATTGCATTTTGCAAGATAATTATTTGTAGGCTGGAGATTATTATTCCATGTTTATCTCAACCCATGCACCCCCACCTTTAAGAGACTTTACCCTTATTATAAGTCCCACAGATCCTTCCTAAACTGTATTAATTTGCCTAATGATAGTCACAATAAATTGTCAAAATGCGTCCTAATCTTCAAAGGGTTAATTGCGTGATGTAAATTGTATTGTACCAATGTGTGTCAAAAACATATTCACAGGACTAATCAAAATTCTTCCCGAACTCTTATTTATTCCACAATAATTCAAGAACAGGCTATTATCATTCCACATTAAGGGAGCCCACCTCGCTTTATTTCTCTTTCTCTCCCTCTCTTTTTGGCTTGTATCCATTCGGCCCCATTCAGCCTACTATTTTAAGACGTTTACCCCCATCCAGGTGTAATTTATTTCCTGGCGAGCAGTAGCAAGCCAGCATATATATTATTTTGTTTTGAAAGCAAGCTAAATTTGTACATTTTTCGATAGAAAAATGGCTCCGGCAAAGCCGGATTTCTCCATACAATACTGGCTCGTAATTGCTCGCCAGGAAGAAATCGACACCTGGATGGGGATAAACGTCTTAAAACAATTGGCTGAGTGGGGCCGAATGGATACAAGCCAGTGAAAGAGAAAACGGGAGATAAAGATAAAAAACAAAGCCGGTGACTCCCCTTAACATCAACTGCGATTGTGCCACAGAATATGCACACACATTCATATGACCTTGTTACATAATTAACTTACAGCCAAAGAACACGAACTATTGCAGGCATATCATAATCATAAATACTCTCAACTATACAATTATATAACGCAATTCGATATAAGTGTAGTGGAATAGTGTCCTTGAATCTAAACAACTTTTGGACTCTATGGGTGAGAGCACCAACCAAATTACGTATATATTACGTTGAGATCTGTTCCAATTATTTTCACCTTGACACCGAACTCAAATACCTCAAGGAACTTCTATTTAACAATGACTTCCGTAAAAACTTCACAAACACCTATATAGGAAAAACCCGTAATAAGTTGTTTACGTCAGACAAACCTCCTGTGTCCAGTGTTCCAAAAAATATCATATATTTCCCTATCCCATACACTGGACCTCTAAGCCACACCCTAAAGAAAAGGCTTCAATTGCTTCTAAATGAATTTTACCCACAAGTTTCTCTCAAAACCGCCTTTAGATCACTTTGTACTACCCAAAAGTTGTTTAGATTCAAGGACACTATTCCACTATACTTACAGTCATCGGTTGTTTATTTATTTACGTGTGCTAGCTGTAAGGCAGCATATATAGGAAAAACAAAAAGACATCTAAAATCCCGTATACACGAACACCTAGGCCGCTCAGTTCGAACGGGACAACTAATCACGAACCCGTCTCACTCAGCTATACGTAACCCACTCCCACCAACACGACCACCCTTTACTCAGTCAGACTTCGCAGTTCTTGGTGGTATCAACAACGACACAGACATTCCCATCATGGAAGCCCTTCACCAGTATAGGCACAACCCATCCATCAGCGACACGGCATCTTACGACCTATTCTGCTTCCCACGTTAACTTCATGTATGTACTGTACATATTCCCCCTTGTTTTATATATATAGTTTAGCTTTGTCACTTAGGTATTTCCCTTAGTTTAAGATCTACTGTCAACTTAACTTTTAGACCATTAACATTATTGTTCTTATTGTGCCCTCTTTTCCATTTCATTTCCTTTTCCTTTCACTTGTTGACTTCGAATAAATAAATATTAAAATATGTTGTTGTATTCACACAACTATACGATGCTTTATCTCTGTTGTTCTAGGTTCTGAGGATGGAATATGTATTAATTCCGAAACGTAAGCGAATAAACTACTTCTTCAAGATGTTTGTGTTCTCCTGGTGATCCTCTTCAGTATATACCGGTATATATATATGGAGATTAAATCGCACATACGTGAAATAAAATTATGTAGTAAAACTCACATGGTGATAACATGATTTCGGTTACATTGTTCCATTTGAGCATTGTGTACCATTTGTGTAACAGTGTGTTGTATTTGGCATTTGTGTTAAGGGGAGATGGGTCGTTTTCACTTTTCTTGTCATTTAGGTGTCGACTTTTTCGAGCAATAGCAAGCCTGTAATTTTTTCTATCGAAAACTGTACACATTTATCTTGAAGGAGGGTCTTGTGCGGGTGTTTTTATAAGCTTGATGGAGGTCTAGGGAGGAAACTAAAAAAAAAAAAATATATATATATAGCAAAAACTACATAAATGAACACAAAAAAACCCCATCCCCCCTTATATTAACGCTTTCAATATTATGATGTTTAGTTTATTTATCGATATATTTTTATCTTTTTGCTAACACTGATCTAATTTATGCAGCTTAGGAAGGACCTCACACAATCGAAAGGTTACAGTCAAAGTCAATGAACCCATCGTCTCCCACAAACCCTATCTAATCTTAAAAAATCGTCTAACAATAGCCAGAATACGAGAAAGAAAAACTTATACCAAAAGGGCTGATATTATTGTTTGTATGTATATGTATGTACAGTATGTATGTATGTATGTATGTATGTATGTATGTATGTATGTACTCAGGCACATACCCCATAGCTGGGGGTAGCCGAGACAGAGCCCGAGCAGAAACAAAATATAAAGTTCCAATTATTAGGGTCTGGGACCCCTTACGCGTTCCCTCGCCCCTTACTCTGTTTCGTCTAGCTCTAGTCGGTGAATTATACATAGGGAAGAGGATTCCTAGCCTCCCGCACCCAGAAAGAGAAATAGGATTGTAAAAGAGACAGCCAGAAACGGTTAAGGTTGGGTAGAGGATGCCAAACCCCACTCTGGATAGGACCAGCCCTTACCCGTAACATTATATTATTGTAATATACGGACATGTGTGTTGTACCAATATATATTCCTTTATATTCCAAGTATATTTGTTTAGGTATATTATGATACAACATACTCTAGTCAGCTTATAATAATATGTTATACTCCGTGGCATAAACAGGAGCACAGTTTTATATTTCCGGTTGAACTCTGTGTAGAAATGTATAATAGTGTATCGGTATTGTAATTTATGACAACACTTATGACAACAATTCATCATTACGACATCTTTCATGACCTTATAGGATTGATCATGGGCTGAGGAAGTGTCTGTGGGAGTTTAACTGGTCAGTTGATATACTGCAATATGTTATCCATGCGATCCCTAGCCGTCATTCCCAAGCTGAATAATACTAAATAATATAGTCTGAAGTTAGCCAGAATACAATACAAACAGTGCCTTGGTCTATCTATCTATATACTCAGGCCCAATCCCCACTTTTCCTCTTTTTTTTTTTTTTTTTAATTTGATGTTTGTACTAAAGGGTAATTTACACATGCAGGAACACCGTGGTGAGGGACCATATGGCACGAGTCTCAAAATCGGCGCAAATCAGTGGAATGCTTATTTTTGCGCCAAAGAGCCGAGGGACGACGATATAAGGAAGGTAACAATTAAGGCAACCCACCTCGCTTTTTTCTCAGTCTCTCCCTCTCTCTTTGGCGTGTATCCATTCGGCCCCATTCACCCTACTGCATTAAGACGTTTACCCACATCCAGGTGACAATATTTTCCAGCATATATATTTTTTGGTTTTGACAGCAACCTAAATGTGTAAATTTTTCGATAGAAAATGTCTTGGGCGAAGCCGGATTTCTCCATAAAATTATGGCTCGCTATCGCTCGCCAGGAAGAAATCGACACCTAGATGGGGATAAACGTCTTACAACAGTTGGCTGAATGGGGCCAAATGGATACAAGCCAGGGAAAGAGAGAAAAGGAAAGTTAGATATAACAAATGCAGTGACCCCCCTACAGAAGGTATACGAGGGCTCCACGCATCCACGGGTGTCATGACTGTTGGCCACGATAGAATCAATATTCGATAATCAAATTTTGTTGGCCAACATTTCGGGAATATTTTGCACTGGAATCAGAAACTAGACTGATGGTAGATCAATTTAGGCAGTCGTAATATATTTAATGTTAACCTCATAATCTGCCAGACCAGTGTTAAGGATAAATGTTGAGGGAAAAGGCGCTCGTGTGATACCGGCTTTAGTCATGGTTAGATGATTTTATGCAGCTTAGGAAGGTCATGTGGGCGTCAAAAAGCTATAGTTGTGATAGTTTAAACTCGAAGAATATCTAGAGGTTATTCCACACTTGCACACAATCTTCTAATCTTAGCCAGAAACCATTAGAACCAGCTGCGTCCTGGTACAGAAGGGGTTAAGGGGAGATTTCCACTTGAGGGACTTTATTCTGGACCCCTTTCTCCCTCATGTTTGGCCCCATGGCTTTTGAGATTTTAAGACGTTCAAACCATTAGTTTGGCGATTTTAAGATCTTTCGCCCCATTTCTGTCAATTTTAAGACCTTTCATGCCATTTAGGTGTCGATTATTTTCCTGGCGAGCGATAGCGAGCCTGTACTTTAAGAAGAACCGGCCTTCGGTCGGGACATTTTCTAACCGAAATATGTACATATTTATCTAGAAGGGGGATTTTCAGGATGTTTTTTAAAGTATGATTAAGGTCCAGGGAGGAAACTTAAAAAAAAAAAAAAAAAAAAAAAAAATATATATATATATATATATATATATATATATATATATATATATATATATATATATATATATATACCGGGTATATATATACTGTATATATATATATATATATATATATATATATATATATATATATATATATAAAGATGTTTTCATCATTATGGTAGTGTTGCTTGCCGCTATATACTGTGTATATATATATATAGCCTCCTCCTTTAAACTACATACAGGTGATCTATAACAGACCACCATTGATTAAAAGTGACAAGGGTGCTGTAATTAAATATACGAGGATACTGGCCTTGTGTTACTTAGGCAAAGATTTATATAATGTTGTCACGTAGCTATGTTCGTGGATAGAAGTACTGAGGGTGTGTGTGTGTATGTGTGTGATAGATACCATATAAGTACAAATTATATAAGATATAGAATGTGAATGTGTGTGTACCGGGTGGCTGTGGCCTGATGAAGTCCATCCGCCTCTCTATTTTGCCTTGGGGTGGGTGTTTGACTGTATTTCTATATTTATCATATATCTAGTTTAATTTTCAACTCTTTTCACGTGTGTGTGTGTGTGTGTGCGTGTGTGTGTGTGTGTGTGTGTGTGTGTGTGTGTAGGTAAAACTGATACAATAAATGTGGAGGTGTGGTACAAATCAATTGAAACCCATTGTGTACTGTACTGAATACCAGTGAGTAAAGTACCTCAGTGTACTATGGTTCACTGATCTATGTTATTATGACATTATGGGCCGGTTTTCTGGACCAGTTTCTCCCTCGTGTTTAGCCCCATTAGTTTTCAGATGTTAAGATGTTTGCCCCATTAGTTAGTCGATTTTAAGACCTTTCGCCGCATTTCTTCGTCAATATTTTGATTTTTTGTGCTATTTAGGTGTCAATTTTTCCCTGGTGAACGATAGTGAGCCTGTAATGTTGGAAGAATCGGCCTTCGGCCGGGACATTTTTCTACCAAAAAATGTACAAATTAATCTGGAAGGGGGATCTAAGGGATGTTTTTTTTTAATTTGATGGAGGTCTAGGGAGGAAACTAGAAAAATAATGAATACATGCAAAAATCGGCCAAAATATGAACCATCCCCCCTTAATACACGTGACAAGGGTGCTATATTATATGTGCACTGACCCTAGGTTGTTGTGACTGTGGGAGATTAAGGGGGCAGTGCTTGGTGTTTGGTCTATACAGTATATATATTTATTTATTTATTTTTTGAGTTTCCTCGCTAGACCTTCATCAAGCTTAGAAAATCACCCCCTTGACCCCCTTTCAAGATAAATTTGTAAATTTTTGATAGAAAAATTTCCTGATTCCTTGTAAAATTAGATGTTCGCTATCGCTCTTGGGAAGAAATCGACACCTAAAGGGCACGAACAGTCTTAATATTGATAAACAAAATAGGCAAAAGGTATCAAAATCGCCAAACTAACGGAACGAACGTCTTAAAACCTCAAAACTAACATGCTAAAAATTAGGGGTTCAGAAAAAGCGATTACTACCCCCTTAATACACTGATGTCATGTAACTTGTGTACACAAGAGCTAAGACAGAATTTATGTACTCGTATTACAGGATTTGAGTTTTTGGTTCGTATTGTCCCGTTTCCTAGATATTATCAGCAGTGGTAATTACCCATCTCCTTGCTCAAGGGAGGTGGTTACTGCCGATTATGTCTCAGAAAACCTTCACCAACCTGAGGAGAGATTTGATCCCTGTTAGGTAGCAGGCGGGGGCGGTACCACTGAGCTAGCCGTGTGTATTTACCTAATTGTATTTTACAGGAATGAGATTACTTTCGTAGTGTCCCGTCAGCCTTTGACTTATCATATTTTACTTTAAAAACTTGAACACTTTGTGCACACACTAGGCCGTTTGGTGTGTGTGTGTGTGTGTGTGTGTGTGTGTAATAACCTAATAGTAAAAGTGTATATTATATGAATGTGTAGAGCTAATCATATATGAATGTGTAGAGCTAATCATATATGAATGTGTAGAGCTAATCATATATGAATGTGTAGAGCTAATCATATATGAATGTGTAGAGCTAATCATATATGAATGTGTAGAGCTAATCATATAGACACGACCGTGTATAGAAGTTCAACGTACTATATTTCAGTGATCTATATTATTGTGCCTCTTATTACATGTGACCAAGGTGCTGTAATATATGGGTACAGACCCTTGTGCTACTTACGGAAATATTTATGTAATTCTGTCATGTGAGTGTATGTTGGTGAATGTGGGGTAGGATGCAAGGGGGTAGGGGGGGGGGGGGTAACGACACCTTTTCTGGGAAAATATTGACACCTGTATGGGGTAAACGTCTTAAAACAGTAGGCTGAATGGGGCCGAATGGATACAAGCCAAAGAGAGAGTGTATGTTGGTGAATGTAGGGGTGGGATCCAGGGGGTAGGGGGGTTGGGGGGGGGGGATAACGACCCCTCTCACGAAATTAACGTCAGGGGCTCATGACATATTGTACTACTACGGGCAAAACATATATGTTATACGAGAGAGAGAGAGAGAGAGAGAGAGAGAGAGAGAGAGAGAGAGAGAGAGAGAGAGAGAGAGAGAGAGAGAGAGAGAGAGATCGTATAAACAGTCTGCGGGATCAGCACACCACAAACCATGAATATACCGATGAAGTCTCTTTTTCTTTTATTACAGCTATCCTTAGACGGTATTAGTCAAGTTAGGAAGGACCTGTGAGAAGCAAGGGTTGATAGAGATTGACTGTTCACCCTCGTTTCCATCAGGTCCTTCCAAAGCTTAGTAATATCGTCTAATGTTAGCCATTGTAATGAAACAGATAAGACAGTCATTTTTTTCAATAGAGAACGCCTATCATTTCCTTTAAGGGGGAAGGTTATATTTTTTGGTTGATTTTTTTATTATTTATCATTGAATTAGTTACCTTCCTGGACCTCCATCAAAATTAACCCTTTCACGCACAGGATGGGATTTGAGCCTATTCTGGGATACTTTAAAGCCTTTGTGACCATCAGAGGTGTTTAGAAGCCGTTAGTTTCTTTACTTCAACCTCTGCAGTTGTCCGCAGTTAGCTGTGGGCAGAAAACTAATTTTGGAGAGGTAATTATAAGATTGAGATAACTATTTCTGATTGCTAATCGGCAACCCCTGTGTTCACACGTGCGTGAAAGGGTTTACAAAATAAAAATAAAAAAAATCCCCATGATCACCCTTCTAGATAAATTTTTAATTTTTCGGTATAAAATGTCCCTGCCAAAGGCCGGTTACTCCTACATTACAGGTTTGCTATCGCTCGCCAGGAAAAACATCGCCAACTAAATGGCACAAAAGGTTTTAATATGGACACAGAAATGGGCCGAAAAGTCTTAAAATCGCTAAATTAATGGGCCCAACATCTTAACACCCTAAAAATAAAGGGGCTAAACATGAGGGAAAAGAGGGGCCAGAATAAATATTTTCCCTTAACCCCTTCAGTACCGGTGACGTCTTTTTAACTATATTCTGGCAACTATTAGACGATTGTATTCAGCTTAGTAAGGACGTCTATCCCATTAAGGCTACAGACTATCTCAATTAATCCTTTCAGTTATCCTTCCTAAGCTTCATTTAATTCCTCAATACGCTTAGTATTCCTTTAAAAGGTGGGTCACCGTTGTTATTTTTTTCTCTCATTTTCTCTCTTTCCCTGGCTAGTATCCATTCGGCCCCATTTAGCCAACTGTTTTAAGAAGTTTATCCCCATCCAGGTGTCGATTTCTTCCTGGCGAGCGAAAGCGAGCCAGCATTGAATGGAGAAATCCAGCTTCGCCGGAGACATTTTTCTATCGAAAAATGTACAAATTTAGCTTGCTGTCAAAACATAAATATATATATGCTGGCTCCCTACCGCTCGCAAGAAAAATATTGACATCTGGATGGGGGAAAACGTCTTAAAACAGTACGCTGAATGGGGCCGAATAGATACAAGTCAAAGAAAGAGAGAAAAAGAGAGAAAGATTAAAAAAAGACGGTGACCCCCTTAAGGACAAAGGGTATTATAACCCAGATGCTTCAGAACTTGGCTTCGAAGGGTCAAAGATTCGAACATGTTTAATAGGAGAGGGGTTGTTTTATTTCCTAATTTATGTATCTCTTTATCATTCTATAAGTTTCCTCCCTAGACCTCTATCAAGCTTAAAAACACCCGCCCAAGACCCTCCTTCAAGATGAATTTTTACATTTTTCTATCGAAAAATTTCCTGGCCGAAGGCTGGTTTCTCTTAAATTACAGGCTCGCTGTCGCTCGCCAGGAAAAAATCGACTCCTAAATGACACAAGAAGTATAAATATTGTCAAAGAAATAAGGAGAAAGGTGTTAAAATGGCCAAACTAATGGGCCAACCGTCATATCTGAAAACTAGTGGAACTAAACACGACCACAAAGCAAGATGACGTAACTGTCATCATATTCTGGCCACTACTAGACGACATGCTTTAGTTTATAGTACAAAGCAAGATGACGTAACTGTCATCATATTCTGGCCACTACTAGACGATATGCTTTAGTTTATAGTACAAAGCAAGATGACGTAACTGTCATCATATTCTGGCCACTACTAGACGATATGCTTTAGTTTATAGTCAACCTCTAGGACTCAAAGGGGTAAATAGCATCGCAGTATATATATACCCCCTCAATAACATACAGTAGCTATTTCTTAAGGGGGTCACAGGCTTTTTTTTTTATCTTTCTCTCCTTTTCTCTCTTTCTCTGGCTTGTATCCATTCGGCCCCATTCAACCAACTGTTTTAAGACGTTTATCCAGATGTCAATTTCTTCCTGGCGAGCGATAGCGAGCCAGCATTGTATGAAGAAATCAGGCTTCGCCGGAGACATTTTTATCGAAAAATTTACAAATTTAGCTTGCTGTAAAACAAAACAAACATATGCTAGGTCGCTACCGCTTGCCAGGAAAATATTGACACCTGGATGGGGGTAAACGTCTTAAAACAGTAGGCTAAATGGGGCCGAATGGATACAAGCCAAAAAAAAGAGGGAGAGAAAGAGCAAAAAAGCGAGGTGGGCTCCCTTAACCTCTTCTGTACCGCGACATCTTTTGAGTCTTATTCTGGCTAGGATTATATGATTTTATTCAGTTTATAATGGGCATCAATCAATCAACAGGCTTCGAAGTATCTCACTTAACCCTTTATTCAGTTTATAATGGGCATCAATCAATCAACAGGCTTCGAAGTATCTCACTTAACCCTTTATTCAGTTTATAATGGGCATCAATCAATCAACAGGCTTCGAAGTATCTCACTTAACCCTTTTTACTACCGAAGATTCTTATTAAACTGTACAAAATTGTTAAAATATAGCTAGAATAAAATTATAAAGACGTCGCGGTACAGAAGGGGTTAACCCATTGAAGATCATGACGCATTTTAATAGTTTCCCTTGGCTATCATTAGACGATTTTTACTTAGAATTAGGAAGGGTTTATAGAAGTCAGAGGGTTAATTAGTACAGCCTGTACCTTTATAATTCCCACAGATCCTTTCTAAGCTGCATAAAATCGTCTAATGATAGCCAGCATAAACGGTCATAACGCACTCAAGGGGTTGAGGGGAGACAGTTGTTTTTTCGAGTCCTCCTCCTCCCTCATGTTTAACCCTATTAGTTATGGGATCTCAAGACATTCGCTCCTTCAGTTTGGTGATATTCAGATCTTTTGCTCCATTTCTTTGCCAATATTAAGACCTTTCGTGCCATTTAGGTGTCGATTTTATAAAAGTAACCGGCCTTCGTCGGGACATTTTTCTACCAAAGAATGTACAAATGTATATCTTGTGGGTGTTCTTTAAAGTTTGATGGAGGTTTAGAGAGCAAACAAAACCCCCTTCTTAAACAATTGAGCCGAACCAGTAAATTATGCTGCCTTAACCCCTTATGTACAGTCGAAGTTAATAAGTGTTGTCAGATATTTCACAAAGTTTCGGACACTGACTAATACTTTGAGGGATAAGCACTTTTCCCAGTAACTATAAAGATACCAATAACATTTGTTGAGCGAAAACCACTGGAATCTATGACAACACTTAATACCCCCGATTGTACCGGCGACGTCTTGTCTACTTTATTCTGGCCACGATCAGACGATTTTATTCAGTTTAAAAAGGGCGTCCAGAAATGTACAAGCTTCGAACTAACTAACTTAACCATTTCTACTACCACAGATCCTTGTTAAACTGCAAATAATCGTCTAAATATAGCTAGGATAAACTTAACAAGACGTTGCCGGTACAGAAAGGGTTAAGGGGAGACTGGCTGTTTGTTTGGTCTTTTAATTTATTTATTCATATATTGTTTTAGTTTCCTCCCTAGACCTCCATCAAGCTTAGAAAAAAAAACCCTAGACCCCCCTTCATGATAGATTTGTACATTTTTCGGTAGAAAAATTTCCCTGTCAAAGGCCGATTCCTCCTAAAATTACAGGCTCGCTATTGCTCGCCATGACAAAATCGACACCTAAATAGCACGAAGGGTCCTAATATTGACAAAGAAATTGGGTGAAAGGTCATAAAATCACCAAACTAATGGAACCAACGTCTTAAAATCTCAAAACTAGTGGGGCTAAGTATTAGGGAGAAGGGGGTCTCCTCTTAAACTGCATAACATCGTCTAATGTTAGCCAGAAAACCCAGGTAAAAAGACATCATCGGGCGATTTGATTGATTGCGGAACACTGTGACCGTATTAGGGGAGATGGGCCGATTTTCTGGTCCCCTTTCTTCCTCATGTTTAGCCCCATTTTGTTTTCATATCCTAAGACATTCGGCTCATTAGTTTGGCGATTTTTAAGACATTTTGCCCCATTTCTGTTTTAAATATTAAGACTTTTCGTGTCATTTAGGTGTTGATTTTTTCCTGGCGAGCGACAGCGAGCCTGTAATTTAAGAGAAACCAGTCTTCGGCCACAAGTTTATCTTGAAGGAGGGCCTTGGGCGGATGTTTTTTAAGCTTGATGGAGGTCTAGGGAGGAAACTAATAGAATAATATAAAGATACACAAATGAACAAATACTAACGACTAATAGAATAATATAAAGATACATATTGAACAAATACTAACGACTAATAGAATAATATAAAGATACATAAATGAACAAATACTAACGACTAATAGAATAATATAAAGATACACAAATGAACAAATACTAACGACTAATAGAATAATATAAAGATACATAATGAACAAATGCTAACGACTAATAGAATAATATAAAGATACATAAATGAACAAATACTAACGACCCAACTCACCTTAAAATCTTGCCTGGGACCCAACAATGTCACCTAAGGGGGGTAGTGCTTGCTTTTTTGGTCTATATATATATTTATTCATACATTTTTTAGTTTCCTCGCTAGACCTCCATCAAACTTCAACAACACCCCCTAGACCCCCTTTCAAGATAACTGTGTACATCTAAAAATACAGGCTCGCTATTGCTCGCCAAGAAAAAATCGACACCTAAATGGCATGAAAGGTCTAAATATTGACAAAGAAATGAGGCAAAAAAATATTAAAATCGACAAAACTAATATGCTAAACATGAGGGAGAAGGGGGTCCAGAAAAAGCGACTACAACCCCCTTAACCCCTTCTGTACCGGCGACGTCTTTTTAGTTTTGTTATAGCTCTATGTAGACGATTGTGTACAGCTTAAGAAGGATCCATGGTAGTAACAAAAAAGGGTTAGGCGAGATACTTCGAAGCCTTATTAATTGCTGGATGCCGTTTTTCAACTGAGTAAAATCATCTAATAATAGCCAGAGTAAAGTTAAAGAACGGCACCGGAACAGAAGGGGTTAATTACAGTTTTATCACAAAATACTCAAGAGTTTTCCCATCTTGTAAGAGAGATCAAAGAGACTATACCCTGTTCCAAATAGGTAGGCCAAAACTCTTCAACATTAACCTCTATAACTCACAAACTAGTAGAGTAATCCAGTAATATCTATACCGTTTGGGAAGGGTCAGCTAGGGAACACGTGTGGACATTTACACCCCATTTGCTCCAGCCCTTTTTGAGTTACAGAGGCTAAGGTTCGCGATTTTTAGCCTACCTAATTGGAACAAGGTATAACAGCCACTATCAAAGACAGAAAACAACTATTCAATAATAATTAAGAAACACCAAATTAGGAGGGCACGTCATTCCCAATATCGGAATAAGAGTATATAAACAATGTCTCCAAACAGATAAAAGGCCAGAATGAATGCAACACACCAAATCTAAAATCCATAAGATGAAACAAAATGGCCGAGTATATATATTTGAGAGATGATGAAGAAGGAATGAAGAATAACGATACAAAAGTAATATTAATATGGTAGATGAGAGAGAGAGAGAGAGAGAGAGAGAGAGAGAGAGAGAGAAAGAGAGAGAGAACCTGTGTCTAAACATAGTGACATCACCGTAATATACATATGTCTGTAAACGTAAATATGGATGTACCCAGGCATCCAATAATATAGCAATATATTATATAATGTTATATATATATATATATATATATATATATATATATATATATATATATATATATATATATAGGTAGTGTTCACCGATATTTACCCATTCAGTACCGGGGACGTCCTTTTAATTATATTCTTGATACTATTAGACGATTGTATCCAGTTTAAAAAGGGCCTCCAACAACTAACAAGGTTCGAAGTATATCACTTAACCCTTTTGACAACTGTTCAAAATCGTCTAAATATAAACAGAATCAAATTAAAAAGACGTCGCCGGTACAGAAGGGGTTAAAGGAACCCTAGTATTAGTTATTTGTGGGTCTATTCGTTTTCAAAATACTGCAACAGTGTATCAGAATTGCTCATTAAAGTATTGTCCAACTATGCCCATCCACGACTCTGTCCCTCAATCAATCTTTTCTTTAACCTATGACTTTGACTGCTTTTAACTTCGTGGGTCCAAGCATTTTGACCGCAACGTCCCTTGAATTTGGCTCTCTGTCACTCTTTTGGCTTTGGGGGAGGCACTCGTTACAGGCAGCCTGCCTTTTGTCTCACTCATAGTGGCTCATACACATAGGAACAAAACCACACTCACGGACAAAACAAAAATTACACTAACCCTCTAAACATTCTGAAAGTGAGCCAAAATCTTTTGATAATACAGACGCATGTTTCACCCGATTCATTCCGTTCACACAATAATGTATACCAGTGTAAACTTTGTTTTTTGAGGGAGTGTACGCATATGCCAGTAAGCATAAGGTGGAAACAAAGTAGCCAGTAAGAGAAACAATGATAAACAAAAAGTCCCGACGTCCCTCTTGTCAGCCTTTAAACAACAATAAGCTATATAAACAAATAACAAAACATCTAACAAGAAAAACAAAGCAGCCAAAAACAATAACACTGACAAACAAAAACTGCCGACGTCCCTCTTCTCAACCTGTAAACAACAATCAAGTATAGAAACAAAGCAGCCAATAACAAAAACAATGACAAACAAAAACTGCCGACGTCCCACTAAGCCTGTACACAACAATATAGTACAGAAACAAGGGTCCACCATAGAGCCCCGGGCCGTACATACAGAAAACAAACACAGCCTACGATCCTCCTCTGCCCGTGTTCATCCTAATATGTACACAGGGGCTCCCGGTTCAAAGGCAGGGTTCGGAGGGGGCGGTAGAATTCAGCGGGTAGATTGGAAGAGGGCATTGAGTTCATAATATCTACCAGCTTAACCCTATCTGGTCCAGGGCGGGTATTTTTGAATCCGGCCTGCTTTCACTCCATTGGTTTGAAGATATAAAAACGTTTTGCCTCATTAATTTAGCGATTGTAATACACTTCACCCCAGGGTTGGCGCCCAACCCCGAAAGGGGTTGAAATAGGGGAGCTATCCCTTCGCCAAAGGCGGCTTTCTAGGGCCTTTCCTAGCTGATGTTGAGAGGATTGGGTTCTAGTCATGTGGTGATGGGCTGGTCTATCAAAGCGAGAGCTGAGCGTTCTCTGCCATACCCATAGCTTACTCTGACTGTTCCTTTTATGTATATATTTTCTAAATCTCAAATGGCGGCGTCTCTTTCGTGGATTGACCTCTCTACTGCCATCCTAGAGGGTGGCAGACTGGGAGCCAAAGCGTCCCATTTTTCCTTTGCCCCTCAACTTTCCCTTCATAATTGTTGAGGGGCACAGGGCCTTGGGTGGGGCATCGGTGTCCTGGGCGTTTCCGCACTCTCCTCAGCTCCTTGCCTGGGAGCGGCTTCGGTCACCTGGGCATTCTTAGTGGTAAAGCAAGGAGGGTTCTGTGTGGGTGCTCGATTATGGCCTTGGCCTTGCTTGGGACCTTGGGGCTGTTCAGCCAGACAGCCTAGGGAACGACAACAACAACTTCACCCCATTCAGGTGTCGATTTTATCTGGGCGAGCGATGGCGAGCCTACATTTTAGGAGAAGCCAGACTTTGGCCATGACATTTTTCTTCCGTAAAATGCATATAGGCCTATCTATCTTAAAGGGGGATTGTCGTTTTTTTTTGTTTTTTTTTTTTCAACACAGAAGAGGGATCACGATTTCTGGCCTACCTACAAGAACTTTCGTCCCATTTCTCTGTCAATATTGAGACCTTTCATGCCATTTAAGTGTCGATTTTTTTCCTGGCGAGCGAAAGCGAGCCTGTAATTTAGTAGGAACCGGCCTTTGGCCGGTTTAAGAAAAGTTTAAAGAAAAACTCTAGATTTTCAGTCTCAAGGCTGCTCATTAAACCAACAATTATTAGTATTTGTTTACAGACACACACATACACACACACCACATACAGTAAATGTGTGTGTATGTGTGTGTGCGAGATATTAGTGCAAAATGTTATTGCGTGTGTGTATATATGTACTATGGGCATGAGCTGAGTGCATCAACAAATTAACATAAAAGGGTGACATGTTTAGGTCAACCAGAATGTGTTTACATTTTATAAACCTAGTATCTCTCATTTTCTCTTCCTGGGTTTGTCAGCGTGTTTACTCAATTAGTGAAGTGTGTGTGTGTGTGTGTGTGTGTGTGTGTGTGTGTGTGTGTGTGTGTGCGCGCGTGCGTGCGTGCGTTCGAGTGTGTGTATGTGGTTGTGTGTGTATGGAGGAGGAGGGGTGGGGGGGGGGGTGCGAGTTATTGCATAATTATCATCAAGGTAAACATAGTAAGCACATAAACATAACCCGTTATGTACCGGTGACGACCTTACTGTGGTATTCTGGCTACTGATGGACGATTTTATTTAGTTTAGGGAAAATGTCTAACAAAAATAAGACGGCAGAATATCGCGACCAACCCTTTTAACGACCACAGATCCTTCCTAAGCTGCATAAAATTTGTCCAAATATAGATAAAATAAAATATAACGCACATCGTCGCTGGTACTCAAAGGGTTAACTCCAGCTCCAACCTAGCATAGCGGACTGGCCACTAAACTCAAAGGACTGGTTGGAATGATCATTTTGTATAGAGGGTGGCCTATAATAGCTCTCAGACAGTTCTAACTCCATCAATACTGGCAAAGTGATACTGGTATATACTGGTAAGTTAAGTTAGGAAAATATGTGGCCCTGGTTGACTTGGTACTGGTTGAAATGATCTACTGGAACGCAGCCAGTGCAGCACCAATGGCCCTAGTACTCCCCATACACGGCTCCCCAAACAAAGGCAACATAAGAGTCCACCTGACCTAATGAGCTCTACAGTATGTTGACTCATCCTCTTCGCCTCCAGCAGACTCTCAAGGGATTTGCTTATGGAAATCCTATTAATATGAGATAAGAGCCTCCCCTTTCACCCACTCACTGATCTATATACACATTTTATATGGGCTATATATTTGCTGATTTAATCAGCTTTTTATTATTTTGTAATGTCCTTGCTAGACCTCCATCCAGTTGAAAAGAAAACCCCCAAGACAAATTTGTAAATTTTTTGATAGACAAATTTTCCGGCCGAAGGCTGGTTTCTCTTAAATTACATGTTCGCTAGCACTCGCCAGGAAAAAATCGACATCGTAAAATATTGACAACAAAATGGGACGAAAGGTCTTATAATCGCCAAACTAATGGGCCGAAAATCATATAATCTGAAAACTAATGGGCCTAAACATGAGGAAGAAGGGGGACCAGAAAAACAGCCCATCTCCCCTTAAAGCTTAGGGTGATGGGACTTAGGACATCCACTTACTAGATAATGAATGGAATTATTGACATTGGATCTGTTTTTGTTATCAGAACAATAAATATACATTAGGACTTAATTTACTAATGTTCTATTCATAACTTGAGGCAATCTGAAGACATGAACAGAGAGAGAGAGAGAGAGAGAGAGAGAGAGCGAGAGAGCGCGACAGCACATACACACAATGATATCAGTCTACACCGACAACAAAAGGATAAGACCAACCACACACACACACACACACACACACACACACACACACACACACAAAGGTCAGGCCACAACCTTTCAGACAAGCAGAACCATTAAAGAACAATAACAATACCGAGAGATACAAATGTTAAGCTAAAGTCACAAGTGCCCCTTCGTCTAGCAACTTTTATCAGCAATTGTGGACTGGTATTTTCTCGATTAAGCTTCATAAGAATTCAAGCACCAAAGATAAATTATCTTCACAGTATTCGTTTGGTACCAGGCGCTGGGATGAGAAAAAAATGTTTAAGATTACAAGGGACACACACACTTTACACTTATGGTAGTCCACCGTAGTCTGATGATGACGTTCCCTTCCTGCAAAGCAGGAAGAGAAAACCTGCGCATAGAAGAGTTTAGAGTGCCGAGGGAGGTGCGCAGTTCCAACTTCACTATCTTGGTACTGAACAGGGGTTGCTGATGGCAAGGGGGTGACCCAAGACGACCAGCTCCTGCTCAATACTGCAGGGGACTGCCGGGATTCCAGTTTGTCGGAAACCGCCAGGACATGACCCCAAAATTCGTAAACATAGCAGGACACACACACACAGACACTTGTCGGGTTAGCCGAGTGGTCTAGGGCGATGAGCGCTGATCGCATGGTCGAGGGTTCGAATCCCCAAAAATCCTAAAGCTTTTGTTCAGCTATCCCGATGAAGAGGGTTGTATCGTGGTCTCTTCCTAGCCTAGCTGCTCAACTATCAGCATGTGTATGTACTTCTCACCAGTGCATAGGTGTGTCTACTATGATGGGAACTTGGCACCACACAGTCGCCAAAGGTCGCATGTGGCCTCGTGATAGAATAAGTATTGTGCTGGTTAAGAAAAACTCATGGCTGCAAGTGATAAGTGAACCGACAATTATTATCATTATTATTATACACACACACACACACACACACACACACGAGCAAGGGAATGAACCAATAAAACACCCACACCCACTCACCAAAGACCAAAACATTGGGTATGGACCAGTAATCTCGGCCAAGTAATGGGTATATAAGACCAGTTCGCCACGCCCGGTAATCTAGGCACAGTAGAAGGTGGTGGTTGCGTTGTTAGCGGGTCATGTCGGTACTTATTCACTCGTTTGGGGCTCCTCTTATGCAAACATTGAAACATATTATACGCTAACGCACATGTAGCGTTCATATCTCATTTAACACATACCGTACTAACACATAATACCATAATAATCACATCCATTCCAACACCACCCATCCTCCCTTTGATCTCTCTCTCTCTCTCTCTCTCTAACGCCATCAGAGAAGAAGCAGCAGTGACAAATCATCCAACGCCAAGAAAAAACAGAGGCAACGGAGGACGACCAGCAATAAGGACCGAATACAGAGAGGACCGAGGACAGCCATGAACATAAATGTAGATCCGACAAGAACCAAAAATATTATTAAAGAGCGTTCCGTGAGTTCTAAAATAACAAATTTAAAGGTTTTCTATGCAAACGCTCGTAGCATACGCAATAAATTTTCAGATTTAGAGGAGCTAGTGTTTACAGAAAATTATGATGTGATTGGCATAACAGAATCTTGGCTCAATACAGAAGATAGAGACTTTTTAGCAGAGTATTCACTTCCCGGTTATGTAATGTTTGAGAAAAAGCCGAATAAAATCGAAATGGAGGTGGCGTTTTACTTTATATCAAAGAAAGTCTTAACCCTACCCTCTTGTCAAAACCTCAAATTGTGAACGTCGACGCATCTTTTGTGCTAATAAAGAATAATAAAGGTACAAAAATAATACTTGCATTAATATACAGTCCTCCAGCTCAATCAGTGCAAACTGACCGAGAAATTTATGAACAAATTGCAGATGTAAGTAACTCACAAGATACCGTAATTTTTGGCGACTTTAATTTACCTGTGACCAAGTGGGGCGATACTCTTACTTCACACTCCGGACATGACTTGTATACGACCTTGCAAGAGAGTTCGCTTTATCAATTTGTTCGAACACCGACCCGTGGTAATAACGTTCTTGACATTGTACTTGCAACAAAAGAAGAATTAATAGAGAATTTGAATGTTGGTGATGAATTCAGTAAAAGCGACCATTGTACGATAACTTTCACTTTAAAGTTTACTAGTAACGAACCAAATAGTAGCATCGAAAAAGTCCCTAATTTCAAGAAAGCAAACTTCCATAAACTTAGAGCTATGTTTAAAGAAACTGACTGGAGCTTTTTCATTAACAATAATGACATAAATACATCTTGGAAGTTATTCGAAACCACTTACCTAAAAGCAGTGCAAGACTGCATACCATCGAAAATACGGCGTCCAGGCCATAATAATAAGCCCAAATGGTGGAATAAAGATATTTCAAACTGCCTGCTTGCTAAAAAATTTGCTAATGATAGATTAAAATCCTCACAAAATGACGAAGAACGGGTGAAATTTGTAGAGCTACGACGCAAAGCCAAAAAGTTAATTAAGCAAAGTAAAAAGACCCTAGAGTTACATATTGCGAATCAAAGTAAAACAAACCCGAAAAAATTCTATAGTTATATCAGAAAGAAAAAAGTAGTTACTTCAACTGTTGGACCGTTAGTCGATGAAAATGGAGAATACACCAAAGACGAAGTACAAATGAGTAATGCCCTCAATACCTTCTTTGCATCAGTTTTTACAACAGAAGACCTCAGTGATATCCCTACACCATCGCCGATTCAGATTGATAATTCAGATGTTCTAAGCAATATCACCGTTACAGAGAGAGAAGTATTGAATTGTTTAGATAAACTCAAGGTAAATAAAACGCCTGGACCTGATACAATCTCGCCTAGAGTTCTGAGTTCTAAAGGAAGCTAAGGATGAGCTCTCCAAACCACTGACATTACTATTCAATAAATCCTTGCAGTCTGGAACTATGCCTGATCAGTGGAAGATAGCCAACGTAACACCGATATTCAAAAAAGGCAGCAAAATCCCTACCCAGTAACTATCGTCCAATTAGCATAACTTCAGTTGTATGTAAAATGCTAGAAACGGTCATAAGAGACAGACTCGTAAATCACTTAGAGGAAAATAACATACTTAAAGATACTCAACACGGCTTTCGTAAAAAACGTTCCTGTATAACAAACCTCTTAGACTTCTTCCACGATATCCTCAACCTCTACGATGAGAGTAAAGCTGTAGATATTATATACCTTGATTTTCAAAAGGCCTTTGACAAAGTTCCCCACAAACGTTTACTGCTAAAACTAAAAGCGCATGGAATACAAGGACGGTGTGTTGAAATGGATAGAAAATTGGCTCAGCGACAGAAAGCAAAGAGTAGTCATAAACGGTAAGGCATCTAAATGGACCAATGTAAGTAGCGGGGTACCCCAGGGATCGGTACTAGGACCAATTATCTTTCTAATTTACACCAAGGACAAGGATGAGGGCCCCACTTGTACAACCTCAAATTTTGCTGACGATACAAAAATTGCAAAATAGCGTACTCTCAAAGAACAAGTTGACGATATGCAACACAATCTAGATAAATTGTCATGTTGAGCCCAAATTTGGCAAATGAGTTTCAATGCGGATAAATGTAAAGTACTACATATCGGATACCTAAATGAGAAAGCAAACTATTCGATGAATGGCACTCAGCTTAAGAATGTAAACAGAGAAACCGATATGGGAGTAACAATATCGAGTAACCTAAAACCGAGTCAACAATGTTCAGAAGTTGTTAAGAAGGCAAACAAAATAATTGGCTTTATAGGCAGGTCATTTGAGCATAAATCCAAAGAAGTTATCCTAACCCTTTACAATTCCTTAGTCCGCCCTCTTCTGGAATACTGCGTTCAATCCTGGTGCTCTTATTACCAAAAAGATATAAACAAGTTAGAACGAGTTCAACGTAGAGTTACCAAAATGATACCTAGCCTAAAGAACAAACCATACGAAGAGTGTCTTAGAGAATTAAATCTATTTCCTTTAACCCAGCGCAGATTAAGAGGTGACTTAAGTCACGTGTTCAAAATCATCAA
>CM064572.1:16930833-17120833 GCA_032716605.1 Paralithodes platypus
CCTTTCCTATTAAAATAATAATAATAATAATAAGCAGGTTACTTATTTCTAATAAGCGCCAATTTTTCCGAAGAATTCACTAGCCCCCGCTCGAAAAGAGAAAGAAAAAACAGAAACACCAATTCAATGACTCAAAAGAAGGCTTATATACACCACACATTTTCAACAATCACTAGCAGTGGCAAAATAGCCTAAAACTCTATAGCCATCGGTCTATGACCCCTCTCTCAAGATCATAGCTTCTCTCAAAGAGAAAAGTCTTAAGTTGTCTCTTGAAGCATTCACCAGACACTCGTTTGTCCTCCGGACCAGCGGCCACCTGGTCTACCCCCTCGGAGCCCTGTTAGGAGGCCTGACCTCTCACCAGCCCGACGCCGGCTGGAAAGCCCTTGGTTCATCCAGACGAAAAGGCAGTCATTGTTCATGATGGCACAACTACACCATGGTGTGCGTGGTGGGGGCCTGACGAGCTCCGCAATGGGACCTAGGCTCACAAAACTTTGAGAACCTTATAAAAGTCACCAAACACAACTTAAATTCTATTCTTGCTCTTACTGGCAGCCAGTTGCAGTTCTATGTGAAGAGATGTCGTAGGAGTTCTAGGTGAGAACACCCAAAATTAGTCTTGAGGCCCTGTTAAGAAAACAGACCTGAACTTTCTTCAAAATATAATTTGTGAAGACCCACCAACAGCGCATTGCAATAATCAACACCGACTGAGAAGACCAATGCGCTGACAAACCAACGTCAGGACGGCAACGGGTCTGGGCTTAAAAAACGGCTTCACCAAATAGAGATTTATGATGTGGCAAGTAAACAACTTTGAACTATCTGGTTTACATGCTCTTTGAAAGCTAATCGGGAGTTCAAAGATACAACCAAGATTTTACGAACAGAGTTGGCCGGTCGCCAGCTGAGATCCACCCACATTGATGGAGAGGGCACCCCACTATATCATCAGCTTTTATATTTCCTCGGATGATGAGAATATCAAGTTTACCATCATTTAGTTTATAGTTTTCTCGCTATCATCAACTTCTTGATATAAGACATCAACAATTCCATCTTAATCCGTATATCAACTATATTGTTGATTCTCACATAAATCTGGGTGTCATCTGATATAAAAGTGAAAGGTGACATTATGTGCACGAAGCAGAAGAGACAAACTGCTAATATCAATTATAAATAGGATAGGTATTCACCTAAAACTGTATTCCTGCGTTGAACACCAGACTGCAGGGGTGTCGAGGTCCGAGACCACTGGATTTACCATCACACTCTGGGATCTACCTGACAAAGTCCGACCCAAGAAGCAGAGAAGAGCGGAGTCACGCCACACCACAATCATAAAGATCACTCAAGAACAACTCGTGATACACTGTGTCAACAGGCCGCATGAGCGATTCAAGCAAGAACCAATAGTGACGGCCACACCATTGCAAATGTTCTCAACTAGATCATTATGTACTCTAATCAATGCTGTGTCAGTTGAATGATGCGGTCGGGAAGCAGACTGACAAAATTGGGGATAGTTTCATTCTGCTGAAGTAGTGGTTGTAATTGGTCAAGTATTGCACGCTCTAATAACTTGATATATGAAGGACAGGTTGGAGACAGGACGATTAGTTCAACATGTTCTCAACATCAAGTCCAGGTTTCTTTTAAGAGTAGGTCGGAAGTAGTAGCATGCTTTTCAGGATTGTGGGAAGCATACCATCAGAGAAGCCACTTATCTTAATTATTTTGGAAATTAAACTCAACTGGGGGATCATAGACTCTTGGTAGCTTGGAAACATTTATGGGATCCAACGGGCAAAATCTATGTTTTATTGAGGTTTATTATGTAGAGACGCAGTTCATGTCCACCTATAATGAGTGATGACAGATGACGAGGACATTATTAGGAATGTGTCGGGGGTGGAGGACAACTGAAAGTTCTTCACCAACAGAAGGCATCCATCCAGCTTCCTGTCTTATGCGAGTTATCTGGCCAGAAAAAAAATGCCACAACCGTGGCAGCCAATCTCGGCCATAGGGTACAGAAGGTCTTAAGCTGACTCTGGTTTTTCCCAGGCTACAAACTGTTTACAATTGGAAGCCAACCTCCTCTGGTCATTACCACACGAGTCAACTTTTCCCTGATAATAACACTTTCTTTTCATCTATTGCATGTGTGGACCACAGCTCTTCGGGATGACAGATATTGCAACCATGTAGAGTCTGTTTTATTTTTCCGCCATTCACGTTCAGCTCTTCTACGCGCTCTTCTAAGAAATTTAACTCGAGTGCTATACCAGGGTGAATCATCTCGTACTATGATTTTCTTCTCTACTTCTGGACAGTGATGATCGAACAATATTAAAAGTGCATTTCCATGTACCTCCACCAGCTCATCTGAAGTAAGGTTGGAAGTGATCACTGACTTCCCAAGTACTGTTTTACTTCCCTGCTAGCCAAATTTTGGTCTGCATCTTTATAATTTCTAAAATCTGATTACTGTTTCATGTGTTAGTGGCGTAGGGAAAGTCAAAGCGCGAAAGTAAATTCAAAGCATGATCAGAGGTTTTAGGGTCAGCATTCTCAACACAAACATCCAGAACACCACCAAAACCAAAAGGAGAGGAAAACCAAGTCAAGGTGGAGGTGTCCGAAGATATGAGTTCGGGGGGACACATGGTTTACAAAATTGTTAGATCAGTCAACTCAAGGAACTCACGAGAGAATGGCTTCAGATGCGGGCTGTCAACCCAGTAATTAAAATCTCCACATATCAAAACCCAAGTCTTCCGGTTTTAGCAGGAAAATTCCTCGAGAAACTGCCCAAACTCTTCCATAAAACCCATATCTGGGCCACGATGGCCAGGCCGAGAGACAACTCGCCATTTATTAGAATTTGTTGATGGAGTTGTATTTCCACTTCAACAACAGTTTCATAGTAAAGAGGGGCTGGGTTTAGGGCTGATTTGCAAGATATTCACCAGAGATGTGGAGCAGCCAACTGCCACTCCACCACACCGGATGATCTCCCCTAGGCCTGAGAACATTTAGTATGGAATGGGGTTGAGGCAATGCCGCCTGGATAATATTCCAGATATGACCCGAACAACCAGGTCTCAGTGAGACATAATACAATCAAGGTTACGTTCATCCAAGATCTCGCAAATCTGATCCATTTTGTTACGCAAGGAACGAACAATCAACAGACTTTTATTTTGCCCACCTTCTCCCCAGTTTCAACCGGCTACATGTCGCATTTTTCAGTTTTTTGAACATTACAAAATTGGTGTTCTCAATAACTTTATTTGCTGAGCTGTCATTAGAGGACCAATTTCTACTTGAGGCGAAATGATTTGGCGGCTCCGTAACTTGATGTGGAGCTCATACAATTGATACATTTGGGGGAAGTCTTGTTGGTGCCGTCTTTTGAGTTATGAGTACCGGCACAGGAAATTTGCACTTTTTGGATCCTCATTTTTCCATAACAACTGTCACTGGTATGACCCAAAGCCCTGGCCATGGTAACAATGTGGTACCCAGAAGCGATCCGTATGCACGACAGCTCACAAGTCCAACATACACAGAATTGCCATCATTCCCAATGGGAGAGCGTAGTTCAGGTGACATTTTTACTACCGCAGTCTTTGTGTGTGCATCACACTTTTGCTTGGTGAATAGCCAATTCATAGCTAAGCCATCGTCGACCAGGGACTTTATTCTTGGGTTCTTGTTGCGGATGCTGGGAATGATCTCATTATCATCAGCGTTCATTAGCAATGCCTACCAGAGTCATTTTTGGCATCGACTTCTTTGGGTCGGAGACAGGAAGGCACTGGTCCACCCCCAAACACTGATTCGATGGACCTTCCGGCATCTTCTTTCGCTTTCTTGGATGGGATAAGTCGTACCACCAGTACACCTGAATCAGTTCTAGTTAACTTGTTAACCCGGACCAAAGCCAAAGCATGTCGCGATTGACTTTGTATCTGGTGGGCTTACTGGCTCGGAGGATCGGTCTTTTTGGCTTCACTACCAGGACCTGATGGTCCCAGACCGTTTTTTTCTTTCCACCATCTAACACCTCAGTGGTGCGTCTTGGTCGGCTCCGTTTTGGTCTCTTCAAATGTTGGCTGAACTATCTTGGCAAACAAGGGAATGTCGGGGGCCAGCAACCTTTGTCTCAAGGATATCCATTCTGTTACCACTACCTATTGTCTCCTCTCGTTCCCTCTCCTCTCTCCTACTCGTTATTTACCCACCTCCGATATGCTCCTCTATCCTCTCTTCTGACACCTCTCCTACTCTTCCTCACTTCTCTCCTCTTTCCTTTCACCTCCTTACTCTTTCTACGCTCATATCCTTTCTTTTCTCTCTCTTTTTCCTCCTCTCCTCTCTCTTCCTCTTCAACGCTCGCTAATTTTCTCCTCAAACCTCCTCTTTTTATCGCATACTCCTTATGACTGAAATTTACCGACGCACAACGTTTCCCAAGTTCTCTCCCCGTCACTTTCTTGTACTTTCTTCCTTGGCTTATAACAAAAAAAATAACAAACAAATACACTCACTCACTCATACATACTACTCAAATACAGAGAGAACCCGAGAGATCATTTGAGGGAGAGAGATGATTGACGAGAGGAGAAGTGTGAGAGAGACGAAGGGAGAGAGTCTAGAGAGAGAGTCTAGAGAGAGAGAGAGACGGAGAGAGAGACGGAGACAGAGAGAGAGAGACGGAGACAGAGACAGAGACGGAGACAGAGACAGAGAGAGAGAGAAAAAGCTGTCACCGGGGGACCAATCACAATATAGTGTTGACAGATTGACAGTTTTTCAGGAAACACAATATGGATATAGATAGATAGATAAGAGAGATATAGATGGATAAATATATCATATATACTGTATACCGGTATATATATATATATATATATATATATATATATATATATATATATATATATATATATATATATATGGGGAGGTGTGGTGGAGTGGTCTTGCCACTGGCCTGGTAATCCAAAGGTCAAGGGTTCATATCCTGATGTATCAATGGGAAGATATTATTGGGATGGAATTTGTGCTGTACCTGGTATCAGTGCATTACCACAAGCCCACCGAAACGTCAATAAAATACCCTCATTGTTTCCTGATTAAATAGCACTGTATGAATATTCCCATATTCAAAATATGCTATAGGGGTGCAATGCCTGGTGAGTTATCTGCTCAACAGGTGGCGTTGTGTGTGTAAGTGTGAGAGTCCGAGTGTAGGGGGTGAGACAGTGAAGCACGGGAACGAGGTGGCTTCAGAGATGGGGGCGTTTCGGGCCATGAGTGAGCACCGTGCCTCATGTGAAGGCAAGATGGCAGGTGCTCGTTGTACTCTACGTGCTTCACATGTATCACTCCCTAGACTGGAACAAGACCTCACAGGCTTCACTGTTTCATTGTAAAAGCGGTGAATGTTAAGGCTCTCAGCCTATGCCCGAGAGGAAAGTAAGTTGGAATTGTTACAACCCAAAGTTTGGAGAGACTAGTGGAACTAGCTTAGTTAAAGATTTGGCCCCGAAGGAGTCTAGAGGGTGACCTTTAGGTTGAACACAAAGACTGAACTTTAGTTTAAGGGTGTTCAGTATGGATAAGTACTTTTATTAATTTAGTACTTGTATTAAGGTAAAGTCTCTTTAAGAGTAGTTCTCATATTTTAATATTTATTACTAAGATGATATTTTAATTTAAGAGTTGTTCTCGTATTTTAATCAGATTTCAAATTAGTCTTCTGGATATTATATAGGGTTAATCTTCCTCACTTCATTTAATCATTAGGGTATAAATATATATGGATAAGAAAAGAATACACAATTTTTGTTAATATAATAAAATCAAATTTAAGTAATATAACAAAACCATTATGTATTATATAATTATAATTTAAAGTTATAAAACAAAATAAAACAAATACAATGGTAATTAATATTAATGCAAAATATTTAATTTATACAAAATGAAAACAAAAAAGAAAATCAAAATATAAGTTATAGTCACGATATCTCCCGTAGTCAAACCGAAGGGGGGTAGTTCCTGGAGTTTTAAAACAACGCTTTCTGGAAGCGATATTCCCGAGAACGTTGCACCGAGAAAGTCTAAGATAACACTGACCCCACTCATTATTCCCGTCCCGTCATGGACTACGGTAGATTTAATGTGACCAGAAAAGAAACTCCCACCCCCTGGTGTTCATGAGCAGAGATAGCATTGAACTTTAATTTGAATTACATATTTATTGAGTGAGACTTCGAAACTCTGCTCGATCAAAATGAGAGGGATAGAAGTAAGAAGGATATTGGGATGCGAAGTTTCGGGCCTCTGTTGGTTTGGTTGCTTGAAGCCCCGACCCCGATCTCAGACTGGTTGATGCGTTTGAAGGGTGGAAGTGAACCCGTACAGTCAGAGCCTATAGGTCCGTGACACCTCCCCCCTTAAAGTCCTCGAAGGGGAGCGAAGAGGACTAGGTAGCGAGAGGAGGAATAGGCTCCGCTGTAGGTGGAAGATCTCTTGACAAGGCGTCTGCAATCAGATTGTCTACCCCACGAATATGGCGAACAATGAGATGGTACTCCTGTAACTTTAGAGCCCACCGGAGAAGTCGTTGGTTGTTGTTCTTCATCTTGTGCAGAAAAGTAAGAGGGTTGTGGTCAGTATGGATGATGATTGGTGGATAGTGCTGAGGGAGATAACATTCGAACTTCTTCACCGCTGATACCATCGCCAAGCACTCCTTCTCCACTGTGGAATAACTCTTCTGGTGTCTCTTCAGTTTGGCGGAGAAGTAAGAGACAGGATGTAGGACGCCAGTTGTCTTATCTGGTTGCAGAAGTACTGCCCCGACTCCTCTATCACTCGCATCAACCTGAAGATGGTAAGGCAATGCGGAATCAGGAGCATGAAGTACCGGGTAGGATGAAAGGAGGCACTTCAGTTGGTCAAAGGCAGCAGTACAGGTGGGAGTCCAGACAAACTTAATTTTAGGGCTTGTAAGATCTGAGAGGGGCGCTGATATGGCTGCAAAGTTCGGACAGAATCTGCGGTAGAATCCGCACATCCCTAAAAACCGCATGATGGATTTGCGGTCAGTTGGCTGGGGAAAGGCGGTGATGGTCTCCACGTTAGCTTCCTTGGGACGTGCAGTACCCTGACCCACCACATGGCCAAGGTAGGTCACTGATCCACGTCCAAAGCAGGACTTGGCTAGGTTGATAGTGAATCCAGCAGCAGCCAAGCGCTCCATCAGCCCGTCCAGTCTGGAAAGATGATCCTCCCAAGTATCTGAAATAATCACGATGTCATCTAAGTAAGTGTCTACACCTTCTAAATCCTGAATAGTATATGACATGACCCTTTGAAATGTGGCAGGAGCATTCATCATGCCAAAAGGCATGACTCTATATTGGAAGAGCCCAAAAGGAGTGGTGAAAGCCGAGATGATTTTAGCGCTATCGGTCATCCCAATTTGGTAATACCCCTTCTGCAAGTCTATGGTTGATACTACCTTAGCAGCTCCTACTTTATCTATTAGGTCATCAATTCTAGGTAGTGGATATGCATCAGGGACTGTCACTGCATTTACTTTCCTGTAATCAGTACACAGCCTACTACTACCGTCTGGTTTTGGGACTAATAAAGAGGGTGACGCCCAAGGGGAATGGCTTGGTTCCACTAAGGACTTCTCCAACATAAAGTCAATTTCCTTTCTCATGATCTTTTGCTTCTGAGGGTTTAGTCTGTATGGTGATTGTTTGATAGGTCTTACTTCTGGTGAGGTCAAGATAACATCGTGATGATGGTCCTTGCAAAAGCCAGGGACATCCAATGTGACTGAAGGGTAACTTACAAGCAATTTCCTAAGATCATCTCTACGTGATGGCGACATGTCCGACAAATATTGATCTAAGGTACATAATAGCTCGCTGTTCTTTGGGCTTCCACAAGGAGAAGGAAGATCACCAAACTCAATCACATCAGAGTCTCCTACCTTTTGCAATTCCCACGAGTCTGGTACAGAATGTGGTACAGTATTTACAGCTAGTATTGGGGTATTCTCCTCAAGCGGCCTTTCTATGTACGCCTTCATCTGGTTTAAGTGAACAATCCTTTGATCCTTCCTTCGATCAGGAGTGCGAACAACATAGTTTAGCTTGGAAAGTTTCTGAGAAACTACATATGGGCCACAAAATTTGCTTTTTAATGGACTACCAGGAATGGGCAGGAAGAGAAGGACTTTGTCTCCAGGACTAAATGTTCTACTTTCAGACTTGCGATCGTAGTGGGTTTTCATTCTTGACTGACTCTTCTCAAGGTTGGCCAGTGCTAGCGCTCTTACATTTGACATCTGAAGTTTTAACTCATTTATGTACTCTGCAACTGTGCGAGAAGGATGATCAGATACTTCCACAAACCAAGAATCTTTCAAGACCTTTAGAGGGCCTCTGATCTGACGCCCATATAGCAACTCAAAAGGGGAGTATCCTAGCGACTCTTGAGGGCACTCTCTAACGGCAAAAAGAAGCCAGTCAATGTTTGCATCCCACTCTTTCTCAGTCTCAAAACAAAACTTTTTTATCATGGATTTCAGAGATTGATGATGGCGTTCTAGGCAACCCTGGGTCTGAGGTCTGTACGCAGTGGCTATCTTCTTATCTACCTCTAACTCCCTCAGTACTGCTTTCATTAGGTTACTTGTAAAATTTGACCCCTGATCACTCTGAATTTCTTTAGGAATGCCTACTTTTGTGAAAAGATGCAACAGATGGGACACAATAGTCTTAGCCTTGATATCTTTTAAAGGGAAAGCCTCAGGATACCTAGTTGCAGCACACATTACGGTAAGTAGATACTGGTTCCCTTTCTTAGTTTTGGGAAGAGGCCCTACACAATCAATTACTATTTTCTCAAAGGGCTCTGTAGTGACAGGGATAGGAGCAAGTGGAGCTTTAGGGATGGTCTCATTTGGCTTTCCTACTATCTGGCAAGTGTGACAAGACTTTACAAATTTGGTTACATCTTTTTTCATGTTAGGCCAAAAGAAATGAGCTAGGATCTTTCTGTATGTATTTCTCTGTCCCAAATGACCAGAGTTTCCGTCATGAGCTAATCCCATTACAGCAGATCTGATGGAGGTAGGGATGATTACCTGATGTACTATAGACCAAGTATCTGAGTCAGGCCTATCAGGCGGGTGAAAACTACGCATAAGGACCCCTTTGTGATAGTAGATGTTAGGGTTTTTCCCATTTATGGTTTTGTCATCAGCAATGTGCCTGAGCTTAGCAAGTGAAGTGTCTGCCTCTTGAGCTTGTATGAGGTTTTCCCTAGACATGATCTGGGTGAACAAGGTATCCTGACCTGAGGGTGAGAGAGAGTCATTAGACACTGCAGCAGTTTGTGAACGGGTGACAGCGCAAACCGGGAAAATATGTGGTTTCTCCTGATCTAGCTTTGCAGTAGGACTGTGTAACATGGGTTTGTCTCTCACTATCATGTCAGGAATCATCCCATGTCCAGCCAAGTCATTTCCTAAAAGGAAAGTTACCCCCGGAATAGGAAGATCTGTATCCAAGACGGCTACTCTAACTGACCCCTGGATCAGGTCACTGCCTATCTGTATATCAGCCATGTCTGCAGTATGACCAGAGCTTAAAGATTTAAGTGTAACTTTTCCCCCAGTGTAGTGGTTCTCAACTGAAGGCAAGGCAGTCTTACACAACAAGCTTTGGGCTGATCCAGTGTCTCTTAAGATGGTAACCGGGTAAGTCTGTGAGTCATCTGGAAGAGAGACAGTTCCAGGTACCTTAAAGGCAGAAAAAGGATCAGAAGAGGCATTCTGGGTATGTATACATGTTATTGGTGCCCCAGAAGGTTTTGTTTGTTTTTGAGGTCTTTGAGAAGTGGCAAGTGTGAGTTTGTATGCAGCAGAGGTCTTACACTTAGGATGTGTACACTGCATGATGTTATGCCCTGTCTGTTTACAATATGAGCAGAAGTCTTCAGACTTTCCTTGACTTTGAGATGGGCTTTTTGGGAGCATTTGTTTGCGACATGACTAGACACAGGGTTATAGCTTGAGGAGAATCTCACATTTGGGGTTTTTGTCCTATCATAGCTTGGTACAACCCTATGGATTAAAGCATAACTGTCAGCTAATTGAGCAGCCTTGGTAAGGTCATTCACTCCCTTCTCCTCTATATATACTAGCATACTGGGCGGTAACCTACGCTTCCACTCCTCTAGAACAACAAGGTTAACTAACTCTGTGAAGGTGGTGACTTTTTTAGCAGCTATCCATTTTTTAAGCATCCGTAGTTTATCCATGGCAAACTCCAAAAATGTATGTTTTTCTGGCTTGATGTAGTTCCGAAAAGTTCTACGGTAATGATCAGCGGTGATAGCATAAGCATCTAATATAGCGCTCTTTACAAAGTCATAGTCATTAACGTCCTCCAGGTGATTGAAAGTTTTCTGAGCTCTTCCTACGAGTTTGGGTTGGAGAAGCCATGGCCATTCCTCTTTTGGCCATTTAAGGTGTTCAGCAGTTTTCTCAAACGTGGAGAAAGATTTCTCTGGGTCACTCTCGTCAAAGGGTGGTACTAGGGAGATGTTTTTAGATAGTTGGAATCTTGGCTTCTGGGCTTCCATTTCGGTCTTCTGCAACTGTAATTTCTCTTCTTTGAGGCGTTTTGTTTCTTCCAAGTTTTGAATTTTAGCAATTTCTAGTTCTCTGTCCTTCTCTTTCTCCCGTTGTTGTGTCTCAAGTTTCAAGAGTTCTAGTTGCCGATCTTTCTCTTTCTCCCGTTGTTGCAGAAGCTGCTTCTCTTTCTCCTGAACCTCGTGCAGAAGCTGCTGCCGAAACTTTTCCCTTTCAAAATCTAGTCTGTCTTCTGACCACGGCTCAGGAGATGGAGAGTGTTTCCCCTGGGAGTTTTCCTGTATGGTACTCTGGGAATCTTCATCATTATCAGCCATTATCATTGAACTACTCATGGGAGTAAGTGAATCTACAGCTTCAGCAGGTAAGATTTCTCTATTTGTCAGTTCTTCTATGACTGTGTTTTTCAGAATTTCTTTAGTGTGTGAACTCTCATAGCTTATGTCAAAGGAATAAGCTATAAACTTCCAATCATCCTTGGAGATCACCTGACCTTTAAGTTTGTCTATAGAGGGCTCTCGACAAAATTGTTTAGCATTAAACTTTGCCATTTTGATTTTAATTAGGACTAGATGAGGTAGAGAAGATTACCGCTCAATTTATACTAGACTGACAGCTAATGTATAGAGGATGGGGGGTTACTATAGCTTCACATACTGTATAATATAAAGACTGGAATGAACGGCAATATTGACTAATATGGACTCGCTTTATAGTTACCGGTAATGGTAGATTACTAACCCTGGATAACTATTAACAAGTGCATACTATATGGACTAGGGATATTCCTAGTAGAGACGGGTTACCTAATAGTCAGGTTGACACTAATATCCCAAATCAATATGATTAGTGTGAGTAACTCCCACCTGTTGAGCGAACTATGGTCGACAACAACAGGAGGGTTGATAAGTAAGGAAGACAGACAAGAACCTGACCATTAGTGAACCTCGTGAGACACGATCCCTTGATATCGAAACTAAAGGAAGAAGGCATGAGATTTATGTGCGTTAGGAGATCCTACTTCTAGTTACAGATATATGTTAGGTGATCGTGGATGGTCTCCTATAGTTTTGATTTGCTATAAAAGACGAGTTTAACTGGTCATTCCTATTCTGAAGAGATTCTACTTAAAGAGGGGTGACTCAGATAGGTGACCGATGTGCGAAAACGCTAATTTCGTCACATGAAAGATTAAGAGATTGATACACAATGTCCACCACCGTCTGCCTAGTGTTAATGAACATGGATGAATATGAGGATTTGAGATGACGAGTGATTCTGACTATCTCGTAAACCACAGAACTTCCCCAACTTATGACCAACCTGAGCTATTACCTCTAAAATGCACAAACCGACTAAAGGGAAAGGAATGTATTTAAGCATCAGGAGTAATATAATAATTCAGGCTAAAGATATCGTGACGTAAAGAAAAATAATTAAATTTATGAATTTACTATGAACATTAGAAAACCCAATTCATATAATGAAGTGCAGAGATTAATCAGAAAAGCTCCCGGACAGGCCCCCAATATGTTACAACCCAAAGTTTGGAGAGACTAGTGGAACTAGCTTAGTTAAAGATTTGGCCCCGAAGGAGTCTAGAGGGTGACCTTTAGGTTGAACACAAAGACTGAACTTTAGTTTAAGGGTGTTCAGTATGGATAAGTACTTTTATTAATTTAGTACTTGTATTAAGGTAAAGTCTCTTTAAGAGTAGTTCTCATATTTTAATATTTATTACTAAGATGATATTTTAATTTAAGAGTTGTTCTCGTATTTTAATCAGATTTCAAATTAGTCTTCTGGATATTATATAGGGTTAATCTTCCTCACTTCATTTAATCATTAGGGTATAAATATATATGGATAAGAAAAGAATACACAATTTTTGTTAATATAATAAAATCAAATTTAAGTAATATAACAAAACCATTATGTATTATATAATTATAATTTAAAGTTATAAAACAAAATAAAACAAATACAATGGTAATTAATATTAATGCAAAATATTTAATTTATACAAAATGAAAACAAAAAAGAAAATCAAAATATAAGTTATAGTCACGATATCTCCCGTAGTCAAACCGAAGGGGGGTAGTTCCTGGAGTTTTAAAACAACGCTTTCTGGAAGCGATATTCCCGAGAACGTTGCACCGAGAAAGTCTAAGATAACACTGACCCCACTCATTATTCCCGTCCCGTCATGGACTACGGTAGATTTAATGTGACCAGAAAAGAAACTCCCACCCCCTGGTGTTCATGAGCAGAGATAGCATTGAACTTTAATTTGAATTACATATTTATTGAGTGAGACTTCGAAACTCTGCTCGATCAAAATGAGAGGGATAGAAGTAAGAAGGATATTGGGATGCGAAGTTTCGGGCCTCTGTTGGTTTGGTTGCTTGAAGCCCCGACCCCGATCTCAGACTGGTTGATGCGTTTGAAGGGTGGAAGTGAACCCGTACAGTCAGAGCCTATAGGTCCGTGACACCTCCCCCCTTAAAGTCCTCGAAGGGGAGCGAAGAGGACTAGGTAGCGAGAGGAGGAATAGGCTCCGCTGTAGGTGGAAGATCTCTTGACAAGGCGTCTGCAATCAGATTGTCTACCCCACGAATATGGCGAACAATGAGATGGTACTCCTGTAACTTTAGAGCCCACCGGAGAAGTCGTTGGTTGTTGTTCTTCATCTTGTGCAGAAAAGTAAGAGGGTTGTGGTCAGTATGGATGATGATTGGTGGATAGTGCTGAGGGAGATAACATTCGAACTTCTTCACCGCTGATACCATCGCCAAGCACTCCTTCTCCACTGTGGAATAACTCTTCTGGTGTCTCTTCAGTTTGGCGGAGAAGTAAGAGACAGGATGTAGGACGCCAGTTGTCTTATCTGGTTGCAGAAGTACTGCCCCGACTCCTCTATCACTCGCATCAACCTGAAGATGGTAAGGCAATGCGGAATCAGGAGCATGAAGTACCGGGTAGGATGAAAGGAGGCACTTCAGTTGGTCAAAGGCAGCAGTACAGGTGGGAGTCCAGACAAACTTAATTTTAGGGCTTGTAAGATCTGAGAGGGGCGCTGATATGGCTGCAAAGTTCGGACAGAATCTGCGGTAGAATCCGCACATCCCTAAAAACCGCATGATGGATTTGCGGTCAGTTGGCTGGGGAAAGGCGGTGATGGTCTCCACGTTAGCTTCCTTGGGACGTGCAGTACCCTGACCCACCACATGGCCAAGGTAGGTCACTGATCCACGTCCAAAGCAGGACTTGGCTAGGTTGATAGTGAATCCAGCAGCAGCCAAGCGCTCCATCAGCCCGTCCAGTCTGGAAAGATGATCCTCCCAAGTATCTGAAATAATCACGATGTCATCTAAGTAAGTGTCTACACCTTCTAAATCCTGAATAGTATATGACATGACCCTTTGAAATGTGGCAGGAGCATTCATCATGCCAAAAGGCATGACTCTATATTGGAAGAGCCCAAAAGGAGTGGTGAAAGCCGAGATGATTTTAGCGCTATCGGTCATCCCAATTTGGTAATACCCCTTCTGCAAGTCTATGGTTGATACTACCTTAGCAGCTCCTACTTTATCTATTAGGTCATCAATTCTAGGTAGTGGATATGCATCAGGGACTGTCACTGCATTTACTTTCCTGTAATCAGTACACAGCCTACTACTACCGTCTGGTTTTGGGACTAATAAAGAGGGTGACGCCCAAGGGGAATGGCTTGGTTCCACTAAGGACTTCTCCAACATAAAGTCAATTTCCTTTCTCATGATCTTTGCTTCTGAGGGTTTAGTCTGTATGGTGATTGTTTGATAGGTCTTACTTCTGGTGAGGTCAAGATAACATCGTGATGATGGTCCTTGCAAAAGCCAGGGACATCCAATGTGACTGAAGGGTAACTTACAAGCAATTTCCTAAGATCATCTCTACGTGATGGCGACATGTCCGACAAATATTGATCTAAGGTACATAATAGCTCGCTGTTCTTTGGGCTTCCACAAGGAGAAGGAAGATCACCAAACTCAATCACATCAGAGTCTCCTACCTTTTGCAATTCCCACGAGTCTGGTACAGAATGTGGTACAGTATTTACAGCTAGTATTGGGGTATTCTCCTCAAGCGGCCTTTCTATGTACGCCTTCATCTGGTTTAAGTGAACAATCCTTTGATCCTTCCTTCGATCAGGAGTGCGAACAACATAGTTTAGCTTGGAAAGTTTCTGAGAAACTACATATGGGCCACAAAATTTGCTTTTTAATGGACTACCAGGAATGGGCAGGAAGAGAAGGACTTTGTCTCCAGGACTAAATGTTCTACTTTCAGACTTGCGATCGTAGTGGGTTTTCATTCTTGACTGACTCTTCTCAAGGTTGGCCAGTGCTAGCGCTCTTACATTTGACATCTGAAGTTTTAACTCATTTATGTACTCTGCAACTGTGCGAGAAGGATGATCAGATACTTCCACAAACCAAGAATCTTTCAAGACCTTTAGAGGGCCTCTGATCTGACGCCCATATAGCAACTCAAAAGGGGAGTATCCTAGCGACTCTTGAGGGCACTCTCTAACGGCAAAAAGAAGCCAGTCAATGTTGGCATCCCACTCTTTCTCAGTCTCAAAACAAAACTTTTTTATCATGGATTTCAGAGATTGATGATGGCGTTCTAGGCAACCCTGGGTCTGAGGTCTGTACGCAGTGGCTATCTTCTTATCTACCTCTAACTCCCTCAGTACTGCTTTCATTAGGTTACTTGTAAAATTTGACCCCTGATCACTCTGAATTTCTTTAGGAATGCCTACTTTTGTGAAAAGATGCAACAGATGGGACACAATAGTCTTAGCCTTGATATCTTTTAAAGGGAAAGCCTCAGGATACCTAGTTGCAGCACACATTACGGTAAGTAGATACTGGTTCCCTTTCTTAGTTTTGGGAAGAGGCCCTACACAATCAATTACTATTTTCTCAAAGGGCTCTGTAGTGACAGGGATAGGAGCAAGTGGAGCTTTAGGGATGGTCTCATTTGGCTTTCCTACTATCTGGCAAGTGTGACAAGACTTTACAAATTTGGTTACATCTTTTTTCATGTTAGGCCAAAAGAAATGAGCTAGGATCTTTCTGTATGTATTTCTCTGTCCCAAATGACCAGAGTTTCCGTCATGAGCTAATCCCATTACAGCAGATCTGATGGAGGTAGGGATGATTACCTGATGTACTATAGACCAAGTATCTGAGTCAGGCCTATCAGGCGGGTGAAAACTACGCATAAGGACCCTTTGTGATAGTAGATGTTAGGGTTTTTCCCATTTATGGTTTTGTCATCAGCAATGTGCCTGAGCTTAGCAAGTGAAGTGTCTGCCTCTTGAGCTTGTATGAGGTTTTCCCTAGACATGATCTTGGGTGAACAAGGTATCCTGACCTGAGGGTGAGAGAGAGTCATTAGACACTGCAGCAGTTTGTGAACGGGTGACAGCGCAAACCGGGAAAATATGTGGTTTCTCCTGATCTAGCTTTGCAGTAGGACTGTGTAACATGGGTTTGTCTCTCACTATCATGTCAGGAATCATCCCATGTCCAGCCAAGTCATTTCCTAAAAGGAAAGTTACCCCCGGAATAGGAAGATCTGTATCCAAGACGGCTACTCTAACTGACCCCTGGATCAGGTCACTGCCTATCTGTATATCAGCCATGTCTGCAGTATGACCAGAGCTTAAAGATTTAAGTGTAACTTTTCCCCCAGTGTAGTGGTTCTCAACTGAAGGCAAGGCAGTCTTACACAACAAGCTTTGGGCTGATCCAGTGTCTCTTAAGATGGTAACTGGGTAAGTCTGTGAGTCATCTGGAAGAGAGACAGTTCCAGGTACCTTAAAGGCAGAAAAAGGATCAGAAGAGGCATTCTGGGTATGTATACATGTTATTGGTGCCCCAGAAGGTTTTGTTTGTTTTTGAGGTCTTTGAGAAGTGGCAAGTGTGAGTTTGTATGCAGCAGAGGTCTTACACTTAGGATGTGTACACTGCATGATGTTATGCCCTGTCTGTTTACAATATGAGCAGAAGTCTTCAGACTTTCCTTGACTTTGAGATGGGCTTTTTGGGAGCATTTGTTTGCGACATGACCTTAGACACAGGGTTATAGCTTGAGGAGAATCTCACATTTGGGGTTTTTGTCCTATCATAGCTTGGTACAACCCTATGGATTAAAGCATAACTGTCAGCTAATTGAGCAGCCTTGGTAAGGTCATTCACTCCCTTCTCCTCTATATATACTAGCATACTGGGCGGTAACCTACGCTTCCACTCCTCTAGAACAACAAGGTTAACTAACTCTGTGAAGGTGGTGACTTTTTTAGCAGCTATCCATTTTTTAAGCATCCGTAGTTTATCCATGGCAAACTCCAAAAATGTATGTTTTTCTGGCTTGATGTAGTTCCGAAAAGTTCTACGGTAATGATCAGCGGTGATAGCATAAGCATCTAATATAGCGCTCTTTACAAAGTCATAGTCATTAACGTCCTCCAGGTGATTGAAAGTTTTCTGAGCTCTTCCTACGAGTTTGGGTTGGAGAAGCCATGGCCATTCCTCTTTTGGCCATTTAAGGTGTTCAGCAGTTTTCTCAAACGTGGAGAAAGATTTCTCTGGGTCACTCTCGTCAAAGGGTGGTACTAGGGAGATGTTTTTAGATAGTTGGAATCTTGGCTTCTGGGCTTCCATTTCGGTCTTCTGCAACTGTAATTTCTCTTCTTTGAGGCGTTTTGCGAAGTTTCGGGCCTCTGTTGGTTTGGTTGCTTGAAGCCCCGACCCCGATCTCAGACTGATTGATGCGTTTGAAGGGTGGAAGTGAACCCGTACAGTCAGAGCCTATAGGTCCGTGACAATATTTTATATCATGAGTTGAACATAAGATGCATTGTAGTGAAGGAGAGAGAGAGAGCGAGCGGGCAGCGAGGGGGTAGTGAGTGTTGCTTCCCTCCTCCCTCCTGGAGGAGTTTCTCGCCGCGTGGTCTTTCCCTCGGTTTTGATTGGCTGGTGGTTCCTGGCGCCTTCTGCAGGCCGGCTGCCTGGTGACGTAGCGGCCTGTGATTGGCTGACCACCATGCCTTTGTGTGATCCTGGGGGTCCCGAGGAGCTACCTTCCTCAGAGCTTGCCTGACCAGCATACCCTTCACATCTCCCTTGCTACCTGTCCCCGACTTCTACCTATAGAACACTTTCTCTCTCTCTCAACTTCTTACCTCTCATTCTTTCAATCTATTATTATGTTCCTTCCAACAACCAACTATACTCCTAATTTAATATCATAACTCCCCTTTGGTTCTGCACGATTTCATATATCGGCCATCGTATTATATGCTGAAGCTCTCAGATATTCCATGTTTAGATAGACATTTTGGAGGGGTTAACATTTTGTCTGTAGAGGTTCGACACACTCACGGTGTCTCCCTACCTTTTTCTTGGTTGTCTGCTGGGCTATTTAATGCTAGACTGGGGTGAGGCTATTGTTGTTGTGATTTCCGATGTGTACCAGGTTTTGTTGAACCTGTACAATCGCAACGGATACGTGGGAAGCCTAGGTTGTCTTTCTGACTGTGTACCTTGTGAGTTTAGCACTGTGTTGCGAGTGAGGGCTTTTGCCTCTGCCACCCAACACTGTGCTAACTCGTTTTGCTTTGACTTTGAGAGGGTCGCCAGGAGAGAACCAGATACTAGCGATCTGGATCTCTCAAGAGAGCACCCCGTCATTTAACGTAATTTGGCCGTACAGTCTTAAGGCCCTCGCTAGGCTACGAGCCGCTTGCTCAGCCATTGTTTCCTAGCCTACGACATCCCAGCTAGACTTTATTCGCCTAGCAGACACCCGATTAAGATTATAAACTCTTATGTTATGTATGCAGCAATTTATTCACGTTGATTGTAAGCCTTGGTTGTTGTTGAGTTGCACAACCCGAGCAGGCTTTTGTGTTGCCTGAGGAAGTACTTCTTTTGTTGTTGGAGATAATACTGTTGTGCCTTTATAATTATTCCCGTGCCAGTTAACACTGTATGTCCCTACACTTGTCATATCTTGTTCCTGCTTTATATAACAGTTCAAAATCCGATTCGATCATCTTAAGCAGCATCAGACTTTCTTCAGAAGATTCCTGTGCGATGCTTTAGGACTTTCATTCACTTTCTTTAATATAGGAGTGACAGTTTATTATTGTTTAGAGTAACTTTAATTATACCTTCTTCTTGTTTGCATTAAATCATTGCAGTGATTTAATTAAGCTCTCTATCGTTTTCCTTGTATACATTATTAACGTAATTGTATGTTGTTGTGATCAGGCTGTATCAGAGATCATCAGCCTGTAGTAGTAGTGCATTTATACCGAGTTATAGGATACCCCGCTATCGCAGATTTAACTCTGGAGGGTATAGGTGTTTTTGTGCGCCGGCATTATAAGTTCGAGGGTTGGATCTAGTGTTACCGTTGTGGCTGTGTGCCTTTCTAGTCCAATGATTAAGAGCCCTTGTTTTATACGAGTCCCGGTCGTAACAGTTAATTGAATACTGTATGAGCATGTGGTTTGGGAATTTGACCTGCATGTGTGTGAGAGAGAGAGATAATGAGCGTGTGTGTGTGTGTGTGTTGTGAGTAAGGTGAAATAACCCCCCCCCCTATATTTTTACCTTCATATATTCTTTAATGTATTATGAACATGCGGTTAGGTTGTGTGGCTATGTTGTTAGGTGGTGTTAGTTTGGGTGATGGTGTTAAGGGGGCACGGGCGTATTTATATGCTCATTTATGTATCCATTTATTATTTTTATACTTTCCTCCCTAGTCCTCCATCCAGCTGAAGAAGCACACTCGCCCAAGATCCTCCTTCAAGATAAATGTGTACATTTTTCGATAGAAAAATTTCCCGGCCTGAAAGCCGGTTCCTCTTAATTTACAGGCTCGCATTCGCTCGCCAGGAACAAATCGACACCTAAATTATACGAAAAGTCTTGATATTGACAAAGAAATGGGGTGAAAGGTATTCAAATCGCCAAACTAATGGTCAACTTATAATCTGAAAACTAAGGGGGCTAAATATGATCATAAAAACGACCCATCTCCCCTTAATGTTGGTATAAGGGTGATGGCGGTTTTGTATTGGTAATTACTTTCATTAAATGATATATGATATACGTATTTGTATTACATTCTAGCTACTACTAGATCATTTGTATTACATTCTAGCTACTACTAGATCATTTGTATTACATTCTAGCTACTACTAGATCATTTGTATTACATTCTAGCTACTACTAGATCATTTGTATTACATTCTAGGTACTACTAGATCATTTGTATTACATTCTAGCTACTACTAGATCATTTGTATTACATTCTAGCTACTACTAGATCATTTGTATTACATTCTAGCTACTACTAGATCATTTGTATTACATTCTAGGTACTACTAGATCATTTGTATTACATTCTAGCTACTACTAGATCATTTGTATTACATTCTAGCTACTACTAGATCATTTGTATTACATTCTAGCTACTACTAGATCATTGTATTACATTCTAGCTACTACTAGATCATTTGTATTACATTCTAGGTACTACTAGATCATTTGTATTACATTCTAGCTACTACTAGACCAATTGTATTATATTCTAGCTACTACTAGATCATTTGTATTACATTTTAGCTACTACTAGATCATTTGTATTACATTCTAGGTACTACTAGATCATTTGTATTACATTCTAGCTACTACTAGATCATTTGTATTACATTCTAGCTACTACTAGATCATTTGTATTACATTCTAGCTACTACTAGATCATTTGTATTACATTCTAGCTACTACTAGATCATTTGTATTACATTCTAGCTACTACTAGATCATTTGTATTACATTCTAGCTACTACTAGATCATTTGTATTACATTCTAGCTACTACTAGATCATTTGTATTACATTCTAGCTACTACTAGATCATTTGTATTACATTCTAGCTACTACTAGATCATTTGTATTACATTCTAGCTACTACTAGATCATTTGTATTACATTCTAGGTACTACTAGATCATTTGTATTACATTCTAACTACTACTAGATCATTTGTATTACATTCTAGCTACTACTAGATCATTTGTATTACATTCTAGCTACTACTAGATCATTTGTATTACATTCTAGCTACTACTAGATCATTTGTATTACATTCTAGCTACTACTAGATCATTTGTATTACATTCTAGCTACTACTAGATCATTTGTATTACATTCTAGCTACTACTAGATCATTTGTATTACATTCTAGCTACTACTAGATCATTTGTATTACATTCTAGCTACTACTAGATCATTTGTATTACATTCTAGCTACTACTAGATCATTTGTATTACATTCTAGCTACTACTAGATCATTTGTATTACATTCTAGCTACTACTAGATCATTTGTATTACATTCTAGCTACTACTAGATCATTTGTATTACATTCTAGCTACTACTAGATCATTTGTATTACATTATAGGTACTACTAGATCATTTGTATTACATTCTAGGTACTACTAGATCATTTGTATTACATTCTAGCTACTACTAGATCATTTGTATTACATTCTAGCTACTACTAGATCATTTGTATTACATTCTAGCTACTACTAGATCATTTGTATTACATTCTAGTACTACTAGATCATTTGTATTACATTCTAGCTACTACTAGATCATTTGTATTACATTCTAGCTACTACTAGATCATTTGTATTACATTCTAGCTACTACTAGATCATTTGTATTACATTCTAGCTACTACTAGATCATTTGTATTACATTCTAGCTACTACTAGATCATTTGTATTACATTCTAGCTACTACTAGATCATTTGTATTACATTCTAGCTACTACTAGATCATTTGTATTACATTCTAGCTACTACTAGATCATTTGTATTACATTCTAGGTACTACTAGATCATTTGTATTACATTCTAGCTACTACTAGATCATTTGTATTACATTCTAGCTACTACTAGATCATTTGTATTACATTCTAGCTACTACTAGATCATTTGTATTACATTCTAGCTACTACTAGATCATTTGAATTACATTCTAGCTACTACTAGATCATTTGTATTACATTCTAGCTACTACTAGATCATTTGTATTACATTCTAGCTACTACTAGATCATTTGTATTACATTCTAGCTACTACTAGATCATTTGTATTACATTGTAGCTACTACTAGATCATTTGTATTACGTTCTAGCTACTACTAGATCATTTGTATTACATTCTAGCTACTACTAGATCATTTGTATTACATTCTAGCTACTACTAGATCATTTGTATTACATTCTAGCTACTACTAGATCATTTGTATTACATTCTAGCTACTACTAGATCATTTGTATTACATTCTAGCTACTACTAGATCATTTCTATTAGATTCTAGCTACTACTAGATCATTTGTATTACATTCTAGCTACTACTAGATCATTTGTATTACATTCTAGCTACTACTAGATCATTTGTATTACATTCGAGCTACTACTAGATCATTTGTATTACATTCTAGCTACTACTAGATCATTTGTATTACATTCTAGCTACTACTAGATCATTTGTATTACATTCTAGCTACTACTAGATCATTTGTATTACATTCTAGCTACTACTAGATCATTTGTATTACATTCTAGCTACTACTAGATCATTTGTATTACATTCTAGCTACTACTAGATCATTTGTATTACATTCTAGCTACTACTAGATCATTTGTATTACATTCTAGCTACTACTAGATCATTTGTATTACATTCTAGCTACTACTAGATCATTTGTATTACATTCTAGCTACTACTAGATCATTTGTATTACATTCTAGCTACTACTAGATCATTTGTATTACATTCTAGCTACTACTAGATCATTTGTATTACATTCTAGCTACTACTACTAGATCATTTGTATTACATTCTAGCTACTACTAGATCATTTGTATTACATTCTAGCTACTACTAGATCATTTGTATTACATTCTAGCTACTACTAGATCATTTGTATTGCATTCTAGCTACTACTAGATCATTTGTATTACATTCTAGCTACTACTAGATCATTTGTATTACATTCTAGCTACTACTAGATCATTTGTATTACATTCTAGCTACTACTAGATCATTTGTATTACATTCTAGCTACTACTAGATCATTTGTATTACATTCTAGCTACTACTAGATCATTTGTATTACATTCTAGCTACTACTAGATAATTTGTATTACATTCTAGCTACTACTAGATCATTTGTATTACATTCAAGCTACTACTAGATCATTTGTGTTACATTCTAGCTACTACTAGATCATTTGTATTACATTCTAGCTACTACTAGATCATTTGTATTACATTCTAGCTACTACTAGATTATTTGTATTACTTTCTAGCTACTACTAGATCATTTGTATTACATTCTAGCTACTACTAGATCATTTGTATTACATTCTAGCTACTACTAGATCATTTGTATTACATTCTAGCTACTACTAGATCATTTGTATTACATTCTAGCTACTACTAGATCATTTGTATTACATTCTAGCTACTACTAGATCATTTGTATTACATTCTAGCTACTACTAGATCATTTGTATTACATTCTAGCTACTACTAGATCATTTGTATTACATTCTAGCTACTACTAGATCATTTGTATTACATTCTAGCTACTACTAGATAATTTGTATTACATTCTAGCTACTACTAGATCATTTGTATTACATTCTAGCTACTACTAGATCATTTGTATTACATTCTAGCTACTACTAGATCATTTGTATTACATTCTAGCTACTACTAGATCATTTGTATTACATTCTAGCTACTACTAGATCATTTGTATTACATTCTAGCTACTACTAGATCATTTGTATACATTCTAGCTACTACTAGATCATTTGTATTACATTCTAGCTACTACTAGATCATTTGTATTACATTCTAGCTACTACTAGATCATCTGTATTACATTCTAGCTACTACTAGATCATTTGTATTACATTCTAGCTACTACTAGATCATTTGTATTACATTCTAGCTACTACTAGATCATTTGTATTACATTCTAGCTACTACTAGATCATTTGTATTACATTCTAGCTACTACTTGAAAAATGTCCCGACTGAAGGCCGGTTCCTTTTTAAATTAGAGGCTCGCTTTCGCTCGCCAGGAAAAAGTCGACACCTAAAGGGCACAAACGATCTTAACATTGATAACAAAAATAAGGCGAAAGGTCTCAAAATCGCCAAACTAACGGGACAAACGTCAACAAACTCAAAGCTAATATGCAGAACATGAGGGAGAAGGGGGTCCAGAAAAAGTGTGTTCCACCCCCTTAACAGTCTTGACACTAATTGTAATTGATGGTTGGTTTGAGGGTCATTAGGAAGGGGATAATTAAGGCTAGGTAGAGATATCATTAACCCCTTCTGTACCGGTGACGTCTGTTAAATTTCACTCTTGCTATATTTAGACGATGTTGTTCAGTTTAAGAAGGATCTTGTTAGGGTTAAATTTTAATAAAGGGTTCGAAGCCTGTTAATTGCTGGATTTTTTTTTTTAATTACATAGAATCGTTTAATAATTGCCAGAATAATTAAGGAGAAACCGGCCTTTAGCCGGGACATTTTCCTACCGACAAATTTACAAATTTATCTGGAAAGGGGGTTGTGGTTATGTTTTTTAAGCTTCAGGGTGGTCTAGGGAGGAAACTAAAACAAGACAAAATAAATAATAATAAAATAGAATAATAAATATATAAATAAAGCAATTAATTAATGAACCGTAGTGTTGACAGTAATTATAATGGATGGTTGGGTTTGAAGGGGACTCATTAGGAAGGGATAATTAAGGCTCTAATGGTCATATTGGTCTGGTGGTGGTGCCTCTATCTCTTAAATGATGGTGATGATGATGGGTTATCGTGGAGGGATTTAGAAACTAAGATGGTAGTGGATAATTTTTGGCATGTATATTTAATTAATTATTTTGTTTTTGTTTGCTTACTAGACCTCCATCAAGCTTAAGAAAATACCCCCTCGGCCCCCTTTCAAGATAAATTTGTACATTTTTCGGTGGCAAAATACCCCGGCCAAAGGCCGTTTCCTTTTAAAATTTCAGGCTCATGACTCATAGCTAGTCATTCGTAACACCTCCGGCAGCATGGTCTGGCTCTCACGCCCTCCATGGTGAAGCTATCCTGTTTTTGGAGTAATACAAACACGGATGAAGCTGTCAATGAAGATGCAAGCAACTCTTAAGGGGAGACAGACCGTTTTTCTGGACCCCCTTCTCCCTAATGTTTAGCCTCACTAGTTTTGAAATTTTAAGACGCTTTTTCCATTAGATTGGGGATCTTATGACCTTTCACACCATTTCTTTGTCAATATTAGGACCTTTCGTGCCATTTAGGTGCCGATACTTTCCTGGCGAGCGATAGCGAGCCTGTAATTTTTGGAGGAATCGGCCTTTCGCCGGGAAATGTTTCTACCGAAAGATGTACAAATCTATCTTGAAGGGGGCTCTAGGTTTTGTTTTTTCTAAGCTTGATGGAGGTCTAGGGAGGAAACTAAAAATGTATATAAATAAGTGAATTAATAGACCAAACAAACAGCCACTGTCCCCTTAACCAAAACCAGGCGCAGTAATGGTTGGACTGCATTGGGGGTATGGAAGAGGTATTTCGACCTTACCACCACTGCTAAATGGTGGGGCGGCGCCTCTATTTGACTACTTTTCCAGGGGAATTTTAAGACAGTCCGTTTCTGTCGTGGTCCTGAAAGATAGTCAGCCGATGGTCAGGCCAACCACTTTTAGTTGCCTCTTACGACACTCAGGGATAAGCGGTGGGAAATTCTGCTCTATATCTTGTATAGTTCTCTCCCACCCAAGGGGATGTATATGACTGTTTTGGTGTGTGAATCAGTGTATTTTGTATGTGCGCGAGTGAATGTGTGTATCGTGTGTATATGTCAACGTGTGTATGCCAGTCTATTTTGTATCTGCACGAGTGAGTGTGTGTGTGCGTGTGAGTGTGTATGTGTATCAGTGTATGTCCGTGTGTACGTCTCCTTTACCTCCCCGGCTGATGGAGACATAGAGGCATTCTCCTGACACCCCCTCCTTCTTAATAATTATGCACTCCCATTTTCTCTCGCCTTTCTTTATGTTTTCTTTTTGGGGGCCTGATTTGTTTGCGTTCATGTATTATTTTTGTTCTTACGTTCTTCATAATTGCTTCTGTATGTTTTTTTTTGTATTTTTTTCTTTCTTGGTACTCCTAATATATGTGTGATTTTTTTTTTTTTTTATCCATAATTCATGTATTTGCTCTTCTTTGATCGTCTAATATATCATATTTTTAATGATTCGTGTGTTTTGTCTACGGTATTCACGTTATATTTTGTTTAATCGTAGGGAGTAGGAGGGTCTCTTTTTTTTCGTAAACTGCTATATGTCTTTTCCTTTTTATATAATTATGTCACATGTTTATTTACCTTGGACATATGTATGTTATATTTACACACACATATATATACAGTATATGCGGTTGTGGACGGCCATCGCTCATTTCAGCATCCTATCAACTCCGGTGTTCCTCAGGGTTCTGTCCTATCTCCTATTTTTTTTCTAATTTTCATAAATGACCTTCTCAACTGTACATCCTGTCCCATCTATTCATATGCAGACGACTCTACCTTACACCATTCAATTAGTTTTCCAGATCGCCCCAGCCAGCAGTCCCTCAAAAGTAAACGTAATGAAGCCATACAATACTTATCATCTGATCTAGCTACTATTTCCAATTGGGGTAGAGAAAACCTTGTTGCATTTAATGCTTCCAAAACTCAATGTATCCATCTTACTACCCGTCAGGAACCTCCAGAGGGCAATCCCTTATTCTTCAACAATACAAAAATCAACCTTTCATCTTCTCTCAATATTCTCGGTGTATCTTCTTCTTCTGCTCTCACTTGGAAAGACCATATTACCAGTCTCGTTAAGGCAGCCTCCCAGAAGCTGGGTGTACTCAACCGCCTCACGGGGTTCTTTACCCCTGCGCAGCTTCTTGCTCTGTACAGGGGCACAGTGCGTCCTTGTATTGAGTATTGTTCATATGTATGGGGAGGATCCTCTCACACCGCACTCCTAGATAAAGTAGAAAGAAAAGCCTTTCATATCATTAACTCCCGTCCACTCACCAACTCTTTGCAATCTCTCTCTCTCTTCGCCGCAATGTTGCATCTCTCTCGCTATTCTATCGCTACTACAATAATCAGTGTTCCTCAGAGCTTTCCCAGTGTATACCACCTCCTCTTCGTAGGGGTATGTAGTACCCGCCTTGCAACACAATCCCACCCTACTCTGTGCAACTCTCCAACCCAAGAGTGAAACGCTATTCTCAGACTTTCTTCTATTCAACGGCTGAGCTCTGGAACTCTCTCCCAGAATCAGTCTTTCCCTCTTCCTATGACTTAAATTGCTTCAAACTCCGTGTGTCCAGGCATTTTAGCTCGAACATCCCTTGATTTCGGCCCTGTCACTCTTTGAAATCTGGGGGAGGCACTCGCTGCAGGCAGTTATGTCTTTTGTCTCCCTCATTCACATAGAAAAAATAATATATATGTACAGTATACTGTATATATGTATATACAGTATATATATATATATATATATATATATATATATATATATACAGTACATATATATATATATATATATATATACCGGTAGAGATATATATATATATATATATATATATATATATATATATATATATATATATATATAATTATATATATATATTATATATTTATATATATAATATATATATATATATATATATATATATATATATATATATTCTGAGTACGCTTTATGTGTTTTCTGAGCGTTGTCATTTGTGTCATGTGTGTGTGTGTGTGTGCATTTAAAATTAAGACCATAATTATGTGTGTGTGCTTTTATATGATCATATATACTTTAATTAATTTCATTGGGGGTGTGGTGGTGAGATTAATAAAAATAATATGTGTATTTCTCTGCTTGTACACCCAGATTTGCTTCACCTTACACTTTTCTTATATGTGTGTGTGTGTGTGTTTGGTTTTTCTGCCTGTCCAGCCAGATTGTTGTCACCTTACCTCTTTCCTACCTGCCTGCACCTTTTGTTTCTCCTTCCTTCCTGGCCTGACCTGCCCGCCTGCCATCCCAAATAACCTAGTGCATTTCTTCTGGACCTCTCCTCTCTCTAGTTATTCTTTTTCCCTTTTGTATAAGTGGGTCTTCTTTTCTTTTTGTTATCTCATTTTCTGTAATGTTTTCTTTGATAACAATGGGTCTTTCTTTTCCTTTGTTTTGATTCCATTTTCTCTATCAGTTTCCCTTTTTATATCAGTGGGTGATTATTATTATTGTTTTTGCTTTGATCCCATCATATCTTTATTATTTTGCCTTTTATATCAGTGGGTCTTTTTGTATTGTTTGGATCCCATTTTCTATTATGTGTACTTATATATTAGTGTCTCCTTTTTATTCCATTTTCTCTATTATTTTTCCTTTCCTTTTGTTTTTATCCCATGTTGTTATAATTGTCCTTATAATGTATATCAGTGTATTCGTTTTATTTTAGTGTTTTCCCATTTTCTCTGTATTGTTTTGCTTTGTTTATATCCCATTTTCTCTTAACATTTTCCCTTTGATATCAGTTTGTTCTGTTCCAGTTGTTTTATCCTATTTTCTCTTAACATTTTCCCTTAGATATCAGTGTGTTCTGTTTCAGTTGTTTTATCCTATTTTCTTTTAACATTTTCCCTTAGATATCAGTGTGTTCGGTTTCTGATGTTTTATCCTATTTTCTCTTAATATTTTCCCTTAGATATCAGTGTGTTCGGTTTCTGTTGTTTTATCCTATTTGCTCTTAATATTTTCCCTTAGATATCAGTGTGTTCGGTTTCTGTTGTTTTATCCTATTTTCTCTTAATATTTTCCCTTAGATATCAGCGTGTTCGGTTTCTGTTGTTTTATCCTATTTGCTCTTAATATTTTCCCTTAGATATCAGTGTGTTCGGTTTCTGTTGTTTTATCCTATTTTCTCTTAATATTTTCCCTTAGATATCAGTGTGTTCGGTTTCTGTTGTTTTATCCTATTTTCTCTTAATATTTTCCCTTAGATATCAGTGTGTTCGGTTTCTATTGTGTTATCCTATTTTCTCTCCTGCCTTGCCCGCCTGTTACCATCCCAAATATCCTGCTGGGTGTGGCTTCTGCACCTCCTCTTTTAAGCCTCAGTCACACGAGCCCTTTTTCGAGCAATTTTTACGGGCAATTATGGTCTGAAAGCTTAAAAAATTACACCTTATCAGAAATCTGCCGCCTAACATAATCTACCTTCAGTCTAGTTTCCGATACCAGTGCGAAAAAGTACCGAAATAATACGAGGAAAAACTTGTTCATGGAAAATTGATGGAAAAAGCCCTTGTGTGACAGCGGTATTATCTACACCCATCATTATATTATATTCATGTTGGTGTCCTTTTGTTTGTTGGTCTCTCTCTCTCTCTTGCTCTCCTTTTTTCTCTCGTTCTCTCTCTCTCTCTCTCTCTCTCGTCTGTCTGTCTCTAGCTTTCTTCCCCCCCTCTATCTATCTATCTATCTATCTATCTCCCATTCTCTCCCCCACCGTATCTCTTTGGCTCTATCTATTCCTATTTATATATATAATAATAATACAAATTGTTGGTTTATTGTTCACGGGCTGCCGCGAGACTGAACATCTACAGATTCCCTTTATTTTAACCTATGAACAGCACAACGCTTATTCTACCCTAGAAGGGGAAACCCCCCGGAGTGGTACACAAAGCTGAAACGGGGGTCTCGATGACCCCCCGCGGGGAAATAAAAGAAACATATTTTTCTGATGCTTTATTGATGCCCAAAATGGTTTAGTTGTATACATACATCATTATGCTAGCTTATTATCACAGTTTATAGAATATTTCCTGAGTAGTTGCGTGTTGAGGCACTCGTGTTCCAAATTATCCAGGCCAAAAAATGGTGTCCACTAAAAAAATCAAATAAAAATAAATTACCGACCAAATTATCTGATACTTCGCAGTATGAAGGCCTGATGATGGGGTAAGTTCCTCCTAGAACCTGGAGGGCGTAGACCCCAGGAACGAGACGATCTGGAAGAAACAAAAGAGGTTCTTTTTAGTCACACACAATTTCCTATACTTTCACATAAAATCCCAAAAGAGGCCCTGAAACATGGTTTATTGTGCTGAAACTCTGTAATTGTATAGACACATGTATAATAAGTAAATTTGGCAAAAAACAAATTATATATAGTGACTTTTTAGTAACCTAACTCCCCGCCATTCAAAAATTTCTACAAAAGGCCCCCTCAAAATGACTGGAAACATGCTTGTTTGGGCTTGAAACATGACCAAATGTGCTGAAATTGTGTTATATTATACTTAGATGTCTAAGAAGTAACCTGGGAACAAAATAATAATATTTACCTAAGCGGCTTGGCAGTCGACGCACAGGATGTGGGAGTGAGCGGGGCACACAGGCCGCCCACAGGTGATGCAGTTGTTGCTGGTCTTCTTGTCACTGCCCCTGGGACATATGACGCATCTAACTCGTTTCCCAGCACCACGTACATCAACTGGTGAAGGAGGAGGGAGAGTGGTGTAGTGGAAGGCGTCTCTGATTACGTTCTTCACTGACGTATGCTGCCCGGGTAGGGAAAGTCGGTGGGCGGCCCATGGTTCTATCAGTGAAGAGCCCAGCTGCTTCATAAAATCTCGCCTCCCTATCTGCTTCTTCCCTTCCCTCATTAGCCGGCTGTTGTAGATGATGTGCGAGTTGATGCAGGCAATGTTGAGCATCCCCAGGAAGATACACACTGGCCACCGTCGAGTTTGCCTGCTGCAATTATAATTTGCACATAGTTGATCAAATGTGTCCACTCCTCCTTTGTGTTTATTATAATATAGAAGTGCAGTGGCCTTGTTCTTCTCCCCGATCGCGATATTGTGATGGAGTGTGGACAGGAGGGCCACTGTCTTGTCAGCTTTTGGCTTGTACGAGATGGCCGTGATGTAGTCGTGAAACAGAAAGGCGGTTGTTCCGACAGGCCGGATTCTATGGTATGCCTTGGGGGCTCCCTTCTTGGGGCCATAGATCAGTTGAGGTACATTTGGCTTCTTTCTTAGGGTGCCCACTGCCGTGAGGCCCTTCTCCTTCAATTCCTTGGCCAACCCAATCGACGTGAACCAGTTGTCTGTGGTCACAGTCCTGTCACTCTTGTAGCAGTCCTCCAACAACTTGATGGTGAGGTAGTGTCCCTGGTTCATTCCTGGCTGGGCAGGTATGGACCCCATCCCCAGGTAAGGGTAGGCGTTAAACATGTAGTATGTCCGGCAGTCACAGGCGAGGACCAGCTTGAGGCCATACCTGTGAACAAAAAGAAGTTATTAGAAATACATCGAATTCCAAGTAAGGTAAGTAAATAAATCGTCAAAGGTAAGTCATTGGTGAAGGTAGGTCAGGTAAAGATAATCATTATCATAATTCCCACCTACTGGACTTATTTTTAACAACCAATTCAGAAAATTATGATGTTACAGTGAGGTCCCCACTTGGATCTTCTGATCACTGTCTGATACAGGCCACCTGTCTATCACCTACCACACCTTCCCACTCTGAACCTGTTTTGGTGACTAAATGGCATTACGATAGGGCAGACTGGGAGGGTCTTCAAGGTTTCTTTATTGATATTCCCTGGACCTCTTTCTTTTCTAATGATGCACACTCCACCTTGAGCCACATACAAGATTTTGTAAAAATTGGAATGGAAACTTTTATTCCACATCAAAAGTACAGTAAAAGATCTAATTCACCTAAATGGTTTGACCATAATTGTGCTAGAGTAACTGAACAAAAAGCAATAGCCTACAATGCATACACAAGATCAAAAACACATGAAGCCTTTAATTACTTTAGAAACATCAGAAATCATGCCAAAACTGTATTAAACCTAACTAAATCAAACTTTCTCCATAAGCAGGCAAATAAACTTCTAAATAATCCAAATGATAACAAAATATTTTGGTCTACTCTTAACTCATTCAAATCCAACTTCACTACTGCTTCATCCATTCCACCATTAAAATCTCCGACTGGCAATCTTGTAAGTGACCCACGAGGTAAAGCTAACCTTCTTGCAGATATTTTCTCCACCAACTCAACCTTAGATGACATAAATCAAGATGTCCCTGTACTTAATTTTAATTCACCTGAAATTCCCTCACTTAAGATCCACACCAGACATGTCAAAACTATTTTGCAGAATCTCTCAGTAGATAAGGCTCCTGGTCCAGATGAAATTCCTCCAATAGTACTTAAGAATTGCTCCTTGGTGCTCGCTCCTGTATTGGCAAAATTTTTCCGTCTGTGTACTCATACCTCATGCTTCCCAGTACCCTGGAAAGAAGCAAACATCCATCCAGTTCCTAAAAAAGGTGCCTCTTCAGATCCATCAAACTACAGACCAATAGCTATAACTTCCACTCTTGGCAAAGTTTTTGAAATTATATTAAATAATCACATAATTAAGCATCTGGAGAATAATAAATTAATCAGTGATAGGCAATATGGTTTTAGACGATGTCGATCAACTGCAGACATTCTTTGCCTTCTTACGCATCAAATCAACCAAGCTACAGACCAACATGGTGAAACACATACAATAGCACTGGATATATCAAAGGCATTTGATAGAGTCTGGCATCAATCCTTATTGTCGAAGATGTCACACTACGGCCTTGCATCATTAGTTCCACTAATTTCTTCTTATCTTCATAACAGAAAAATACGTGTAATGGTAGATGGCCTTTATTCTCAATTTCACTCAATAAATGCTGGTGTTCCCCAGGGATCAGTTTTGGCCCCAACTCTGTTCCTCATTCATATCAATGATCTCATATCTACCACTCATAATCCAATACATTCCTACGCAGATGACTCAACACTCCACAGTTCCTTCACATTTACCAATTCTTTCACCCAACCCGATCTTATAAATTCAAAAATAAACACTGCAATTTCTCTGAACCAGGACCTTTCTAGAATTAATGAATGGGGACAAGAGAATCTAGTTTCCTTTAATGCACAGAAAACCAAGTACATTCAATTTTCTAACCGACAGAATCTCACTGACTCCCATATATTTTTTAATGATGTAAATATTCCCACTTCCCCTAGTATTGACACTCTCGGTGTAACATTAACTACTAACTTGAGCTGGACACATTATGTTAGAAGCATTGCTAAGAATGCCTCTAAAAAACTGGGACTCCTGTACAGAGTTCGAGAATTCTTCACTGACGAGCAGTTGGCCGTAATATATATAAGTCATGTGCGCTCTCAGATGGATTACTGTTCACCTCTGTGGGGTGGAAGTGGAGTGGTTGCATTGAGGCAGTTGGACAAAATTCAAAATAAAGCTATTAGATTAATCAATAACCCTGCAATCACACAGGACCTTCCTACATTAGCCATACGAAGAAACGTTGCATCCCTTGCATTATTCTACAGATATTTTCACAGCAATTGTTCCGAGGAACTTGCTTCAATTGTGCCGCCTCTCCACATCTTTCCCCGTAGAACTAGGGCAGCTGAGAGCGCCCATGAATTTACACTTTCTCCTCCACAATGCAGAACTTCTGCTTATCAGAATTCATTTATCCCCAGAGCTACTACTCTTTGGAATTCACTTCCCTCGAATTGCTTTCCACAAACTTACAATCAACAAATGTTTAAATCCAGTTGTTACAAACATTTTATGAATGGAGGATGCCTTTAGGCACATGGACCTTTTTGTTTTATCTGTGTTTTTCCTTCCTCCGTTCATTGTCTCTTAAAAAAAAAAAAAACAAAAAAAAAAAAATCATTAGTGAAGGCAGGTCAGGTACGTAATTACTGTAGGTGTGTCACGTAAGTCAATAGTGAAGGTCAGGTAAGTCACCAGGTGGTCAGGTAAGGCTATACATTTGTAAAAGGTAAGTCATTGGTGAAGGTAGGTCAGGTAAATCATTAGTGAAGGCAGGTCAGGTACGTAATTAGTGTAGGTGTGTCAGGTAAGTCAAGAGTAAAGGTCAGGTAAGTCATCAGGTGGTCAGGTAAGGCTATACATTTGTAAAGGTAAGTCATTGGTGAAGGTAGGTCAGGTAAATCATTAGTGAAGGCAGGTCAGGTACGTAATTAGTGTAGGTGTGTCAGGTAAGTCAATAGTGAAGGTCAGGTAAGTCATTAGGCGAAGGCAGTCATCAGGTGGTCAGGTAAGGCTATACATTTGTAAAGGAAAGTCATTAGTGAAGGTCAGGTCAATCAGTAAATAACATACATCACATAAATATAATACTAAAACATCAATAAAATAAGGTCTATCCTATATTATTATAAGGTAAGTCTTTCATTCACTTTCTCTCTCTTTCCCACCATCTCCAAAAGTGTCCTCACCCACACTTTCCCTTCCCCATTATCAGTTGTCTCCACTTTCATCCTAAACAAATAAATATTATACTTACTTAGTTGGTTTGTTGGGTATGTACTATGTAGGTCTTGAACACACATCGCCCACGATAAGCCAGTAGCTGCTCGTCAACAGTGACAGCTCGCCCGGAGTATAGTTGTGCCTGCAGTGCCTGATTAACTCGTCCCACAACTCCCGGATAGGTGCGAAGCGGTCAGTCAGCCGTCGTTGAACCCGGTTTGTGGCGTCGAACCGCAGACACCTCATCAGGAGACTTAAGCGGGTCTCCGACATGGCACATCTATACAGGGGACACCCCATATCAGTGCTGAACATCTCCTCGGCCGAGATATGATTGTCCTTCTTGGCCCCGGCCACGATCAGAACCCCCAACAGTCCCTTCAGCTCAAGCAGCCCTATGTCGCTGTAGGTGTTGGTCTTGTTCTTTACCTTATCCCTCACCTTCTTGATGAAGGAGTTGGTGTGAACACAAATTTGCAGGTAGTAGGGGTAGGCAGCCCCGCCCAGGGAAGTACTACCGCCAAGGTTTCGGGAGACTCAGGGAATAGCCTGAATTCCATTTTCTCTCCCAGGCCTTGGTAGCTGGATACATATCTTTCTGCCTCACACATCAGGGGTATCAGGAAAACCCTCTTTATATAACATACACATCCAACTTCACGACATTGCCCTACATCGCTATCCTCTATCCATAAAATACTACTCTTCCCACTACATACCATACATGTAACACCATACACTTACCTTAAATATGGCAGTACAATTGTTAAGAGCAAACCTGGTGGTCCCTCGGATATCCACCCCCGGCAGGGTTGGGTTATTGACACAGGGCCCTCCCGGTCGTCATCATGCGACTGTGTCAAGAGCATTGCAACGTCCCAAAGCTGCTTGTCAGTACAGCTATTTCTTTAGTAATATAAGGGGACTTCACTCTAACATCAATTCTGTACACCAATTTCTTCAAGCAGAATCCCCTACTCTCCTTTTTTTGACAGAGACTCAAGTAACATCCACATCTGACACATCTAGATTTAATTTTCCAGGTTATCAACTGCTCCAAAATTTCAGACCTAAAGGTGGTGTATGTTGCTTCGCAAAATCTGAAATTGCCCTGGAGGAGGTTACTAGTTTCAATTGTCCCTATTTTGATTATTCTATATACAAATTAATTTCTGCTGGTAAATTTAAATACATATGTTGCATCTACCGTTCCCCAAATACTCCTCCAGAGCAAAGTCTTTTTGATTCTCTGTCCTCACAACTCAGTGTCCTCAACTTAAATGCTTCTTCTGAAATCACTGTGTTGGGTGATTTTAATGTCCATAATGTTGAATGGCTCACTCATTCAGCCAGGACTGATGATGCTGGTCTTGAATGTGAGCTATTTGCAGACTCATTTAATCTCATTCAACTAGTCAACCAACCCACCCGTGTACCAGATAATCCTAATCATAATTCCCACCTACTCGACTTATTTTTAACAACCAATTCAGAAAATTATGATGTTACAGTGAGGTCCCCACTTGGATCTTCTGATCACTGTCTGATACAGGCCACCTGTCTATCACCTACCACACCTTCCCACTCTGAACCTGTTTTGGTGACTAAATGGCATTACGATAGGGCAGACTGGGAGGGTCTTCAAGGTTTCTTTATTGATATTCCCTGGACCTCTTTCTTTTCTAATGATGCACACTCCACCTTGAGCCACATACAAGATTTTGTAAAAATTGGAATGGAAACTTTTATTCCTCATCAAAAGTACAGTAAAAGATCTAATTCACCTAAATGGTTTGACCATAATTGTGCTAGAGTAACTGAACAAAAAGCAATAGCCTACAATGCATACACAAGATCAAAAACACATGAAGCCTTTAATTACTTTAGAAACATCAGAAATCATGCCAAAACTGTATTAAACCTAACTAAATCAAACTTTCTCCATAAGCAGGCAAATAAACTTCTAAATAATCCAAATGATAACAAAATATTTTGGTCTACTCTTAACTCATTCAAATCCAACTTCACTACTGCTTCATCCATTCCACCATTAAAATCTCGGACTGGCAATCTTGTAAGTGACCCACGAGGTAAAGCTAACCTTCTTGCAGATATTTTCTCCACCAACTCAACCTTAGATGACATAAATCAAGATGTCCCTGTACTTAATTTTAATTCACCTGAAATTCCCTCACTTAAGATCCACACCAGACATGTCAAAACTATTTTGCAGAATCTCTCAGTAGATAAGGCTCCTGGTCCAGATGAAATTCCTCCAATAGTACTTAAGAATTGCTCCTTGGTGCTCGCTCCTGTATTGGCAAAATTTTTCCGTCTGTGTACTCATACCTCATGCTTCCCAGTACCCTGGAAAGAAGCAAACATCCATCCAGTTCCTAAAAAAGGTGCCTCTTCAGATCCATCAAACTACAGACCAATAGCTATAACTTCCACTCTTGGCAAAGTTTTTGAAATTATATTAAATAATCACATAATTAAGCATCTGGAGAATAATAAATTAATCAGTGATAGGCAATATGGTTTTAGACGATGTCGATCAACTGCAGACATTCTTTGCCTTCTTACGCATCAAATCAACCAAGCTACAGACCAACATGGTGAAACACATACAATAGCACTGGATATATCAAAGGCATTTGATAGAGTCTGGCATCAATCCTTATTGTCGAAGATGTCACACTACGGCCTTGCATCATTAGTTCCACTAATTTCTTCTTATCTTCATAACAGAAAAATACGTGTAATGGTAGATGGCCTTTATTCTCAATTTCACTCAATAAATGCTGGTGTTCCCCAGGGATCAGTTTTGGCCCCAACTCTGTTCCTCATTCATATCAATGATCTCATATCTACCACTCATAATCCAATACATTCCTACGCAGATGACTCAACACTCCACAGTTCCTTCACATTTACCAATTCTTTCACCCAACCCGATCTTATAAATTCAAAAATAAACACTGCAATTTCTCTGAACCAGGACCTTTCTAGAATTAATGAATGGGGACAAGAGAATCTAGTTTCCTTTAATGCACAGAAAACCAAGTACATTCAATTTTCTAACCGACAGAATCTCACTGACTCCCATATATTTTTAATGATGTAAATATTCCCACTTCCCCTAGTATTGACATTCTCGGTGTAACATTAACTACTAACTTGAGCTGGACACATTATGTTAGAAGCATTGCTAAGAATGCCTCTAAAAAACTGGGACTCCTGTACAGAGTTCGAGAATTCTTCACTGACGAGCAGTTGGCCGTAATATATAAAAGTCATGTGCGCTCTCAGATGGATTACTGTTCACCTCTGTGGGGTGGAAGTGGAGTGGTTGCATTGAGGCAGTTGGACAAAATTCAAAATAAAGCTATTAGATTAATCAATAACCCTGCAATCACACAGGACCTTCCTACATTAGCCATACGAAGAAACGTTGCATCCCTTGCATTATTCTACAGATATTTTCACAGCAATTGTTCCGAGGAACTTGCTTCAATTGTGCCGCCTCTCCACATCTTTCCCCGTAGAACTAGGGCAGCTGAGAGCGCCCATGAATTTACACTTTCTCCTCCACAATGCAGAACTTCTGCTTATCAGAATTCATTTATCCCCAGAGCTACTACTCTTTGGAATTCACTTCCCTCGAATTGCTTTCCACAAACTTACAATCAACAAATGTTTAAATCCAGTTGTTACAAACATTTTATGAATGGAGGATGCCTTTAGGCACATGGACCTTTTTGTTTTATCTGTGTTTTTCCTTCCTCCATTCATTGTCTCTTAAAAAAAAAAAAAAAAAAAAAAAAATGCGGGCTAACATGGTCTCGTCGAAAAACAGCAGGAAGATATCGGGCACAGTGTTTGCTAAGAAGGTGTCCGGTGTCGGCCCCTCCACGTATGCCTGCGAGGACCTCTTCCGCTTGGACACTCGTGGTGGTCCTGGCGGTTTCTTGGTCCACACTGTTAGGCCGTCAATGGACAGCACCGTGTCTCCTGGCACAGGAAACATGTATAGAGGGTCAATTGCAGGGGCTGCAGGGGCGGCAAGGGCTGCAGAGGCGGCAGGGGCGGCAGGGGCTACAGGAGGGGTGGCAGAGGCGGCAGGGGCTACAGGAGGGGTGGTAGGGGCTGCAGGAGGGGTGGCAGGGGCTACAGGAGGGGTGGCAGGGGCTGCAGGAGGGGCTGTGGGGGCTGTGGGCTCTGGAGATGGTGTGCTAGCACGTGGGGAGTGCGAGGGAGAGTCATAGTCGTTTGGCGAGGGTGGGTTCACGACGGGGGATGGGGGGTCGTCTTCGTCATAGGGGTAGGCAGGTCCCCGTCTATCGGCCTCATCATCCTCGTCTTCTGACTCATAATCAGGCTCATACAGATCTCCCATGGGCTCTAGAATGGGTTCAATGGTCACATCAGAACCACAGTCGACGAATTCGATGGCGCCATCCTCGGTGGTGTCGAGTTGGTCGAGCAGGGACGCTATTTGTTCATCCGACAGGTTCTTGGGGTCAGCCATGGCGGGACTATTCAAAAGCAAGAAAATCCAGAATTAGGAAAAATATTCATAAAAAATAGTTCCTGGGGTCAAATGCCTATGAAATTGTTATGGGAAGCTGGGGAATTTATATGTCAATCATATAAGCATAATACACCATAAATCTATTTGTCAACATAGCTTGCACAAGCACGAAACCAAACAAATCGAGAACGAAAATGCTTACCTTATAAGGGGAATGGTCGGCTCAATATGACCCAAACGGGCTGGTAGGGCTGCGAGGGGCGGAGCTTCGGGCTTGTAGGTGTGCACGCGATGAGCGGTGGGTGTAGACTGCCGTTCCCTCACCCAAACTCGTGGCTAGCGGGCCGCGTCACGCCAGAACACCAAGAAACAAGCCCGCGCACGATATTTCGGGGTTGTGGTGACCCCGGTTTCCCCTTCTAGGGTTAAGGGCAGATTTCCACTTGAGGGCATTTTTTTCTGGACCTCTTTCTCCCTCATGTTTAGCCCCATTGTTTTTTGTTTTAAATGTTAAGACGTTCACCTTATTAGTTTGGCGATTTTAAGAACTTTTGCCCTATTTTTGATCAATTTTTAAGATTCAGGTGTCGATATTTTCCTTGCGAGCGATAGCAAACATTTAGCTGGGACATATTTTCTATTGAAAATTGTAGATTTATCTTGAAAGGGGGTCTATGGGTGAGTAACTTTAAGCTTGATGGAGATCTATGGAACAAACTAAAACCCTCCCCTTAACTACGAGGTCACATGTAACTTTTGGCGGCCGTGGAGGTGCCGAGTTTCCGACCGCAGATCAATTGGTGGAACAACGTACAGGTATTTGGCAAACATAAGGTGATAGTTTTGCAACTTGGCTAGAGAGGGACCACGCTACAATCTTCTCCGTCGGGAAGGCCGAACAAGCCTTTGGGGACTCGAACCCTGAACTTGGCTTGGGCTATTAGCGCGCTATTTAGACCTGTGTGTGTGTGTGTGTTACTCAGTTACTTGTTCGTCAAGGGGAATCCACGCAATGCGAGCTAAGCTCATTATTATCGCGCCTCCTTAACTGGGAATGTATTGCATGAAATGCATGTTAAGTGTTTTATGTACTGTTGGAATGGCTGTGGATGTGTGTGTAGTCTGTAGTTTAGCCAATTGGCGACATCGGAAACGAAGGCTTAGGGTGGATCTGTATGGTACCATTCTCACTATAGACGGTACCGTCTCGCCCGAAGGCTTAGGTAGCCATCAGCTTAGGTGAACCATATGATACCCATCTCGCCTTGTACCATTTTTGCCAACCCCAGATGGGACGTCACAACATCGTCCACTTATTCCAGGCACCTATTTACAGCTAGGTGAACTGAGGCTAACACATGAAAGGAGACAAGCCCAATTTGTCTCCGCCCAGCCGGGGATTGAACCCCCGACCCCTCGTGTGTGAGACGAGAGCTCTACCTACTAGGCTACGGGCTGTGTGTGTGTGTGTGTGTCCGTGCCATCCCAAATCTTCACGGCTCTTCTTTTTCTCACCATCCTTTTCTATCACTTGTCGGCCCTGTGTGTGTCTCTCGTTGTTTTATCTCTCTCTCTCTCTCTCTCTCTCTCTCTAGCTGTGTGTTTATGTATGTCTTTTCTCCCCATCTTTTTCCATCTGGCTATGATTTTCCCTTGTGTGTCTCTCGTTGTTTTCATCAGAGGTTATTTTTGTCTCCCTTGTCACGTAGAAGGTGGATGGATGGTATAGTGTATTACTGGTCCTCCCACTCTCTCTCCTTTTGGAGTTTTCTTCTGCTTCTTGCTTTGATGTCCTATTTCTACCACTGTTATCCCCTTCTGTACAGGCCACGTCTTTTAAGGGGAGATGGCCGTTTTTTGGCCCCCATTCTCCCTCATGTTTTGCTCCATTAGTTTCATATTTTAAGATGTTTACCCCATTAGTTTGTCGAATTTAAGACCGTTCACCCCAATTTCTTTGTCAATATTAAGACCTTTCGTGCTATTTAAGTGTCGATTTTGTTCCTGACGAACGATAGTGAGCCTGTAGTTTTGGAAGAACCGGCCTCCGGCCGGCTTATTTTCCTACCAAATAATGTACAAATTTATCTACAAGGGGGGTCTAATGAATGTTTTTTTAAAGTTAGATGGAGGTGACGTAGGAGAAGGTGGATGGTAGTGGGTTACTGGTCCTCCCACTCTCGGGTTGGGGCTTGTTCTTCTTCTTGAGAGAGCCTTCTGTTTTGCCGTCCTATTTCTACCACCGTTAACCCTTCTGTTTCGGCGACGTAATTTAAATGTCATTCTACCTACATTTACACGATAATGTGCACTTTACGAACTTATTATGACTTATTATTGGGTTTTTTCTTTGTAAATTTTACTTATAATATTTGTTTTATCTCTCTAGCTTTAACTTAATATATTTTCTTTATCTTGTTTTGACTTATTCTCTCTTATTCTTTCTAGCTCTGACTTATTCTCTGGTTTACTTTCTAGCTTTGACTTATTCTCTTTTTTCTTTCTAGCTTTGATTTTGTTTTCTAGCTTTGACTAATTATGTTATTCTCTTTCTAGCTTTGACTTATTCTCTTGTTTTCTTTCTAGCTTTGAATTATGTTTTTGTTCTTTCTAGCTTTGACTTGTTCTCTTTATATCTTGCTTTGACTTATTCTCTTGTTTTCTTTCTAGCTTTGACTTATTCTTTTTTGTCTAGCTTTGACTTATTCTCTTTTAACTCACAAACGACTAGCGTAATCGAGTTAATATGTCTACCATTTAGGAAGAGTCAGCCTGGAAATAGGTGTGGAAATGTACAGCCCATTTGATCTAGCCCTTTATGAGTTACACAGGTTAGGATTCAGGATGTATGGACTACTAATTTGGAACAGGGTATAGTACCAAGTATTGTAATAGACTCCAATTTGGATTTGGATTAAGGGGGTAGTGCTTGGTTTTTGTTCTAAATATTTATATATTAATTTAATTTTGAGTTTCCTCGCTCCATCAAGCTTAGAAAAACACCACGTAGACCCCCTTTTAAGATAAATTTGTACATTTTTCGGTAGAAAAATTTCCCGGCCGAAGGCCGGTTCCTTCTAAAATTAGAGGCTCGCTGTCGCTCGCCATGAAAAATTCGACACCTAAAGGGAACGAAAGGTTTTTATTTTGACAAACAAATGAGGCAAAAGGTCTCAAAATCGCCAAAAAAAGTAATGGAACGAACGTCTTAAAACCTCAAAACTAATATGCTAAACATGAGGGAGAAGGGGGTCCAGAAAATGTTAGTAGTATATACCCCCTTAAAACTGCTCAGAGCGACACTGGCGTGGAGAGAGAGAGAGAGAGAGAGTGAGTGAGTGAGTGAGTGAGTGAGTGTGAGTGAGTGAGTGAGTGGGTGGGTGGGTGGGTGAGAGAGAGAGAGATGGATAGTGGAGAATTAAGCTGTGTAAAGAAGTATACAATTAACGTGGGCCCTGGTGAACCATAATTAATCTCCTGTTGAGAACATTATTAACACCTAACTAGCGGCCTAGGCGGTAAATAATATGTAGCCACCAGCGGGGTGTTTTTACCCAAAATAGAGTTGTTTACGTGATCATTTTCATGCCTAAATAAGATCCAGAGCGTAAAACAAGTATCTATCCCTGAAAGGGAATAAACAGAGCTTTCCAATGACACTCCAACAATCCTTGTACGACTGCTAGTTTTCTTGCAACAATCGTGCAACACGAGTGCAAAAACCATGTAATTCGGTACTTTCCCTACACAATTCACTGTGTAGCGAGTGTGAGAGGGTGGAGGAGGGTGGGATTCATGTCAGTTGGTCCACCGCGGTGGTCTGGAGCAGTCATACGCTCGCTACTCTCCTGCCACTTGTCTCTCTCTCTCAGCAACATTACGTGCTGAAAATGGCACACGACTTATGTTGTGAGCCGCCACATAGTCTAAATTTCTTTCACTCGACTTATGTTGCGCGCCGCTAATAAAGGGTAGAGGTTGGTGTAATGACGAAAATAGGAGTTCCTGGATACACAACATATACAGTAATTGAGTTAAGAAAATAACGAGTGTGTATGGAAGGAATGTGTGTGTGTGTGTGTGTGTGTATGTGTCTTCGTGTATATGTGTGTGTATATGTGTGTGTGTGTGTGTGTTTGTGTGTAAGAGAGATAGGAGTTCGAGAGAGGGATGTGTGAGTCAGTGAATATGGGGGAAAAGAAAATTTAACGAGGTAAACAGAGATATTTACATATATTTACATAGATACACTGGCCACACAGATCTTACGATCCCAGCGAGGTGACCATGACTTAATCCTAGTATAGATAGCAACCCTAAGAAAAAGTGGAAGGAAAGGATAGCAAAAATGAAGGCTCTCACCACCCTCCGGCAAAAGAGAGAGAAAGAGAGAGAGAGTGTCAGCAATATATAACCCAGCTGGTGATATACTGAGAATACAACACAATTAGGAAGGTATTGAAGTTGGAATCGCCTTTGCCTATGCCTTTCAGAAAAACCGTAATTATTGTATTTAAAAATTAATGACTCGGCTTTTTGTGTTGTTCTGAGAAGCGTAAGTAATTATTTTGCGGCTAAACAATAGTCTTGATAGAGGGTGTGTGTGTGTGTGTTTGTGGTCTGTATGTGTGTGTGTGGGGGGGGGGGGTCTTTGTGTGTTTGTTTGTGGGCTGTATATGTGTGTGTGTTTGTGTAATTTGTGTGTGTGCGCGGGTGACGTATTCTTGTGTGTGTATTTTAATGTTTCTGTGTGTTTTTTGTAAGAGTGTGTAGTTGTGTATGCTTGATGATTTAATGTTAGTGAAATTGGAATGATACAAGCAACAACAGATCTATTGAATCAATACAGTACTGCATTTTAGATTTATAATGCATCTACTGTATGTGTAAGAGAGAAAGAGCGATAACGGTTCTTTATCACCCTTCTAAATCTGTCAACAACAAAATCCAATGTAAAGGAATCACCATTATTGGGACGTTTTTTTTTTTTTTTTTTTTTTTTTTTTTCAATGTTCTGGGTGTGGTGTCCCGAGTTCGAATCCCGGGAGGACCATATGCTTTCATTAGTTTATTCAAGTGCATTGGGGTTTGTAGTTGATGATTAATGTTAAGAACGGGGAGTTACTTAATTATTATTATTACTGTTATATATATTTGTTTTAGTTTGCTCCCTTGACCTCTATCATGCTTAAACACAAATGTATAAAAAGGTCCCGGCCGAAGGCCGATTCCTCCTAAATTCCAGGCTCGCTATACCTAAATTGCACGAAAGGTCTTAATATTGACAAAGAAATGGGTGAAATTCTTAAAATGTTAATACTAATGGGTCTGAACATGAAGGTGAAGGGGGCTCAGAAAAATAATACTTCTCCTTAAGCAATAGAATTTTTGTTATTGAAATATGAATGTAACCAGACGACGATGCTGTTGTTTCAGTGGAATAATGGCTCTTTGAGCAGTATGTATCGCTTTACCAGTGGTTGTCCCCTCACAGGATGGGGGGCGCTGCTCAATAAACTCGCCCCTCGGGGCAAAATCAAATCTCTCTCTCTCTCTAGCAACCATGGCTGTAAATTAGAAATACAAAGGTTCAGCACTAGTATTAGCAGAAACCTTTTCACATATAGGATCTGTTCTACCTGGAACAAACTTCCCTCAGAAGTTGTTAAAAGTTTTTCAGTAGAGTAGTTCAAGAAGAGCGTAGACAGTATTTTGCACACCCAGCAATGAGTGCAGTGCTTTAAATATTATATCTCTTTCCACTTCCAGTATATCCCCGTAATGGACCTCAGGCCTTGTGAGATATTAACCACGCCTTGTATCCCCTTGTGACACACATTCGCATACTCTCTCTCTCTCTCTCTCTCTCTCATTTATATGGCCATACACCTGACCATAGCCTACCTGCCCTCCTCATTCCCATGCTCCTTTGATGCTCCCCCCTACACAGTATAGACTGTATATATAATTTGTTTATATAAATACATGAAGCATTATCCTACCTACCACCTGTATAACATAGTATTTCCATTAGTATACTAAATAATAATCGTCATCACAATTTCGAATGATGTTATAAAGCAAAACATTATATTTATGTTTAGTTGCAGTGTGTTCAGTGATACTTATTAACTATAGTATATAATATGTGGTGATGGGCTGGTCTGTTAGAGTGAGAACTGAGCGATCTCTGCCATACCCATAGCTTACTCTGACTGTTCCTTTTACTTATATATTTTCTAGATCTCAAGTGACGGCGTCTCTTCCGTGGATTGACCTTCCAATCTGCCAACCTAGAGGTTGGCAATTTGGATGCCAAAGCATCACATTTTACCTTTGCCCCTCAACTTTCTCTTCATAATTGCTGAGGGGCACAGGACCCTGGGTGGGGCTTTTGTTTCCCGGGCGTTTCTGCACCCTCCTCAGCTCTCCGCCATGGAGTGGCTTCTGTCACCCAGGCTTTATTGTGGTAGGCAGGGAGGGTTCTGTGGGGGCGCTCGGTTATGGCCTTGTCCTTGCTTGGGGCCTTGGGGCTGTTCGGCCAGGCAGCCTGGGGAACAGCAACAACAACAACAACTATAGTCCGTTCATTCTAGGTTGGGCAGAAATCGTAGCCTCTAGCCTCTGTAACTCAAAAGGGGCTATAGCAAATGAGCTGTCAATTTCCACACCTATTCCTTGGCCAAGTCATTCTATGTGGTAGAAATATTAGCTCGATTACTCTAGTCCTTTTTGAGTTATGAGAGGTTAGAGGTTACGATTTCTGCCCAACCTAGAATGAACAAACTATAGCCTGTGACGCTTCTGCATAGTAGCCACGTGCGGGCATGCGCGCGCGTCGGCTGCCCAGCCGTTTAGAAACCGGCTGGCGGCAGCCGGCCGGCCGGCTTTTCCTTAGTATATATCCTACGACAATGTAACTAATGTCTGGGATATTCTTATGTTGTTTCACAGCTTGTAGCTGCCCTTATTCTTAACCAACGCATCTTAGTATATTTTATTCTCGGTAGTTGATTGTTTCATTATAATATATAAGATGTAAGTCTAGTGAGAGTGGGAGGAGACGAGCGGGAGAGAGAGACCGGCTGGGGGACGTTGCTTCGTGCGGAGAGTCTAGCTTGGGACGAGCCTGATGTTGCCATATGCATTTGTTGGCAACGTTAGGCTTAGTTTCGACTCACGCACAGGGTAGACGATTTTGACCCGGCAACTGTGTTGAGTGTTGCCAAGCCTGGGAAGTATTCTGCATGCCTAGGGCGGGGTCCAGACAGATTCAAGACTCAGAGCTCACCTCACTGTCGTACCCTTCGGACCCCCATTATATCTATCCCTCTCAACCCCACTTAGAAACTTTCTCTCTTACTTTGTATACCTTCTTTCCACTACTTCACCAATCTATTTAATTATCCCATCCCCTTGATAGACCTTATATCTATTATTGTATTAACGAAGAGCTCTCAGATAATTAGATAGGATTTTGGGCCTTATGCAGAGACGTAATTGTTAATGAGACCTAGGAAGCTTTTTTGTTGTCTCATATTTGGTGGTTTCATGCTTGCTAGTGTGTTCTTGTGTCAGGTTAGCAGGGGCTAGACCGGAGGGGGAGGCTTTTTGCGATCCTTTAAGTAAAGTCTGCGAGTCCTATGGACCCGCACGACTTTACTAGGATACCCGTGGGAGTCTGGGGGAATTTTCTTGTCTGTGTCCCTGTGTGTCTAGTGTTGTGTTGTGTGAGGGCCCTTGCCTAGTCCACTCAGCACTGCGCTAGCACGTCTTGCTTTTGTTTTAGGGTCGCCAGGAGAGAGTCAGATACTTGCGATCTGAGTCTCTCAAGAGAGCACCCTTTCAATTAGAGTAATTTGGCGCACAGACTTGGGAACGTCCCTAGGCTAGAGCAGGTGGCTCAGCCCGGGTATCCGAAGCCTATATCCTTCCGGCTAGACCTCTGCCACCTGGCAGATTAAAAGCTAGGGGTTTATCATCTCTGTATGCTTGTTATTGTGCCACAGTTTACCGTTTTTGTGAGCATTGTGAGTCAGGGTGTGGCTTAGAGACTCTGTCCGAGCAGGCTTGCCTGACTAAGAGTGAGAAGCACACCTGTATGTGGTTATGTTGCGAGTTGCTGCCTTTATTTAATTATACCTATGCCATTATACACTGTATGGCCTATCACTAGTATTTATTCCTGCTTATAAGTTAAGAGTTCTCTAAATCCGTAACGTACTTTCTTTGCTAAGCATCAGATCCTACAGTAGCCACATGCAGTTTAGAAACCCGCATCTTGTCTATCGTTACGATGTTTTGAGGACTGTTTGCTTTCACCTTCTTTCACGCAGGAGTGATTAGTTGTATTAATTAACATAACATTAAATGTACTTTCTTCTAGCTTGTTATTAAATTGTTTCTGCAATTTAATTCCGTTATCTATCTTTTCCTTGAAGCTTTAAGTCAACTTAATTGTGTGATATTTTATATAGCCTGCTTGACTATCAGCAGTCTATAGTGCGTGCACCCTGTAACCGAGTCATAGGATACCTCGTTGTCCAGGCAGGACTCTTGACGGTTTAGGGTGGTTTGTTGCCTGGGTTTATAGATAAGGGTTGGATCTAGCGTTTTCCGTTGTTGCTTGTTGCCGCATACCTAGTCCAATAGAAAGAGCCCAGTGTTTATATATCCCAGGACGTAACAAATGGCGACCTTGCATAGGATTTACTGAACAGAGGAATATAGTGGTCATTTGTTTTGAGATTCCTTATGATTAAAGGAATACAGTGGACATAGAGATTTTTTTTTGGAGCAACCAATATAACACATTAAAGACTTTAAATAACATTAGTATATACATACTTGCATAGGAGATAAGGCACATTCTATAAGCGTGATAATTACTGCAGTACACAAGCATGTCTAATACATCAGAACACAGTGATGGGTCAGGTCACGATACGGGCTCGGAGGGAGAAAGACCTGTGGAGTGGCTAGTCGATAGCGAGGAGGGTGCTAGAAGATTTTTAGAGGTGCCCCTTACCGCTGCCAGGGTGTTGAAGCTGAATAAGTATGGCTTAAAGTGTGTGGCAGGTCTTCAGGGTCACCAGGGTTTAAGTGGCATGAGGAAAGATCAGCTGAGGACTTTGATATTGGGTTTAGAAGGGAGAGACCTGGGTGGAGAGGCGACTGGGGGCCCCGGTCCCCAGCCCCCCCTCCACTCTACCCCCATATCAAACGTCAGGGTGCCTGAATTTTGTACATACCCCCAAGTTGATGGTCAATGGCAGCGTGGAATTCAATCACAGGGACCCTCTCCATTAAATGCACCTTCCTCTCCTCAAGGGTTGACTCCAGATTTGTTGTTTCGGCTTGAGATGGCCAAGGTTGAGGTTGCTAGAGCTCAGGTTGAGGCTACCGAAAGACAGGCTAGAGCTCAGGTTGAGGCTGCTAGAGCTCAGGTTGAGGCTGCCGAGAGACAGGCTAGTGTGCAGGCTGAGGTTGCTAGAGCTCAGGCTGAGGCCGCAGAGAGAACAGCTATACGAGAGGCTGAACTGCAGGCAGAGTCTACTAGGTATCGGGCTGACAGGGAGCTGGAGAGATCTCGAGTGGATACCTCCACTCGAGATCTCTCCAGCTCCCTGTCAGCCCGATACCTACAGGGCGAAATATTGGGGGAGGTAACAGACATCGGGACCAATCATTGTCGCACCTACTTAAACTAGTTCCTGTGTTCGATGAATTGGGTGTGGCTGAGTTTTTTATGCGATTTGAGAAGAAGTGTCAGGAACACCAGTGGCCTCAGGAAAAGTGGGCAACATTAGTTTCATCAAGACTCCTAGGAAAGGGGCTAAAAGCGTATGATGCACTACCTTTAGAGTCCTGTGTAGTTTATGATGAGCTAAAGAAGGCTGTGCTACGGGCCTATGAGTTATAACCAGAAACTTACCGCTTGAAGTTTCGGGGTGTTACTAAGGGCAAGGATAGTACCTTCCTAGAACACGCCCGGGACTTGTCTGATGCACTACGACATTGGCTGCATTCTGAGAGGGCAGCTACTTTTGAGGAGTTGAGTGAGCTGGTTCTCTTGGAGCAGTTCTTTAAGTGCACAGGTGGGGATTTAACATTAAATATAAAGGAAAAAAATCCTAGAACTCTCGAGGAGGCAGCAGAAATGGCTGACCTCCGACTGTCATTAATTCGAGGGTGCGGAGCAGCAGCTAGGAGTGAGTCGGGTGCAAAGGATCGTACCCCTCCAAACCATCTAGCACTGACAATAAAACTGAACATAAACCAAATACCGTCCCGTATAAGAAGTCTAATGGTACCTCCCACTCCCAAGGGAAACCAAAGAGTAAAGAGTGCTTTGCATGTCACAAGGAGGGTCACTTTGCAAATGCTTGTCCGAACAAGCCACCAAACAAGGTTGTATCATTGGCCCGCAGCATAGGGGTGTCGCCTATATCTTCTGAGTTTGCCAAGGGTAGTTCGTCAGAGGTTGGGACACAGCCTGTGTTCAAGAGTCCGGAAGGCTCGAACCCTGTCCGCGACATCTTTGGGGGTCATAGAGGGCATGGTTTTGTGAGGTGGGCTGGCGAAAGGCGAGGAGTTAAGCTATTGCGTGATACTGGGGCTTCTCAGACCTTGTTAAAGAACTTTACTGGTAGGCCGATTAACGCTGCTCGGGTGGTGGTAGTTCAGGGGATCAATGCTACGAAGTCCTACCCGCTGGTGCGGATGGAGCTGGAGGTGGGTGGTGTGGCGAAGGAGCTGGATGTAGGAATTGTAGAGAACTTGCCTGTTGGGGGCGTCGACCTCCTCCTCGGCAACGACTTTGCAGTGCCTGCTTCTAAGGTTTCACCCTTGGTCGTTGCCGAGAAGGCGGCCGACGTTAGTAGGGAGGAACAGGAGTGGGTTGAGAAGTGTAGCGTACAAACCATGGCGTGTGTTGTGACGCGTTCTCAGACATCCGGAGCCTTGCAGCCACCACCTCAGTCTATCAAACCGCGGAGGAAAGGTCACAAGAAAACGGGAAGTGTTGGTCAATTGGAGAGTTTTGAGCCGGCAGTGTTTCTTGGTGACTCATTATTGGCACCTATGTTAGAGTCTGGAGAGGCCCCGGGGCCTGTCACCGCTAGTGCAGGTGCAGGGCAGGAAGAGACTCTGCGACAGCATCGTTATGCGCAGCGTGAGGAAAGTATGGCTCAGCGGGACATTGGAGGTGGAAATAAATTATTTAAGATGAACTTGGATAATCTCGCACCTGCTGATATATGTTCCTTGCAGCTGGAAGATCCTGAAGTCAGGGCGTGTGGTAATGGTGCTATCGAACTGGAGAGCGATGGGGATGCGCAGCCTGGTGATTTTTTCTTGTCCGAGGGGATCTTGTATCGGAGACATCAGGATCCCAAGAAAAAGTGGGATGGCGGGTCAGGATTAGTGGACCAGTTAGTAGTACCTAGGGTGTGCCATGAGAGCTTAATGAGATTAGCTCATGATGTGCCTTTGGCAGGGCACCTGGGGGCACGTAAGACGGAGGCAGCTCTGAGCAAGCTTTTCTGGTGGCCTGGGTTAAAGGCGAGTGTCGTGTCATGGGTGTCACAGTGTCACACTTGTCAAGTTGTTGGGAAACCCAATCAGGTCATCCCGAGAGCCCCGTTACAACCCATCCCTGTCATTGGGCCGCCCTTCAGCAAAGTAGTTATCGATATGGTTGGCCCATTGCCCCCCACTAGTGCCGGCAATAAATTTGTACTAACTGTAATGGATGTAGCAACACGGTATCCAGATGCTTACCCCATGCGCAACGGGATGGCTAAGACTGTTGTCAAAAACCTACTTGTCTATTTCTCTCGTTATGGCTACCCTCAGGAGATCCAGTCTGATCAGGGATCCAATTTTACTTCTGCTCTGTTTAAGCAGACCATGCAGCAACATGGGATATTGTCTGTGGTGTCATCTGCCTACCATCCCGAGAGTCAGGGAGTTTTGGAAAGGTGGCACTCGACTCTCAAGAGTATGTTGTGGTGTTATTGCATGGAAAATGGGAAGGACTGGGATCTAGGTCTCCCATACGTTTTATTTGCTGCGAGAGAAGTATCTGGGGAGAGCTTGGGATTTAGCCCGAACGAGTTGGTTTTTGGACACAGGGTCAGGGGGCCCCTCCACATAGTCAAGGAGATCTGGGAGGGAGTCAAAAAGCCATGCTCGCTTCTAAAGTATGTAGTTGAAAGCCGTGAGAGAATGCTAAAGAGCTTGGAGGTAGCAGGTCGGAACCTTAAGAGTTCACAAGCTCAGATGAAGGACAGATACGACCAGGTGAAGCTAAGGGAGTTTGAAGTAGATCAGGAGGTACTGATACTACTTCCTCTGGTGGGACACCCCTTGTCTGCCAAGTATTCTGGTCCGTATCGGGTTGTAAGGAAGGTTTCTGATCTCGACTATTTAGTAGCTACTCCTGATCGTAAGAAAAAGAACCAACTTTGCCATGTAAATCTGATGAAAGAGTATGTGAGGCGCCCCTCCGAGCCTCTCACTGTCCCGGTGTTGATCTGCAGCGATCGTGGTGGAGAAGGAGGAAGGGACAGTCAAGCTGCGGGGGAGGATAATTGGGATTGTCATGTTTCCGCGGATCAGTGGGCGGGGAATTCTAGACAAGTGGCTCACGAGTTGATATTGCACCTGCCTGAGCAACAGCGTGTAGCTGTGCAGCACTTGTTTGATTGAAACCCAGCTGTTTTCGTGGAGCATCCTGGCCTCACTACTCAAGCGGTGCACGATGTCGATGTTGGGGACCACCCGCCCTTTAAATCAGTGCCATACCGTGTTCCCCCTATTAAATTACCAGCACTTAGGGAAGAGCTGGATTATATGCTGAAACGTGGGCTGATTTCTGAGGGTGCAGTAAGGTGGACTTCCCCCGTCACACTGCAGCCCAAACCAGATGGCAAGGTGCGGTTTTGTATAGATTTTCGCAGGTTGAATGGTTTAACCCCCACAAATGCCTACCCTCTCCCTCGCGTGGACGACAGTGTGGATAAGATAGGAAAAGCCAAGTTCCTCACTAAGATAGACCTTGTTAAGGGTTATTGGCAAGTGCCCTTGTCTGATCGAGCGCGAGAGGTGTGTGGGTTTGTGGTGGACGGTGCCACATATCGTTGCCATGTTATGCCATACGGGCTGAAAAATGCCCCTGCAACGTTTCAGAAATTAATGAACGACATTGTAGCCGACATTCCCAACTGTACGGTGTACCTAGATGATGTCATAATATACGACGATGATTTTAACAGTCACTGTGCTCACATCGGACAGCTTTTTAGTAAACTGAATGAAGCAGGTTTGGTGGTAAACCTGGGTAAGTGCGATTTTGTCAAAGCCACAGTTTTGTACCTGGGGTTCGAGGTGGGGATGGGTCAGGTGTGCCCTCCACAGACAAAGATCAAAGCCATCGATCAGTTTCCCCAGCCTACGACTAAGAAACAAATCATGCGGTTTCTAGGTATGATAGGCTATTATCGTTGCTTCATCAAAGGCTATTCGACTGTACTTGCACCTTTAACTGACTTATTATCTAAGGACAAGAAGTTCCGGTGGTCTCCTGAGTGTGCAGAGGCGTTTTCCTTGGTGAAACACCTGTTATGTACCCACCCCATACTCAGGGCCCCGGACTTCAGCAGACCTTTTCAGCTGGCGACTGATGCCAGTGGCGTAGGGGCTGGGGCTGTCTTGTTACAGACAGATGATGAAGGTATCGAATATCCAGTGAGTTTTTACAGTAAAAAATTCAATAGTGCACAAAGGAATTACTCTGTAATTGAAAAAGAACTCCTGGCGATAGTGCTGGCGCTCAGGCACTTCGATGTATATGTTCCTGCTTTCGGACCAGTCATAGTGGTTTATACCGATCATCACCCTCTGAAATTCTTGAATCAGTTTCATAACCGGAATATGAGGCTGACCAGGTGGTCACTCATGCTTCAGGAGTATAATCTGGACATACGCCATATTGCCGGTTCTGATAACGTGATAGCGGATTGTCTATCAAGGGTGGATGATGTTGGTTAGACTGCCACAGGATTGAGGGTTGAGTGTGGAGGAAAATAGGCTGTCACTGTAGTTCAGCCGAAAAAACTAATTAAAAAAAGCAAAAACCTTATAAAAACTCTTTATTTTTATAACGGGTAGAATTTTGTATAAGATGTTGTAGCAGTATCTAAGTTGAATGTTTTCGCTTATTGTCGCTAAGTTAGATGAACTTGCTCGATGGAGCGCAACAGTCTTTATTTTTTTTATATATAGTGCCTTGTGTCGCAACAGTGTGTGGTACTATGAGAAGCTTTCTGTTAGATATGAAGAACTTAGTCAAGGGTCTTATATCTTGGGGGAGGTGTGACGCTTCTGCATAGTAGCCACGTGCGGGCATGTGCGCGCGTCGGCTGCCCAGCCGTTTAGAAACCGGCTGGCGGCAGCCGGCCGGCCGGCTTTTCCTTAGTGTATATCCTACGACAATGTAACTAATGTCTGGGATATTCTTATGTTGTTTCACAGCTTGTAGCTGCCCTTATTCTTAACCAACGCATCTTAGTATATTTTATTCTCGATAGTTGATTGTTTCATTATAATATATAAGATGTAAGTCTAGTGAGAGTGGGAGGAGACGAGCGGGAGAGAGAGACCGGCTGGGGGACGTTGCTTCGCGCGGAGAGTCTAGCTTGGGACGAGCCTGATGTTGCCATATGCATTTGTTGGCAACGTTAGGCTTAGTTTCGACTCACGCACGGGGTAGACGATTTTGACCCGGCAACTGTGTTGAGTGTTGCCAAGCCTGGGATGTATTCTGCATGCCTAGGGCGGGGTCCAGACAGATTCAAGACTCAGAGCTCACCTCACTGTCGTACCCTTCGGACCCCCTTGATATCTATCCCTCTCAACCCCACTTAGAAACTTTCTCTCTTACTTTGTATATCTTCTTTCCACTACTTCACCAATCTATTTAATTATCCCATCCCCTTGATAGACCTTATATCTATTATTGTATTAACGACGAGCTCTCAGATAATTAGATAGGATTTTGGGCCTTATGCAGAGACGTAATTGTTAATGAGACCTAGGAATCTTTTTTGTTGTCTCATATTTGGTGGTTTCATGCTTGCTAGTGTGTTCTTGTGTCAGGTTAGCAGGGGCTAGACCGGAGGGGGAGGCTTTTTGCGATCCTTTAAGTAAAGTCTGCTGGTGCGAGTCCTGTGGACCCGCACGACTTTACTAGGATACCCGTGGGAGTCTGGGGGCATTTTCTTGTCTGTGTCCCTGTGTGTCTAGTGTTGTGTTGTGTGAGGGCCCTTGCCTAGTCCACTCAGCACTGCGCTAGCACGTCTTGCTTTTGTTTTAGGGTCGCCAGGAGAGAGTCAGATACTTGCGATCTGAGTCTCTCAAGAGAGCACCCTTTCAATTAGAGTAATTTGGCGCACAGACTTGGGAACGTCCCTAGGCTAGAGCAGGTGGCTCAGCCCGGGTATCCGAAGCCTATATCCTTCCGGCTAGACCTCTGCCACCTGGCAGATTAACAGCTAGGGGTTTATCATTTCTGTATGCTTGTTATTGTGCCACAGTTTACCGTTTTTGTCAGCATTGTGAGTCAGGGTGTGGCTTAGAGACTCTGTCCGAGCAGGCTTGCCTGACTAAGAGTGAGAAGCACACCTGTATGTGGTTATGTTGCGAGTTGCTGCCTTTATTTAATTATACCTATGCCATTATACACTGTATGGCCCATCACTAGTATTTATTCCTGCTTATGAGTTAAGAGTTCTCTAAATCCGTAACGTACTTTCTTTGCTAAGCATCAGATCCTACAGTAGCCACATGCAGTTTAGAAACCCGCATCTTGTCTACCGGTACGATATTTTGAGGACTGTTTGCTTTCACCTTCTTTCACGCAGGGGTGATTAGTTGTATTAATTAACGTAACGTTAAATGTACTTTCTTCTAGTTTGTTATTAAATTGTTTCTGCAATTTAATTCCGTTATCTATCTTTTCCTTGAAGCTTTAAGTCAACTTAATTGTGTGATCTTTTATATAGCCTGCTTGACTATCAGCAGTCTATAGTGCGTGCACCCTGTAACCGAGTCATAGGATACCTCGTTGTCCAGGCAGGACTCTTGACGGTTTAGGGTGGTTTGTTGCCTGGGTTTATAGATAAGGGTTGGATCTAGCGTTTTCCGTTGTTGCTTGTTGCCGCATACCTAGTCCAATAGAAAGAGCCCAGTGTTTATATATCCCAGGACGTAACAAGCCCTTTAACCCTCTCCGACATATGACGCGATTTTGAGCCTATTAGGGATACTTTAAAATCTTTGTTACCATCAGGGGTATTTAGAAACCTTTATTTAGTTACTTCAACCTCTGCAGTTGTCTTTGAGTTAGCTGTGGGCAGAAAAGTAATTTTGGAGAGGTAATTATATGAGTGAGAGAACTCTATTTCTTATTGCTAATCTGGCAACCTCTGCATCATATGAGTCTGAAGGGGTTAAGACCTTTATAGCGAGGGGTCTTTCAATAAATAATTCAATTATTAATCACTATCTAAAATTATAAACGATGAATAAGTATTATTGATATGACGGGGTTAGAAGGGGTTAGGACAGAAGCACCATCCTGTCTGCCCCCACATACCGAAGTAAATCCGTCACAAGTATCGCGGATAGCAACGATCAGGGGAAAGAGGAGGAACAAGAGAAAAACCGTAGCCAAAGCAGAAATACTGCAGTGCCCCATATCACAACAAAAACAAATTCCAGTGCGCACAGGATACACGCCGCTCCCAGGAGACATACCTGTACACACGAGCATCCAACACGGGCCGCTCCCGGGACAGAGGAGCTCCCGCCTCTAGAACCAGACTTAGAATACAATGAAGAGTATTTTATGCAAATACTCCACCAGCCCCCGATGTTTTTGCATAAATGTTTCTAGGAAGATAACCACCTCTACAGCCATGATGTCCACAAATAACGAAAGACGAAGACGAACCGCTGGTAGCCAAAACATAGCATAAAAGGATGTGATTAGACAAAAGCCAGGAAAACAGTAAACTAATTAACATGTCTCCAAATAGGCTGTCTAAAATATGAGTTTAGTTTTAAGCAATAAAGAATAACATTTCCCATGTATCCCTATGTGCATTATATGTTTAAGATAATTATTAACGGCAAAGTCATTCAGAAACTAAAAATCACATGTCCCTCCTGTACCGACATCCAGTTGTCGGGTGCTAACCTTTTAATGTGTAATAGTACCTCAGAATTTCCTAGGATATTTAGGCAACTCAATGCAACAATACTTTCCCTGTTAAGCTTCGGCTGGAACGGATTATGTACACTGTAATAGAGATGGAACGAATATAAATTTTCACTATTTGTGAATACGAATAAAAACAAAAATGTAAAATTCGCGAATACGAATACGAATAGCGAATATTTCAATCCTTATTTCATCCTTCAAGAACTGGTAATTATTTGTATGTCACCAACAAACGTTAATTAAATTACTATGAAATTAATTACCAGAAGTTAATGACGATGTGAATGTGTTATTTCTTAAATATCATAAATGAACTGTATGAATTATTGTTTAATATAGTGTAAGAGTTCAGCCATAGAAAGTTGAATAATTAAAATTAAATCCATTCAATGTTCTATATATCCAGTCCTCAGTCCCAGTGTTGCCGCTTTGTTGGTACTAAAGTACCAGATTTGGTACATTTGACTCTCTCAAGTACATTTTATACATTTTCCAATAAAATAGTCCATATCTGGTACTAAATACGAAATCAGTGAGGAAATATGATGTAATATATTTTAGTGACATGCTATTACAATGGATATGTCTGAAATGGCAATATTGCGACAGTTCAAATGTCCAGGTCCAGCACACGTTCGTTTACCGGGCAGTGATTCCACTTTAGAATAATTTGGTACTTTTCACTAGTTTGATCTGGTACTATTAAATACAGTTAAGTAGCAACACTGCTCAGTCCTCCTTCATTCCACTTTAGCGGCCCCAACGCACATCTACACTGTTATTTATTCGTTTGTGTTAACTTTAAAATTTAATATTTAAATTTGTTGTATATATTCTATTGGTTTCGTGAACATATTCGCGTATTTGCAAATAGCTATGAATGGAAATGCGAATACGAATACGAATACGAATATTGAAAACATAGCGAATATTCGGACAAACGAATACGAAACGAATATTCGGTCCATCTCTACGCTGTAATGAGCCTCAACCAACAATACTTTCCCTGTTAAGCCTTGGCTGGAACGGATTGTGTACACTGGTTGAGAGCCTGGAGCAGTAGTGGGGAGAGTGGTGTTAGGCGAGGTAGAAGTGTCCATTCTTGTATTTTGGGTGGCGTACGGCGTCCTCCTCTGGTGCATACAGAAGGAGGAACTTAGACTACGTGTACCTCGTCGACCAGATCTCTCAAGGATCATACTTCTCCCTCGCGTCCCAGACTAAGTGTTTCTGTGTTACTGTGTGTTGGAAATTGTTGCTAAGGGTATGAGATATGTTAGTGTTCCATTAACGTAACTTTAGAGGCCATAATACGGACTCTCCTTACCATAACTTTTCCTCGTGTTAAGAGAACAAGGTACACTATAACTACGGTTTGATATATCTATAAACGCCCTGGACATAACCCATTTATATTCCATACAAACGATATATATATATATATTATACCTAATATTGATACAATACCCTACACGTAATTACCCGTGAACACTCTCAGATCTTATTCCGTGTGTATTACTATTTAGTTGGGTCATAAAGTGTTATAATACAGTATCTACAGAGAGTGTACTTATTTAACCAATTCCCGTAATTTCTATTCAATCTCTTACATCACTGAGTTCAGTTATATTGATTTTCGTAATTTTGATTTCCCCGTTTAATTTGTAACTTATCCAAAACTTGATATCGAAGAGTTAGTACTTCATTCTAATTTTCTAATAATTTATATTCAGCTCTATATAGCTAATACTTTATTCTATAATTCGATTAGTCACGTGATACGACTAAACTTACTTCACTTACCAGTTTCGAGAATTTATATTCGACTTAACTGTATTTATAGCCCCATTTGGCTAACTTTGAATTCACTACACGTTTTGTGAGTTTATGCTCAGGTATGCCAAGATATTAAGCATGATGCAACAGATAAGCAAAATCCCTTCGCCATAGGCGACACTGTTATGGTAGCCAAACTTCCTGTGATAAATAAGTTAGGATCTCGATATGTAGGTCCCTATACCGTCTCTCACATCCCTAATCCCTATCAAACATCCATCAACTACCATGGGGAGACCAAAACGTATAGAAATCGATTTGTGAGAATTTATAAACCAATCACAAATTCCAGTGAACCTCACCCAATCTGCACGGACGACACCAATAAAGTTCCTAATTCACCTTCTCCTAAGTTCCATGATGCTCATCCAACTCAAGTAACAGCTCCAAATATTTCATGTCCTACCTAAATTAAACCCCCATTACTTACAACCAAAGCAACCAAACCACAACAAAAATAATTCCTTCAACACACCCTGAGAACGCCCCACCCTTTACTACCCTCGCCAGGCGTCACGCCACCCCCCCCACTTACCAATTCTGACACTTCCACAAGTAAACCTGTTTTAACTATACCTGGCCGCTATGCATTACGTCCACGAATACAGCGTAAGCTTTCCGTACCCACAAACGTACAACACATACCAGAACATCAGTGTCGAAACAGAATAAAATCTCCACCACTTCCTTCTACCCTCAAACAACCTCACCATCAACGTTTCTCCACCTCCTCAAATACTTCCCCAGCCAACTCGCCACCACTAAAATTACCCCGCCCACATACCTCCTTGTCCACCTCTCCACCTAAATCCACTTCCAGTCCAAATGCTTCCACCTACAGTTCCCGGTCGCCAACCTCTTCAAATTTAGAAATGCTACCTCAACCTATCTCTCAAAAAATTTCTGTAAAACCTTCCACTAGCACAGTAATGTCACCAACCCTTTTAACCCACTGAGCCCAGCTTGTTATAAATAAATGTACCACCAGGGACTGGCAGGTTTTGAGATTTTTTTTTTCCAGAAACAATAGCGAATGGGTTAGGAATGAAGGAAAAACCACAAAAAACTATTAATAAGGTCAAAAATTGGTCCAAGGAGCCCCCGAAAACGGATTTTAAGAAAATTGAAGGCAAAAGCACTTAAAAACCATGTTTTTGCGCTCTCACGCGCACGTGGTTAGATTTTGAGAGTTTTCAACCATCGGCAAGGTTGCGTGGGATACTTACACAGTTCCCATACAAATCTGAGCCCTCTAGGTGCCATAGGACCGGAGTAATTAACATTGACGACACATTGTCATCGCTGGGGTTTAGCGTTACATACATTGCCGACGACACGTTGTCGTCGCTGGGGTTCAGTGGGTTAAGATCCCCAAGATTTTGTTTTATTCCTAAACCTGCCTCTTTCAGTACTTCAAAAATGTCATCAAAACCTATACCATCAACCTCTTCCGATCCCAGTACCGCCTTTCCTCTTCCCACTCGTCTTGCACCACCCATTCTATCCCCTTTTCCCTCTACTGTGTCACCAAAATTTCAAACTAAATCATACAACCAAACACCAAACAAACAAAGTAGTCACCTCAACCAACCTCCCTAAATTCCACCAATTAACCCCAACCCTAAACCTCCCTAATATAAATCTTCCTCTTCCTCTGAATTTAGCCCAGAACCGCCTATAAGAACAAATTTTCCCACTAAATCGGGTCGTTTAGTCAAAAGACCAGAGAGATATCTTATCCCTATCTTAGTTTCAACAGATCAATTCCATGATACTATGTCTCAATCTATACCAGCAATCCACACAACATACACCGACAATGCTAGAACACTAAGAATAGCTGGCTTAACAAACACAAAATTCTCCCCTTCCCCGAGAAATTTTCCCCAGTTCACGAAATCCTTAATCCCCAGTAATTTTGAGTCCGCAAACAGCTATGACCCTCAGCAACCCAGAGAGAAGAAAATAACTTGCTTGACCGCCACCACCACAACCACATCCACCTCTCGTCAACCTCCTACTAGTCAAGCTACTATTATGTCCTCTACACCTTTCATTAAGAGGATCAAAGTCTCAGCCGACCCAGGGAAATGCGTCAGGATTCGCCACATCCATGAGGCCATCACAGCTTCCATAATGAACACCACTACCACTTCCCTACAAGTTACTATTCTATCTATCTATCTATTGCCTGACGCCGTGATCCCCGAAGGGGTGGCCACGAACGAACCGCCCCCATGCACCTCTGTCCTCAGTCAGTCGACGCCCCTCCCCCCAACCAGCACCGCCTTCGTTCATGTACTTCCTCACTCCATCCTTCCACCTCTCATTCGGTTTACCTCTCCCTCTCTGTCCCTCCACCTCACTCTCGTACACCCTCTTAGTCATTCTCTCGCTTTCCATACGTTCCATATGGCTGAACCATCTCAAGTTGTTCCTTTTCACACTTTCCAGCACATCTACCTCCACACCACACCTCCTTCTTACTTCCTCATTAGTCTGTCTATCCCTCCATGCAACTCCGCACGCACTCCTTAAGTAATTAATTTCCACTGCTCTCACTCTTGGTCTGAGTCTCTCAACCAACGTCCATGCTTCGCTTCCGTAAGTCAGTGTCGGGATTACCACACTGTCATGCAAGGACTTCTTCACTTCCATACTGACCACCCTATTTCTTGTTACTGCTTTTAGCGTTCCTACAACCCTCATCCCCTGTTGTACCCTCTCCCGCACTTCTTCATCCATAGTCCCATCTTTACTCAACCCACTGCCCAGATACTTAAAAGAGTTGACGATCTCCATAGCCTGACCGTCCAGCTTCACCTCACACTCTGTGACTTCACCCCTTTCGAAGACCATAACCTTGCTCTTCCCCGCATTTACCTTCAAATTCCGTTTTTTGCACACTGTTCCAAACTCATTTACCAGACCCTGCAACTCCCATTCATTATCACTCATCAGAACTGTATCATCCGCAAACAGCAGTATAGGTAGCTTCCACTCAATTTCCTCCCTTTTCAGCGATACACCAACATCCACTGCTCTTGATAGTATTTCTTTCATGACTCCATCCATATATACAGTAAACAACCACAGGGACATCACACACCCCTGTTTCAAACCAACATTCAGGTCAAACAACTCGCTCTGCTCACTCTCCACACGTACTGTCGCCTTTGCACCCTCATACATGCTCTTCACTGCTTTCAGCAACTTGCCCTCTACTCCGTATATTCTAAGTACTTTCCACAAACCTTCTCTATCCACTCTGTCATAGGCCTTCTCCAAGTCCATAAAGGCAATATACACCTTTTGTTTCTTCTCCAGATACTTCTCCACAACACAATTCAGGGTAAAAATCTGATCTACACATCCTCTTCCCTTCCTAAAACCTCCCTGCTCGTCGCCTATCCATTTCTCCGTTCTCACTCTCACTCTCTCGATCACTACCCTACTGTATACCTTCCCTACTACGCTTAGAAGACATATTCCTCGGTGGTTACCACACACTCCTCTTTCCCCTTTGCCCTTATATAGGGGGACTATTATGCCAGTCTTCCAGTCATCGGGTGCACTCCCCTTCTCCCATGCTAGTTTGCACATTTTCCATACCCATTCTATCACTATCTCACCACCATACCTCAACATTTCTCCACACACTCCATCTGTTCCTGGTGCTTTCCCCAACTTCACTCTTTTCATGGCTTCCCACACTTCTGACCTCCTGATCCCCACCTCCTCCTCCACTACTTCTCTTCTTCTCCCTCCCATACCATATCCAGCTATGTTTGCTGGCTCGTCATTCCTTACATTTAGCAACTCACTGAAGTACTCCCTCCATCTTTCGACTCTCTCTTGCTTCTTGGTTAGCATTCTCCCATTCTTATCTTTCACACCCTTTCTGTTTCCCTTGCTACCTTCCCTAACTTTCTTGACTTCTTTCCAGAACAGTTTCTTACTCTCACTCCATTTTACACTCCGATTCCTTCCAAATTCCTCATCTACTCTTCTCTTACTTTCCTTCACTACTCTCTTCACCACCCTCTTACTCTCCACGTACCTCGCTCGTTTCTGTCTCTCGGAATCTTCATTCCCTCTACTACCCAACCACTCTCTATATGCTTTCTTCTTTTCTTCCACAGCTATTCTTACCTCTTTTGTCCACCATGCTGTACCTTTCACTCCCCTCCCTCTTCTCCTCACTCCACACACCTCCTCACATGCTGCACAGATCTCATCCTTAAACACCTTGCTCATCTCCTCCACTTCCTCCATAACTTCCAGGTCAAACCCACCTACTGGTCTTTGTACTGCTCTCCTGTACTCCTCCCTGACTTCCTCCTCCTGTAACCTCTCCACCCTCCTCACCATTCCACCCTCCTCTCGCCTCCCTCCAGCTCTCCTCACCCACTTCTTTTGTATCCTAACCTTAGCTACCACTACATAATGATCAGACAGACCCCCTCCAATACCCCTATACACTATGGCATCCATCACAGATTTCTTCATTCGTTCATCCACACATACATAATCAATCAATGACTTTCGTTCCACCACTGTCTTATCCTTCATCGTCAACATCCGTTTCCACGTGTACCTGTGGATCATTCTGTGTCGGAAGAAGGTGTTGGCTATCCACAGCCTCCTCCCCACACATACGTCCACAAGTGCACTACCATTCCCATTCACCTCTGATGGTACTAAGTTACTATTGACCCCAGTAAAACACCGGACCAACTTTCCAAAGACTGGTGGGAATTCTTACACTCCCTCCAATCTACAGGTCACCTGGGAAGTTTACGTACCTTCGCCCTTGAGGCAAGAGGACGTACCTACGACGAAGGGGAGGGAAGTAAAATACAGAAGAAAAGAAAAACAAAGAAAAGAGAAGAGGCGAAAGACGTCAAGAGAACACCAGAAGTAAACAACATGACCCCGCCCAAAACAAAAGTGTCGAGGTCAACCACCAAGGAGGCGAACCTGAGAAGCGGCCGACTCGCGACTGTAGAGCAGGCTTGCCCCATCACTCCAGGAAAAGGAATTTGCCTAAGGGGACCACCAGCCCTGACCAAGAGAATCATATTCTCCCAAGTCTTCTAAAAACATAATAAATTTACAACCTATGTATATACATGTATTATTATTTTAAGGAAATAAATAAACATTAAAGAAAACCATTAGATAAAGAGTGTGATTAATATTAAGGTAACATGTCGCAAGACAAATTCACTAGGTAAGCAGATAGTGAACAGAAATAAGCAATGTCGAAGGATCTCGTCAAATTACTAGAGTGCTACCAAACTATCTCACAAAGATGCGCTTTTTATCTTTTAAAGAAATAATATAGAAATTACCGAAATTCAGTATCAGTGACGAGATAATAAGAAAATTTAGTGTTCAAAGTGACCGACATTAACAGAGTTCTTAATACCTCGAAATACGTAAAAAGTTGTAAAAGTGTTCTACGAAGTTAATCTATAGAAAATATTAACGTTAATACGTCCTATAAATAACCCTCTTTAGCACGACGTTCTAACTAAATAAATTATCAATATACCAAATTCAGGGGAGGTATTTAGTTTGTTCCCTAGACCTCCATCAAGCTTAAAATTACACCCCCTTGAGTCCCTTTGAAGATAAATTTGTAAATTTTTCGGTAGAAAAATGTCCCGGCCGAAGGCCGATTCCTCTTAAATTACAGGCTCGCTATCGCTCGCCAGGATAAAATCGACACCTGAATTGCACTAAAGGTCTTAATATGGGGTGAACGTTTTTAAAATCGCTAAACTAATGGGGCAAACGTTTTATAATATCAAAAGCAATGGGGCTAAACATGAAGGAGAAAGGGGTCAAGAAAAAAATCCCTCAAGTGGAGATCTCCCCTTAAGACGGATTTTTACGCATTCATCAACTCTGTCATATTTCCGCTAAGTGAAAAATAAACAGAGTCCGTCAGACTTGAACTTTGAGTTACAGAATCTAGGTGTTACAGTATCCAGTGAATATCATAACATTAATAACTTACGTATTCACCCATACATACGTTTTGAATACTGATATTAAGAAACTAGTGAATTTATACGAAATAAGAAGATTTTCACACACCTTCAGGAACTCTGAAAATAATATCAGTCAGTGTCATAATATTTCAGAGTCCACAAACTTGAACTCAAACTGAAAAAGTTCATCAATGCTTAAGCTTCCATATTTTGTGCCAAGAAATATAGGAACTTGTTTCGTCCACTATTATCCACGAATAGAAGCTAAATCAAGAAATATCGTGACTATAAATATAACCTGAATTTAGCAACTTTATTATAAACTTTCGAGAAGAGAATAGTGCGTATGATTCTCAAGAAGAATATTACTTAGACAAGTTAAATTGAATATACCTGATCTCCATCCAGATCCGCGATCGTGCTGGGAGAAATGAAAATAGAGTTGTGCCACTTATGATTTTTCCATGTTTAGTGTTTATGATTTATACATGTGTAACTAGTGAGTAAGTGAATAAAGCTGTATTACAAATTATCTTTCGATATTATACTTATCCTCTATTGTGTTATTTATATGTACTTGCATGAACTCCGATATTCCAGTCTCGAAGAACTCACCTTAATCAATTGTTAAACCTGCATAAAATCAGGGCATAACAATTATTATTATTATTATTATTATTATTATTATTATTATTATTATTATTATTATTATTATAATTATTATTATTATTATTATTAGTAGTAGTAGTAGTAGTAGTAGTAATAGTAGTCAGTCAATCAATAAACCAATAAATCAATCAATCAATGCTCTTTATTATTATTAGTAGTAGTAGTAATAGTAGTCAGTCAATCAATAAACCAATCAATCAATGCTCTTTTTCATAATATACGTTATAAAAATATATATTACATATGTGTTGTTTTAAAACAAACCCTTTTATTACAAACTTGATATTTGATAGTAGTAGTAGTAGTAGTAGTAGTAGTAGTGTTAGTAGTAGTAGTAGTAGTAGTAGTAGTGTTAGTAGTAGTAGTATTTTAGTATCCATGTTTGTACCCATACATATCCTGTAGCAGTATATTGCAGAACGTTTATTATCGGTAAGGACATGTTTAATTAACCACTTGCGACTTTCTAACTATGAGGAAGTTGGTGCCATAAACATCGGTATTAAGAGGGGTCACCGGATTTTTGTTTTGTTTTATCTCTCTCTCGTTTTCTCTCTTTCCCTGGCTTGTATCCATTCGGTCCCATTCAGCCAACTGGCTTAAGACGTTTATCCCCATCCAGGTGTCGATTTATTCCTGGCGAGCGATAGCGAGCCAGCATTGTATGGGGAAATCCGGCTTCGCCGGAGACTTTTTCTATCGAAAAAAAAATCAAATTTAGCTTGCTGTCAAAAAATATATAATTATATATGCTGGCTCCCTACTGCTCGCCAGGAAAATATTGACACCTAAATAGGGGTAAACATCTTAAAACAGTAGGCTGAAAGGGGCTGACTGGATACAAATCAAAGAGAGAGGGAGAGAACGAGAAAAAAAGCGAGGTGGGCTCCCTTAACACCTTACGAGTGGCCTAGGCGGTAACTTCTACTATCTGCCAAGTGGGGGGTTTTACCCTAAACGAGCTTATTTCCGTGCTCTTTTTCATGCATAAACAAGAGCCAGAGTGTAATACAATTATGAATGCCTGAAAGGGCAATAATTGAGCTTTCCAATGACACCAGAACCATCCTCTACGATCACGGGTTCTCTTGCAACGATCGTGCAACACGAAGGAAAAATCCCTAAAATACGGTAATTTCTTGACATAATACCCTGTGTAGTGAGGGAGGGAGGGTGGATATGTGTGGAGTAAACATCAGTAGGCCCGCGGGGACCGTGGCGAACGGTCAGACCCCGACCTACGCTCCTCCCACCGCTCGGCTCTCTTTCAGAGCACATTACGTGCTCAAAATTGCATGCGACTATAGCCGGGCCCCGCTCTTTAGGTTGGGATTCTCTTGTCCGACTATAGCCGGGTGCCGCCAAAGAGGGGTTAAACAGAAATGCAATAATAAAGTAGATGTCTAGTGGATAAAACGTATGTTGAATTTAGTTGTATGTATTTATTAATGCACTACAACCGCATTTAGTTGTATGTATTTATTAATGCACTACAACCGCATTTAGTTGTATGTATTTATTAATGTACTACAACCGCATTTTAGCTGGTCATTCTGCTAATTATCAATGTAAAAAAACTCCAACTTCCATTTAGCCTGAAACTCGCAATTGGTTAATTGCCGACTTGCGAGTTTCGTTCTATAAGGAAGTTGGAGCTGTAGAAAACGATATTTTACATAATTTACAGCTAACATACGGTCGTAGTACATTTATAAATACATAGAACTCATTTCAACATACCATTTATCCATCAGACACGTACATTATTATTGCATTTCTATTTAATATCGATGTTCACGGCTCCAACTTCCTTATAGGCTGAAACTCGCAAGTGGTCAATTGTAAAGAGAAGCTAGTGACGCCTGTGGCACCAATATGGCGGAGGATGGCCGAGCTCTGTTACTCTCTATTTAATCTCTCTCTCTCACTCTCACTCTCTCTCTATCTCTCTCTCTCTCCACTAGAAGGGTTGGGTGAAGTATGGGTGGCCTGGTGTGTGTGTGTGTGGGAGGGGGACTACCATAACCCTCCCAGCGGGGCGGTGGGGGTGTAAAGTAGGTGGGGGAGAGAAAGAGAGAGAGAGAAAGAGAGAGAGAGAGAAAGAGAGAGAGAGAGAGAGAGAGAGAGAGAGAGAGAGAGAGAGAGAGAGAGAAAGGGGGGAGGGGGAAGGAGAGGGAGGGCTCTAGAGTAAGAGATAGCTATAAGGATACATACATTATGTAAGTAGGCAGGTAGATAACAGAGAGAGAGAAAGAGAGAGATACAGATAGTCAGACAGACAGAAAGAAAGAAAGCAGGCAAGCAAGAATGTAAGAAAGATAAAACAAGAAAAGAGAGAGAGAGAGAGAGAGAGAGAGAGAGAGAGAGAGAGAGAGAGAGAGAGAGAGAGATAATAGAGAGTAACAGAGCCCGGCCAACCTCCGCCATATTGGTGCCACAGGCGTAACGATACTTATTATAAGATATATAGAATCAATAACATTATCTGTATTGATAACAAAATACAATTTGACGTTATTTCATTGACAAAAAGTAACGAAATTTATTTTAAAATATATAGAACAAATCTAAGTAAATTTGTGTTCCTGGCCCCCAAATACTGGTTGTATATGAAGGGAGTCTCGCGGAATTGTATTTGCAATGAGGCTCTGCATTCAGGACCTTCATATGTGTGTTTCTAGTTGGGTGTGTGTGTGTGTGTGTGTGTGTGTGTCTAGTTGTGTGTGTGTGTGTGCAAGCATAGTTGTGTGTGTGGCTGTCTAGGTGTGTGTATGTGTGTTGTGTGTATGTCTGTGTCTGGGTGTACACTGTTTGAGTACACATGCGTATTTATTGTATTAGTGTATAGGCTATGTATCTTGTGTATGTTTGAGGGTGTGTTATGTATGTGTGTGTGTGTGTACTGTATGTATGTGTATGTACTGTATGTGTGTATATGTGTCTGTGTGTATGTATATGTGTATGTGTGTGCGTATGTACTGTATATATGTGCGTGTCTGCTGTCTGAGTATATGTATGTGTTTGCATATGACCTGTCCAGAAGGCTGAACCTCTGTAAACAGTGGGCAACCGGTCTCTCTCTCTATCTCTCTCACTCTCTCTCTCTCTCTTTCTCTCTTATTTCTTTCTCTCTTTCTTCTGTTCTTATCTTATTTTTTTCTTTCTTAAATTCTTGCTTTTCTCTCTCTCTCTCTCTCTCTCTCTCTCTCTCTCTCTCTCTCTCTCACACACACACACACACACAGTAATCAACACCACCCAGTTCTACATTGATACCCTTGATGTCATAGGACAAGAGGGGGGGGGGGGGGTCAACCAATGTAAAAGGGAAACTAGTTAATCATGTGTGTTGTTCATATAGCGACCCGACTTGGGAAATACATAATTATATTCTGTATAATAATAAATGACAATGTTGTACACCATTACCGAACACCTCTACCAGGATACAAGTTCAACCAATATCTATTTGATATATATATATATATGCTAGCAGGGGTACCCGGCGTTGCCCGGGTAATCCATCACTACTACCACCACTACTACTACCATAATCACCATCATCAATCACTACTACCACAATCATCACAATACTACTACTATCATAATCACCGGCCTCGACCTCCCTGTGCCTCATTAAACGGCGACCTCGATTTCGGCCACTAAATGAGCTCCGATTTTGGATCTGACCTCATCCGTACCTCCATTTAGAGGGGCTGCGAACAACTTTCGTTCCATACACCTTTTCGATCGGAGGCCTCCTTCTGCCCCAAACAGCCATTTTTTTCAATTGTTTTCATTTGTTTTTCAATTTCGGCCTCGAAACCTCCGATCGTGGCCTCGCCCCCTCTATGACCTGATCCAGGTCAATTGGCACCCACATGCAAAGTTTCAGCTCCCCAGGTCCAAAACTGCGGCCGCCTATTAAGAACACACAGACAGACAATCGAAAATATTATATAGACTAGTGGGGGTACCCGGCGTTGCCCGGGTTTAAATTCTACTACCATACTCACCATCCATCTATCCATCCATCCATCCATCCATCTATCCATCCATCCATCTATCCATCCATCCATCCATCTATCCATCCATCCATCTATCCATTCATCTATCCATCCATCCATCCATCCATCCATCCATCTATCCAGCCATCCATCCATCCATCCATCCATCCATCCATCTATCCATCCATCCATCCATCCATCTACCACAATCATCACAATACTACTACTGCCATAATCACCGGCCTCGACCTCCCTGTGCCTCATTAAACGGCGACCTCGATTTCGGCTGCTAAATGACCTCCGAATTTGGATCTGCCCTCATCTGTACCCCCATTTTGGGGGGCTGCGAACAACTTTCGTTCCCTACACCTTTTTGGTCGGAGGCCTCCTTCTGCCCCAAACGGCAATTTTTTTCGCATTTTTTTCGCTCCCGTATACTACATAAGTTCTGCCGAAATATTTATTAAACAAAAGTGTCTCTGATTTCCACTAAACTCGCCTAAAACCATCTCCAAAGCCTGGGCTTTCCAACGGTGCCCCACACTCCCACCTGGCACCAAAACTGTGGGAGGAGTTTAGTAACAAAGGTCGGGTAACTCGGGTAACTGACAGACAGACAGACAGACAGACATTGACCTTTATTTATTAAGATATAATATATATATATATATATATATAATTATACTGTAGGTGTATATATATATATATATATATATATATATATATATATATATATATATATATATATGTGTGTGTGTGATAAGTGATAATAATAGGGAGTTACAGGGTCTGGTAAATATGTTTGGAACAGTGTGTGAAAAAGAGAAATGGAACATGAAGGTAAATGTGGGGAAGAGCAAGGTTATAGTCTTTGAAAGGGTTGCAGCCACAGAGTGAGAGGTAAGATTGAACGGTCAGGTTATGGAGAATGTCAGCTCATTTAAGTATTTGGGCAGTGTGTTGAATAAAGTTGGAAGTATGGAGGAAGTTAGTGCAGGAGAGGGTGCAACAGGGGAAGAGGGTTATAAGAACACTGAAAGCAGTAACATGGAAGTAAAGAAGTCCTTGCATTGTAGTGTGGTAATCCCGACATTGACGTACAGAAATGAAGCATGGATGTTGTTGGAGAGACAAAAATCAAGTGTGGGAAGGGTGGAAATATGTTACTTGAGAAGTGCATGTGGAATTACATGGAGGGATAGACAGACAAATGAGGAAGTACGAGAGCAGTGTGATGTGGATGTGGTTGTGCTGGAAAGTGTGAAACAAACACCTTGAGATGGTTCGGCCATGTGGAACGTATAGCAAGTGAGAGAATGACTAACAGAGTGTACAAGAGTGAGGTAGAAGTACAGAGAGGGAGTGCAGACCGAGAGAGAGGTGTAAGGATGGACTTGAGAAGAATAATTATGCATGAACACGGTGTTGGATGGGCGTCAGCTAATGGGGGACAGAGGTGCATGGGGCGATTCATTCGTGGCCACCTCTTCGGGGATCTTGGCGTCTGGCAATAGATAGATGGATACATAATTTACACCGAGTATAGACTGTCGAGATCCGTTGGTTGAAATGGTCTTATGATTATATTATTCACAAGAACTAGTACAAATTAAGTATCTTGAATATAGATTAATTCTAACTCAACGGACGGGTTCTTTTCTTTCAATGGTGGCGAATTTATACTATAAGTATTCTCTGGTTAGAAATGGACGTAATATGGTCCTGAGGTTAGGAGTTAAGTTTAGGTTATTTAGAAGGAAAATAGCCTTCGCTATACATACTTCGACTTGGACACGCAATGAATAATAACACAATAGAATAACATCTGAGAGCATTCACTAAGAAACATGTGTAATCTTGACTATATAACGTATGTAAAAATGATTGAACAAATGCTTGAACACGAATTACATAGAAAATATAGCGCACTTATATAAAATCACTGCACGGATCAAAGTTGGATAAATCGACAAGTGTAATAAATTGACATGGGAAATCCTAGAAGCGGATCTCTACGAATAAGTTAAATTGAACGCGCGAATATTTTATAATACCTTCACAATAATTCCCAACACTTAGAAAACACAGATACACTTAGGGTACAGGGTAGAGGAGAAGTAATTTCCAGGAGGGAGAATCTGGACGACGTATGACTCGTAGTTCTTCCACTGGCTGGACGTCAAAGGGAGCTGCCTCTCTCACGGACAATAGAGAAGGTTGCTCCTGGTTCCTCTAACACACTCTCGTTCGCCACCCTAGTTGGACTTTACTACAGGGACAGGCTTGTCCTATAGAAAGTCTACAACACTATTCTCTACCCACTAAAAGTTAGACCAGTGGAAGGTACAAAGGAGTACAAAGGAGTACAAAGGAGTACAAAGGAGTGCAAAGGAAATCAAGCAACAACAGATCTAGTGACCCTTCTAGGTTGCTTGTCCTCCAAAACACTGAGGATCAAGTGTCCAAACAGTGGTTTAGAGTGGGTAAGGGAACATTGGAAAGGGAATTACTGCCCTGGAACTAATGTCCGTGGCAGGATTAGGAAGTTAGTAGGGGACAGATGGGTTAGTAACTGAGGGGGGGATAAAATAAAGTTATTCATTTACAAACGCAGTCAGTCGCGGGTTTGAAGCGAGATATTTGTCTAGGCGGAGTTTAAATGAATCAACGGTGATGCAGTCTATAACGTTTCGGGGAAGCCCATTCCACAAGTTGACAACTCGATTGAAGAAGAAATTCTTAGATTCGTGTGAGTTAAAAGATTTACCAATAATTTTGCAACCGTTTCCCCGCGTGTAATTAGATTGGTCGATAGTGAAGTACTTACTACAGTTCATATTGTCGATGCCTTTGATGATTTTGAACACTTGAATTAAGTCACCTCTTAATCTGCGCTGGGTTAAAGGAAATAGATTTAATTCTCTAAGACGCTCTTCGTATGGTTTGTTCTTTAGGCTAGGTATCATTTTGGTAACTCTACGTTGAACTCGTTCTAGCTTGTTTATATCTTTTTGGTAATAAGGGCACCAGGATTGAACGCAGTATTCCAGAAGAGGGCGGACTAAGGAATTGTAAAGGGTTAGGATAACTTCTTTGGATTTATGCTCAAATGACCTGCCTATAAAGCCAATTATTTTGTTTGCCTTCTTAACAGCTTCTGAACATTGTTGACTCGGTTTTAGGTTACTCGATATTGTTACTCCCAGATCAGTTTCTCTGTTTACATTCTTAAGCTGAGTGCCATTCATCGAATAGTTTGCTTTCTCATTTAGGTATCCGATATGTAGTACTTTACATTTATCCGCATTGAAACTCATTTGCCAAATTTGGGCCCAACATGACAATTTATCTAGATTGTGTTGCATATCGTCAACTTGTTCTTTTGAGAGTACGCTATTTGCAATTTTTGTATCGTCAGCAAATTTTGAGATTGTACAGGTGAGGCCCTCATCTATGTCGTTGATGTAAATTAGAAAGAGAATTGGTCCTAGTACCGATCCCTGGGGTACCCCGCTACTTACATTGGTCCATTTAGATGCCTTACCGTTTATGACTACTCTTTGCTTTCTGTCGCTGAGCCAATTTTCTATCCATTTCAACACACCGTCTTGTATTCCATGCGCTTTTAGTTTTAGCAGTAAACGTTTGTGGGGAACTTTGTCAAAGGCCTTTTGAAAATCAAGGTATATAATATCTACAGCTTTACTCTCATCGTAGAGGTTGAGGATATCGTGGAAGAAGTCTAAGAGGTTTGTTAAACAGGAACGTTTTTTACGAAAGCCGTGTTGAGTATCTTTAAGTATGTTATTTTCCTCTAAGTGATTTACGAGTCTGTCTCGTATGACCGTTTCTAGCATTTTACATACAACTGAGGTTAAGCTAATTGGACGATAGTTACTGGGTAGGGATTTGCTGCCTTTTTTGAATATCGGTGTTACGTTGGCTAGCTTCCACTGATCAGGCATAGTTCCAGACTGCAAGGATTTATTGAATAGTAATGTCAGTGGTTTGGAGAGCTCATCCTTAGCTTCCTTCAGAACTCTAGGCGAGATTGTATCAGGTCCAGGCGTTTTATTTACCTTGAGTTTATCTAAACAATTCAATACTTCTCTCTCTGTAACGGTGATATTGCTTAGAACATCTGAATTATCAATCTGAATCGGCGATGGTGTAGGGATATCACTGAGGTCTTCTGTTGTAAAAACTGATGCAAAGAAGGTATTGAGGGCATTACTCATTTGTACTTCGTCTTTGGTGTATTCTCCATTTTCATCGACTAACGGTCCAACAGTTGAAGTGACTACTTTTTTCTTTCTGATATAACTATAGAATTCTTTCGGGTTTGTTTTACTTTGATTCGCAATATGTAACTCTAAGGTCTTTTTACTTTGCTTAATTAACTTTTTGGCTTTGCGTCGTAGCTCTACAAATTTCACCCGTTCTTCGTCATTTTGTGAGGATTTTAATCTATCATTAGCAAATTTTTTAGCAAGCAGGCAGTTTGAAATATCTTTATTCCACCATTTGGGCTTATTATTATGGCCTGGACGCCGTATTTTCGATGGTATGCAGTCTTGCACTGCTTTTAGGTAAGTGGTTTCGAATAACTTCCAAGATGTATTTATGTCATTATTGTTAATAAAAATGCTCCAGTCAGTTTCTTTAAACATAGCTCTAAGTTTATGGAAGTTTGCTTTCTTGAAATTAGGGACTTTTTCGATGTTACTATTTGGTTCGTTACTAGTAAACTTTAAAGTGAAAGTTATCGTACGATGGTCGCTGTTACTGAATTCATCACCAACATTCAAATTCTCTATTAATTCTTCTTTTGTTGCAAGTACAATGTCAAGAACGTTATTACCACGGGTCGGCGTTCGAACAAATTGATAAAGCGAACTCTCTTGCAAGTTCGTATACAAGTCATGTCCGGAGTGTGAAGTAAGAGTATCGCCCCACTTGGTCACAGGTAAATTAAAGTCGCCAAAAATTACGGTATCTTGTGAGTTACTTACATCTGCAATTTGTTCATAAATTTCTCGGTCAGTTTGCACTGATTGAGCTGGAGGTCTGTATATTAATGCAAGTATTATTTTTGTACCTTTATTATTCTTTATTAGCACAAAAGATGCGTCGACGTTCACAATTTGAGGTTTTGACAAGAGGGTAGGGTTAAGACTTTCTTTGATATAAAGTAAAACGCCACCTCCATTTCGATTTATTCGGCTTTTCTCAAACATTACATAACCGGGAAGTGAATACTCTGCTAAAAAGTCTCTATCTTCTGTATTGAGCCAAGATTCTGTTATGCCAATCACATCATAATTTTCTGTAAACACTAGCTCCTCTAAATCTGAAAATTTATTGCGTATGCTACGAGCGTTTGCATAAAAAACCTTTAAATTTGTTATTTTAGAACTCACGGAACGCTCTTTAATAATATTTTTGGTTCTTGTCGGATCTACATTTATGTTCATGGCTGTCCTCGGTCCTCGCTGTCTTCGGTCCTTATTGCTGGTGGTCCTCGGTTGCCTCTGTTTTTTTCTTGGCGTTGGATGATTTATGTCACTGCTGCTTCTTCTCTGATGGCGTTTTTTGATCCATGGCTGCGGACTGCTTCGTGTAGGAGACGACCCATGCGTGCTGAACCCACAAGGTTTAGATGAGTGCCATCCTTGCGGAACAGAGTAGGCTGGTTGTAGAAGTAGGAAGTAGAAGTAGAAGTAAGAAGTAGGTTGTAGGTAGGAACCGTAGTTGCATACCTTCCCTCAATTTCAGTCAGGCTATATTTGAGTTATAATTTGAACTCAATTTGACCTATTTCAATATAGTAGGGACATGGGGATTTCATTCTTTTCTTTATTGTGAAGGCAATCATTATTCTAAAAATATCTATCTATTATATCTATTGCCTGATGCCGTGATCCCCGAAGGGGTGGCCACGAACGAACCTCCCCCATGCACCTCTGTCCCCAGTCAGTCGACGCCCCTCCCCCCAACCAGCACCGCCTTCGTTCATATACTTCCTCACTGTATCCTTCCACCTCTCTTTCGGTCTACCTCTCCCTCCCTGTCCCTCCACCTCACTCGTACACCCTCTTAGTCATTCTCTCGCTTTCCATACGTTCCATATGGCCGAACCATCTCAAGTTGTTCCTTTTCACACTTTCCAGCACATCTACCTCCACACCACACCTCCTTCTTACTTCCTCATTAGTCTGTTCATCCCTCCATGTAACTCCGCACGCACTTCTTAAGTAATTCATTTCCACTGCTCTCACTCTTGGTCGGAGTCTCTCAACCAACGTCCATGCTTCGCTTCCGTAAGTCAGTGTCGGGATTACCACACTGTCATGCAAGGACTTCTTCACTTCGATTCTGACCACCCTATTTCTTGTTACTGCTTTCAGCATTCCTACAACCCTCTTCCCCTGTTGTACCCTCTCCCGCACTTCTTCATCCATAGTCCCATCTTTACTCAACACACTGCCCAGATACTTAACCCCTTTAGACTCATATGACCCAGAGGTTGCCAGATTAGCAATAAGAAATAGAGTTCTCTCACTCTTATAATTACCTCTCCATAATTAGTTTTCTGCCCACAGCTAACTCAAAGACAACTGCAGAGGTTGAAGTATCTAAACTAAAGGTTTGTAAATACCCCTGATGGCAATAAAGGCTTTAAAGTATCCCTAATTGGCTCAAAATTGCGTCATATGTCGGAGAGGGTTAAAAGAGTTGACGATCTCCATAGCCTGACCGTTCAGCTTCACCTCACACTCTGTGACTTCACCCCTTTCGAAGACCATAACCTTGCTCTTCCACGCATTTACCTTCAAATTCCGTTTTTCGCACACTGTTCCAAACTCATTTACCAGACCCTGCAACTCCCATTCATCATCACTCATCAGAACTGTATCATCCACAAACAGCAGTATAGGTAGCTTCCACTCAATTCCCTCCCTTTTCAGCGATACACCAACATCCACTGCTCTTGATAGTATTTCTTTCATGACTCCATCCATATATACAGTAAACGGGGACATAACACACCCCTGTTTCAAACCAACATTCAGGTCAAAGAACTCACTTTGCTCACTCTTCACACGTACTGCCTTCTAAAAATACACTTACCCTAATAATAATGTATAAGGTTATTCTCTATATCTTAAAATTATTCTCTTTATATAAAAGGCTTGCATGGCTGCATGATAAATGTTTTTTCTGTTGTTCACACTTCCTGACTTCCTAGATTGCAGGCCATGCTTTTGTTCCTCTTGATTCTTTTTCTACTACTTCCACTCCTCAAGTGAGGTACTGTAGAGGTGATTCTCTTGGTCCCATCGGTGGAGATACTGCACTGGATCTTAATTTAATGTGGATTTGCATAAATTCTTCCTCATTGTATAATGAATCCAGCTGTTGTTGCATAATTGCCTTAGGTGTATGTCCCAGGCTTTGCCATTGGCTGAACAGGTATCCCCGTGATTGGTCGGGGCTTGAACTCCTGGTAGGTCCCGGATGTGGTGACCTTTGGCGGGCAGACTGTCCTATTCCTGCAGGGATTAGAGCATGGGTAGGCTTTCCTTGCTGGGTAGACTGTGTCACTGCTGTAGGTATTAGAGCATGGGAAACTTGGGGGAACTTTGTGGTTTCTCTTTTCATCTTCTGCTGCATCTTCTTCCTTGTTCTTCTGCTCTCCTTTCCTACATTGTCAGGACCTCTGCAGGGTTTGCTTTGCCCCTAGTTTGCAACCCTGTCATCTCAATAATGTTTGTTTATTTATATTATAATCAATATTAATTTCGATCTTCCTCCTTAAAATTGGTATGTAACACGACCATATCAGTACAAGATATGTGATATATACCCAGAGTCTTGTGGTATTGATATGAATATCTAAAGTTCAGGACTTCGATTTTTCCATAATGTTTTGTATTTATATTATAATTAATTTTTATATCGATCTTTCTCGTATACATTGGTATGTGACACGAGCATATTAATCGAAACTGTACTGTTAGTAACAATAACATGAAAATATTATGAAAAATACTGAAATTTCGAATATCGAATATCAACCTAACTTCAAGTTGCTTGAAGAAGGGAGGGGAGGAGGGTTGAAGTAGGAGGGGGGAGGGAGGAGGTACGGAATAGAGAATGGGAGGGGATGTGGGGGAGGGAGGAGGTATGGTAGGTGAAGAGGGGATGGGGGAGGGAGGAGGTAAGGTAGGAGAGGAAAGGGATGTGGGGGAGGGACGAGGTAAGGACTAGAGAAGGGGAGGGGGGGGGGGATGTAAGGAATATAGATGGGAAGGGGGGAGGGAGGGAAGGAAGGGGGCCTCCTTGCTCTGCCCACGGGGCAACATGTATCAGCAAATAGACGGTGTGGCTAAGGGCAGCCCCCTGGGAGTTCTTTTCGCGAACTTCTTCATGGGAACCATCGAGGAAGAGTCCTAGCTGCCCACCGGCCCGCCATCTACTGTAGATACGTTGACGACATCTTCGCGCAAGTTAAGGACCTCAACGAACTCCAGGAACTCCAGCGATGCTTCATGACCTCTTCCGGACTCAATTTCACATATGAGAACTCCAACAACGGACAACTTCCCTTCCTCGACATACTCGTCTCCCTGAACGATCTTGGGTTCAAAACTACTGTCTACACCAAATCCACAAACACCGGACAATGCCTCAATGGTGATAGTGAGTGGCCCCGCCGTTATCTCCCATCCACCATCTCGGCCTATGTCAGGAGAGCCCTCATACACTACACCACCTGGGGAGACACCCACCAGGAACTTGACAGACTCTCCCAAGTTCTGGTAAATAACGGGTACTCTAATTTAGATGTCGCCAGCACCATTAACCACCACCTTTAGAAATGGTACTCTCAAAATCCTCCTAACACAAAACCATCAAATGAAATAAAAATCTTCTACCGTAACTACATGTCCTCTGACCATAAAACTGACGAGTCCGTCATGAAAGAAATAATCAAAAAACATATCGTCCCCACCAACCCTGACACCAAAATTTACTTAATCATATACTACAAATCTCCCAAGACCTCCAACCTTGTTCTCCGTAACAAACCTGCCTCCACCAAAATGAAATGCCCAATGAACGATGACCATGTGATATATCAACACACTTGTAAATATGAGGACTGTGGGCCTAATTCATATATTGGTGAAATGATGGGTCTGAAGACAAGCCCTGCAGAGAACATTTGCAGAATAGCCAGTCTGCAACTCAAAGACCCTAAGAAGACAGGATAGCGAAAGGAGAGGAGAAGAAAAATACAAGAGACACCCCTGTCTCCCCGTGCTCTAATCACCGCACAAATACAGGAGCGACCCCTGTTTCCCCGTGCTCTAAGACAACAGCCACCAGCCACAATTATGGGAAATCCTCACGACCAATCCACGCCCTGCTCTCAAACCCTCACAGCCAACCACAGCACAGTATTTCTTCAGCTCCCGGATATGCAGTACAGTGAAGAAATGTTTATGCAAATAAAACATCAACGGCCCGAATTTTACAGATATACCTAGATATAGACAGGAGGACACATTATGACAAACCGGGAGATATCATAACTCTCTACGAAGAATAACTCATAGGCGAGCTGAAATAACGTTTGTCTAAGAGTTTAGCTTATGGACGATTTCGTACACATAGGATTTCTCCATTATTAGGCTAAGTAACTAGCACCTAAGTAATTAATAAACTACCTATTATATATGTACCAATGTAAACTGCTATTATGTATGTCTACGAAAAGTATTTACCTCATAAGGAACAGAGTAGCTAGTCAAGGTTGTAGCTTGTACCAGCCTGCCCCTACCCTGCCCGGAGAGTGTACTTGCCTGAAGTACCCCTGAAGTCCTGCTCGTGTGACGCCCTACCTACCATAAGTCTGGACCCTGAAGTACTGTTCGAGTGATGCCCTACACCCCTGAAGTGCTGCTCCATGGACCCACGATCTACGTTGGCCAGACCTGTACTCTCTTCCCCTGCCCTCCAAACATTACCTTAAGTTTCCCTGTGTATCTTTCATTGTGTTATTGTTGTCGAGGTATAAGTAAAATATGTGAACCGTGTTGTGCTAATTAACTCTGAGATCTGTGCCTAAGATCCTTGATTGCGTACTGTGATAATCCTTCTGAACCTTACATTAAATCTGTGTTAGAACTGTGTATAAGTCCTAGCCCTGTTATTTGATTTATTTTCTATAGAACGTCTTATGCATACGTTATATACTGTAATTGTGTTCAGTTATTCACCTTGCCACACACTCACAGGTTTTCCTAATATATGTATTCTGCTATGTATTTTGTGAGTTGAGATCGAAGTGTATTTCGTGATTTGCTTTCCCTTTCTAAATATCATTACCTAGAACCTACGCCCATTTTCATAACGAATTTACTTCAGCATACCTAATTATAATAACTATAACTATCCCCGTGAAAACTAATTTTCCTCACGAGCTTCCCAAATTACGTTCGATTATATAATCACCTTTGTAATTATTTTATGTATTCGTATTAACGTTCATTTGATTACTGATGTAAGTAATTTTGATTCTTCATGCTCAGGAATTCCAGCATTGCATAGATTCTGTTACTCAATTCCACATCATTTACCATACACCTCGTATTCTAGTGTATGTTCATTAAAAGACTCTGTTAACTCGTTCAGACCTCTTAACCCGGGAACGGCGAGAAAGCTCTTAATCCCCTCCGACTGGAATAGTTAACTTACTGGCGAGGAGGTGGATGACACGGTATTATCCCCACAACTGTCAATATCTCACTGCGGGACCATTAAAAGTCGGAGAAACTTGGGGTTGCCACCAATCGACAGATTTTCATCTAACTTACCTAACTTACTGAGCTCAATATGACACTAGAGCGTCATATAACCTTTTAGAGAGATATTAAGATAAGTTCATATGACACAATCGCGTCATATAAGTTTTTTGGCATAAGTTCCATATGACGTGATAGCGTCATATGAGTCTGGGGGGGTTAAGAAGTTTTACTGGGCAAAGGCGGCAAAGCTCTTAACCTCTCGGCTGCGCATGGGGGGTATGAGACACCACACGCCTGGGCGCACGTATTTGAGCTGTTCCCATCACTAACATCGTTATTTTACCATAAATATCGTTAATACTTATTCATATGCGCCTATTTTATCATTAATATGAAGATGTTAACCAGTTACAACAATAAAACAAGTGGAAACAGTGTTTGGCTGGTCAAAATCCCGAAATGAAAGCGAGTTTTTGTGAGTGAGTGTGAGCCAACCTTCCACTCACGAAGCTTTGAGAGACACTGGAGGTACCTCTCAATTCTCTTCCTGACTTCTCCCCTAATTCCCACCCTTGGTAACACTGATGACAACGCCCTGCTAGCAACTCGCTAATGTTAGCACGAAAATAGACCACAGAATAAAAGAATAACAGGGAAAATAGGTGATAATTGAAGGAGGGGGGGGGAAGTGGGTAAGGAGGGGATGTAGAGGAGTGATATTTGCCATGGCCCAGGGGCAAAAAAAAAAAAAAAAAAAAGGGTTCAAGTTTTTTTGGGGTGTTTTAAATGGATTTTTTTAAGCCCAGGATCTTAAGAGTCTTCCCGCAGTCGCCCGGGGAAACTCTTAAGAGTCTTCCCGCAGCTCCTGGGTTAAGAGGGAAGGCCTAAAAAAAAATTGTTGAAAGGCCCCAGTAGCATTAAAAACAAGTTTTATTTGTTTTATTTTTGTTTCTATACTTCATATCACTCCTCCACACCCCCTCCTTCTACCCTTTCCCCTCCCCCCTTCAATTATCACCTATTTTCCCTGTTATTCCCTAGTTCGTTGGTATATTTTCATACTAACATTAGCAAACTGGTTGTAGGGTGTGCTTATGTGCCTAGTGAGTATGTTGGCAGAGGTAGGGTGTGGGTGAATGAGTCAGTCAAGCTTGAGGCCTCGCGAAGTGAGGGGTTGCCTCACTTTGCTCCACAATTCATGAATGGGCCGCTCCATGTTTATTCGTGATTTTGACCATAAAAACATTATTCCCACTTGTTTTATTGTTGTTACAGGTAACTATCTTTATAATGAAGGTAAAATAGGCGCATATGAATAAGTAATAACGATATTTATCGTAAAATGACGATTATAGGCAGGAATGAAGCCTAATATTGACGCCCAGTTACATGGTGTTCATTGCACCCAGCTCGCTTTTTATAGGTTAAGAATACTGAAATAAGTATTTCTTTAGCATAACTTCGTCGTATGCGCTCAATATCTTTTGATAATTAATATTCTGTTAATTGTCCTTTTACGCTAATAATTATAAGCGTTTCCGGAGCATTCGTTGACTAACTTCGGTTAGTCAATTATAATTTGTTCTCCAGTGTAATTAAATATATTTATTCTATAGTTCATTCATAATTATACGCAAACTTTACATTTGAATTCCTTGGCTCGTTTCGTTATTATTACATATGATCGTTGACGTGAATATAAGATTCTCATTATAAATTACACAATTTAAACTACGAACTTAATCTTTTGTGCAAATAATTAATTAATATTTTGCCACTAATCTTAGAGAAATATTATTAAAACTAAATCTCTAGTTGCACTAACTTTGAATTCAATTTCCACCACCGCAGTCCAGTTCATGACCTGACCTCCCCACTTAAGTAGAAAGGTCACTTGAGAATATGTAGCTACCTGTGTAGTGCGCCCCTCTACCGTGTGACTCACTCAGCCTACCTGCATGTTTATTTTGCTCTCAATTCACCCTGTGTCTCCTATACTGAGACTGTACTTTGTGTTCCTTATTTGTTTCTTATTCACGTAAGACACTCGACTCACATCGATTGTTAATATTCAGGGTTGTTATTTATTATGTTCATGTTCTACTTTTGTTGCTAATTTATTAACTTACCCCCTGGGGGTAAGGAAATAGAATATGCCCCACGTGCCTTCTGCGTGTCGTAAGAGGCGACTAAAGAGGTTGGGTCGGTGGGCTTGCGACCCCCACCCGGAAAAAATACCTAAGCTAGGAAAAACAAACGAACAGCCTCGGATGCGGACGGACCCTATGTTTACGAACCACGACCGACTAAGGACATTCCTTCGGACATTCGGAGAATGGCTACATGGAATATTAGTGGCATGAATGATGGCACAAAAGAGAGAGAGGTTCTGGAAGTGCTAGTGAATGCCAGGCTGGATGTATGTGGAATGACAGAGACCAAATGGAAAGGTTCAGATGTGAGAGAGTGGGAGTGCGGAATGGGTGTGTATGCTGGAGTGAGTGAAGGAACAGCTAGAGAAGGTGCATGTTTGTTTGTAAGTAACAAATGGAAGGAATGTGTAAGAGAGTATGGGCCTGTGGGTTCAAGGATTGTGTGGGTGAGAATGAAAGTAGGAATACAAACGTGGGTGATTGTGTGTGTGTATGCCCCGACAGAGGATACACTTGAAAGAAAGAAAGAGGAGTTCTGGATGAATGTGGAGGCGTGCCTGGAGAAGTTTGACAAGAACGAAAGAATATTTCTGATTGGGGATATGAATGGTAAGGTGGGTGATAAGAAAGTTGAGGGAGTGGTGGGAGGGTGGGGGGTACCATCAGAGGTGAATGGGAATGGTAGTGCACTTGTGGACGTGTGTGGGGAGGAGGCTGTGGATAGCCAACACCTTCTTCCGACACAGAATGATCCACAGGTACACGTGGAAACGGATGTTGACGATGAAGGATAAGACAGTGGTGGAACGTAAGTCATTGATTGATTATGTATGTGTGGATGAACGAATGAAGAAATCTGTGATGGATGCTAGGGTGTATAGGGATATTGGAGGGGGTCTGTCTGATCATTATGTAGTAGTAGCTAAGGTTAGGATACAAAAGAAGTGGGTGAGGAGAGCTGGAGGGAGGCGAGAGGAAGGTGGAATGGTGAGGAGGGTGGAGAGGTTACAGGAGGAGGAAATCAGGGAAGAGTACAGGAGAGCAGTAGAAAGACCACTATGTGGGTTCGACCTGGAAGTTATGGAGGAAGTGGAGGAGATGAGCAAGGTGTTTAACCCTTATTTAGCGGCGAGCAACATAAGTCGAGTTAAATAAAGCTGGACTATGTGGCGGCGCTCGACATAGGTCGAGTGGCAATTTCAGCACGTAATGTGGCTGAGAGAGAGAGACAAGTGGTGGCAGGAGACTAGCGAGCGTATGACTGCTCCAGACCACCGCGGCGAACCTACTGACACAAATCTCAGCTCCCTCCTCCCTCTCTCACTCGCTACATACTCAATTATGTACTGAAAGTACCGAATTACCTGCTTTTTGCACTCGCGTTGCACGGTTATTGCAAGAAAACTATCCATCATACAAGGATCGTTATGGTGTCATTCGAAAGCTCTGTTTATGCCCTTTCAGGGATAGGTACTTGTTTTACGTTCTGGGTCTTATTTAGGCATGAAAATGATCACGTAAACAGCCCTATTTTGGCTAAAAACACCCCGCTGTGCGGTACACATAAATAAACCGCATAGGCCGCTCGTAAGGTGTTAAGGAAGAGATCTGTGCAGCATGTGAGGAGGTATGTGGAGTGAGGAGAAGAGGGAGGGGAGTGAAAGGTACAGCATGGTGGACAGAAGAGGTAAAAATAGCTGTGGAAGAAAAGAAGAAAGCATATAGAGACTGGTTGGGTAGTAGAGGGAATGAAGATTCCGAGAGACAAAAACGAGCGAGGTACGTGGAGAGAAAGAGGGTGGTGAAGAGAGTAGTGAAGGAAAGTAAGAGAAGAGTAGATGAGGAATTTGGAAGGAATCTGAGTGTAAAATGGAGGGAGAGTAAGAAACTGTTCTGGAAAGAAGTCAAGAAAGTTAGGGAAGGTAGCAAGGGAAACAGTAAGGGTGTGAAAGATAAGAATGGGAGAATGCTAGCCGAGAAGCAAGAGAGAGTCGAAAGATGGAGGGAGTACTTCAATGAGTTGCTAAATGTAAGGAATGAAGAGCCAGCAAACATAGTTGGATATGGGATGGGAGGGAGAAGAAGAGAAGTAGTGGAGGAGGAGGTGGGGATCAGGAGGTCAGAAGTGTGGGAAGCTATGAAAAGAGTGAAGTTGGGGCAAGCACCAGGAACAGATGGAGTGTGTGGGGAAATGTTGAGGTATGGTGGTGAGATAGTGATAGAATGGGTATGGAAAATGTGCAAACTAGCATGGGAGAAGGGGAGTGCACCCGATGACTGGAAGACTGGCATAATAGTCCCCCTATATAAGGGCAAAGGGGAAAGAGGAGTGTGTGGTAACCACAGAGGAATATGTCTTCTAAGCGTAGTAGGGAAGGTATACAGTAGGGTAGTGATTGAGAGAGTGAGAGTGAGAACGGAGAAATGGATAGGCGACGAGCAGGGAGGTTTTAGGAAGGGAAGAGGATGTGTAGATCAGATTTTTACCCTGAATTGTGTTGTGGAGAAATATCTGGAGAAGAAACAAAAAGTGTATGTTGCCTTTATGGACTTGGAGAAGGCCTATGCCAGCGTGGATAGAGAAGGTTTGTAGAAAGTACTTAGAATATACGGAGTAGATGGCAAGTTGCTGAATGCAGTGAAGAGTATGTATGAGGATGCAAAGGCGGTAGTTCGTGTGGAGAGTGAGCAGAGCGAGTTCTATGACCTGAATGTTGGTTTGAAACAGGGGTGTGCGATGTCCCCGTGGTTGTTTACTGTATATATGGATGGAGTCATGAAAGAAATACTATCAAGAGCAGTGGATATTGGTGTATCTCTAAAAAGGGAGGGAATTGAGTGGAAGCTACCTATACTGCTGTTTGCGGATGATACAGTTCTGATGAGTGATAATGAATGGGAGCTGCAGGGTTTGGTAAATGAGTTTGTAACAGTGTGCAAAAAAAGGAATTTGAAAGTAAATGCGGGGAAGAGCAAGGTTATGGTCTTCGAAAGGGGTGAAGTCACAGAGTGTGAGGTGAAGCTGAATGGTCAGGCTATGGAGATCGTCAGCTCTTTTAAGTATCTGGGCAGTGTGTTGAGTAAAGATGGGACTATGGATGAAGAAGTGCGGGAGAGGGTACAACAGGGGAAGAGGGTTGTAGGAACGCTGAAAGCAGTAACAAGAAATAAGGTGGTCAGTATGGAAGTGAAGTAGTCCTTGCATGACAGTGTGGTAATCCCGACACTGATTTACGGAAGCGAAGCATGGACGTTGGTTAAGAGACTCAGACCAAGAGTGAGAGCAGTGGAAATGAATTACTTAAGAAGTGCGTGCGGAGTTACATGGAGGGATAGACAGTCTGATGAGGAAATAAGAAGGAGGTGTGGTGTGGAGGTAGATGTGCTGGAAAGTGTGAAAAGGAACAACTTGAGATGGTTCGGCCATATGGAACGTATGGAAAGCGAGAGAATTACTAAAAGGGTGTATGAGAGTGAGGTGGAGGGACAGAGAGGGAGAGGTAGACCGAAAGAGAGGTGGAAGGATGGAGTGAGGAAGTATAGGAACGAAGGCGGTGCTGGTTGGGGGGAGGGGCATCGATTGACTGGGGACAGAGGTGCATGGGGGCGGTTCGTTCGTGGCCACCCCTTCGGGGATCACGGCGTCAGGCAATGGATAGATAGATAGATAGATAGATATTTTTAGAATAATGATTGCCTTCACAATAAAGAAAAGAATGAAATCCCCATGTCCCTACTATATTGAAATAGGTCAAATTGAGTTCAAATTATAACTCAAATATAGCCTGACTGAAATTGAGGGAAGGTATGCAACTACGGTTCCTACCTTCCACTGGTCTAACTTTTAGTGGGTAGAGAATAGTGTTGTAGACTTTCTATAGGACAAGCCTGTCCCTGTAGTAAAGTCCAACTAGGGTGGCGAACGAGAGTGTGTTAGAGGAACCAGGAGCAACCTTCTCTATTGTCCGTGAGAGAGGCAGCTCCCTTTGACGTCCAGCCAGTGGAAGAACTACGAGTCGTACGTCGTCCAGATTCTCCCTCCTGGAAATTACTTCTCCTTTACCCTGTACCTAAGTGTCTCTGTGTTTTCTAAGTGTTGGGAATTATTGTGAAGGTATTATAAAATTTTCGCGGGTTCAATTTAACTTATTCGTAGAGATCCGCTTCTAGGATTTCCCTTGTCAATTTATTACACTTGTAGATTTATCCAACTTTGATCCGTGCAGTGATTTTATATAAGTACGCTATATTTTCTATGTAATTCGTGTTCAAGCATTTGTTCAATCAGTTTTACATACGTTATATAGTCAAGATTACACATGTTTCTTAGTGAATGCTCTCAGATTTTATTCTATTGTGTTATTATTCATTGTGTGTCCAAGTCGAAGTGAAGTGTATAGCGAAGGCTATTTTCCTTCTAAATAACCTAAACTTAACTCCTAACCTCAGGACCATATTACGTCCATTTCTAACCAGAGAATACTTATAGTATAAATTCGCCACCATTGAAAGTAAAGAACCCGTCCGTTGAGTTAGAATTAATCTATATTCAAGATACTTAATTTGTACTAGTTCTTGTGAATAAAATAATCATATACGTTACTCGGGCTATGTAATTCTTTCGCCACCGATTTAGGAATTCAGATTATACATTCCTTGATTCATCAAGCCTATATGTTTGGCTATTGATATATTACTACAGTACTTCGTTCTGTAATTAAATCATTATAATGGTTATTAAAGTTATAGTAAAGCACTACTCAGTTCTGCGTTCCATTCAGCAGTTTGTTAATTTATTCAAACTCCTTCTGATGCCATCATCTTTGGCTATTTATTAAATACTACTTTGTTTTGTATCTAAGTCATTATAGCTCTTATTATTTAACAAAGCGCTACTGCTACTCCGTTCTGCGTTACTTTCAGTAGTTTGTTAATTCATTTAAACATACTTGTCTAGAGCTATTTGTGCCGCTATAATTCATTCACTACATTTACTGTGAATCTGATTTCTCTACTCCGTGTAATATTAGCTCATTTAGGATTGAATTTATTTTTCGTGTATCGTGTGAGAAATTATTCACAATAACCCTTTGATAGTTAAATTCATATTTAAATTATCTTAAATTCCGATTTAAATTATCATTCCCCATATACTAAAGCAAAGTTAATATCTTCTATCCTCGATTTAACGTTGCACTAAATCAAGATTATATAATAACCTGACCTCAGTCCGTCTGACCTGTACCCCCGAGAGCGGTACCTGAGCGCAGCATTCTTTGTATTTCAGGCCGCGCAGCCTTATGCGCAGCTGAGTAGTTGACTTCAGTTGCCATACCTTGTAATTACTATACCTTACGTTATACACTTGGCCCACATAGATATTGTCATTAATATTTATTATTCGTGTTTGTGTTTTATGTAACTGCGTATTTCCTATTTGTATACTTTGTAAGTGACAACTATATTTCATTAGAGAGTAAAATCTTTTCAACTCTCTATCAGTCAGTGTATGTACAGTATATTAGAATGCTACTCAATATAGTAGAGGTTTTAATACCCCATTTATGTACCTACTGTATGTTTAAAGAATAAATATGAGTGTAATTTATACTGTGTTTATTGTGTTTTGGGGAGAGCGATTGAGTAATTTAAAAATAATATTCATGAAGCGAGATATGTTCCTGTTGAGCATTGTCCATTTCTAAATATCCGAAATCCGGGTGAATAAAGAATACATAACAAAGCGAGTTGGATTACAACCCGCATAACAATTATGGAAAAATCGAAGACCTGAACTTTAGATATCAATACCAGAAGATACTGGGTCTATATCACATATCTTGTACTGATATGGTCGTGTTACATACCAATTCTAAGGAGGAAGATCGATATCATTATTTATTCTTATATAATAGGAAAAATATTATGGACAAATCGAAGTCCTGAACTTTGGATATTCATATCAATACCACAAATACTGGGTATATATCACATATATTGTACTAATATGGTCGACGTGGTCGTGTTACATTATAAAAATAAAATAAAAGCTATTTACAAACATAAAAATGGTGGATTTATATACAAGGGAAAATAATGTACATAATGGTGTGGGAGAATAAAAGGCCTGTACACTGCCCTACCTCCGCTGCGATTACGGCATGTTGATTGTTTTAGCTTGTAGTCTTGTACAGCCTTAAGAAATGAAAAACAAAAAAAAATCGCTCTCTCTTACTCTCACTCTCACTCTCTCACTTACTCTCTCTCCCCCCGAGCTTTAGCCAACGAGTACGGTTGTCCGGATAAAATAGGAATCTCTTGACATTGTTCACTTGTCAATCAAGCACTTTCCAAGCTTCCATTATCCAGGACCATTTGGATGACATTTGCTCTTTTTGTGAATCAGGATGTTAAAGAAAGCCGAGTCTATTATTGTTAGTCTCTTAAAAAAAACAGAAAAAAAAAAAAAGAGGAAAAGTGGGGAATGAGCCTGAATAAATACAAAACATACATACATACATACATACATACTCTCTTATTGTATATGCAAACATCAAATTATGGTTTATAGTTCTATTTATGTCTTTGGAAGTAATAATATGGCCAAAACCATGCTGTTTCATGTTAATTTTATCGTATTCCTTCTCATTATTAATTCAAGTCTTCAAACAAAATTATGGTTTATAGTTCAACATATTTCTTTGGAAGTGATCATATGGCCAAAATAAAGTTATTTCATGGAAATTTCCTCGTATTCCTTCTTATATTCATTCAAGTCTTCAAACATAATTGCTCCAGTTCGACACCCTGATTGATTACTTTGTTTATCAGGACATAGACTGAAACCTACAATTATGAATCGCTCGGTCTGTAGAGTTAGTGTAGTATGAGTAGACGTCTTCCCTAAGTTGAATAAAATCGTCTAATAATGAGTAAGGGTAGACATTATCAAACCTCTGCATCTCTGCACCCCTTCACCACCATTACGTTATTTTCATCGTATTATGGTTACCATTAGACGATTGTCTTTAGTAAATAATATACCTATGTGATTCAATTGGGTAAATACGATTTCAATAAACCCTTTAGGTAACATAGGTCCTTCTTAAGCTGCATAAAATCGACTAATTATAGCCAAAAAGGCGTCATGGCGCTTAAAGGGTTAAACCGAAAACGGCGAGGGGGGTGTATTGAACTAGCTCCCCATGGGCGAACATATTGGCTCCATTCAGGCCTATAATCGTCATTTTACGATAATTATCGATATTACCTATTCATATGAGCCTATTTTACCTTCATATGAAGATAGTAACCTGTAACAACAATAAAACAAGTGAAAATATAATTTTTCTGATCAAAATAGCGAATATAGATGGACCAGCCCATTCATGAATTATGGAGAAAATTGAGGCAACCCCTCCCTCCACGAGGCCTCAGGCCACACTGAGCCTACTCATACACACACTTGCTTATGTAACTCACTCGCTAGGCACGTAAGCACATCCTCCACACATTTTGCTAATGTTAGCACAAAAATATACCAACGAATTAGGGAATAACAGGGAAAATAGGTGATAATTGAAGGGGGAGGGGAAAGGGGGGAAGGAGGGGATGTGGAGGAGTGATATAAGGTATAGGGACAAAAAAAATATAAAAACAAAATAAAAAAATTGTTTAGTGCTACTGGGGCAGTTTAAATGTTTTTTTTAGGCCTCCCTCTTAAGAGCTTTGCCGCCCTCGCCCAGTAAAACTTCTTATGAGCTTTGCAGCCGTTGTCGGGTTAAGGGGGGATTTTTTTAGTTTTCTCCTTAGACCTCTATTATTATACACACACACACGCACGCACACACACACACACATACTCTTCCGTACGTACGTATACGTCGCTATGGTCAAGTGGTTTAAGGCGCTGTGTTTCGTGCTGACCGCAAGGGCCGGGGAGAGGGTTCGAATCCATCAGAATCCTAATGGTTTTTCCGGCCATAGCGATGGAGAGAATTGTATCGTGGTTCCTCCATAACCAAGCTGCTATCAGCCTGTGTTAGCCTACACATCTTCTCACCAATACAAAGTACATCTGCGTATATACCTGGTGGGAAGCCAGGTACCTCATGGTTGCCAAAGGTCGCATGTGACCTCATAGTTAAGGTAGAATAAGTATTGTACTGTACCTAGGTTTAAGACAAATATTGTAGATTTTCAGCCTCAGGGCTGCAATAAACAATAAACTGACAATTATTATTTTTATTATTATGGCGGATTCTGAAGAGAAATTGCAGCAGGTAGTCAAAGAGTTTGGAGTGGCTTGTGGGAGAAGGAAACTGAAGGTGAACGTCAATAAAAGTAAAGTAATGGTGTGTAATAGGGGTGATCATAGGGTGAATCTAGATGTGAGGCTGGATGGGGAAATATTGGAACAAGTAGAGTGTTTTAAATATCTAGGAGGAACGATAAGCAGGAGTGGAGGTATTGAAACGGAGGTAAAACAGAGAGTGTGTGAAGGAAGGAAGGTTTTCGGAGCAATGGGAAGTATGTGGAAGACGAGAAATCTCGGAATGATAGTAAAAAGTGCAATGTATCAAGGAATTGTTGTGCCAACAGTGATGTATGGGGCTGAGACATGGGCTCTGAAGAAAAAGGAGAGAAGAAATCTGGATGTGATGGAGATGAGCTGTTTGAGGAGTATGTGTGGAGTTACTCGTGGAGACGGATTGAGGAATGAAGAGATACGTATGAGAGTGGGGCAGCAGGAACATTTGTCAGCCAGAATGGACAGAAGGGTGCTGAGCTGGTATGGTCATGTTGAATGAATGGGAGATGAAAGGCTTACAAAAAGAATATGTGAGTCAGATACAAGGGGAGATAGAAGGGCAGGAAGACCCTCATTGAGATGGAGAAACTGTGTAAGACAAACTTTGGATGATAGAGGAATGACTATGTATCAGGCAAAGTGTTACGACCGGGGCTCGTATAAAACAAGGGCTCTTAATCATTGGACTAGAAAGGCACACAGCCACAACGGTAACACTAGATCCAACCCTCGAACTTATAATGCCGGCGCACAAAAAAACACCTATACCCTCCAGAGTTAAATCTGCGATAACGGGGTATCCTATAACTCGGTATAAGTGCACTACTACTACAGGCTGATGATCTCTGATACAGCCTGATCACAACAACATACAATTACGTTAATAAGGTATACAAGGAAAAGATAGAGATCTTAATTAAATCACTGCAATGATTTAATGCAAACTATAAGAAGGTATATTTAAAGTTACTCTAAACAATAATGAACTGTCACTCCTATACTAAAGAAAGTGAACGAAAGTCCCAAAGCATCGAGCAGGAATCTTCTGAAGAAAGTCTGATGCTGGGGTAAGATGATCGTATCGGATTTTGAACTGTTATATAAAGCAGGGACAATATAGGACAAGTGGAGAGGCAGACAGTGTTAACTGACACGGGAATAACGATAAATGCACATTAGTATTATCTCCAACAACAAAAGAAGTACTTAGTCAGGCAACTCAAAAAGCCTGCTCAGGTTGTGCAACTCAACAACAACCAAGGCTTACAGTCAACGTGAATAAGAATGCTGCATACATAACATAAGATCTTATAATTCTAAACGGGTGTCTGCTAGGCTAATAAAGTCTAGCTGGGATGTCGTAGGCTAGGAAACAATGGCTGAGCAAGCGGCTCGTAGCCTAGCGAGGTCCTTAAGACTGTGCGGCCAAATTACGTTAATTGACGGGGTGCTCTCTTGAGAGATCCACATTGCTAGTATCTGGTTCTCTCCTGGCGACCCTCTCAAAGTCAAAGCAAACGAGTTAGCACAGTGTTGGGTAGCATAGGCAAAAGCCCTCACTCGCAACACAGTGCTAAACTCACAAGGTACACAGTCAGAAAGACCACCTAGGCTTCCCACGTCTTCATTGCGATTGTACAGGTTCAACAAAACCTAGTACACATCGGAAATCACAACAACAATCGCCTCACCCCAGTCTAGCATTAAATAGCCCAGCAGACAGCCAAGGAATAGGCAGGGAGACACTGTGAGTGTGTCGAACCTCTACAGATAAAATGGTAACCCCTCCAAAATGCCTAACTAAACATATAATATCTGAGAGCTTCAGCATATAATACGATGGCCGATATATGAAATCGTGCAGAACCAAAGGGGAGTTATGATATTAAATAGAGAGGTAGAATGAGAGGTAAGAAGTTGAGAGAGAGAGAAAGTGCTCTATAGGTAGAAGTCGGGGACAGGTGGCAAGGGATATGTTAGGGGTATGCTGGTCAAGCAAGCTCTGAGCATGGAAGGCACAAGGCAGCAGGGAAGTGCGGGGGAACTACCTCCTGACGCGGCGGGAGGGGGTGGTGAGGCGGCCAGCCACTCAGAGGGCTCGGCCGTGGCATGACGTCACCGAGGCAACGTGTAACCCTCCGCGAGTACCCTCTGTCTCCTGCACTTACTCACTCACACTCTCTAGCTGTATCATTCAGTCTTATACATTAAAGTTACGACTGATGATATAAAATACAATGCATTGTAACAGGCGAAAATAAAGACCACTTCTGTACTGCCTGTGACATGACGATTCACAAGAAAGAAAGTACAACATTGTAGACAGACTGTAGCCAAATACACTGCCCTGGCGAGTGCTAGCGAGTGGCCAAGCGAGCGGCTGAGCCCACGTGGCGTTCTGCCAAGCTGCAGGCGTCACAAAAGGAAGTGGTAATAAACAGGAATGAATGGAGAATGTTTGTAAATAGTTGAGTGAACACGTGGTCATTTGGGGGAAAGGGTCGGGAGCAAGTTGGACTAGATAATAGTCCGTCAGGCGCCTGGCCCGGGGAGACGATTAATATGAAGGGTGCGCCTGGAAGTGTGGTGGGCGGACTTGTGGCTTCGGCTCCGCTGTATGTCTGCCTGCCGAGATCGGAGCCTCTCCGGGTGGTCGGGAGCCGGGGGAATGCTGGAGCGACCTTGGTGACCCTGGTCTCTGGGTCTTCTCCTGGGTGACCTAGATGTGTGTGAATTTTTGTTTTGTCTGTTTTTCGTTGTTTTATTTTGTGTTTTGTGTTTTCCCTGTTCTTGAAATGTCTTGAGGCGGCCACCCCCAAGAAAAAGATAAAATAATAATAATAAAATAGAATTAAATAGAAAATAGAAAATTAAAATTAAAAATAGGAAACGTGGGGATTGGGCCTGAGCATATAGATAGATAGATAGATTATTACACACACACACACACCACCACCACATTTTTGCCCCCTGATACACTATACCGTGTTTTGTACCAGACACAGAATATAAGAGCAATACAAATCCTCCGCTGTCAATTATCCAAATATGCACGGTAGGTTATTCTAAAACTCTGGAATTGCTGATGCCAAACTGATGGGGATGCAATGTCAAGATATACAATTTTAAGGGGGAGGTACTTGTTTTTTTAACGACCCCCTTCTCCCTCATGTTTAGCATATTATTTTTAAGATTTTAAGATGTTATTTCCGTTAGTTTGTTGATTTTGAGACCTTTTGCCCCATTTCTTTGTCAATATTAAGACCTTTCGTGCCATATAGGTGTTGATTTTTGTTCCTGCGGAGCGATAGCGAGCCTGTAGTTTTAAAAGGGATAGGCCTTCGGCCGGAACATTTTTCTACCGAAAAATGTACAAATTTATATTTAAAGGGGGTCTAGTTGTTGTTTTCATACGCTTGATGGAGGTTTAGCGAGGAAACTCAAAAGTAAATTAATAGATAAATATATAGACCCCATAACAAGCACTACCCCCTTAACTTAACCCAAAATATATAGACCCCATAACAAGCACTACCCCCTTAACTTAACCCAAAATATATAGACCCCATAACAACCACTACCCCCTTAACTTAACCCAAAATATAGGGTAGGAAAATCAACCATCTTCCATTAGGGGATAAGGCTTTACAACGGTGTTGAGAGGGGAAAGGGGTGTTGGAGAGAGATGAAGCAGTTGGAGTGGCTTTGTTGAGTGTGTGTTATTAGTCTGTATACTTGAAGGTCAAATTAAAGAGGACGAGAGAGAGAGAGAGAGAGCGTGAGAGTGAGAGAGAAAGGAGAAGAAAGGGAGAGACAAGCAAAGCAATTAACATAGCTTTACATAAGCGCCATTTTTCTCCAGCCTTTGTTACGATATTCAGTAGCGCTCGACATGCTGACATATAGTAGACTATATTACTGAACAAACTATTACCCCTTACCTTGCTCAAGGACAATCGTACCAGCTACTATAGTCCATTCATTACAGGTAGGCCAACAATTCGGAGCACTATCCTCTGTAACCCAAGAATGGCTAGAAGAAATGGGCTGTAAATCCCTACACCTATTCTCTGGCTGACTCTTCCCAAATGGTAGGTATGTTAGCTCGATTGCTCAAGTCGTTCATGGGTTATAGAGGTTGGTGGTCAATATATTTGGCTTACATATAATGAATGAACTATAGTGTATGGGAAAAACCTTAATGCGGGGGATTGAACTCGGGCCTCCTGGGTGGAAGGCCGTGACGCGCCCCACTACACTACCGAGCCAACTAATATACTGTAAGGATAGAAGGTATATACAGTATACTTAAGGGGGTAGTGGTTATATATTTGGGTCTATTTATATATATATTTATATATATATATTCATTTATTTATTTTACTTTGACCTTCACCGATCTTTAAAAAAAAAATAATAATAATATATATATATATATATATAATATATATATATATATATATATATATATATATATATATATATATATATATATATATATATATATATATATAACGTAAAGGACGTCACCGGTACTGTATGAGAAGATGTGTAATTTTGTTGGTCCCCCTTTTTTCTCATGTTTAGCCCCGTTAGTTTTGAGATTTGAAGATGTTCGGCTCATTAGTTATAAGAACTTTCGCTCCATTTCTTTGTCAGTATTCAGACTCTTCGTGTCATTTTGGTGTCGATTTTTTTCCTGGCGAGTGATAGCGAGCCTATAATTAAGGAGAGACCGGCCTTCAGCCAGGGCATTTTTCTACCGAAAAATGTACAAATATATCTGAACGGGGGATCTTGGGGATGTTTTTTTTAAGTTTGATGGAGGATTAGGGAGGAAACTAAAACATATATAAATAAATGAAAAATCGACCAAAAAATACACCCCCTTGAACTCCTATGGTGTATTTTTGCAGTGTAGCCTACGTCAGCATGGTCATTGCACCAAAAGCTAGGTTATTTAATATTTACACTCAGGATCTGATTTTGTTTTTCCACGAACATTTTTCAATAATATAAAATTTCAAGAAGAATGTCAAACGTGGCACCTGTCTCATTTGCCAGTCAGTGTCTTATTACCGAGGCAACAGATCTAGGTACATTTGCCAGTCAGTGTCTTATTACCGAGGCAACAGATCTAGGTACATTTGCCAGTCAGTGTCTTATTACCGAGGCAACAGATCTAGGTACATTTGCCAGTCAGTCTTATTACCGAGGCAACAGATCTAGGTACATTTGCCAGTCAGTGTCTTATTACCGAGGCAACAGATCTAGGTACATTTGCCAGTCAGTGTCTTATTACCGAGGCAACAGATCTAGGTACATTTGCCAGTCAGTGTCTTATTACCGAGGCAACAGATCTAGGTACATTTGCCAGTCAGTGTCTTATTACCGAGGCAACAGATCTAGGTACATTTGCCAGTCAGTGTCTTACTACCGAGGCAACAGATCTAGGTACATTTGCCAGTCAGTGTCTTATTACCGAGGCAACAGATCTAGGTACATTTTACAAGATCTTTTATTTTTTGTTTGTATTTGATTGTATTGATGTTGTTTCTGTAATGATCTGTATTTATCATTGTCGTATTATCGTGTCGCCAGATCAAGGTACATTTTCCAGGATTTATTTTATTTATTTTATTTTATTTTATTGATTTTGTTTCTGTATTGATATATATTTATCCTTATCTTATTATCGAGTCAACAGATCTAGGTACATTTTCCGGGATGTATTTATATATTATTATTATTTTTTTTTTTTTTCATTATTGTTATTTGTGTTTCAATATATATATCGTTTTCTTATCATCAAGTCACCAGGGCTTGGTACATTTCCCAGGATATATTGTATTTGCATTTCCTTTTCATTTTATTTATTCTATGTTTATATTTGTTATTGTCTTATTATCGAATTACTAGATCTAGGATGTGAAGGGACCTTGTCCGGAAGTATAACATCTGAGGCGAAGCCATTGATTTTTGAGGCTGATGAGTGATTGGTGTTTCTGAATGCTTGTGTGCTTGCTTTTTGTGGGCGAATTGTTATATGTGTTCTCCTGTCACCTCTTTTTCCTTTCTCGTGTCTCTTACTGATCCTCCCTACCCCTTGTGGGAGTAAGGGCTGGCTACTGACTGACTTGACTGATATTATTTATGTTATTTATATTGTTTCTTTATTTGTCATTGTCTAATTACCGAGTCAACATATCTAGGTACATTTTCCAGTAATAAATTGTTCTCATTTTATTTTATATTTTTGATATTGTGTTTCTATATTTTGTCATTGTCTTATTATCGAATCACCAAATCTAGGTATATTTTCCAGGATTTATTATATTTTACTTTATTTTGGATTATATATAATTTGTTTCTGTAATTTTTATTGTATTTATTACCGAGGCAACAGATCTAGATACATTGCTCAATATTATTTTGTTTTATTATTTATTTATTATTTATTTTTTTTGTCTGTAATCACGAAGACGAATTTCACTCCTGACATTTACTTATTCTGATTGGCTTATCGAGTTACGAGATGGAGATACTTTTTTCAAGCATTATTTTGGCTATTTTAACCCTTCTTTGGCGGCGCCCGGCTATAGCCGGGCAAGAGAACCAAGGACTATGTGGCGGGGCCCGGCTATAGTCGCATGAAATTTTGAGCACGTAATGTGCTCACTCTGAGAGAGAGCGGAGCGGTGGGAGGAGCGTAGGTTACCTCATGCACCGCTCGCCACGGTGGCCGTGGAGCTACTGAGATGTACTCCGCCCTACTCCTCCCTCCCTCACTCGTTTCACACATAATAATGTAAGGAAATGACCGTATTTTACCTATTTTGCCCTTCGGTTGCACGATCGTTGCAAGACAACCAGTGATCGTAGAAGTATGGTTCTGGTGTCATTGGAAAGCTCATTTAATGCCCTTTCAGGGATACATACTTGTATTACGCTCTGGCTCTTGTTTATGCATGAAAACGAGCACGGAAACAAGCTCGTTTACGGTAAAACCGCCCGCTGGGCGGCACAGTCAAATATACTCCACCACCCGCTCTTTGAGTGTTAATTACTGAGACGAACTCTAAGGGGGGATGGTTGCTTTGTCTGGACTCCCTTCTCCCTCAAATTTAGCCCCATTAGTTTTGAGATTTTAAGACGTTCGCCAACATAGTTTGTCGATTGAAAACCTTTCGTCCCATTTCTTTAGCGATAATAAGACCTTTCGTGCCATTTAGGTGTCGATTTTTTACTGGCAAGCGATAGCGAGCCTGTAATTTTAACAGGAACTGGCCTTGGACCAGTACATTTTTCTATCGACAAAGGTACAAATTTATCTTGAAGGGGGGTCTAGGTTTTTGTTTTTTAAGCTTGATGGAGGTCTAGGAAAGAAACTTAACAAAATAATATATAGAAAGATAAATAAACGAGCAAATAAATGCGCCCATCCCCCTTTAAACCAAATGCGGGTACACATTTTCCAAGCATTATTTTGTCTATTGTAATTACGGAGAAAAACATCAAGCCTAATGCAGGTACATATTTTCCAGCTTTTTTGTGTGTTTTGTTTTGTGTTTTTCTGTTTTGCAACAAAAGACACGTTTTCACCTGGCATTTTTTTTTTAATTGATTATCGAGTCACCAGATTTAGGTATATTTTTCCAAGCATTATTTTGTCTATTGTAATTACTGAGACAACTTCAAGCCTAATGCAGGTACATATTTTACAGCTTATTTGTGTGTGTTTTTTGTTTTGTTTTTGTTTTTTTGCAACAAAGACATGTTTTATAGTTGGCATTTGTTTTATAATGTTATCAACTTATCGAGTCACCAGATTAAAAAAAAAAAAAATGCCCATCATTATTTGTCCTGGTGTAATTACAGACGAACTTCAAACTTGGCTTACGTTTGTTTTCGCTATTTTGTCGACAGCTATATTGTTTTTCTAAAGGGCATTTGTAAATACATTTATAGTAGGTAATGCTGTAGAAATTCTTCTTAGATCCCAATGTTTTTTCTTTTAAATTTTCTCACTCTCCAAACACTCCACATGGCCGAACCATCTCAAGGTGTTCCTCTTCGCACTTTAAATCCATACCATCTTAACGTGAGGTTTGAAATTTGCTCCCTGGACCTCCATCTAGCTTAAAAGAATATCCCCACAAGACCCCCCCATCTAGATAAATTTGTACACTTTTGGGTAGAAAAATATCCCAGCCGAAGGTCGGTCCTCCTATAATTTGCAGGCTCGCTATCGTTCGCCAGGAAAAAATAGGCGCCTAAAAAAAACCCAGCCATATTGTTTATTTAAAAGGCAGATGTGTTTTTTGTTTTATGTTTGTGTGTGTGTGTGTGTGTGTGTGTGTGTGTGTGTGTGAGAGAGAGAGAGAGAGAGAGAGAGAGAGAGTCTGTCTGTCTGTCTATTAGTATGTCTGTAGGTGAATACATTTACCAGAATTCTTGAGATATTTGCCAAGCTGACATTTGTTATTTCCAAACACATCGCCAATCGAGTTTCTGCATCTCCAACCTCCTCTGTACCTAATTTAATTTTTAATTTGGGCCAAAGTTTACAGAAAGAAGTTTTGTTCAGATTTAAGGGGGAGGTAGTTGTTTTTTCTCCCTCATGTTTAGTCCCATTAGCATTGATACTTTAAGACGTTCATTCCATTAGTTTGGCGAATTTAAGATTTTTCGCCCCATTTCTGTGTCAATATATAGACCGTTCGTGCCTTTTAGGTGTCGATTTTGTCCTGGCGAGCTATAGCGAGCCTGTAATTCTAGGAGGATTTGGCCTTCGGCCGGGACATTTTTCTACCGAAAAATGTACAAATTTATCTTCAAGGTGAGGTCTAGGAGGTGTATTTTAAAGGTTAATGGAAGTCTAGCAAGGATACTATAATAAATATATAAATAAATACCTTCAAAAATTAATAATATATGAATACAAAATATGCCAAAAAATTACACCACTACGCCCTTTAATGGTACCAGCTAAATGGTTCGCCAAATTCCTGGCTGGTACTTTGTGTGGCATGCTGGTAGAAGGGCATTAAGGGGGTACTGCTTGACTTTGTGTGGCATGCTGGTAGAAGGGCATTAAGGGGGTACTGCTTGACTTTGTGTGGCATGCTGGTAGAAGGGCATTAAGGGGGTACTGCTTAACTTTGTGTGGCATGCTGGTAGAAGGGCATTAAGGGGGTACTGCTTGACTTTGTGTGGCATGCTGGTAGAAGGGCATTAAGGGGGTACTGCTTGACTTTGTGTGGCATGCTGGTAGAAGGGCATTAAGGGGGTACTGCTTGACTTTGTGTGGCATGCTGGTAGAAGGGCATTAAGGGGGTACTGCTTGACTTTGTGTGGCATGCTGGTAGAAGGGCATTAAGGGGGTACTGCTTGACTTTGTGTGGCATGCTGGTAGAAGGGCATTAAGGGGGTACTGCTTGACTTTGTGTGGCATGCTGGTAGAAGGGCATTAAGGGGGTACTGCTTCACTTTGTGTGGCATGCTGGTAGAAGGGCATTAAGGGGGTACTGCTTGACTTTGTGTGGCATGCTGGTAGAAGGGCATTAAGGGGGTACTGCTTGACTTTGTGTGGCATGCTGGTAGAAGGGCATTAAGGGGGTACTGCTTGACTTTGTGTGGCATGCTGGTAGAAGGGCATTAAGGGGGTAGTGCTTGACTTTGTGTGGTATGCTGGTAGAAGGGCATTAAGGGGGTACTGCTTGACTTTGTGTGGCATGCTGGTAGAAGGGCATTAAGGGGGTACTGCTTGACTTTTGGTCTGTATATTTATTTATTAATGTATTTATGAGCTTCCTCGTTAGACCTCCATCAAACTTAGAAAAACACCCCCTAGACCCCCTTTCAAGATTAATGTGTAAATTTTTCGGTAAAAAAATGTCCCGGCCAAAGGCTGGTTTCTTCTAAAATTGGAGGATCGCTATGAAAAAACTGACACCTAAAGGGTACGAAAAGTCTTAATATTGACATAAAAATGAGGCAAACAGTCTCAAAATCGCCAAAATAACGGAACGAACGTCTTAAAACCTCAAAACTAATATGATAAACATGAGGGAGAAGGGGGTCCAGCAAAAGCGAGTACCACCCCATTAAAGGGATGTTTTTTTTGTTTTTTTGTTTTACCTCCTCCCACTTGTTTAGCTTCATTAGTTTTAAAATTTGATGACGTTCATCCCAGTAGTTTGGCGAATTTAAGACCTTTATCCCCATTTCTTTGCCAACATTAAGACCTTTCGTGCCTTTTAGGTGTCGATTTTTTCCTGGCGAGCGATAGCTAGCGTGTAATTGATGAGGAACCGGCCTTTGACCAAAACAGTTTTCTACAGAAAAATTTACAAATTTATCTCTGTTGTTTATCTGTTGTTTTATTTTAGCTTGATATAGGTTTAGGGAGCAAACTAACCCCCTTACCCACCCTATTCAACATCTGACTGACATTACTACAGCACAGAGCGAGCCAAACGTGATGACAACTGAGACTAGACTTAATAGTGCTACCGTTCGTATATTTATTAGTGGCCCCTCCATCATTGACGATATGCCTATTAATATAATATCCTCCTTTCAAGCGTCCGTGGGTAACCAGTTTGAAACTCCCGCCGCGGGGAAATGGAGTACTACATCATAAGTGTAACGCTACTTCTCTTATGGAATCGTCTTATGATTGGGACACTACGAAAAAACTTTGTAAAAAATAAAAGAGAAAAAATAAACTCAAAACTTGTTTTGCTGTAGCTTTCCATCTCGTGGATTTCTTGCGCGTAGATTCTAGCCCAGACCATGGCAAGAAAGACGCCATTCCGCCTTCTCTTCCCCGGGACCCTCCCAGTCGGACGTGAGCGCCAGTGCTCCAGCCACATTCTTCGCTCACTGATTTCTAGTGAGTCCTTACTCATTTGTATTTATATGAGTTGTATGTGAACAGGTTTAGATTAGCTAGCACTGGCTGCCCAATTGGTATACCAGCAGGGAAGTGTTAAAATAGGGTACTTTAGACAGGCGCCATCAGGTCTCCAGATCCCGCGCCTCATGTTTTTTCTTGTATTTATTCTGCGCCTTAGTTTTGCCTTTAGCTACTAGTTAGGAGGCTACTTTATCTGCAGGATTATGCAGCAGGCCGTCTCTATGAGGCAGTTGCATTTAATTGTTCTGAGCAGGCGCCCTAGTCCAAGAGTTGTCACAAGTGGTGTGAGGCTTTCTAAGGTACGAGCCTGCGTTGCCCCATGTCTCATGGGCCCCCCCCCTCCTTTACTTCGCCAGTGTGGTTTGCTGTGTCATCAAGAGGTAGGTAATCAACAGAATTATGCTTACTACAAGCCTCGTGGCCAGCCTCAGTAGGGGTCTCCTTAGCGGCAAGGGGTTTAACATATCATTAATTGTGATAATAATGTATTTAGCCTATGCTTTCTCCCGTGTTGGCATGTAGTGCTTTTAGACATGCAACAGGGAGTCAGGAGACGTCCTGTTTTATGGGGGGGGGGACGTTTGTTCGGGGCGTATGACTCACAGTTAGTCTACATTGCCGTGGGTTTGGTTGTTCCTTCTAGCGATCTTTCTGTGTACTGACACCTGCCATGCAGGCGTTAGGAAAACCAAAATTCTGTCCCCGGTGTGGTGTGCTGTCCCACTCTCCTTCCGGCGGAAATGCTACTTTTGACGAAAGGATCTCGGCCCGCCGAGTGAACTCACCCAATGGTTCCACGCACTAACAAGACTTCTTAAGCCCGGCGGCACAGTCTAGTGGTCGTTATCCATCACACTTTTCGTGGAAAGGTAAGATAGATAACAGACAAAGGATGTTTTTTGGGTCGGTGACACATGTCATAGGTAAGGAGTTCGTTTGCAAAAAACCTTTTGGTTCTTGTTTACAAGACCGGCGGGAAGTTAGAATAACAGTTGAGCTATAACTAGCTTCCCGACGGACTTGGGTGTATAGAATGTGTAAAACCTCGCAGTTTATACTTATGATCATTGATTCCGGGAAATTTTTATTTCCAGATTTCGTCACATCTAGTCCGGCACAACAGGCAGAGGAAGGAACCGTCCTGGCGGAGGGGGTTAGTTCGGTCACCATTATGCCTCTCTTTAAAATTTGTGCTACACCAACATGCTCTCGTGTACCAGTAACGGCGCATAAATTATGCGAAAGATGCATAACATGCATCGATAGAGCACAGTTCCTCTGGACCTCCCAGAAGTGTCCGGTTTGTTCGGACCTGTACACGGAGTGGTTGAGTAAAGAAGATCTATCATGTTTAGTAGCTCTATTAGACATTAACGCAAAATTCACCTCATATGCCAAAAGAGTAGCCAACGTCACTTTACATTATGACGACGCAGAATTGTTGCAACTACTCTTACTTTACTCTTGTTCTGATGATTCTCCTATAATAAAGTCAACAGGTAGTGATACAGCTATGACTCAATATCAAGTAGAGCAAGTAACTATTCAGGACTCAGATGAGGTCTCAGATTGGTACGAGGCAAATACCCCCTCCCCACCCCAAGATGGCACCCTCGGCGTCTCCTGGGGCCCGGCAGTGGTCCGGACCAAGCTCACCCCGGCGGCAGTGCACACAGTCAGTACAGCATCCACAGTCCCCCAGGAGACAGGATAACAACGCAAAGCTAGCTACTCTTCTTGTTAAGGCGGAAGTTCAAGCCAGTGCAGAGCCAGGGGATGCACTTTCACAACAGAGCCAGCCAGGCTCCCAACAAGTCTCCTCAGTTTCTGCCTCTCAGGCGACAGAGTTTTTTCCCGGTCTCCTCGGGGCAGAATCAGAAGAGACGGAGTTGGATTTGAGTGACAAATCTGAGGTAAAAACAGTCTAACACAATACCCCTTTACGACTTACAAAAGTTCCTCTTCCTGAATTTGAACCTTCAGAGCTCACAGAAGTTATAATGCCTTCTCCGAAGGCAGAACGTAGAATCTCCCACAACTCAGCCTTTGGGCAAGACCACATTGTAGTGGTCAAAGAGACCCTGCTACCAGGGTCCCCTATAGATTTTAATCCTTTTAAAGGAAGTTGGGACGATCAAAGAGGGTCAAAGGGACAGAATATTCTAGCACCCAGTAGACTGGGACCAATGTTGGAAAAACGTCAGAAGGTGGCGGAACAGGTAAGCAGGTCTCTAGACGAGGAAATAACTGTGTTGAGGTCACCGGGGATTTTAGATAATTCTCCGGCGATAGACTGTAAAGGGGCTACTAGGAAAAGGGAGAGAAAAGAGAACGTACAGACCACATCTCTTAAGAGGGCCCGCAATCAATGTGTCACAGCAAAACAAGTAGAGGAAGTATTACATAATGTATTGCATCAATGTTTTCAACCTAAGAGACCTCGAGATACTCCGGTAACGACAAAGGGATCTCCCCCTATTGAATCTGTGCTCCCACTCTCCTCCACCGCAATGACTATTTCCTCCCATTTCAACCTCACAAGTCAGATAGAAACCGCCCCGGCGATTTCTATTGCCCCACTTAATCCGGCCAAGGTAAGGGTATTAACAGATCCAGAGGTTACGGGGGTGTTTACACCACCTACACCTCACATAATACCCAACCCAGTGTACCCCATGGTCGAAGTAAATCAAAAGTTACTGGCAAAACCTAGTCTCCCGGCGGATGACAAGAAAGTAACCGCCTCTCCTACCACCCAATATTCTGGCTTAAAATCATCTATTTTTCCGATGTCACTGGATAAACAACTCCAAATGACAGCTCTGATTCCTCAGTTGAAGGAATCAGGTCGCTTCTGGTTCCCAATTCAAGCACCAAAATCAGGTGAGGAGCACAGATCTTTGGCTGGGGAGATCCCAGTCCCCAAGGAGTGGATCATTGAAACAAGTAAGAATAAGGAGTTTCGGGCAAAAGACAAACGGTAATATTTTAAGGGTACCAATTAAGGCTATTCCAGGTGTATGGAATTATGAGTATTTTGTGTATGTACCGGCCCAACTGTTACCTCCTCCCCCAGGTGAACGACTTCATGACTGCTACTGGCCTTATGGCATGCATGGTGATTCAAGTAAGAAAGTGGAACCGGAACTGGTTACAGTTCCGGCGCACATGCCAACAGACAGTCAGGAACAAGAACTAAATCTGGGAGAGGTAGGTCATGGTCCGTGGGTGGATTGGGAGAACGAGGCGCAACAGTTTGCTATAGCGTTAACGACTCAACCTTCCCTCAGTATTCCTCCTCCCAACCAAATTGACTTCAATTTAATGGGCACACAACCCGGCGGGGTACCTTACCCCATCTGTGCATTCCTAGCATCCCCACAATTATCACACTGGGATTTTCAGGAACCTTTCATTACCCCCCCCCCCCCCGGTAATTGACCTCCACACGGAGCTTTTGTTGCGCGAGGATGCGTGTAGGAGACTCAACATTCCTCCTCACGCGCCGTAATGCCCAATCCATCACGTGGCCAGTAGATACTCAAATAAGTCAGAGGATGAGGGAGACAATTGTGCTTTTCCAAGGACTATTACTCACTCAGCCCACTAGATCACTCATGGACATCCGAACGGCATTATTGGCTGCCGTTAAAGCTAGGCAAAATCTGAGATTAGCAATGGTGAAGGAGTTACCCGGTAGTATCGCATACCGAGTACTTCTTTCGCCAGTGTTAAAATCTTCTGTGATAAACATGGAGACTAGGCAGGATGTTCGAAAATGTGGACTCCCTTACCCACAAGACAGTGAGCCAAAAGAGGTGTTAAATCACGATAATGAGTGTTAGGGATGGACACAGACCATTGTCAGGCAGTCGTCTATCTCTTTCCATACCATACCTTTAAATTATTTTCTCTCTCTCTCCCGGGGCCTTGTAAAGGCGAGTGGATCCAAGACTAGACTCCGTAGTACATACCTAGTCACAGCTAGGTTGTCTACGAAAGTCGCTGGGTAACACCCCGGCAGAGGTGAAGAAGGACAAGAACAGACATTCAAATAGGAACTAGCGACCTCGCTTGGTTTTAATACTACTCAAGGAGTTTGGATCATTCAGTTACAAGGAAATTATTCTGTTCTCGTCCTTACCCAGCCTACCGGCGGGAACGTCCACCATACCTAAGGCCTTAGATACAATTTTATAACGAACAATTACCCTACGGCGTAAACAACTAGCCGGGAAACAGTTTCGATCCCTCTTCCGAATTGTCACTGGTGTAGTACCAAATTTCACCATAGATTGATGTTTTAAAAGTAGAGTCTGAGATAAAGAAATGCCGAAAGGTAAATATTCAAGGAATTTCAAGGTAGCAAAGCATGACGACTGCCTGATAAGGAGTGATCTTATTTCTAAAAAAGAATACATATCATCCGGCCCAATGACTTAGCCCCCAATGCCGAAAATTTTAGTCAAGCATTGGAAGTTAGGATAAATCCCTAGGACTCAAGATCACTCAAGGAAAGTGAATCTTGTACCTATCAGAGATTGTACAGGGGATAAGAATAGAGCCGGAGGGAAGGGCAACCACAGGTAAGAGTTCAGAGGACAAAAAACCTTACAAGTGATTACAATAGATGTAGATTCTCTGTTTTTGCATACGGCGAAAAGACATGGTCTTCTACCAGTCTAGTTCGATCAGGGATCTACTGTTGGTATGATTAAGATCAATCTAAAGTACAATGGGTGACGAGGGTAGAGGACGACTAAGTCTTACCACGTTTTGAAACATACAACAGGAAGAACATTGATAACATCCTAAGTAAACATGAAGTTCTATCACCCTAGGTACAGGAAACACGGAAAGATGTTCCCCAAGTCCTAGACACCATAAACCCCCTTAACCCGCCGTTTTTTTACATCGGCAGGGAGGCCAACTAACATGAAAAAAGAAGTAACCCAGGGTCCTTAGCGAACAAGTAGCTCAAGGACACAGGTGATTGTTGTCCCGCCGACCGCTCTAACAATGGTCATTCCTCTCCCATAATATCAATTAGAGGTATAGAGCATGGCGGATACTTGATGTTTTTTTTTATCCGGTGTTAGTAACAGCACAAGGGAACTCTACTGTAATAAAAATCCTGGTTAACTTATGTCTACAACAGGCAAGATATCAGTTATGAGAAGAAGTCTATATCCCCAAGACTTTAGAATGATAATAAAAATAGCACAAAGAAGGGTTAAAAGATACAATTCTGACCCTTTACATACCACCAACGGAATGTGATCCGCGGGCTCTAGAAGTAGGCAGAGACTTCATAATATTTGTAAGTTCGCACCGGTTAATTCATACCGCTAGCGGAGGAGAAAGAACACATTTATCAATGATTCCTATTGATACCTACCAACTCGCCAGCTCTGAACTACCCGGCGGTTAACCTACTTTAGATTTTAAATCAGAACAAAGTAAGACAAAAACCACGCCGGAACATGGAACAAAAATATAATAATCTGTATGCCAAAGGGTACGTGGAGCTGGCGGCGCGAAAGGCGACAATGTAAGTTTAACCATAGTGAAGTAGCTCGGTTTTCTACCCTCGTTACAAAGAAGGGAACAGAGTAGTTACTTACACAAGGTAAGGAGGTCTTCACTCAGGATACGGATAAAACATATATCCATATTAGTGTCTATAAACAAATGTAAGAAAATGTTAAGTTAAGGGGTGCGGAAATGCCAACCTCAACAGATAAGACCACTAAGTGTAATAGCATACGGAATCGCGTCAAGAGAGGGAGATTGGTTTGCCTTTCTCACCGATCAGGAGAGCAATCCCAATTTTATAGGCTTCAACCCAGACCATCGGTCATAGGACTAAGGCTCTCAGACTGTACAAAATTGTTCATTGGATGGCAGCTCACAATCTTGCATGATATTTCCCCTCTCTTGCTTTCCTGACGCGACACCATGGGTTAGCCCGGCGGCAACCAATACTAATAAGGAATGCCGACAGAGGGGCTAGTTAGTCTACGTACTAAAATGTTCAAGTTTCATAAGGCTGGAAAAAGGGAAGGGGGGGAGGATGCAAGTAAGCACATAGGACCCCTAGAACCCCTCCGCCGGTTAACGGCTCTCCGCCGGACAAGATGTTTAGGTTACGTGCTGTGACACTTTAAAATCAAGCTGTTTTACAGCTATTTAAATAATATTTCTATGTAAAAATACCTACTGTATATTAGTTGCATCTATTTAACAAAGCATACAAATTATATGTACAATTAGTTTTAAGAATTATGAGGTTGATCAGGTATAGAAGTATGTTCCCTGACAACAAGTTTATGGGTCTCAAAGTGAGAATCTTATCATATATCTAAAAGCAGATCTTCTTCGAAGTAATGCACTGCTTTCCCTCTTTTATATTTTTATATATTGTATGTAAACCATAAAGAACTCAAATTTGCTGTGCGATTCTTTTTCTCTACCAATGGTATTGTTAGTGGTTTGATATTGTTACGAATGTCCCCCTCCAGTCTTGAGATATCAGGCATATCATCAATGATGGAGGGGCCACTAATAAATTATAGGCTTGATCCCCGGAGGGGAAAAGAAAAACCCTAATATTTAGTAGAGGCCCCGAAATCATTGACGATGTAGGGCCCTCCCATCCATCCCCTTCCCATTCGTTGATATCTTGAGTTTAGTCTTAATATGTCAGTGAAGGCGGAATGGCGTCTCTCTTGCCAAGGTCTGGGCTAGAATCCACATGTAAGAAATTCACGAGATGGAAAGTTATAGCAAAACAAGTTTTGAGTTTATTTTTTCTCTTTTATTTTTTACAAATTTTGTTCGTAGTGTGTACCCCAATCATAAGACGATTCCATAAAAGAAGTAGCGTTACACTTATGATGTAGTACTCCATTTCCCCGCGGCGGGAGTTTCAAATTGGCTACCCGCGGGCACTTGAAAGGAGGCTATTATATTAATAGGCATATCGTCAATGATTTCGGGGCCACTACTAAATATTAGGTTTTCTCTTCTCCCCTCCGGGGATCAAACCTATAATATTGTTAAGGATAAAATGGTATACCAAATAACCAAGAGCAAATCACTTTCAATATACCAAACTCGATTATGCTTAACATTTTGTTTTCAATACCTTGAATATTTTAGAGTAATTACCTTGACCTTAACTCTCTACCCAGGATTGCTAGACTTACTGATAAAAGAGGGCTATGATTATACTGTAATTATAGTACGTTCAATGGTTGCAGTGGCCTACTTTAGTAATTCCAACTTTGATTATTTCAAGAAAGGTCACAAAATAAATAAATCATTAATTAGCCTAAATAAGATTCCTTTGCCCTTCAATAAAGTAACTTTATTTTATTGATATTCTGACTAACATCGATCCATAATATGTGTAACTTATGCATTATTAGTTGGCTACAAATTTTGACCCCAATCACTCTTGTGACGCCTGCAGCTTAGCAGAACGCCACATGGGCTCAGCCGCTCGCTTGGCCACTCGCTAACACTCGCCAGGGCAATGTATTTGGCTACAGTCTATCTACAATGTTGTACTTTCTTTCTTGTGAATTGTCATGTCACAGGCAGTACAGAAGTGGTCTTTATTTTCGCCTGTGACAATGCATTATATTTTATATCATCAGTTATTAGTTTAATGTATAAGACTGAATGATACAGCTAGAGAGTGTGAGTGAGTAAGTACAGGAGACAGAGGGTTGTCGCGTAGGGTTACACGTTGCCTCGGTGACGTCATGCCTCGGCCGGGCCCTCTGAGTGGCTGGCTGCCGTACCACCCTCCTGCCGCATCAGGAAGTAGTCCCCCCCGCACTCCTGCTGCCTCTGTGTCTTCCTTGCTCAGAGCTTGCCTGACCAGCATATCCTTAACATCTCCCTTGCCACCTGTCCCCCGACTTCTACCTATAGAGCACTTTCTCTCTCTCTCAACTTCTTACCTCTCATTCTTCCACTCTGTTTAATATCATAACTCCCCTTTGGTTCTGCACGATTTCATATATCGGCCATCGTATTATATGCTGAAGCTCTCAGATATTACATGTTTAGTTAGGCATTTTGGAGGGGTTAACATTTTGTCTGTAGAGGTTCGACACACTCACGGTGTCTCCCTACCTATTCCTTGGCTGTCTGCTGGGCTATTTAATGCTAGGCTGGGGTAAGGCTACTCGTGTTGTGATTTCCGATGTGTACCAGGTTTTGTTTAACTTGTACAATCGCAATGGATACGTGGGAAGCCTAGGTGGTCTTTCTGACTGTGTACCTTGTGAGTTTAGCACTGTGTTGCGAGTGAGGGCTTTTGCCTCTGCCACCCAACACTGTGCTAACTCGTTTTGCTTTGACTTTGAGAGGGTCGCCAGGAGAGAACCAGATACTAGCGATCTGGATCTCTCAAGAGAGCACCCCGTCATTTAACGTAATTTGGCCGCACAGTCTTAAGGACCTCGCTAGGCTATGAGCCGCTTGCTCAGCCATTGTTTCCTAGCCTACGACATCCCAGCTAGACTTTATTAGCCTAGCAGACACCCGATTAGGATTATAAGCTCTTATGTTATGTATGCAGCCTTTTTATTCACGTTGACTGTAAGCCTTGGTTGTTGTTGAGTTGCACAACCCGAGCAGGCTTTTTGAGTTGCCTGACGAAGTACTTCTTTTGTTGTTGGAGATAATACTATTGTGCATTTATTATTATTCCCGTGCCAGTTAACCCTGTATGTCCCTACACTTGTCATATCTTGTTCCTGCTTTATGTAACAGTTCAAAATCCGATTCGATCATCTTAAGCAGCATCAGACTTTCTTCAGAAGATTCCTGCTCGATGCTTTAGGACTTTCATTCACTTTCTTTAATATAGGAGTGACAGTTTATTATTGTTTAGAGTAACTTTAATTATACCTTCTTCTTGTTTGCATTAAATCATTGCAGCGATTTTATTAAGCTCTCTATCGTTTTCCTTGTATACATTATTAACGTAATTGTATGTTGTTGTGATCAGGCTGTATCAGAGATCATCAGCCTGTAGTAGTAGTGCATTTATACCGAGTTATAGGATACCCCGCTATCGCAGATTTAACTCTGGAGGGTATAGGTGTTTTGTGCGCCGACATTATAAGTTCGAGGGTTGGATCTAGTGTTACCGTTGTGGCTGTTTGCCTTTCTAGTCCAATGATTAAGAGCCCTTGTTTTATACGAGTCCCGGTCGTAACACTCTAAACTCACATTGTACTATAACTTTGTTTCTTCTCAGCTGACGATATATATTGAATCCCTCAGCAGCTAATTTATCGATACTTAAGGGGATATGGTCGGTTTTTATGGACACCCTTCTCCCTCATGCTTAGCCCCATTAGTTTGGCGATTGGAAGACCTTTCGCCCATTTGCTCTGTCAATATTTAGACTTTTCGTGTCATAGGAGTGTAAGTCCACCATCCAGTCCAGGATGAGGATACTCCTGTGACGTCACAATTACGTCACATGTCCGGTGTAGACGATCCACAAAATAATTTCATCATCATCATCATCAGCCTGATTTAGTCCACTGAAGGACAAAGGCCTCTCCCAAACGTTTCCACTCCAACCGGTCAGATGTTAGTATATTTCATCCTACCCCAGCAAACTTTCGGATCTCATCCCTCCATCTAGTTCTCTGTCTACCCCTTCCTCTAGCTCCATCCCTAGGTTCCCATTCTGTTGCTCTAGTTGGCCATCTGTTATCATCTCTTATATATATATGACCTGCTCAGGACCATTTCCTCTTCTTTATGGTACTGAGAATATCGTCTACTTTCGTTTGTTCTCTAATCCAAGAGGCTCTCTTCTTATCTCTCCAAGTTATACCTAACATTATCCTCTCCATTCTTCTTTGGGCACTCCTAAGTTTACGTTCTAGACACTTTTTTTATACTCCAAGTTTCTGATCCATAAATTAGTACAGGGAGGACACATTGGTTGTATACTTTCCTTTTTAATGAAAGGGGTAGCTTACTTTTCATAATGGAGCTCTGTTTACCAAATGCACTCCAACTCATGCCTATCCTTCGCTTGATTTCTCTACAGTGATCTGGGTTTGCCTTTATAACCTGGCCTAGGTATATGTATTCTTCAACTGCTTCTATCAGTTCATCTTCTATCTTTATTTGTTGTGGTTGCACAAGATGATTAAACATAAGCTTTGTTTTTCTTTCGATTAATTTTCAGACCTACCTCAAGGCTTTCTCTGTTCAAATCTTCCATCATTTGTTGTAACTCTTCCCCTGAGTTGCTGAAAAGAACAATGTCATCAGCGAATCTGAGGTTGCTTCGGTATTCTCCGTTAACATGTATTCCCTTATTGTGTTTTGTATATTGGATATTGCATTTTGCAAAATAATTATGTGCAGGTTGGCGATTATTATTCCATGTTTATCTCAGCCCATGCACCACCACCTTTAAGTGTTTTTATTCTTACCGGGCTCCCCTTCTCCCTCTTGTTTAGCCCCATTAGTTTTGAGATTTTAAGACGTTTGCCCCATTAATTTTGTGATTTTAAGACCTTTCGCCCCATTTATGTCATTTTTTTAGGATTTTCGTCAAATTTAGATGTCGATATTTTCGTGGCGAGCGATAGCGAGCCTGTAATTTAGGAGGAATCGTCCTTCGGCCTGGACATTTTTTCTACCGAAAAATATACACATTCACCTTGGGAGTATTTTATTTAAGCTTGATGGAGGTTTAGGGATCAAACTAAAAACCTCCAGAGATGTATTTCCAAAATTGAAAAATAAGTGAGGTCCACCCATTTTTTTGAGTGACTACTGTACAGTACTTTGGGGTTTGAGGTGATTATCAAGATTGTCCGCTAGTTGATCGTAAGGGTATCTGCGAATAGGTTAAAGTATTTTTGTCCGTGAGTGTACAGTGGTTTAGGATGTAGGGAGTGCGGTTGGCTTGTACTTTGAGTCTTGAGTAGAGTTTCGGAGATGAAGAATTGATGAGAGAGAGAGAGATGTTTGGAGGTTACCTATGTATTATCTTGAGAGCGAGAGAGAGAGTGAGAGTGAGAGAGAGAGAGAGAGAGAGAGGGGGGGGGTAGGCCAATACATAGATAGCTAGTGTCTCCCCCCATCCTAACCGGCGCTATTTACATAAATGAGTTGCAGCCCCTGTACCAACCAGTCTCGTTTGTGTCAGAGCATCACTACCACCACATTACTACCTACCCCGGAGAGGAGAGAGAGAGTACAAAGGAGTACATAGGAAATCAAGCAACAACAGGTCTAGTGACCCTTCTAGGCTGCTTGTCCTCCAAAACGATGAGGATCAAGTGTCCAAACAGTGGTTTAGAGTGGGTAAGGGAACATTGGAAAGGGAACTACTGCCCTGGAACTAATATCCGTGGCAGGATTAGGAAGTTAGTAGGGGACAGATGGGTTAGTAACTGAGGGGGGGATAAAATAAAGTTATTCATTTACAAACGCAGTCAGTCGCGGGTTTGATGCGAGATATTTGTCTAAGCGGAGTTTAAATGAATCAACGGTGCTGCAGTCTATGACGTCTCGGGGAAGCCCATTCCACAAGTTGACAACTCGATTGAAGAAGAAATTCTTAGATTCGTGTAAGTTAAAAGATTTACCAATAATTTTGCAACTGTTTCCCCGCGTGTAATTAGATTGGTCGATAGTGAAGTACTTACTACAGTTCATATTGTCGATGGCTTTGATGATTTTGAACACTTGAATTAAGTCACCTCTTAATCTGCGCTGGGTTAAAGGAAATAGATTTAATTATCTAAGACACTCTTCGTATAGTTTGTTCTTTAGGCTAGGTATCATTTTGGTAACTCTACGTTGAACTCGTTCTAGCTTGTTTATATCGTTTTGGTAATAAGGGCACCAGGATTGAATGCAGTATTCCAGAAGAGGGCGGACTAAGGAATTGTAAAGGGTTAGGATAACGTCTTTGGATATATGCTCAAATGACCTGCCTATAAAGCCAATTATTTTGTTTGCCTTCTTAACAACTTCTGAACATTGTTGACTCGGTTTGAGGTTACTCGATATTGTTACTCCCAGATTGGTTTCTCTGTTTACATTCTTAAGCTGAGTGCCATTCATCGAATAGTTTGCTTTCTCATTTAGGTATCCGATATGTAGTACTTTACATTTATCCGCATTGAAACTCATTTGCCAAATTTGGGCCCAATGTGACAATTTATCTAGATTGTGTTGCATATCGTCAATTTGATCTTTTGAGAGTACGCTATTTGCAATTTTTGTATCGTCAGCAAATTTTGAGATTGTACAGGTGAGACCCTCATCTATGTCGTTTATGTAAATTAGAAAGAGAATTGGTCCTAGTACCGATCCCTGGGGTACCCCGCTACTTACATTGGTCCATTTAGATGCCTTACCGTTTATGACTACTCTTTGCTTTCTGTCGCTGAGCCAATTTTCTATCCATTTCAACACACCGTCTTGTATTCCATGCGCTTTTAGTTTTAGCAGCAAACGTTTGTGGGGAACTTTGTAAAAGGCCTTTTGAATATCAAGGTATATAATATATATACAGCTTTACTCTCATTGTAGAGGTTGAGGATATCGTGGAAGAAGTCTAAGAGGTTTGTTAAACAAGAACGTTTTTTACGAAAGCCGTGTTGAGTATCTTTAAGTAAGTTATTTGCCTCTAAGTGATTTACGAGTCTGTCTCTTATGACAGTTTCTAGCATTTTACATACAATTGAGGTTAAGCTAATTGGACGATAGTTACTGGGTAGGGATTTGCTGCCTTTTTTTAATATCGGTGTTACGTTGGCTAGCTTCCACTGATCGGGTATAGTCCCAGACTGCAAGGATTCATTGAATAGCAATGTCAGTGGTTTGGAGAGCTCATCCTTAGCTTCCTTTAGAACTCTAGGCGAGATTGTATCAGGTCCAGGCGTTTTATTTACCTTGAGTTTATCTAAACAATTCAATACTTCTCTCTCTGTAACGGTGATATTGCTTAGAACATCTGAATTATCAATCTGAATCGGTGATGGTGTAGGGATATCACTGAGGTCTTCGGTTGTAAAAACTGATGCAAAGAAGGTATTGAGGGCATTACTCATTTGTACTTCGTCTTTGGTGTATTCTCCATTTTCATCGACTAACGGTCCAACAGTTGAAGTAACTACTTTTTTTTCTTTCTGATATAACTATAGAATTCTTTCGGGTTTGTTTTACTTTGATTCGCAACATGTAACTCCAGGGTCTTTTTACTTTGCTTAATTAACTTTTTGGCTTTGCGTCGTAGCTCTACAAATTTCACCCGTTCTTCATCATTTTGTGAGGATTTTAATCTATCATTAACAAATATTTTAGCAAGCAGACAGTCTGAAATATCTTTATTCCACCATTTGGGCTTATCATTATGGCCTGGACGCCGTATTTTCGATGGTATGCAGTCTTGCACTGCCTTAAGGTAAGTGGTTGTGAAACACTCCCAAGATGTATTTATGTCGTTATTGTTAGTCAGAAAGCTCCAGTCAGTGTCTTTAAGCTTTGATTTAAGTTTATGAAAATTTGCTTTCTTGAAATTAGGGACTTTCTCAATGCTGCTATTTGATTTGTTACTAGTAAACTTTAAAGTGAAAGTTATCGTACGATGGTCGCTGTTACTGAATTCATCACCAACATTCAAATTCTCTATTAAATCTTCTTTTGTTGCGAGTACAAGGTCAAGCACATTATTACCACGAGTCGGAGATTGTACAAATACTCTCTTGCAAGTTAGCATAGAGGTCGTGTCCAGAGTGTAAAGTAAGTATATCGCCCCATTTAGTCACGGGTAAGTTGAAATCGCCAATAATTACGGTATCTTGTATGTTAATTATTTCTGCAATTTGTTCATAAATTTCACTGTCAGTTTGCACTGATTGAGCTGGGGGTCTGTATAATAAAGCTAGTGTTATTTTAGTTCCTCGTTTATTATTTAATAGTACGTAAGATATGTCTATATTCGCAATTTGAGGTTTTGACATTAAGATGGGATTAAGACTTTCCTTTATAAAAAACAGAACTCCTCCTCCATTTCTATTGATCCGACTTTTCTCAAACATTGTATAACCAGGAAGCGTATATTCGGCTAAAAAGTCTCTGTCTTCCGTATTTAACCAAGATTCTGTAATGCCGATTATATCATAATGTTCTGTAAACACGCTTTCCTCTAGATCTGAAAATTTATTGCGTATGCTACGAGCATTTACATAAAACACCTTAAGAGTATTAGAGTTGGATGTTACTGATTGTGCATTGTCTGAATTTTCAGTTCGTATTTGACTTACACTACCCCCGGATACCCCCGGTTGACCCCGTTTTATGAACGGAAATCGTTGACTGCATCGTTCAGCAGACGACCAAGATGTGCAGCTCCTACTTTATTGAGATGTACACCATCTCCTGAAAACAAAGATTTATCATAGTAAAAATGTTCCCACGTGTCGACAAAGCCGAGGTCCTCCTCCCTGCAGAGTTTGAATCCGTTTTCTACATCAATCCGGGGAACAATTCCTGAAATTAAGATTCTATTAGATTTTTCCTTGAAGGACCTGATCAGCCGCCGGTACTTGCAAAGTAGTTCCTCTGACCGCGTCCGTTGGACATCGTTATATCCAACGTGGATGACGTACGTAGTGCTTGCGGGGGCGAGCCTGGAAACCTCTTCCACAGCCGCAACAATGTCGTCCACGCCGCCACCTGGGATACAGAATCGCTTTCTGGTCCTGGGTGCCCTGGCGTAGAACTCGGTTAATTGGCCACGGACCATGGAGTCGCCCACAAGCCGAACTTCCGTTTCCTCTTCCTCGTCAATAGCAAGAATTTTGAAGCGGTTTTGGCATGTTGTCGGGATGACCTTCCTGGTACTGGTACTGGGATGCACATTGTTTCTCACTAACTGAAAGTTGTCCTCGGGGGGAGTGAGAGTAGAGTCATTATTATTTTCTGCAACATCTAAGGTAGCTGCTGGTGTGGGTACTAGTACCGGTACTGTATGCACTGGAATGGCGGTTGACATCGTAGTGGTTTCTTGGGCCGAGGGCACTCCTACGTTGAGTGTGGCAAATTCTTGAAGGGATTCAAGCTTCGTAATCAGGGCATCGATCTTGCGGTGAGCTGCATTCAATTCATCCGCAATCTTCTCTCGGAGCTGGCAAAATCTACAAATTTGGACATCAGTATCAACAAACATGGTAGGGCCAAATTTACCGGAACAACTCGTGCAGAGAGAGAGAGAGAGAGAGAAAGAGAGAGAGAGAGAGGGGAGGGGTAGAGAAGAGGAGGAGATACAAGGGGTGGGAAGAGAGAGAGAGGGGAAGGGAGAAAAAGGAGAGTGAGAGGGAGAGGGGGTACTCAAAGGTTCATTGCTTCTCTACTTATATACCTTGTAGGGTTTTGTGTTCGATCCCTGCCGCACTCACTCACTCACTGTTCTCTCTCTCTCTCTCTCTCTCTCTCTCTTTCTCTCTTTAATTGCTACTTTGCTCTCATTGCTACTTTACTAATTATTTTGTGTAGGGTTTTGTGTTCTATCCCTTCCTCACTCATTGTTCTCTCTCTCTCTCTCTCTCTGTTCTCATCCACTCATTCTCACACATTCCCTTCCTCATTCTGAATTTAGTTAGTTGGTTAAAATAGGACTTCAGAGGCTATCAACCCTTCAGGATTATAAAGCCAGCACACTGTAAGTCAACAATAGCATCAGGACTGAAGCCTCTTTTTGAGATCTCCAGTTCCTAAACATCATTCTGATAATAAGTCACTCTTTCACAAACTCACTCTCACTCATTTACTCACCAACTTTTATCACTCCGTTTCTCATATAGCCTATTCAAAAGTTAACTTACAGTATTGGTATTAACTGGAATTACAGACAATGGTGTATATATATATATATGTTATCGAATGCCAGGCTGGATATATGTGGAATGACGGAGACCAAATGGAGGGGTACAGATGTGAGAGAGTGGGAGTGCGGAATGGGTGTGTGTGATGGAGTGAGTGAGGGAGCAGTGAGAGAAGGTGCGTGTTTGTTTGTAAGTAACAAATGAAAGGAGCGTGTAAGAGACTATGGGTCTGTGGGTTCAAGGATTGTGTGGGTGAGAATGAAAGTAGGAATAGAAACGTGGGTGATTGTGTGTGTGTGTATGCTCCGACAGATGATAAAAAAGTAAGAGAGAAAGAGGAGTTCTGGGTGAATGTGGAGGCGTGCCTGGATAAGTTTGGCAAGAACGAAAGAATATTTCTTATTGGGGATATGAATGGGAAAGTGGGTGATAGGAAAGTTGATGGAGTGTTGGGAGGGTGGGGGGTACCGTCAGAGGTGAATGGGAATGGTAGTCCACTTGTGGACGTATGTGTGGGGAGGAGGCTGTGGATAGCCAACACCTTCTTCCGACACAGAATGATACACAAGTACACATGGAAGGTGGTGTGGATGATGAAGGATAAGGATTAGACAGTGGTGGAATGAAAGGCACTGATTGATTATATGTGTGGATGAACAAATGAAGACATCTGTGCTGGATGCTAGGGTGTATATGGGTATTGGAGGGGGTCTGTCTGACCATTATGTAGTAGTAGCTAAAATTAGGATACAAAAGAACTGGGTGAGGAGAGCTGGATGGAGGCGTGAGGAGGGTGGAGAGGCTGCAGGAGGAGGAAATCAGGGAGAGCAGTAGAAAGACGACTAGGTGGGTTCGACCTGGAGGATATGGAGGAAGTGGAGGAGATGAGCAAGGTGTTTAAGGAAGAGATCTGTGCAGCATGTGAGGAGGTTTGTGGAGTAATGAGAAGAGGGAGGGGAGTGAAAGGTACAGCATGGTGGACAGAAGAGCTAAAAATAGCTGTGGAGGACAAGAAGAAAGTGTATAGAGAGTGGTTGGGTAGTAGAGGGAATGAAGATTTAGAGAGTCAGAAATGAGCGAGGTACGTGGAGAGAAAGAGAGTGGTGAAGAGAGTAGTACAGGAAATAAGAGAAGAGTAGAAGAGGAATTTGGAAGGAATCTGAGTGTAAAATGGAGGGAGTGTAAGAAACTGTTCTGGAAAGAAGTCAAGAAAGTTAGGGAAGGTAGCAAGGGAAACAGTAAGGGTGTGAAAGGTAAAAATGGGAGAATGCTAGTCGAGAAGCAAGAGAGAGTCGCAAGATGGAGGGAGTACTTCAACGAGTTGCTAAACGTAAGGAATGAAGCGCCAGCAAACATAGTTGGATGGGGTATGGGAGAGAGAAGAAGAGAAGTAGTGCAGGAGGAGGTGGGGATCAGGAGGTCAGAAGTGTGGGAAGCCATGAAAACAGTGAAGTTGGGGAAAGCACCAGGAACAGATGGAGTGAGTGGGGAAATATTGAGGTATGGTGGTGAGATAGTGATCGAATGGGTATGGAAAATATGCAAACTAGCATGGGAGAAGGGGAGTGCACCTGATGACTGGAAGACAGGCATAATAGTCCCCCTATATAAGGTTAAAGGGGAAAGAGGAGTATATGGTAAACACCGAGGAATATGTCTTCTAAGCGTAGTAGGAAAGGTGTACAGTAGGGTAGTGATTGAGAGAGTGTGAGCGAGAACGAAGAAATGGATAGGGGACAAGCAGGGCGGTTTTAGGAAGGGAAGAGGATGTGTAAATAAGATTTTTACCCTGAATTGTGTTGTGGAGAAATATCTGAAGAAACAACAAAAGGTGTATGTTGCCTTTCTGGATTTCAAGAAGGCCTATGACAGAGTGGATAGAGAAGGTATGTGGAAAGTACTTAGAATATACAGAGTAGATGGCAAGTTGCTGAAAGCAGTGAAGAGCATGTATGAGGGTGCAAAGGTGGCAGTATGTGTGGAGAATGAGCAGAGCGAGTTCTTTGACCTGAATGTTGGGTTGAAACAGGGGTGTGTGATGTCCCCGTGGTTGTTTACTGTATATATGGAGAGAGTCATGAAAGAAATACAAGGAAGAGCAGTGGATGTTGGTGTGTCGCTGATAAGGGAGGGAAATGAGTGGAAGGTACCTGTACTTCTGTTTGCTGATGATTCAGTTCTGATGAGCGATAATGAATGGGAGTTGCAGGGTCTAGTAAATGTGTTTGGAACAAGGTGCGAAAAACAGAATCTGAAGGTAAATGCGGGGAAGAGCAAGGTTATGGTCTTCGAAAGGGGTGAAGCCACAGAGTGTGAGGTGAAGTCGAACGGTCAGGCTATGGAGATTGTCAGCTCATGTAAGTATCTGGGCAGTGTGTTGAGTAAAGATGGGACTATGGATGAAGAAATGCAGGAGAGTGTGCAACAGGGGAAGAGGATTGTAGGAACGTTGAAAGCAGTAACAAGAAATAGGGTGGTCAGGGAAGTGAAGAAGTCCTTGCATGACAGTGTGGCAATCGACACTAATTTACGGAAGCGAAGCTTGGACGTTCGGGAAGAGACTCAGACCAAGAGTCAGAGTTGTGGAAATGAGTTACTTGAGAAGTGCGTGCGGAGTTACATGGAGGGATAGACAGACGAATGAGGAAGTAAGAAGGAGGTGTGGTGTGGAGGTAGATGTGCTGGAAAGTGTGAAAAGGAACAACTTGAGATGGTTTGGCCATATGGAACGTATGGAAAGCGAGAGAATGACTAAGAGGGTCTACGAGAGCGAGGTGGAAGGACAGAGAGGGAGAGGTGCACCAAAGGAGAGGTGGAAGGATGGAGTGAGGAAGTATATGGATGAAGGCGGTGTTGGTTGGGAGGAGGGGCGTCGACTGACTGGGGACAGAAGTGCTTGGGGCGGTTCGTTCGTGGTCACCCCTTTGGGGATCACGGCGTCAGGCAATAGATAGATATATATTATTATATTCTACAAACGTTCTTAACATCTAAACACCTACACAATTGTAATGTGTATAATAAATAATGTGTTAATTGGCATTTCTTTCATTCTATATATATATATATATATATATATATATATATATATATATAATTATATATATATAATGTATATATATATATATACAACAGAGAGAGAAAGAGAGTGTGAGAGAGAGAGAGAGCACACGTCTTTTAAATTTTATTCTAGCTACATTTAGACGATTTTGTACATTTTTATGAAGGATCTGTGGTAGCAAAAAGGGTTAAGTGAGATATTTCGAAGCCTGTTAATTGCTAGAGGCTCTTTGTAAAGTGAATATAATCGTCTATTAGTAGCCAGAATAAAGTTATAAAGACGTCGCCGGTACAGAAGGGGTTAGATTCCTCTCCGTGTATAATAAATGATCTTCAGACAACTATGCAAGCGATCCTGTTTCCATATTTTTTTTATTAATTTATTTATTTATTTTTTACTTGGGGTCCTTCTTTAATGGTCCCGGCATAACTATTATTATGCATTGCGATCGAGCCTCCCTGTGATCTTTCCTTCGGGTGGATTTTTTATTAATGGTGTTGGTTGGCTGGTGATTTGTTTGCTAGCGGTTTGTGTGTCTTGTCGTCTTCTGTGTTTTCCCTTGCATTCTACGCCATTTTTTTTTATTTTGTATTATATGCATGCAGGAGACAAAATGCAAAGATGCATTTAACAAGTGTCCCCTTCAGGGTTGAAAGAGTGATAGAGAGCTAAAATCAAAGTACGTTAGAGGTCATTTAGGTGTTTTGGAAAGTAGTGTGGTGTGCTTGTTAAGTGTAGTGAAATGAATAGGAGAATGAGGTGTCTGTGAGTTAGCTGGATTACGCTCTGTGTAGGTGAGGCACAAATTGAAACCAAGCAAATTAAACAGGAGTTCCAGCAACTCATCATATGCCTATGTGGCCTCCCCTGGGTACTGCCCTGCTCGATTGGTGCTTACAAACTACCCATTGTCGCAATTGTCCATAACTAGCTCATTCTTTGCCGAACTTAAACTACACTTTACTTATCTTTACCTAACTTAGCATAGCTTAACCTTAGCTAGCCTAGGCTAACCTATAGCTTAGCCTAATCTAACCTAACCTAACCTTTCCTATCCTAGCCATGCCTACCCTAACGTATCCAGCCTAACTATAGCTGGCCTAACGTTATCCTAGGATATCCAAACCTTTTCTCGCCTTACCTTAGGTAACTTAATACTTTCCTAACCTAAACTAGTAACTTAAACTAGTCTAAATTAGGTTAACTGAGCTTAATCCCTTCTGTACTGGCGACGTCTTCTGAATTTCATTCTAGCTAAACTTAAACGATTTGTTTGCAGTGTAAGAAGGATCTGTGGTAGCAAAAATGGTGAAGTGAGGTAGCTCAAAGACTGATAATTTCTGAAGGCCTTTTTTTAAACTGAATAAAATCGTCAAATCGTAGCCAGAGTAAAGTTAAAAGAACGGCATCGGTACTGAAAGGGTTAACTTATACCAAACTAAGGTGATCTAACCAAATTTTACCCAACCAAACGAACATCAAAGTGTAATCCAAAATACTCGTGTGCCGACGGAAGACCCGTGACCGGAATGACTACCCATCATAGTCGGTCTGTATATGATGTTGTGGGGGTAATGATGATGATGATGAGTGCAGTGGTCAATCCCTCAAACGTGTGTGTGGGTGGGGTGGGGGTGGGGTGGGGGGAGGGGGGATATATTAACGAGGTAACGAGGGGAGGTGAAGTAATTTGGACTCTGGTGGAATCCTTCTCTCTCTCTCTCTCTCTCTCTCTCTCTCTCTCTCTCTCTCTCTCTCTCTCTCTCTCTCTCTCTCTCTCTCTCTCTCTCTCTCTCTCTCTCTCTCTCTCTCTCTCTCTCTCTCTCTCTCGTCTCCTGTCTCTCTCTCTCTCTCTCTCTCTCTCTCTCTCTCTCTCTCTCTCTCGCTCTCTCTCTCTCTCTCTCTCCTCCCTCGGCTGACCAGAAGGACTTGAAGGGCGGCTCCACCAAAAAGAATGTTAGTAATTTTTCCTCCATTATTTAGGAAGGTGATGCCTGGGGGGTCATCATTCAGGGAGAGAGAGAGAGAGAAGGTATTGAAATAGAAGTCATACCAAGCAACATAACAGTAGTTTTACATGGACGAGTAGATATGACGTGCAAATGAGAGAGAGAGAGATAGAGATAGAGAGAGAGAGAGAGAGTGTGTGTGAGAGTTAAATAGAGAGAGAGAGAATTAGAGCAAGAGGTTGTGTGAGTGAGACCGAGAGAGATGTACAGTCCCGGACAGATGAAACAGCAACACCTCGTCCACCCGCTATGTGGTGAGGGGCTCTGCGGATTTGGTAACACTGGCAGGAGGTGGGAGGGATGTTCGTTGGTTGGGTGATAAGGGGAGGTATGTGGGGGGTTTAGGGGGGAATTGGGAGGGTGAAGAGGCAGCAATAATGGTGTGGCTGGTGAGAGGGGGCAAACAAGTGACAGGGTAGGGGAGAGCAGACTGTTACATTTGTTAAATGTAGCATACAGTGATATTGTAGGTGGGTGTAATGTAGCATACAGTGATATTGTAGGTGTGTGTAATGTAGCATACAGTGATATTGTAGGTGTGTGTAATGTAGCATACAGTGATATTGTAGGTGTGTGTAATGTAGCATACAGTGATATTGTAGGTGTGTGTAATGTAGCATACAGTGATATTGTAGGTGTGTGTAATTTATAATCCTGTGGGAGTAGCTTGTTCTATAGGAAACTTTGCTTGTCACTCTGTTCTCCCCTACCCCGTCACTCGTTTGCCCCCTCCCACCAGCCATACCATGATTACTGCCTCTTCACCCTCCCACACTCCCCCCTAAACCCCTCCACATTCCTCCCCTCATCATCCACCCACATCCCTCCCACCTCCTGCCAGTGTTACCAAATCCGCAGAGCCCCACACCACACAGCTGGTGGACGGGGTGTTGCTGTTTGATCTGTCCGGGACTGTACGTGAGCGCGCGTAGGAGTATTCAGAAATGTGGAACCAGATATTAAATACACATAGACATTCCGAAAACCACATCTGAAAAAGTATCGATATTGGACAAGCCGGAGTCCAGAGGGTTGATATTGATTAAGGGGGTAGTGGTTGTCTTTTGGTGTATTTATTTATATATACATATGTATGTTATAGTTTCCTTGCAAGACCTCTATCGAGCTTTAAAAACACCTCAAAGACCCTCCCCCATCGAGATGAATGTGTACATTTTCGATAGAAAAATTTCCCCTCCTAAATGACAGGCTCTTTGTCTTAATATTGACAAATAAATGGGGTGAAAGATCTTAAAATCGCCAAACTAATGGAGCGACCTTTTTACCATAAATAACCTACCACCTCGTTTTTATATATATATATATATACTGTATATATATATATATATATATATATATATATATATATATAATTAGGGTAGGACTACCACAATGGCGCCCAAAAATAAAAAGCTGGCCGATTCTCCCTTACTATACAGGAGCTCTAGTAGTCAGAAGTGGGTTGCAAGAATCACCCTCGCTCGGGGTTTAGATCCTTTGAGTTGTTTTCCGCCCCGTAAAATGTAGGCTATTATTGTGTTGTTAATGATGCTGAGAGAGTTGGCTTGTTTACTTGATTGATTGTATGTTTTCTTGATTGTTTTATAGGTATTCTTGGTTGTTTGTGTGCCTTCTTGATTGTGGTGTTGGTTGTTTTATGTCTTGTTGAGTGTGTTGTTGATTGTATGTTTTCTTGATTGTTTTATAGGTATTCTTGGTTGTTTGTGTGCCTTCTTGATTGTGGTTTTGGTTGTGTTATGTCTTGTTGAGTGTGTTGTTGATTGTATGTTTTCTTGATTGTTTGATATGTCTTTTTGATTTTGTGTATGTCTGCTTGATTGATTGTGTTCTTGTTTGTATGTTTGTTTAATTATTTGTTTGTTTATGTTGTTTGTGTGATTGTAAGCGTAACTGTTTGATTGTCTGCTTGTCTGTATATCTACTGTGCCCTGTTCCAAGTAAGCAGGCCAAAACTCTCGACCACTAACTTCTATAACCCACAAACGACTAGAGTAATCCAGCTAATGCATGTATGTATGTATGTATATACTCCGCCACATACCCCATAGCTGGGGGTGGCCGACTTGAAACAGAGACCGAACAGAAACAACAGCTAAAGTTCCAATTTTTAGGGTCCGGGACCAATTTGGCATTCCCTCGCCTCTTTCTCTGTATCGTCTAGCAGGTGAATTTTACAAGGGGAGGAGGATTTCTAGCCCTCCGCCCTCAGAAGGAAAAGTAGGACAGTAAAAGAGACAGACTGAAACGGCTAAGGTTGGGTAGAGGATGCCAAACCTCACTTTGGATAGGACCAGCCCTCACCCTAAATATACCTACCATTTGGGAAGGGTCAGCCAGGGAATAGGTGTGGAAATTTACAACCCATTTGTTGTAGCCCTTTTTGAGTTATAGGGGTTAGGGTTCACGACTTCTGGCCTACCTATTTGGAACAGGGTGTAGTCTGTGTGATTGAATATGTGTTTATGTCCATCTCCGTAACAAAATATACCAAATCTTGAAAATGAAAACCTTGTTCATGTATGCTGAGTATTATTATTATTATTATTATTATTAGTAGTAGTAGTAGTAGTAGTTGTATTTGTATTATTTATTAGTGTCTTGGATTGTGTAATAAGTTGAACTCCTACATATGAGACACGATTTCAATGTTAAGTAATTGTCAATCAAACCCCCTAGCTTAGATTGATGGGTTTTCTGGCCCCCTTTCTCCCTCATGCTTGTCGCAAATGTGGTATCCAGTCTGGTCTGCATTTAGTCATAAAGGGGAGGCGGATGACGTAATTATTTGATAATTTATATATTTGTTTATCCTTTTTTTTTTTTTTAGTTTCCTCCTTAGACCTCCATCGAGCTTAAAAGAACCCCCCTAGACCCTTCTTCAAGATAAATTTGTACATTTTTCGATAGAAAAATTTCTCGGCCGAAGGCCGGTTCCTCTTAAATTTCAGGCTCGCTATCGTTCGCCAGGAATAAAATCGTCACGAAAAGTCTTAAAATTGACACATAAATGGGGCGAAGTCTTAAGCTCGCCAAACTAATGGGGCAAACGTCTTGAAATATCAAAACTAATGGGGCTAAGCATGAGGAAGAAAGGGGACAACAAAAACGGCCCATCCCCCCTAAGTGGCTTATGTCTTGGAGTACCAGGAAAACAGACTATCTATTATTGTACTGCCATTGTCTGATTAGCGGCTATATATAACGGAGGATTTTATGTAGCTTAGGAAGGATATGTAGAAAATCAAAGATGTAAGCACTGTGAGATTATCTTGAGTAACGATTTGACTCCCACAGGTCCTTTCCAAACTGGGTTAATTCGTCCAGTGATAGCTCGAATGATATAAAAATGCATCACCGTTTTGGAATTGGGAAAACGCGTAAATATATACAAATCTAAAAATATACTTTCTGACTCCCATAGCTTCTCGCCAATTGATTAAGTGGGGTCACCGGCTTGTTTTCTCTTTCTCTCCTTTTTTCTCTTTCCCTGGCTTGTATCCATTCGGCCCCATTCAGCCAACTGTTTTAAGACGATTATCCCCATCCAGGTGTCGATTTCTTCCTGGCGAGCGATAGCGAGCTAGCATTGTATGGAGAAATTCGGCTTCGCCGGAGAGACATTTTTCTATCAAAAAATGTACAAATTTAGCTTGCTGTCAAAAAAAATATGTATATATGCTGGCTCGCTGCCGCTGACCAGGAAAATATTGACACCTGGATATGGATAAACGTCTTAACAGTAGGCTGAATGGGGCCGAATGGATACAAGCCAAAGAGAGAGGGAGAGAAAGATAAAACAAAACGAGGTAGGGTCCCTTAAAATAATGGACTGGGGAGATTGTAGACACCAATCGAGCAGGGCAATACCCAGGGGAGGCCTCATAGGCATGTGATAAGGAGTTGCTGGAACTCCTGTTTCATTTGTCTGGCTTCCCTCACTGTTTCTGTATGTGTCTCACCTACACAGAGAGTAATCTAGCTAGCTCTCACAAACACCTCCTCCTCCAATCCATTTCACTACACTAAACACATACCACACTGCTGTCCAATACAGTGCTGGACAAAAACAAAAACAAAAATTTACTCCTTCAACTTTGGGGGAGGCACTCGTTGCAGGCAGCTTTGCCTTGTGTCTCTTTCATGCACATAGCAAAAAAACAAAAAACAAAACGATAGACATAATAAATAAAGATAAGACAAAATACTAGTACACTCAAATCCGGTATGGGGTTTGCATGTAGTAATTAATAGGTTTGTGTCTGAGCAGTCGGGTACCAGCAGAGGAGACTATCCAATGCTCTGCCATTGTCTGCTTATTGGCTATATTTCACTCATGATTATACCAGAGTCCTTTCGCTGATGGGCTATTTCGCCGATAGCCACCGTTTTCTTTAGTTGATTTGCCCATACCTAAACTTAAGGGGAGATGGGTGTATATACTTGCTCATGTAGGTATCTGTTTTCTATATATATATATATATATATATATATATATATATATATATATATATTGTTATGCTGGGTTGTAATACAACTTAGCTTGGTTATGGTCTTTACTCAAATCTAATTATGGACTTTTAGACTCAATATATCCTCAACAGGAACACGTCGAACATGTTCTTGTTCACAATCTTAGGTACTCAATCAGGTTAATATGAACACAATAAATACACACATGTAATTTCTACACTCTTATTTATTCAATGGCATATAGATAGATCAGTATACTCCTTAACTATTATTGGGGAATATAAGCGAGTATGTATAATTTGACATAAACAAATGATAGGCAATTCAGGCATATAACTATGCCTAAAGTGTGGGTGAATATTTACTTAGCTATTATAAAGAATAGCAAGTAAACAATTAACAAACATTTATCACACACCAAGGTCTATTAATAACATACAATGAGCGTGAATCAAGAGATAGTATTATACTGGGAGTATGCAATTATAAACAGACAAACATACACATAGAAAAAACCCTTGATAATAATATATATGAGAGTTGAGTATCTACTGTGAAGTATTCTGAATAAGTTTCTGACAGGGTGAACGAAATCTTTAAGTACGCGTATATAGGTTGGGACGGAACAAAAAGGGAAACGTACGAAGGGCTCTGGTGTGAACGCTCGCTCACGGGTGGCGAGAAGCGTATGGGTAAATTAAAGGGCTGTCGCGCGCGCAGATAATTCTGGCCAGGTAGGTCACTCAGGTCATTCGTTATACTGCGATGATCAAAATAGTATTTACGGTTAGTGCGATATTATTCTGAATAAGGGAAGGAATATATTGAAATTCAAAGGAGAGGGGAGTTAACCCACTGAACCCCAGTGACGACACGTTGTCGTCGGAAATGCATGTAACGCTAAACCCCAGTGACGACAACGTGTCGTCCCTGTTAACTTTAACTCTTTAAACTAGTGCCTACCGGTTGTTTTGCCTTTAGGCCTAAAACTGTTCCAAATTATACAAAATTACGTAAGGAACCCATATAATTAATACTTAAATTCAGAACGGAAACTTAATTACTCCGGTCCTATGGCACCTAGAGGGCTCAGATTTGTATATAACTGTGCAAGTATCCCACGCAACCATGCCGATGGTTGAAAACTCTGAAAGTCCAACCGCGTGCACGGCGCACAAAAACCTGTTTTTGAGTGTTTTTGCCTTCAATTTTTCCCTCTTGTAAAATCGACTTTCGGGCGCACCGTAGGACCCCTTTTTGACCTAGGGGATCGTTTTTTTTTGTGGTTTTTCCTTCATTCCTAATCCATTCCCTATTGTTTCTGGATTTTTTTTTTTTCAAAACCTGCTGGACCCTGGTGGTATATTTACTCTAAACTAGCTGGGACTCAGTGGGTTAAATTGTTTTTACAATTAATGATGAACTTAGATTATTATAAGATAATTTATATCTTGAACATACAATTAATGATTTCTTATATGCAATTATAATCTCACAGGTCGAGGAATTCAGATTTAATGATTTATATCTACTGAAGAATACTCAAAGGTTGAATGTAACCTAACTGAATCAGGCAATAGATTGATTACAGATGATTAGAGAACGCATCAATAAATTAGCGTGTACGAGTAGTTATAATAATATTACAAGTGAAATATGGCATACACAACGAAGTTGCACTTAGATGGAAATACCTGGTAAGGTATGAAGGAGGTCTGAACTAGTTAACAGATTCCTCTATGGAATACAGAACAAATTTGTGTTGTAATCAAGTTGGTGAAATAATTAGACAATAGATCTACACGAAACTAGAATTCCTAGACGAGATGGATCGAAATTATCTTATTTCATAATAGAATAAACCAATACGTTATTCATAAATTATTTAGTTCACGCATGACAAAATAAGGCGTAACAGGGGTTTCTCTTGAAGAAATTAGATTTAAATTATGATAATCATCATTAATAATTCTTCTAAAGGAAGGGGGACTGAGTTTAATTAGATATGACATTGGGTGTAGGTTCTAGGTAAAAGTGAGACTTCAGAAGGGAATAAATTCACAGTATACACTTCACCTTCAACTTGTTATATACATAAATAGAATGGACATACACAAGGAAAATCTGTGAGTATTCGGCTAGGTTAATGATTTACACAAGTATGTGAAGTATGCGTAGAACGTTTTATAGGAAATTAGAAGAGAGATTAACACTAGATCTTGGACACAGATCTACAAAAGGTATAATATGGTTTCTGAAGGATTAACGTATACACAACAATTTACGATTTTGGGCACAGATCTACAAAGGAATTAGCAATGAATATTCACATTATTTAACCTTACCTTCACAACAATAATCACAACGTAAGACACTCAGACACACTTAGGGTGAGTTTGGGGGGGTTGAGGTTTGAGAGCAAGTCTGGCCGACGTAGAGCGTAGGTTCGCCTGGACTAGACTTCTCACTATCAGGAATCCAACATCCAGACGTCAGAGGCAACACAACAGGGCTCGTTGTAGTCTCGAGGAGGAGGGGGAGGCAGTTACCACTTTTAGTTAGATGCTCCGGAATGTTCAGACTTAAGAACATTACCGAGGTGGAAGTGCTTGCTTCTCAACAATTTCATTGAGACTATGTTCAAGTATTTTCTTAGCTTTAACTTATAGTGACTCAATGTTAAAAGGATATAGTGAATCGTTGTGACATAAATAGTGAAGTAAATACTTGGCTTAAAAATACATGGTAGTTATCATTTGGTACCTAATAATTTAAAGTATTTTATTTAATACTCTGGTGGGAGTCACGAAGTATAGGAAGGACATAATAGCACTCTGGTAATTTTATTATAATTGAGGGTTATTGGTGATGCAGTGGATAACTCTGTTCTTCACTATGTTCCTGGGTTGATCCAGAGTTCTCCGTAATAGTACTGCACTGTAGATCCTAATATACCCACTTAGGTCGGTAGCACTCAGGTCTTTGATGCGGAACTTGCATAAGCATATGCTCGGTGTACTGCAAATCTGGCTGCTGGTCCAATGAAGGCTGGTGATTGGTGGAGAGGGTTTGAAAGCTGGATGGTGATTGGCTCAAACTCCCATTCTTTTGTAGGGGTGACTGACCTAGGTGACCCATCTTCCTGGTAGTTCACGACATTGCCCTACATCGCTATCCTCTATCCATAAAATACTACTCTTCCCACTACATATCATACATGTAACACCATACACTTACCTTATAAATATGGCAGTACAATTGTTACGAGCAAACCTGGTGGCCCCTCGGATATCCACCCCCGGCAGGGTTGGGTTATTGACACAGGGCCCTCCCGGTCGTCATCATGCGACTGTGTCAAGAGTATTGCAACGTCCCAAAGCTGCTTGTCAGTACAGCTATTTCTTTAGTAATATAAGGGGACTTCACTCTAACATCAATTCTGTACACCAATTTCTTCAAGCAGAATCCCCTACTCTCCTTTTTTTGACAGAGACTCAAGTAACATCCACATCTGACACATCTAGATTTAATTTTCCAGGTTATCAACTGCTCCAAAATTTCAGACCTAAAGGTGGTGTATGTTGCTTCGCAAAATCTGAAATTGCCCTGGAGGAGGTTACTAGTTTCAATTGTCCCTATTTTGATTATTCTATATACAAATTAATTTCTGCTGGTAAATTTAAATACATATGTTGCATCTACCGTTCCCCAAATACTCCTCCAGAGCAAAGTCTTTTTGATTCTCTGTCCTCACAACTCAGTGTCCTCAACTTAAATGCTTCTTCTGAAATCACTGTGTTGGGTGATTTTAATGTCCATAATGTTGAATGGCTCACTCATTCAGCCAGGACTGATGATGCTGGTCTTGAATGTGAGCTATTTGCAGACTCATTTAATCTCATTCAACTAGTCAACCAACCCACCCGTGTACCAGACAATCCTAATCATAATTCCCACCTACTGGACTTATTTTTAACAACCAATTCAGAAAATTATGATGTTACAGTGAGGTCCCCACTTGGATCTTCTGATCACTGTCTGATACAGGCCACCTGTCTATCACCTACCACACCCTCCCACTCTGAACCTGTTTTGGTGACTAAATGGCATTACGATAGGGCAGACTGGGAGGGTCTTCAAGGTTTCTTTATTGATGTTCCCTGGACCTCTTTCTTTTCTAATGATACACACTCCACCTTGAGCCACATACAAGATTTTGTAAAAATTGGAATGGAAACTTTTATTCCTCATCAAAAGTACAGTAAAAGATCTAATTCACCTAAATGGTTTGACCATAATTGTGCTAGAGTAACTGAACAAAAAGCAATAGCCTACAATGCATACACAAGATCAAAAACACATGAAGCCTTTAATTACTTTAGAAACATCAGAAATCATGCCAAAACTGTATTAAACCTAACTAAATCAAACTTTCTCCATAAGCAGGCAAATAAACTTCTAAATAATCCAAATGATAACAAAATATTTTGGTCTACTCTTAACTCATTCAAATCCAACTTCACTACTGCTTCATCCATTCCACCATTAACACCTTACGAGCGGCCTATGCGGTTTATTTATGTGTACCGCACAGCGGGGTGTTTTTAGCCAAAATAGGGCTGTTTACGTGATCATTTTCATGCCTAAATAAGACCCAGAACGTAAAACAAGTACCTATCCCTGAAAGGGCATAAACAGAGCTTTCGAATGACACCATAACGATCCTTGTATGATGGATAGTTTTCTTGCAATAACCGTGCAACGCGAGTGCAAAAAGCAGGTAATTCGGTACTTTCAGTACATAATTGAGTATGTAGCGAGTGAGAGAGGGAGGAGGGAGCTGAGATTTGTGTCAGTAGGTTCGCCGCGGTGGTCTGGAGCAGTCATACGCTCGCTAGTCTCCTGCCACCACTTGTCTCTCTCCTCTCTCAGCACATTACGTGCTGAAATTGCCACTCGAGTTATGTCGAGCGCCGCCACATAGTCCAGCTTTATTTAACTCGACTTATGTTGCTCGCCGCTAAATAAGGGTTAAAATCTCCGACTGGCAATCTTGTAAGTGACCCACGAGGTAAAGCTAACCTTCTTGCAGATATTTTCTCCACCAACTCAACCTTAGATGAAATAAATCAAGATGTCCCTGTACTTAATTTTAATTCACCTGAAATTCCCTCACTTAAGATCCACACCAGACATGTCAAAACTATTTTGCAGAATCTCTCAGTAGATAAGGCTCCTGGTCCAGATGAAATTCCTCCAATAGTACTTAAGAATTGCTCCTTGGTGCTCGCTCCTGTATTGGCAAAATTTTTCCGTCTGTGTACTCATACCTCATGCTTCCCAGTACCCTGGAAAGAAGCAAACATCCATCCAGTTCCTAAAAAAGGTGCCTCTTCAGATCCATCAAACTACAGACCAATAGCTATAACTTCCACTCTTGGCAAAGTTTTTGAAATTATATTAAATAATCACATAATTAAGCATCTGGAGAATAATAAATTAATCAGTGATAGGCAATATGGTTTTAGACGATGTCGATCAACTGCAGACATTCTTTGCCTTCTTACGCATCAAATCAACCAAGCTACAGACCAACATGGTGAAACACATACAATAGCACTGGATATATCAAAGGCATTTGATAGAGTCTGGCATCAATCCTTATTGTCGAAGATGTCACACTACGGCCTTGCATCATTAGTTCCACTAATTTCTTCTTATCTTCATAACAGAAAAATACGTGTAATGGTAGATGGCCTTTATTCTCAATTTCACTCAATAAATGCTGGTGTTCCCCAGGGATCAGTTTTGGCCCCAACTCTGTTCCTCATTCATATCAATGATCTCATATCTACCACTCATAATCCAATACATTCCTACGCAGATGACTCAACACTCCACAGTTCCTTCACATTTACCAATTCTTTCACCCAACCCGATCTTATAAATTCAAAATAAACACTGCAATTTCTCTGAACCGGGACCTTTCTAGAATTAATGAATGGGGACAAGAGAATCTAGTTTCCTTTAATGCACAGAAAACCAAGTACATTCAATTTTCTAACCGACAGAATCTCACTGACTCCCATATATTTTTTAATGATGTAAATATTCCCACTTCCCCTAGTATTGACATTCTCGGTGTAACATTAACTACTAACTTGAGCTGGACACATTATGTTAGAAGCATTGCTAAGAATGCCTCTAAAAAACTGGGACTCCTGTACAGAGTTCGAGAATTCTTCACTGACGAGCGGTTGGCCGTAATATATAAAAGTCATGTGCGCTCTCAGATGGATTACTGTTCACCTCTGTGGGGTGGAAGTGGAGTGGTTGCATTGAGGCAGTTGGACAAAATTCAAAATAAAGCTATTAGATTAATCAATAACCCTGCAATCACACAGGACCTTCCTACATTAGCCATACGAAGAAACGTTGCATCCCTTGCATTATTCTACAGATATTTTCACAGCAATTGTTCCGAGGAACTTGCTTCAATTGTGCCGCCTCTCCACATCTTTCCCCGTAGAACTAGGGCAGCTGAGAGCGCCCATGAATTTACACTTTCTCCTCCACAATGCAGAACTTCTGCTTATCAGAATTCATTTATCCCCAGAGCTACTACTCTTTGGAATTCACTTCCCTCGAATTGCTTTCCACAAACTTACAATCAACAAATGTTTAAATCCAGTTGTTACAAACATTTTATGAATGGAGGATGCCTTTAGGCACATGGACCTTTTTGTTTTATCTGTGTTTTTCCTTCCTCCGTTCATTGTCTCTTAAAAAAAAAAAAAAAAAAAAAAAAGTTAGAAAACGGGAATGACCTGGTAATATGGGGCACTCCTCTGTTTCTTGTTCTTCTGCATCATGAGAAACTAGTATGGACTTGCGTCTCTGCTGCTTGTTTCTTCTTTTCTCCTTCCTATTCACCTGTAGGCTAGCAATCCTACAGGTGTTACTCAACCCCATTCTATTCAACCCCGTCACTTCATATATATATATATACAGTATATAAAGATATAAAACAATTTTATTTTAGTTTCCTCCATAGACCTCCATCAAACTTATATAAACACTGGCCCAAGACCTACCTTCAAGATAAATTTGTACATTAATGTGTGTCAGATGTTGAATAGGGTGTGTTAATATAGGAATATGTTTGTATATCTCACTTGAAACGATGTATTAATGCTTAGATAGTGTTGATACCAATTATTGCTCAAAATATACTTGGTGCCGCGTCATCACTTATTTGGCCGACTGTACCATCGACACATAATGTACCAAAATAAATATTTCTTATGAATAATAAATAAGGGCAATTTAATTAATCTCCAATAGACTCACTCTCACTCTCTCTCTCACACACACACACACACATACACATACACACACACACTGTGAGATGGGTATCGTACTGGTCAACCTAAGCCTTCGGGTGAGACTGGTACCGTACAGATTAACCCTAAGCCTTCGTTTCCAGATGTCGCCAATTGGCTAAAATACAGACTACACACACATCCACAGCCATTCCAACGATACATAAACACAACATGCATTTCACGAAATACATTCTCAGTTAAGGAGGCACGATAATAATGAGCTTAGCTCGCATTTCGTGGATTCCCCTTGACGAACAAGCAAGTGAATTACACTCCCTCATTTATATAACTCTGTAGGTGTGTTTAAATCAGTCATGCAGGGAATTACATTTTTCACACCGTGTGTACAGTATGTGTGTGTGGTGAGAGGGAGGAGGGGTAGGTACTGATTAATGATCGCTCTCTCTCTCTCTATATATATATATATATATACATATATATATATATATATAATATATATATATATATATATTATATATATATATATATATATATATATCGGTATATAATATATATAATATATATATATATATATATATATATATATATATATACCGGTATATATATATATATATAATTTTATATATATATATACATATATATAAATATATATATTATATATATATTATCTAGTGGTTTGTGTTGACGGCTTTAATTCCTTCCTCAGCTACACATTTTAACAGATTATTCTGCTTATCATTAGACGATTTTAGACAGTTTAGGAAGGATCTGTGGGATTGATAAGGGTAACGAATATCGCAATTAATCCACTTACATCCATATACCCTTACTAATCTGAATAAAATCATCTAATAATAACCAGAAGCGGAGAGCACGCTCACGTGTGAATATGTTTGACCTGGGTTTGATCCCAGCCAAGGTGGACTATTTAGTGGGTGTGGTAGTACGTCTTAGCGTGTCTCACATGCTCGCACCTAGTCGGGGGACACCTCGACGACGTATACAGATTACAGACTAATAAACACACACAACAAAGCCATTCCAACAGCTTCCTCTATCTACAACACCCTTCTCTGCTATCTACACTTTCCCAGCCGTATGGCCCTAGAGCGTACTGTCTGATGGCGTAATGGCATTTCAAATGTAAGAGATAACAGTAAAGGCATGGTTAATCTAATTTTGAAAGGGTTAAGAGTAGCCGAAGTTAAATTAATAAACATTCGTGGCGCAATGCATATGTGTGTTGATTTTCGGTGTGAGCGTCCTGGGTTCGAATCCCCGGACTGCCACATGTGTTTGTTAATTTCATTAATGGAGTTTAGGAGTAAAGTTGGTTGGTGGAGATAACATAATAATTAAGGGGGTAGTACTCGCTGTTTATGGACCTCCTACTCCAACATGTTTAGCATATTTGTTTTGAGATTTTAAGACATTCATTCCATTAGTTTGTCGATTTTAAAAACTTTCGCCCCATTTCTTTGTCAACATTAAGACCTTTCGTGCCATTTAGAAGGAATCGGCCTTCGGCCGGGAAATTTTTCTTCTAGAAATGTATAAATTTATTATGAAAGGGGGTCTAGGCTTGAAGGAGGTCTAGCGAGGAAACCCAAAAATAAATATATAAATAAATACATAGACCAAAAACCAAGCACTACCCCCTTAAAGAGGTTCACTTGATTGGAACAAAGCCCAAATTTAACATTATCCATCGATCGATAACCCTACTGTTCGTGTCTTTAAAATAACCTCTAGGGGAGATGGGTCGTTTATCTGGTCCCCCATCTTACTCATGCTTAGCCCCATTTGTTTTCAGATTTTAAGACGTTCGTCCCATTACTTTGGCGATTTTAAGACCTGTCGCCCCATTTCTTTGTAAATATTAAGACTGTTCGTGTCATTCAGGTGTCGATTTTTTTCCTGGAGAGCGATAGCGAGCCTGTAATTTAAGAGGAACCGGTTTTGGCCGGGACATTTTCTATCTTAGGGGGTTTGTTTTTTAAGCTTGCTTGAGATCTAGGGAGGAAACTAAAACATAATTCAAAGATATAACAATAAGCAAATACATACGCCCATCCCCCCTTAAATACATACGCCCATCCCCCCTTAAATACATACGCCCATCCCCCCTTAAATACATACGCCCATCCCCCCTTAAATACATACGCCCATCCCCCCTTAAATACATACGCCCATCCCCCCTTAAATACATACGCCCATCCCGCCTCAATTAAATACATACGCCCATCCCCCCTTAAATACATACGCCCATCCCCCCTTAAATACATACGCCCATCCCCCCTTAAATACATACGCCCATCCCCCCTTAAATACATACGCCCATCCCCCCTTAAGATCATCCCTTTCGAGATTCAATGATGCTTTTCTTGTCTTAGAATCTTAACCCTTTCTTTACCGGCGACGTTTTTAAACTTTATTCAAGTTATATTTAGAGGATTTTGTGCAGTGTAAGAAGGATCTGTGGTAGTAAAAAGAGTTAAGGGAGATAGTTCCAAGCCTGTTAATGTTAATATTAAACAGAATAAACTGGTCAACTAGTAGCCAAAATATAGTTAATAAGACGTCGCCGGTACAGAAGGGGTTAAGGTGAGGTATTTAGTTTGTTCCCTAGACCTCCATCAACCTTAAAATTACACCCCGTCGAGTCCCTTTGAAGATAAATTTGTACATTTTTCGGTAGAAAAATGTCCCGGCCGAAGGCCGATTTCTCTTAAAGTACAGGCTCGCTATCGCTCGCCAGGATAAAATAGACACCTGAATTGCACGAAAGGTCTTAATATGGGGTGAAAGTTCTTAAAATCGCTAAACTAATGGGGCAAACGTTTTATAATATCAAAAGCAATGGGGCTAAACATGAGGGAGAAAGGGGTCAAGAAAAAAATCCCTCAAGTGGAGATCTCCCCTTAAGAAGTTTGTGTATGAGGTATGATAATCAATCTTCTTTTTTATAGTTATCATCGGACGTGATTACATTTATATTTCCGTCTTGATCATTAGGGTTTGTGGTGGTTCTTTCTCTCTCTCTCTCTCTCTCTCTCTCTCTCTCTCTCTCTCTCTCTCTCTCTCTCTCTCTCTCTTTGTTTTTTTGTCTTACTCTTTTTTTTTCTCTCGCTCTCTTCCCTAACTAATCGGGTTAAACATGAGGGAGAAGGTGTTCCATAAAAGACCCGCCTCTCACCTACTTAACTGCGTCCTTAGATTTTGATGATTGCATAATTAAGGGGGTACGATTAACTTTTTGGTCTATATATTTACTTATTTATTGATGGTTTCCTCGCTAGACTTCTACCAAACTTTAAAAACACCCCTTAGACCCCCCCCCCCCCTCCTCCTTTGATATATATTTGTACATTTTTCGCTAGAAAAATGTGCCGGCCGAAGGCAGGTTCCTCCTATTATTACAGACACGCTATCTCCAGCCAGGACAAAATCGACATCTAAATGGCACAAAAGGTCCTAAAATGTACAAAGAAATGGGGTGAAAGGTGTTAAAAACGCGAAACTAATGGGCCGAACATCTTACAATCTGAAAACTAATGGGGCTAAACACGAGGAAGAAGGTGGATCAGAAAAACGACCCATCTCCCCTTAATCAGAGAAATAAACAATGTAATACCTCTGTGCCTTCATGAACAAGACGTTGCCTGAAGGTAGGTGGAATTAACCCCTTCTATACCGGGGTAGTTTTTTACATTATATTCTGGCTATATTTAAACGGTTTTGTGCAGTTTAAGAAGGACCTGTGGTAGCAAAGAGGGTTAACTGAGGCAGTTCCAAGCCTGTTTATTACTGGAGGCCCTTTTTAAGCTGAAACAATCGTCCAATAGTAGCCACAATTAAGTTAACATTATTTCACCGGTCAAATACATCAATAAATATATAAAGCAAATTAATACAAATAATTTAATGGATTACAAACGCACACCCCACATTAAAAAACAATAAAAATCCAATAAAATACGTAAACAATTAAATATATAAATACAATAATAATAACATTAAATAATAGCAACGCACTACCTCCGCAAATCCCACGTCATTTAGAAGCCGTGAAGATCATTAATCACTATAAGGGGCGTTGTGGGATTAAGAGAGAACAAGAGAAGTAAATATTGTAAGTTATGATGGAGAGAGAGAGAGACAGAATTAAACCTTAGCACTACTCATTACCAGATACTCCTTTCTTAGAGATACATTTAGGCGATTTTGTGCAGATTAACCCCTTCTGTAACGGTGACGTCACTTTAACTATATTCTGTACTATTATTAGATGATTTTATTCAGTTTAAGAAAGGCCTCCAGCAAACAAGCTTCGAATTCTGTTACTTAACCCTCTTTACTACCACAGAATCACAGATCCTTCTTAAACTGCATAAAATCGTCTAAATATAGTTAGAATAGAATGTTTAAAACGTCGCCGGTATAAAAGGGGTTAAGAAGGATCTGTCGTGGTAAAAATGGTTAAGTGAGATAGTTCGAAGTTTGTTAATTGCTGGAGGCCTTTTTTATACTGAATAAAATCTTCTAATAGTACCCAGAGTATAATGGAAAGGACGTCACCGGTAGTGTAAGGGTTAACAAGAGTCGTGTAAGTTTCCATATATCACTACTTTGAAAACTGGGACCATTTTGTAAATATATTAATGAATACAAAATCAGAACAAATAATTATAATAACAATACAATTAATAATAATAATAATAATGATGATGATGATGATGATGATGATGATAATACTAATAATGATGATAATAGTAATAGTAATAATAATGATAATAATGATAATAACAATAATAATAACAGTGATAAATAATGTATAAATTAAATACAGAAATCAGTGAACTATAACCAACAGATAGCAATACCCCAGTGTGCAGGGTAAATATAGACACAATGCATGCTTCCAGACCAATAAATTCCTCTCGCTCGTTCCCAAAACAATTATAGGCATTGCAACATCAAACACCGACTCAATAGTTAAGGGGATAGTCACCGGATTTTTGGGCTATTAATGATTTTATTAATTTATTTCTTAGTTTTCTCGCTAGACCTCCATCAAGCTTAGAAATGCATCCCCTAGACCCCCCTTCAAGATAAATTTGTAAATTTTTCGGTAAAAAAAAATCCCGGCCGAAGGCCGATTTCTCTTAAAATTACAGGCTCGCTATCGCTCGCCAGGAAAAAAATCGACACCTAAATGGCACGAAAGGTCATATTGACAAAAATGGGGCGAAATGTCTTAACATTGACAAACTAGTGGAAGCAACGTCTTACAATCTCAAAATGAATATGCTAAACACGAGGGAGGAGGTCCAGAAAAAGCTAGTAGTACCCCCTAAAGGTAATCGTGCCATATAAAGTGAACCCTACCGGATGGTTACGTGTTCAACGACCGATAATTGTTGACAGGTTTAGCGCTTCGTTTAAGGGGGTACTACTCGCTTTTTCTAGGCCTCCTTCTCCTTTATGTTTAGCATATTAGTTTTGAGATTTTAAGACCTTCCTTCCATTAGTTTGTTGATTTTAAGACCTTTTGCCCTATTTCGTTGTAAATTTCAAGACCTTTCGTGCCATTTAAGGGGCGTTTTTTTCCTGGCGAGCAACAGCGAGCCTGTAATTTTAAGAGGTACCGGCGGGACATTTGTCTACCGAAAAATGTACAAATTTATCTTGAAGGGGGGTCTAGGGGGTCTTTTCTTAAGTTTGATGGAAGTCTAACGAGGAAACTAAAAAATAAATGAATACATGAATTAATAGCCCCCAAAACGGCTTTTAGAGGGATAGCGTTATTTGGGGTTTAAATTTATATTGACTATCTTTAGTGGTGAGCTGAGTGAGGGTTGGTGTCCTCTACTTCCCATAGCCATTTCTATATTTTTCTCTTTCTACATATCTGCATTTCAAGTGGCGTAGGGATGCGGCGACCCCAGGGTTTTTTTTTTTTTTTTTTTCTGTGTGGATGAGGGAGACAAAAGGCAAAACTGCCTGTAACTAAGTGCCTCCCCCAGAGTTGAAAGAGTGATAGGGCCAAAATCAAGGAATGCTCGATCCAAAATGTCTGGACACACGGAGTTTGAAACAATTTAAGTCATAGGATGAGGGAAAGACTATCCGGTGCAGATAGCCTCCTCTGTGGTGGAGGGGCAAGAATTTTCCCCCACTGCATTTTCCTGCGAAGCGTAAAAGACTGATGAAATGGGGTTGGGGTGAGGGGCTAAGAATCCTCCTCCTTGAAAAATAAAATACCTACTAAAAGAGACAGCAATAGGGGCGAGGGAACGCGTTTGTGGTCCTGGACCCTAAGGATAGGAGCTATAAATGTGCGTGGATGTGGAATGAATGAGAAGGGAGAGGACATTGGCAAGTTGTTTGAAAGAAGGTATGACGTGCTTGCGCTGAGTGAAACAAAGATGAAAGGAGAGGGTCAAGTGGATTTTAGAAATGTGAAAGGTAAATAGTCTGGAGTAGATGAGAGAGTCAGAGCGAAAGAGGGCATGGCTATTATTGTGAAGGTGGAGCTGAGAGAGTATATAACAGAGTGGAGAGGTGTTATCAAGGCTAATGTGGGTGTGAATGTGGTTTAAAGGTGATGGGGCGTCCGAAATTAAAATTAATTTATAATGTATTTAAAGAGATGTTTAGATCTCCAGTAATCAACCTGACTACTCCTTTGTCAAAACTAATCTTCAATATTAGAGAACAAATAAAAAATAGATATTGAATTGCGACCCCTTGCAACTAGTACTCACGTGAGGATGTGACGTACGCCCAGGCAAACATTTGGGAAGTAAACATCAGCAAGTATAGCAAAAATGGTGAATAGGTGTGCTGTTTTCGGGTGTAGCAACATCCCTGGACCAAACATAGCACTACACAAGTTTCCAAGTGATCCATACCATTGTAACAAATGGGTGAAGTTTATACAAAGAACCAGAGTGTGGGAGGCAAAGCCCAAAACAAGCTTCATATGCAATGGACATTTTCGTGATGAATGCTTTGACAATAAAGTGCAGTGGAGTATGGGTATGGCTAGATGCACCCGCTGATTGCCTATACGGACTGGGGTCTTGTCACGCCCAGTAAAAAAATCGTAGCAGCGAAACGACTGCACCTATAACTTTCATATTTCTACCACACCTTACCCTTCTGGCGTCTTGCTACCACCACCCCAACCCCCTCCCCCAATCCACTCGCCGACCATGGGTCGCCGCATCAGGCCATCACAAAGGAAAACAAGGAAAATATGTGGCGGCGAAACGACTGCACCAATTGGTTCCATATTTGTGTGACAAGTCCCCTACCCTCCTGTCTTCCCCCCACCACAACCCCAACTTCCTCCCACCACCCACTTCCAGCCTATCCGTAGATCATCACATAAACAAATGCAAATCCGTGGTGGCGAAACTACCTCACCAATCGGCTCCATATTTGTAACAAGAGTCAATTACCCTTCTACCTTCCCCCCACCATCCCCCAAAACACCCTCCCACCCATACGTGCTTGCCAATTTCAGGAGTCAGGAGAGTGGATAATATGGGCTAACTTAAGCCTAGCCTAAATTATACAGTCAGTGTCGATGGATATAGGCCTAACCTAGGCTAAAACAAATTATTGGCTGAAATTCAACTACTAGCAACTAGGCTTTAACAAAAAAAAAAAAAAAAAAAAAATCGATCGCCGCGGTTTAAGTTCCCGTCTATTTTTACGGCGATTTTTTCTGTTATTTGCACCCTGTTGGCAATGTATATGATGATGACAATAAGTCATGGAGGCGTGAGGGGCGGGCTTTCATTATTGTATCCAAATGCAGTCAAAATAGACGGGGACATGATCGCTAGCGTCCGCCGCGGCTCCGAGTAGTGTAAACAAGGCGGGCGGTAATCACAGCTGCTTCTCCCTCCTCTCCTGCTTCTGGATCTCGTCCTACAGGTTCATACATATAAGCCTGGACACCATCAATATTCATCACTTGAGGTTCTTTGCCATAATCACGGTTATCACCCTCAGTATTGGCAAACGAATCGGAACTACTGTCACTATCCTCCATTTCCACCTGTCAGAAGAGCTTGTTGTGTTTCTGGGCATACGTCATCAGAGCGCTTAAACTCCGAATCCAGAAAAGAGTCACCCATATCCTATTTTGGCCATTATATAAATAATTAAGCCATTGTAGCAGAAAATATTGCACCAAAAGCTATAGTGCACACTGCCGGTAATGATTGTGGAGGAAAATAATAGCATGCACACCCACCTTTAAGGGAGAAAGGTGGGTATTTGTGAGTGCATATGGGCTAGGAAGTGAAAGGACGATGGAGGATTTTGGGAAGATAAGATGAATTGATTACAAGTGTTTGAGGAATATGATAATGTGATAGGTTTACGGGACTAGAATGTTAGGGTAGACGATACATCTGTTAAGGGAGTGATAGGTAGTTTTGGTTTGGTGTAAACGAGTGGAGAAAGAATTAATAATATATGTGGAAACTGTAGAATGAGTAGGAAATACGTTCTTCAAAAAGAGACGTATACACAAGTATAAATGACATAGACTTGTGAGGGGAGATATTATAGAGAAGGTGTTAATGGATTATGTGTTGGTAACAAGGGAAAAATTGTGTAGACTGCTGGATGTGAATGTGCTGAGGTGAGGCTGAGAGTATGTCTGATCATTATCTTGTGGAGGGAAAGCTGAGAGTGAGGATTTTACAGGAGAATGTCAGACAAATGAGAAGTATGAGAGGTAATAAAAGTTAGTTAGAGAAAAAATACAAAGGAGAGGGAGTACCAGGAGAGGCTAAATACGAAATGGATGGAAGTGAGAGAGAGATCCTTCCTAAACCGAATAAAATCGTCTTATAATTGTCAGAATAAAATTAAAAAGACGTCGCCGGTACAGAGTAAATGAAGGAAACATTGACTCGGGCATGAGCTTAAAAGGAATATTTCAAAATATTTCATCCTTGTGTCAGAATTGTTCAATAAGTTTTATACCACTTCTGGCGATTGTAGGCTACTCCATAAGGCGTTCTCTTGATATTTTGCAAACAGTTATATAGGCAGAAAGACATACGTACAGTCATGCATACACGTGTACATACTAATGATTGGTATAAACCACTGACAGACAGACGCACATTCATAGGCAGACAGACAAAGCAAACTTAAGCTAGGCTGACATGCATACAGACACGCAGACATGGTTAGAGAGACGGACGAAACGTACAAGACATTGTACATATATGCAAGAAATCGGACTAGTGTAATAAATGTGAAAAGCAAGACAATATATCAATTGTACAGTCGGCCAAATAAGTGATGTCTCGTCACCAAAAATATTTTGATTAATAATTGGTATCAGCAATATAATAAACTGATATATTTTCGAGTGAGATATACAAACTTGCTCCGACACTTACCCACCCTATGCAACATCTGACAGACATTAATACAGCATAGAGCGAGCCAAACGTACGGACAGCTGAGACATGACTTATTACACTAATACTTAGTCAAAGAAGTTTCTGCACCCCTACGCTGTGTACAGCTCGATAGGGTTGGTACCTCTGCCTGCAACTGTATCCATGTGTCAGAGAGGATCCTCTCTGACACATGGATATAGTTGCCAACCCTACCGAGCTGTACACACATATGATCAGCATAGGGGTGCAGATACTTCTTTGACCAAGTTTACTTCTATACAGTGACACACGTATGTGCAGAGTAAATGTAATTATTCTCTCATGCGACCCCTGGTAACTGAGGGATCAATATTTTTGCCGAATGTCGCTGGCAAGCTTGATAGGCTTTCGAGATATATTTTCTATAAACACGCATCCAAACAGAACAAGGAGGAGCTTATTCCACTTCTCTAGAGGTCGTAGTAATATATAACATAGCTACATATGCTTAGTGGAAAGACGAATACAAGATCGAAGGAGAATGGGATGCTAGCAGGTTGTATCCTGCTCTCGTAAGTGAGGAATATCCCTCAGTATCCTAAAACAAACCAGCCTCAAATATTTCCACTCAAACCTCTCATAATTTATCAAAAACCTAGTGGATATAATATGTGAATACTAAAATACGCTAATTACATGCGATAACCGATAAACAATAAAGCCACGATGCAACCCGGAATCATAGAAAACGTAAGTGTGTTATGACAGTGGCGACGTGTGTGTGCAGCCGATGTGTTTACAATCCGTATTTCCCGCATTATTCATCTCTCCGGGATACTTCTGCTCGCCAAGTGTACTCCGCTGTGTGTCAAAGTGCCCAGGATGCCCCAGACGTCATTAGCGATCGTGTACACTTCGTATTTCAGATGAATTAGGGGAGGGAGAGGTGGTGGGAGAGGCTAGCAGGTGTAGGCCAAGGAAAAGGAGGTACGGTTGATCATATTTCTACCGTTTTTATGCTATTTACTCAACCATACCTTGGTTATTATTAGGTCTATTATCCCTGTGTCTATTTGTATGACTATTTTGTGTATTAGAGGTGGTTATTTATGCTGTTTTGGTTAGTGAAAAAGATGTTTAGTGTAATTTATAAGATTGCCTGGAGATGACTATGCAGGCTTGCCAACATGAACGCTGGGTATGGCTTCTGTCATTATTTACTGTATTATCTCATGTACCTATATTCTAACCATGTAGTTTAAAATATCTATGCAGCTTCTTTCTTTAATAGTGGGACAGGTGAGATATTATTAGGCGTAAGGCTGATCTTGCTTGCTTTTTTTTTCTTTTTTTTCCCAACCAACTTTACTTCTAAACTCAATTAATGAAATCAGCAAATACATGTGGCACTCCAAGGACTCGAACCTAGGATACTCACACCGAAATTCCGCGCATTTATGCATTACGTTATCAAGACAGAAATGAACTCCCAGGCATATGATACCAACCTCTGGAACGCGTGGTAGGGCAGGCATACCAACCTCTGGAACGCGTGGTAGGGCAGGCATACCAACCTCCGGACGCATGGTAGGACTCGCGTTATCGTATTATGTACGGTTATTTTTCAGCCTATTGCTCTATATTATTCTGCGTGCAGGTATACAAACTATACAATACTTTAAGTGTGATTATGTATGCTCATTTTGGCGTCGATGAAATGTTTTTGAGAGAAGTTAATGGTGGAAGATGAACTCACAGGTTTGCCAACTCCTCGGATACGTGGTAGGTGTCGCGTCATTCTTTGCGTTATTTCCTCATATCCGTCAAACCGGAGTAATTTTGTATGAAGACTTGAATGAATATGAGAAAGAATACAAGATAATGATCGTGAAATAGCGTGTTTTAGTGCATTATATCACTTGCACAGACATAATTTGAACCATATACCATAATTTGATCTTTACCTGCACAATAATAAAGACTAAAAAGAATGAAATCGACTTCCGTTTTGACACCCTGTCGCAGCAGCGGAGGCTCGTATTCTCGGCTCATTACTCGGTTTATTAAGGTGTGAGCTGATATATTAACTATTAACCCTTACATTATCGGCGACGTATTTTTTTATTTATTTCAGCTGCATTTATACTTTTAAGCAGCTTAGGAAGGATATATGGTAGCTATAGTTTGAGATAGTCGGTAATCTTTTAACGGGTAGACATCCTTCCTAAGCTAATACAATCATCTACTAGTTGCCAGAATATAATGAAAAGGATGTCACCGATACTGAATGGGTTAAAGATAACTTAAGTTTGTTTAGGTTGTGAAAATATTCATTGGTAATATCCATTGGTAATGATATGAAATAGAAATGATAAGAGGGTGTTATTAAGTTTGCAACTTGCCAACTTATATAGGCTACAGGCTTGCCATTTTCATATATGATATACAGTAAGTACGGTGCACTCAGTCGTAAAAGAAGGGTACCCCCCTGAACGAGAGATCTAATGCCTATCGCTATTTAGTTCTGAACCATCAACGTCACGAAAAGGAGTGGCGACTGCGGATTGTGGAAGGGAGTAAGGATTTATATGCACGAAGCAATACCGGTACTTCGGTTCACATTGAAAATTGTTGACAATTATCTCTCTCTCTCTCTAAAAAATATATAGGTTATGTATGAGTAGTACACAATATTTATCAATTTCATTCTTTACTATGAGTTTTGTAGTATTAATTTTATCATTCTGCTAGGGACCTTGTTTCTCCAACTAAATTCCATGCCGACCCAAGGTCAAGGTGGGTGATGAGAGAGCCTTCTATTTTGCTGTCTTTACCTTCCATTTTGTAGCAAATCCCATGTTAGAAGTAAGTACGGATTGTCTAGTAGGGACCGCATGGTCTGTGCAGTCTGCGTATCTATGTTACTATATAACTATTAGGTAACTCTCATATCCATATCTATCTATCTACATATATTATTTAATTTATCGAGATATATACTAAATACATTCAGTTCTCTAATAAACATATCCCACCTGAATCCTACGTAACTTTCAATAATACAAATATTGCCGATTTCGAGTACTGTAGTGATATTTTTGGAGTATGCCAACCTCAGTTGGACATCTTATGTCAGATCTATTCCATATGTCTCAAAGAGACATGGAAAGGACGTCCTTTCAGAGTTCGTGAATTCTGTAGATCTATTGACGAGCAATTAGGCTAACCGTAATCTATAAAAGTCATGTGTATTCTCATGTAGCATATTGTTCACATCTTTGAAGTAGTTGTTGAGAGGTGGTATTAAGGTAAAAAGAGGAAGAGAGAGAGAGAGAGAGAGAGTGAGTAACACAGAGTTACACAGATACTTAGACCACACAGACCTTACGGTCCCTACTAGGTGGTCCAGTCTTAATACCACTATGCAGGGACAGCTTATAGTAGAATAATAGGATAGCAAAGTAGAAGGCTCTCCCCCAACGCTCCGCTCTCTCCGGCTAAAAAGCCATGCAGAGAGAGAGAGAGAGTTAGCAAAACGATTTTCAATATGAAGTGAAGCATTGCTTCGTTCATACTTCTCCCTACTCCCTCCCAGTCTGCAGTGCCAGTCGCCACCCACTTTCTTGAATTAGATGGTTCAGGACCAATGTTACCACAACTAAATAGGGGAGGTGTGACAGAGTGGTCTTGCCACTGGACTGGTAATCCAATGGACCCGGGTTCGAATCCCACTATGTCAATGGGAAGATATTATTGGGATGGAATTTGTGCTGTACCTAGTATCAGTGCATTACCACAGCACATCGAAATTCCAAAAAAATACCCTCATTGTTCCCTGATTAAATAGTATTGTATGAATATTCCCATATTCAGAAATATGCTACAGGGGGGCAATGCCTAGTGAGTTAATTGCTCAATAGGTGGCATTCTTAGAGTGAGGGTCCGAGTCTGAGGGTGAGACTGTGAAGCACAGAGGCGAGGCGGCTTCAGAGATGGAATTGCTTCGAGCCGTGAATCTTTGCATGTTTCACTCCCTAGACTGGAGCAAGACCTCACCGGCCTCCCCATGTTCAAGTGTCAAGGCTATCTGCCTATGCCCGAGAGGAAGTAGTTGGAATATTAAAAAAAAAAAAAAAAAAAAAAAACGTGAGGCATTAGATCTCTTGCTCAGGGGGGTACCCTTCTTTTATGAATGGGTGTACCAGGTGCATATTTCCGAAGTCGAGACTAGTATATATCATTGGGGAAATTAGGACTAATCAGAGGCCGCAGTGGCAGTGACGTCACCCACAAGGGGAGGAGCCAGTCTGTCTGTCTCTCTCTCTCTCTCTCTCTGGGTGAGGAGCCTGCCTGCCTCTCTTTGGTTTCTCTCTCTCTCTGGTAAATAGAAGAAGTAAGTCACCTAGTATAACAAGTTATTTCAAATATTAACTACATTAAGGATACATTATGATTGTGCTATGTTCTGGTTATGAGTAAATAAGAGTAGCCTACCGTATTACGCGTATTGCACAACTATGGACAGAAATTCCTTGACAATTTTAGAAGGCACAATATTATTTCACTGGCGAACTATATTGATTCCTGTGACACTTAAGCAGTTAACCTGTGCTGATAATTTCAAGAAGGAACTTAAGTCACTCGTATATCTAAAGGGTTATATATACAGTATATACATAGCCTATACATTACTTTATTTTAAATGTCATTAACACATTAACATTATCAGATAGTACAAAATATATTAAGCATCAAATGTTATGAAATAGTTAATGGTTTAAGTGCATAAGGTAGAGCCAAAGGCTAATTAGTAGGCTATATAATTATACGATACGTGTTAGTGAGTTGGGCCTAGGCCTATAGGCTACTTAGGCCTTATAATTAGGGTTGGGTGTGAAGGGGATCTGCCTTGTGTGAGCCAATCGACTTTCTGTAGACTCCCATTTTCTTTTATTCTTATGTATGACAGCTATTTCTATATTTTTCTAAATATTACTTTTATTGTAGTCGATATGTTATGATGTGACAATGTTAATGAATATTTATATAAGTACAGTAGTGGTTAGGGCTACTTGAACACCTCTTAACCCCATTATATCCAGGGCGGTACAATTTTGTACCGCCCTCGGTACTTTAAGCCAATATAATATGTCATTTTTAAATAAAGCACAATGTTACAAATAATCCTGATCAAGACACTGGGAACACAACAAATAATGATTTTAAGCAAAAAAACAATGAGTTCAATCAGCCTGTTCTCTAATATTAACGATTTTTATCGTGAAAGGCGCTGAACATAAAAAAACCATACGATATGAAGTGAGACATTTGGCATAAAGGTTATACTCACCTGTAAGGTTGGACTGTGATTCCAGATGTACGATGAGATATAATTGTGAATTTTGTTATTCCCTCCATATCAATCTATCACTTTCTCTCCTATCAGTGATCTTTACTTATTCCCTTAGTCTATGTCTCGATTCAGCCATCCCCAGCTATGGGGTATGTGCCTGAGTGTATACATACATACATACATACATCCATACATACAGACATACATTTGTAGGCCTACATACATAATATTATGGAATGAGATCATTACATATGCGGAGAGAGAGAGTGAAAAGTGACCATTTATAGTTTATTTACGTTGTGCATGAATGTAAATTTAAATGATAATGATAAATAAAACAGGAACTATTTGAAACAATTTAACTGTCTAAGGAGAACTGGCAACACCCTCCTCCTCAAATCTTGGGACGAAAGATGCCAGAATCGCAACATTTTCATTGTTTACTCATTGCTTTTGAAGTAAAACCATAATTAATGGTAATAACATATTGTACTCTGGATGCTTATTTAATCTAGACAGAAACTATGCGAATAAATATTGATAACTTGTTATACTAGGTGACTTACTTCTTCTATTTACCAGAGAGAGAGAGATAAACAAACGAGAGGCAGGCAGGCTCCTCACCCAGAGAGAGAGAGATACAGACAGACTGGCTCCTCCCCTTGTGGGTGACGTCACTGCCACTCGGCCTCTGATTGGTCCTAATTTCCCCTATGATATATACTAGTCTCGACTTCGGAAATATGCGTACCGGGTACCGTATTTATAGATGAACTCGCAGGCTTGCCAACTTAAGGGGGTATCACACTAGGCCAATTTTCGCCCTTCTACCGCAAACAAACGGAGCTACCGCCCTTCTCCGACACAAATATCGCTGTTCGACAGAGCTAGGATGCAGCCCGCACTGGGTGGGAAGCAACAGTTTTTTTACGGAGGTAAATTGTCAGCCTCAATACGGCTCGCATTTAATCTCAATGCTATCTCAAGTTTATGATGTCGAAATATATATTTTGCTACACAATTGTGTTTGATTGTGAGAAGGGCTGCGGATAGACATAAACTAGGTGAATTAATGCTAAAATAGCTAGCCTACACCACTTGCATAAATAACCACTGTAATTCCTACACCACAGCGATTGGTATAAATCAAAAGTATTTCCTCATATATACTCCAAATATATAAAATAATAACGCAAACGTGTAGATTGAGTCATATTGCGATATAATTGTCGATATAAATCTAGATTACTCTAAATTATAGGTGAAACAACAAAATATAACGATCGTTTAGTGCCGCGGTAACGACAGGGGCGCCGTCAGGCTGTATATATTGCGAAAACTTCCTTGTAGCTACTTATATAAGGTTCAAACGCAAAACATAGCAACATTAGCGTATAGATTGGGTCCTATTACATTGCATTTGTCAATATCAATCCATATTATTCTAGTTTATGTGAAATACCACAATATAATGATCGCTTAACCGTGGTAAAGCCAGTGGGTAAAGCCTGTACGTGTGTGATAGGAGTTGCCTGCGCTACTAGCTGAAAACAGAGATCGGAGAAGGGCGACAATTTGGCCCAGTGTGATACCCGCTTTATATGCGTGAATACCACCCTCCTGTCATTTCTATTTCGTGTCATTGACTCCTTTCTTCTTGGTTCATGACTCGTTTCTCTTAGCACCTACATCACCGTAGATGTCAAACCTGAGCAATATTGTTTGAATTAATTTCAGAAGGCATACAGGAAAATTAACATGAAATAGCATTGCTTTACCATTTGATACATTCCAAAGACATAATTTGAACTATAAACCACAATATTATCTTGGCATATTCAATATTGAAGACTAAGAGAAAGGACTTGCCTTTCGTTTGACACCCTGATACTGTTACTGTCGTACAGTTGGTCAAAGTTCCAGCTGACCCACCCTCGCTCTGGGGCTCGCAGAATTAGCTGGCAATACTGGTGTAGTAAAGAGGCGTGTCTTACAGGGATTGTGATTAGTAGATCTGATTTCGGCTATATCAGTGTCAGAACATATATTAACCTAGGCAAAGGAAATATATCAATAGTAAAATTGCATATAGCGCTATTTATAATCATGAAATATCTCCAAAATGTCATTGATCTACCGGTACTTAATTAATTGACACAATAATGGCTGTTGGTATCCTTGATTCAGAGATACCATCAGCCATTATTGTGTCATTATAGTTTCGCAAGTTTCGCCCATCAGAAAGTTCGCCCACCCAACAGAACATTGACAAACGAGCGAACGGGATATTATTCAATTACGTTCATTTCTAAACACTACTTAGTGTACGGTATACTATGTATGACATTGCTAATATATAACAGCATGTGTGCTTGTTTTTGTGCGTCTGTGTATAGCCTAATTGTTAGATTGTTGGTTTGTTTGCAAGGTTTAAGGTAGGAGTGAAGCTACATGTTCGTGGTTTGGGGTGTTCTTGTCATTTTATTTTAATTGAACTTCCCGTGTGTGTGCTTGTTTGTTTGCGTCTGTGTATCGTTCTATTTTTGGTTTGTTTGCAAGGTTTACAGTATGAATGAAGCATATATGTTCGGGGTTTTGAGGGTTCTAGTCAATATCATTTTTGGTTTAATTAGACTCAAACCTTTCCATTCCACATAGTTTTGTTTTATATAAGTTCGTTTGCCTTTGTATTGTTCAATTTCTGGTTTAGTTTCTAACATTAAGGGTACTTCACACAGTCAGGAATGCGAGCTAGAATCACTAGGAGTAGCTGAAAATTCGGATTCCTGAGCCTCTTCGAGGTGAAAATCGATACTCCTAGTGACTCTAGCGATATCCTAGTGATTCCTGTTAGACTCCCATTGACTCCAAACCAGTCCCGGCCGATTGGCCCTGTCCGACAAAATGTTCACCGTGTTTAAGGTTCTCGCCGCGAATCGGACACTCCCAGTGATTCCGCAGTGATTCCCCAGTGAGTCCTGGTGATTCTGGTGAGAACTGAAACTGAAACCGAAAGCTGTCCGCGAATCAGATACGAAACACCGAGAATCACCAGGACTCACTGGGAGTCACTGGGGAATCACTGGGGATCACTGGGAATCAACTGGGAGTCACTGGGAAAGGTCCGATTCGTGGCGAGAACTTTAAACACGGTGAACATTTTGTCGGACAGAGCCAATTGGCCGTGAGTGGTTTGGAGTCACTGGGTGTCTAACAGGAATCACTAGGATATCGCTAGAGTCACTAGGAGTCATCAAATTTTTACCGTGAATATGCCCAGGAATCCGAATTTTCAGCTACTCCTAGTGATTCTAGCTCGCATTCCTGACTGTGTGAAGTACCCTTTAATAAATATATTATTCATATAAACCTGTAATACTTCTCACGTGAAAGTATAATATACAGTATACAGGTAGTTAACTTTTCTTGGTCAAACATTATAAATAGGCCTAGTATTAACCTGTGAAAGTATAATTTCCCACAAGACATTGTATTCACCAAGTGATTGTGTGTAGAGAAGGAAATTACGGTAGATGAGGTAATTAATAATGTGAACAATGTATGGTCAATGTTACAAGACCCTACTTGTAGTCTACAAGTAGTATACAAGTAGTCTACAAGTTCTGCAACTCCCCTTACCTAACATAACGAGAATGGTGGATACGTATTTGTATGTGTTTTGAAATGTCAAGTTCGTTTGGTGGTGGACAGTGGAGTTTGGATTACTACTTCGAGGGGCGTTGTAGTCGCCGGGGTAAACTTTGAGCCAGCGTAATCATGGCTTGGTTGTTTAGGGGCCGTTGTAGTCGCCGGTTAATAAACTAGAAGTTCTGCAACTTCCCTGACCTAAGCTAAGCAAACTAAGACAACCTATAAGTGTTACCTATATTAGGTAATCGTATCAAATATTACAGAACTTGGTAACGAATGAAAAGAAGAAGGTGGGAAGGATAAACTATCCACTATTTAGACAATAGTTTAAATATATTTGTTTCGTAAAGTATAGTAAGCATTGATATCATAACCTTACGGTACATAATAATACAGACTTATCGTATTATATTAATGTCTGTAATGATGTATGAATACAGTCATAATACTTAATGATGATATTAGAGGACTGTAGTTATAGCCTACAAGAGACATACTTGAGGAAAAATTAATTTCAATTATAGGGTCAAACACACAATGGGGGCCATGCCTGGCATACTCGCATCTCATTCCTAACAAATCCCATTGATGCTCGGTGACTCCCAGTGACTCCTATCTAATTCCCAGTTATTCCTATATTACTCCTATCGACTCGTATATTACAGTAATTCGAAATTTTAAAATTTTCAATAACTCGCACTTCATTCCTGGTTTTATCCAGGTGATCCCCAGTGATTCCCAGTGATTCGCAGGTAGACTCCCACTGGTTCCTACGGTGTTGTGAGTCCACGGGGAATTGCAGACATTCGCAGTGTATTCCTAGGAATCACCAGGAATCATTACTCCTAGTGATTCTAGCTCGCATTCCTGACTGTGTGAAGTACCCCTTAGATCTCGCTATGGACAAGCTAGCACCTCAGCTCTGTATTGAATGTAATGAGGAGGTCCGTCCTCTACAACATCGGGTAGAATGTGATGTTTTGTGGAAAATATATATCCCCCAGCGACATAGTCTGTCTTCATGAGATCCATCCGTACTAACAACGACGTCGAAGGCTATCATCGTCGCATAAATTCGCTAATCCACCATCACAATCTTCCATTTTGTCAAATGGTCTCATTTCTTCATGGCGAAGCACAACTAGTTTCCATCCAGGCACAGTTTGTTTCTGATGACAAAGTTGCTAGAATCCAGCGGACGAAGTTCAACACCTCACAAGCCAAAATCTTCTCCCTTTGGGACCAGTTCAGAGATGGACAGCTCACTGCCAAGGAGCTCCTGTCCCAAATCAGCAAAGTCTACCAGCCAGTCACCCGCTTTTAAATTGTAATAACAAAACAACACCCATGGCCCCCCTTCAAAGTTTTTTGTTTTCCTACCATTCATCTATACATTAGGCTACCATAGCGCAGTTGGAATATATGTACATGCTCAGATTAATATGCAGGAATAGAAACTGCATAATAAATAGTAGGCTTGTCCATATTTCTTTAATTGTCTTGATAGCGTAATGCATAGTGCGCGGTATTTCGATGTGAGTATCCTGGGTTCGAGTCCTCGGAGTGCCACATGTATTTTTTTATTTCATTAATTGAGTTTAGATGTGAAGTTGGTTGGTGTAAAAAACATAATAATTATTATTATTAATATTTCTTAGCTTGGTGGAGGTCGAGGGAGGAAACCAAACTAAAATATATAAATTATATATGCATATATATATATATATACAGTATACCGGTATATATATATATATATATATATATTATATATATATATATATATATATATATATATTCTGACATACGGAGCCCTGTATGTTTATTTAAGAGTTAGAATTAAGAGTTGAAGGAGTGCCAAATTACCCAGGCGGCGAAGCAGACCAGCGAGCGAACCAGCGAGTGGGAAACCAGCTCGTCCGCATACCAGCAAACAAGCCTTCACACCTGCGTGCGTTATAGGGGACCCTGCAAACTACTTCGATGACCCGACGCTATGACGATGATGGACGCCAGGAGACTCCATTGGACCACGTACCTCTTACGCAACTAGAGGAGCTGTGATTGGGGCGCGCACCATCCTCTGCCTCCTGATTCGTTCCTACACCATCATTGCATAGTACGGTATATAAGACCCGAGTAGTGGGCATTCAAATCAGTCTCATTTGGAGTTGGGAAGGTGAACTTGCAGCTGGAGGAAGACGGGGTGAAGTGTTATAATGGGATTGTGACTGTCAGTTAGATTATATAAGTGTGTGTTAAGTGTGTTCGGTGTAAACACTTACGTTATGTTGGTTAGTGAGATATGTGATTGGAAATTAACGTTAACGCTACTATTATGTACTTAACTATTTTAGTTGACTGACTTGTGAACTAAAGCAACTCTTTAAGTAATTGGGTTATGATAAAAGTAATACTATTGTTTTATATTAAGACTTACGAGTTCTTTCATTTGCTTACATTGTTGGTAAGAACAAGAACGGTGATACTATTATCTCTTATTAGTAATATTGCCTTAGACTAACATGGCTGTTTTAATGTTACTTCTAGTGATTTCCTAAGCTGAAGAAAATTCTTTTAGTTTCAAAATATTATTTTTGCTTTTCATATTATTTGAGTGAGACCTGAATCGAATCTATGAAGCGATCCTGTAACTTAATTTACTCATAATCAAACCTCAATGTTACGTGGTTAAGAAATACATTTAACTAATTATTAAATATATATCTAACTTTTTATGTGACTTTGATATTAATCCTGATAATAATAATATAATACTATTAACGTAAGACAAGAACCAAGAATAATAACTACATTAAATATAAATAAAAGGACATATAAGAAAACTAGCTATTCATTTAAAAAAGGGTAAGAGACAGAAATATTCTTACCTAAATATTTATCTTTCAAGACTTGATATATAATTAATAGTCCTTCTTTAGATATAACTTATTCGGTTCATAACCATAGCCTACTAAGCTTCGGTTAAATAATAATTCTTTATAAATACTACATGACTTTAATTAGTTTCAGTATTTTTCATAATTAAAGAGTATCAGTCAATAAAGGATACCAAGTCCTAAGATCCAAAAGGAAAGGAAGCAACAACAGTAAATAATTTTATTAGATTTTACTTTTGTTTTGCCTTCAGCTGACTGATACCTTAATATATATCTCTGTGCTATCTAGATTCATCAAGTTAACCACTTGAGGATCAAGATACGTAACAATATATATATACTGTATATGTATAATATGAGATAAAAATAATCTCCCCTCAATGATCACCAACGTTGTCCGGCGAAGTCTTATTAGTTTTGACTGTGCATCAATAAATCCAAGTTAATATGTCGGCTGTTTGATGTAACGTGGGGCGAGTCTGTTCAACGCAACCCGGTTCTGGTCTGTGGTGTATTTGGTAGACTTTACCCTGTTCCAGATATGTAGGCCAGAAATCCTGACCCACTCAGAGTATATAAGTACTGGGTATTTAGTAGCTCACGTGTATTTGCGAGATATACTATATATAGATGGATATAACACAGATCCTTCTCAAACTGCACAACATAGTCCGAATAGTGAGATAATTGCAAGCCTGTTAATTGCTGGAGGCCCTTTTTACACTGACTAGTACACACACACACACATATATATATTTATATATATATATATATATATATATATATATATATATATATATATATATATATATATATATTGATTATGTGTATATCCCATCAATAATCCGTGTGTCATCAACTAAAATAGAATGTTAGAAGTTTATATTAGCCTGATCCACCCATGACTTTATGGTTGGTTAACCTTTGGTGATATGAAAGGATAGATCAGTGATGTGGTTGGTCAATTATTGTGAGCATTAATATATCTATTTTACTTAGTGTTAGAGGTTCTATCGTACATGTTTGCATTTCATTATTTTAAGGGGGTAAGGGTTTATTTATTGGTCAAGATATGTATGTATTCATTATTTTTTTAGTTTCCTCCATAGACCTCCATCAAACTTAAATAAACATTCCCAATATCCCCTTTCTCGATAAATGTTTACATTTTTCGGTAGCAAAGGGTCCCAGCCGAAGGCCGGTTTCTCAGAATTTACAGGCTCGATATCGCTCGCCAGGAAAACATCGACACCTAAATGTGACGAAAGGTCTAAATATTGGCAAAGATATGTGGTGACAGACCTTAAAATCGCCAAACTAATGGGTCGAATGTCTTAGATTCTTAGAATATCAAAACTAATGTGGCTAAGCATGAGGGAGAAGAGGGGGGGTGGGGGGGTGGGGTGGGGGGGGGTCGGGGGGGGGGGGGGGAGGGGTGGGGGTGGTGGTGGGGGGGGGGGGGGGTGGGTGGGGGGCGTTTGGGGGGGGGGGGGGGGTGGGGGGGGGGAGAGGCAGAAGTACAACCATAATATAATGAGTTTGATATATCTACTTCGTTATATTTCATTGTGTATATTAACCCCTTCTGTACCGGCGACGTCTTTTTTATTTGATTTCAGCTACCGGTACATTTAGATGATTTTATGAAACTTTGGAAGGATCTAAGGTAGCTAAAAGGATTAATTGAGATAGTCTGTCGCCTTTTAATGGGTAGACGTCCTTCCTAAGCTGAACATAATCGTCTAACAGTTGCCAGAATACATTGAAAAGGACGTCACCGGTAATGAAGGGGTTAATGATTCTCTCTTAATTTGTAATAAACAATTATGTTTTTCTTTCCAGGTACGTGTCTGCCTTGGTCTATATTGCCTGATGATGGCGTGAGTATCCCTGAAACTGTTATGCTTACCTATATAACTAAAAAAGGTCTAGCGCAAATAAGTTGTATTTTCACACCTATTCCCTGGCTGACCCTTTCCAAATGGTAGAAATATTAGCTGGATTTCTCTAGTGGTTTGTGAGTTATAGAGTATAATGTTCAAGAGTTTTGGTCTACTTACTTGGAACAGGGTATAGCTAAAAAGTGGGAATTCGAACCCTGGATTTTCGTACCAATGAGTTAAAAAATGGGGACATACGGTATAATCAGCTACTGACACTAATAACAATCAAGAGTATGACAAAACTAGTGAATAAAAGCAGGGTATTGATAGTGATTTACCTCTAGTTACTAATTTAACTAAATATATATATATATATATATATATACATATATACATATATACAGTATACAGTATATATATATATATATATATATATTTTTTTTTTTGTATGGAGACAAAAGGCAAAGCTGCCTGTAGAAAGAATGAGAGAGAGAGTCAAACTCAAAGTGTAGAGTCAAAATAATTGGTCACACCGATCTTGAAGCAGTCTATAAGTCATAGAATGAGGGAGAGAGTTTCGGAGTTTATTTGTTGAGTGAAGTAAAGGCTGGGAAATTGGTTCAATCTTGGGTTAGATAGTTGGACAGAATAGGGGTGGGAATGTGTTGAAAGGCAAATGCCATCCACTCTCCGTAAGGGAGGAGGTATACACTGAGAAAGCTCTGAAGAACACTGATTATTGTAATATCGATAAAAGAGTGAGAGAGATGCAACACTGTGGCGTGTAGAGAGAGATTGTAGGAAATTAGTAGGAAGTGAATTGATGAGACGAAATGCTTTTGACTCCACTCTTTCGAGTAGTGCGGTATGGATGGAACCTCCCCACACATATGAACAATACTCGATACATGGGCATACAGTGCCTCTGTACAGAGCAAGAAGCTGTGGGGTGGGGTGGGGGATTTAACCCTTACATGATACAATACGCATTTCGGTTATGTTATCTGGCTACTTTATGACAATTTTATTCAGATCATTAATCATTGTTCTACTACAAACCCTTATTGAACTGCACAAAATCTTATAAATATAACTAGCATAAAGTTAAATCTTATAAATATAACTAGCATAAAGTTAAATCTTATAAATATAACTAGCATAAAGTTAAATCTTATAAATATAACTAGCATAAAGTTAAATCTTATAAATATAACTAGCATAAAGTTAAATCTTATAAATATAACTAGCATAAAGTTAAAAAGACGTTGCCGGTACAGAAGGGGTTACCTTCAGTATGCAATATGCATCCCAGTTACATTACTTGAATTATATAACCATGAATATATCAACAGTTAAAATATCCCCATCCTGCTGATCCTGGTATATCCTCCATTGTAATACTGTTGATGGCAATTATTATATTATACTGGGAATATATACTGTTTATATATTGACAAAGTGATGAGGTAAGGTGAGTGTGTGTGTGTGTGTGTGTGTGTGTGTGTATGTATGTGTGTGTATGTAGGCCTATGTATGTATTTTTTTTTTTTGTGAGGATGAGCGAGACAAAAGTAAGTGTATGTGTGTGTGTGTGTGTGTGTGTGTATTAATATATGATAATGTGGTTTTGTGTGGTAATAACATATAGCACAATATAATTTTATCCCTGTGTGCATTATGCTGCATATTTTATTTAGCTATTAAGTAGGTGTTTGTGCGTTTATGTACCGTGTGTGTGTGTGTGTGTGTGTGTGTGTGTGTGTGTGTGTGTGTGTGTGTGTGTGTGTGTGTGTGTGTGTGTACGTACTTGTTTATTGAGGCAAATCCTAATAATCCACTCTTAAGGGGACAATGACTGCTTTTTTCGCCTATAAATTAATTCATTCATAAATTCTTAGTGCCCCGTGAGACATCCCTAAAACTTCGAAAAACATCCCCTAGACCCCCTCTCAAGATAAATTTGTAATTTTTTCGGTAGAAAAAGGTCCCGGCCGAAGGCCGGTTCCTCTTACAATTACAGGCTCGCTATTGCTCGCCAGGAAAAAATCGACACCTAAATGGCAGGATAGGTCTTAAAGGGTATAACTAAATGGGACGAAAGGTCTTAAAATTGCCAAACAAATTGGCCGAACGTATACAAATCTTAAAACTAATGGGACTAAGCACGAGGGATATAGGGGACCAGAAAAACGACCGTCTCCCCTTAACCTTCTATCGGAGGCATTACCGTACCGGACCGATAAATCCACTCATTAATAAAAATAATATAAAATGTACCGGTAAGTATTACGTAAATCGTTAATAACCCTTTGAGTACCAGCGACGTGTTTTATTATATTCTAGCTATATTCAGACGATATTATGCAGCTTGGGAAGGATATGTGGTAATTGTATTATGTGGTAATTATATTATGCAGCTTGGGAAGGATATGTGGTAATTATATTATGTGGTAATTATATTATGCAGCTTGGGAAGGATATGTGGTAATTATATTATGTGGTAATTATATTATGCAGCTTGGGAAGGATATGTGGTAATTATATGGGTTGCTTGACATAGTTTGAAGTCTTATTATTGCTAGAGGTCCTTCCTAAGCTGAATCAAATCGCCTAATAGTTTCCAGCATATAATGAAAAGGACGTGGCCGGTACAGTACGGGTTAATGGTTGAGTTCATAAAGGACGTGGCCGGTACAGTACGGGTTAATGGTTGAGTTCATAAAGGACGTGGCCGGTACAGTACGGGTTAATGGTTGAGTTCATAAAGGACGTGGCCGGTACAGTACGGGTTAATGGTTGAGTTCATAAAGGACGTGGCCGGTACAGTATGGGTTAATGGTTGAGTTCATAAAGGACGTGGCCGGTACAGTACGGGTTAATGGTTGAGTTCATAAAGGACGTGGCCGGTACAGTACGGGTTAATGGTTGAGTTCATAAAGGACGTGGCCGGTACAGTACGGGTTAATGGTTGAGTTCATAAAGGACGTGGCCGGTACAGTACGGGTTAATGGTTGAGTTCATAAAGGACGTGGCCGGTACAGTACGGGTTAATGGTTGAGTTCATAAAGGACGTGGCCGGTACAGTACGGGTTAATGGTTGAGTTCATAAAGGACGTGGCCGGTACAGTACGGGTTAATGGTTGAGTTCATAAAGGACGTGGCCGGTACAGTACGGGTTAATGGTTGAGTTCATAAAGGACGTGACCGGTACAGTACGGGTTAATGGTTGAGTTCATAAAGGACGTGTCCGGTACAGTACGGGTTAATGGTTGAGTTCATAAAGGACGTGGCCGGTACAGTACGGGTTAATGGTTGAGTTCATAAAGGACGTGGCCGGTACAGTACGGGTTAATGATTGAGTTCATAAAGGACGTGGCCGGTACAGTACGGGTTAATGATTGAGTTCATAAAGGACGTGGCCGGTACAGTACGGGTTAATGATTGAGTTCATAAAGGACGTGGCCGGTACAGTACGGGTTAATGATTGAGTTCATAAAGGACGTGGCCGGTACAGTACGGGTTAACCCGGCAAGCGCGATAGGCCTCACGGAAGGCTTCCTATAGGGAACGCGATAGGCCTCACGGAAGCAGGACCATAAAAAAAGACTTCCATAAAAAAAAGGGCCTATCAAAACAAAGGAATTTGTCTCTAGGTGAGATAATTCCCCTCCAGTACTCATCCATGTAAATCTCACCCACCCCCCTCCCCTCCTTCCCCACCTTATTCCTCCCTCCCTCCCCTCCTCAATTATCACCTATTTTTCCTCTTATTATCATCATTTATCGGTTATTTTTCTCCCGCGATAATGTAGCACAAGTGGGTTGCATAAAAGATCGTTATGCAACACCCAGACACCGGCACACACCGCCCCGCTCTCCTCAGTTGACTCCCAGACAGCGAGAGGGGAAGGCTGCCTGTCTCTCTCTCTCGCCTGAGATTATGACCGGGTGGCCAATATCTTCGTTTTTCACCACCCAAATGCTTTTCCCACTTATTTTAGCACTCTTGAAGGTTCATATATACATCATATATGTAAAATAAAAGCATACCGAAAACAAATAATGGTTTATATTGTAAATATAACGAATTCTGTCAGAATCCAGGGCTAGAAATGCACAAATAACTACCCTAGCACCTACTGTCAAATCGCGCTTGTCAGGTTAATGGTTGAGTTCATAAAGGACGTGGCCGGTACAGTACGGGTTAATGGTTGAGTTCATAAAAGACGTGGCCGGTACAGTACGGGTTAATGGTTGAGTTCATAAAGGACGTGGCCGGTACAGTACGGGTTAATGGTTGAGTTCATAAAGGACGTGGCCGGTACAGTACGGGTTAATGGTCGAGTTCATAAAGGACGTGGCCGGTACAGTACGGGTTAATGGTTGAGTTCATAAAGGACGTGGCCGGTACAGTACGGGTTAATGGTTGAGTTCATAAAGGACGTGGCCGGTACAGTACGGGTTAATGGTTGAGTTCATAAAGGACGTGGCCGGTACAGTACGGGTTAATGGTTGAGTTCATAAAGGACGTGGCCGGTACAGTACGGGTTAATGGTTGAGTTCATAAAGGACGTGGCCGGTACAGTACGGGTTAATGGTTGAGTTCATAAAGGACGTGTCCGGTACAGTACGGGTTAATGGTCGAGTTCATAAAGGACGTGGCCGGTACAGTACGGGTTAATGGTTGAGTTCATAAAGGACGTGGCCGGTACAGTACGGGTTAATGGTTGAGTTCATAAAGGACGTGGCCGGTACAGTACGGGTTAATGGTTGAGTTCATAAAGGACGTGGCCGGTACAGTACGGGTTAATGGTTGAGTTCATAAAGGACGTGGCCGGTACAGTACGGGTTAATGATTGAGTTCATAAAGGACGTGGCCGGTACAGTACGGGTTAATGGTTGAGTTCATAAAGGACGTGGCCGGTACAGTACGGGTTAATGGTTGAGTTCATGAAGGACGTGGCCGGTACAGTACGGGTTAATGATTGAGTTCATAAAGGACGTGGCCGGTACAGTACGGGTTAATGATTGAGTTCATAAAGGACATGGCCGGTACAGTACGGGTTAATGATTGAGTTCATAAAGGACATGGCCGGTACAGTACGGGTTAATGATTGAGTTCATAAAGGACGTGGCCGGTACAGTACGGGTTAATGATTGAGTTCATAAAGGACGTGGCCGGTACAGTACGGGTTAATGATTGAGTTCATAAAGGACGTGGCCGGTACAGTACGGGTTAATGATTGAGTTCATAAAGGACGTGGCCGGTACAGTACGGGTTAATGATTGAGTTCATAAAGGACGTGGCCGGTACAGTACGGGTTAATGATTGAGTTCATAAAGGACGTGGCCGGTACAGTACGGGTTAATGATTGAGTTCATAAAGGACATGGCCGGTGCAGTACGGGTTAATGGTTGAGTTCATAAAGGACGTGGCCGGTACAGTACGGGTTAATGGTTGAGTTCATAAAGGACGTGGCCGGTACAGTACGGGTTAATGGTTGAGTTCATAAAGGACGTGGCCGGTACAGTACGGGTTAATGGTTGAGTTCATAAAGGACGTGGCCGGTACAGTACGGGTTAATGGTTGAGTTCATAAAGGACGTGACCGGTACAGTACGGGTTAATGGTTGAGTTCATAAAGGACGTGTCTGGTACAGTACGGGTTAATGGTTGAGTTCATAAAGGACGTGGCCGGTACAGTACGGGTTAATGGTTGAGTTCATAAAGGACGTGGCCGGTACAGTACGGGTTAATGATTGAGTTCATAAAGGACGTGGCCGGTACAGTACGGGTTAATGGTTGAGTTCATAAAGGACGTGGCCGGTACAGTACGGGTTAATGGTTGAGTTCATAAAGGACGTGGCCGGTACAGTACGGGTTAATGATTGAGTTCATAAAGGACATGGCCGGTACAGTACGGGTTAATGGTTGAGTTCATAAAGGATGTGGCCGGTACAGTACGGGTTAATGATTGAGTTCATAAAGGACGTGGCCGGTACAGTACGGGTTAATGGTTGAGTTCATAAAGGACGTGGCCGGTACAGTACGGGTTAATGGTCGAGTTCATAAAGGACGTGGCCGGTACAGTACGGGTTAATGGTTGAGTTCATAAAGGACGTGGCCGGTACAGTACGGGTTAATGGTTGAGTTCATAAAGGACGTGGCCGGTACAGTACGGGTTAATGATTGAGTTCATAAAGGACGTGGCCGGTACAGTACGGGTTAATGATTGAGTTCATAAACCCTTTCAAGATCCGAATACGCATTTATTTTTGCTGGGTATTATTAGACTATTTTATTCAGATTAGGAAGTGGATATGGAAGTCAGGGGGTTAATTGGGATACCGATAGTCTGTACCATGTTAATTACCACAGCTCCTTTCTAAATTGTATAAATCTATATTTTTGTTAATTTCACCACAACACCCAACACCTCCAATGAAAATAATGAAAGCATATAATTATGTGATCCACCGGGATTCGAGCCTGGGTTATCACACACATATTTTTAGACACCTTAACCATTACACCACCAGGACGGTATAAAATTAGATTAGGAAGTGTATATGGAAATCAGAGGGTAAATTGAGATAGTCTTTACCCTTTTCATCCCCTCAGATCTTTCCTAAAGCCGGTATCACACGACCACTTTTTCACACAACATTTATCTTCAACACTGGTCTGGCACCTTATGTGGTCAACATATAACATATTTCGGTTGCCTAAATTTCGATACCAGTGCAAAATATTCCAAAAATGTTGCCGGAAAAATATTGATTATCGAATGTTGACTATAAAAAAGCTCTTGTGTGATACCGGCTTTAGTTGTACATAATCGTCTTTATTCAGATTAGGAAATGTGTATGGAAGTCATAGGATTAACTGAGATAGTCTTTACCCTTTTCAGTCCCACAGATCTTTCCTAAGCCTAATTAGCTGTATATAATCGTCCAATGAGATTGAGACTAAACTGTTTAGCCTTCCCTCAGATCCTTCCTAAATGCTATAAAATCCTTTAAGGGAGCCCACCTCGCTTTTTTTCTCTTTTTCTCCCTCTCACTTTGGCTTGTATCCATTCGGCCCCATTCAGCCTACTGTTTTAAGACGTTTACCCTCATCCAGGTATCAATATTTTCCTGGCGAGCAGTAGCAAGCCAGCATATATTTATATATATATATATATATATATATATATATATACACCGAGTATATATACTGTATATACATATATATATATATATATATACCGGGTATATATATATATTTGTTTTTCTTTTCAGCAAGCTAAATCTGTACATTGTTCGATAGAAAAATGTGTCCGGCGAAGCCGGATTTCTCCATACAATGCCGGCTCGCTATCGCTCGCCAGGAAGAAATCGACACCCGGTTGGGGATAAACGTCTTAAAACAGTTGGCTGATTGGGGCCAAATGGATACAAGATAGGGAAAGAGAGAAAAGAAGAAAAAGATAAAAAAGCCGGTGACCCCTCTTAATGAGAGCCGGAATATACTGTCAGGAGGTGTCATCATTTTCAAAGGGTTAACATCCTGATGACCAGTGTTACGCAGCCGACCGATTTAATAGAATTTGATATGAGAGAATCAGAGCAGCGGATATGAAGCTTTAATATTCATTAGGGCGAAATATAAGCTCTGTGTTGCAGGCTAATCTGTGCGTTGGGATTATAATCAAATGTTGCTCTTCCACAATCCACATTTAGATCTTTCTATATATATTATTAGTTTAATTTCTTCCCTAGACCTCCATCAAACTTAGAAAGATACCGTAATCCCAGGATCTCCCTTTGAGATGAATTTGTGCGTTTTTCGGTAGAAAAATGCTTTGGCCTAAATTGCAGGCTCGCTTTCGCTCGACAGGAAAAAATCGACACCTAAATGCCACAATATGTCTTAAAACCGTCAAAGAAATGGAGCGAATGGTCTTAAATTCGCCAAACCAATGGGACAAAGGTCTCAAAATCTCAAAACTAATGGGGCTAAACATGAGGGCGATGGGGATTCAGAGAAGCTTAAAATCTCCCCTTAATGTCTATTAGAACGAAATATAAGCTCCATGTTTCTGGCCAATCTGTTAGTTTTGTAAGGGGAGTTATTTTAGTTATTTGTTTCTTGGTTTCTTTCTTTCTTTCTATTATAACAATATTATTATTATTATTATTATTATTACTAGTAGTAGTAGTATTTTATTAGTATTAGTATTAGTGTTTCCCCTCTATGCCTCCATCAAGCAAAAACAGTGAAAAATATAAAAAAGTAAAACAAAATATATACATACTGTATATACAGTATATATATATATATATATATATATATATATATATATATATATATAACCGTTCGAGATAAATTTGTGAATTTTTCGGTATAAAATTTGCTCCAACAAAAGCCCGTTTCTTGCTGTCTTGCAGGTTTGCTATCGCGTGACTTTACTAACGCCAGATGATATTATTTAGTTGTTAAGTACCTCTCTCATATAATACTTTACTAACGCCAGATGATATTGTTTAGTTGTTAAGTACCTCTCTCATATAATACTTTACTAACGCCAGATGATATTATTTAGTTGTTAAGTACCTCTCTCATATAATACTTTACTAACGCCAGATGATATTATTTAGTTGTTAAGTACCTCTCTCATATAATACTTTACTAACGCCAGATGATATTATTTAGTTGTTAAGTACCTCTCTCATATAATACTTTACTAACGCCAGATGATATTATTTAGTTGTTAAGTACCTCTCTTATATAATACTTTACTAACGCCAGATGATATTATTTAGTTGTTAAGTACCTCTCTCATATAATACTTTACTAACGCCAGATGATATTATTTAGTTGTTAAGTACCTCTCTCATATAATACGACAAAAAACGGGGTTAGCAACTAATTTATTATTGTACCATTAAAGTGACTTGTTATTGTGTTCCAGTATATAACATATTAGATTTTAATTACTTCAAGAAGCACCTATCTTGATTACAAATATACAATAGCATTCAGTCAAATCAATTCTCTGTAAAATTTTAATTTTATCATCGGTACAGCTTAACGATTAGGATTAATATCAGGGGTAGTTCAGGTTATCATATTATATCTATATATATATATATATATATATATATATATATATATATATATATATATATATATACTGTATACATATACAGTATATATATACTAGTCTAACTTCCACACACAGACTCACAAACATACACAAGCACGTCCAGAGAGTGTGTGTGCGTGTGTGTGTGTGTGTGTTTGTGTGTGTGTACAGCAGATCAACTATTAGATAGATAGATAGATAAATGGAGAGAGATAGTGTGTGACTGAAAAAGATCGATTAATAGATAAATTGAGAGAGTAAGAGAAAGAATGTATGTACCGGTATGTATGAAAGAATGTATGTACCGGTATGTATGAAAGAATGTATGTACCGGTATGTATGAAAGAATGTATGTACCGGTATGTATGAAAGAATGTATGTACCGGTATGTATGAAAGAATGTATGTACCGGTATGTATGAAAGAAATAGATCGACTGTTAGTGAGAGTGAGCGATATGGGTCCACAACAATATTAAGTCACTATCACAATTACGACGAGAGAAAGAGAGAGAGAGAATGAGTGAGTGAGTGAGTGAGAGTGAGTGTTGGTAGGGTATATAAATATCCACTACAATAACAAGCTACTATCACGATCACAACCAGATTAAAGACTCCTGAAGGTGGGAAGAAACCACCTGCAATACGTGATCTCTCTCTCTCTCTCTCTCTTTGCGTATGTAGATGTGTGTGTAAGATAGACAGACTGATAGATACTTTATGTGTGAGAGGGAGCGCGTGTGTGAACAAATTAGTGAGTTGCAGAGAGAGATCATGTGTGTGAGTGTAGATATGTGTGTTTGTAGGTGTAAGTGAATGTATGTGTGTGTGTGTGTGTGTGCGTGTGTGTTTGTGTGACTGAGTGTGTGTGTGCGTGTGGTAATGGAATGGGGCAACGTGACTGGGCTTTGAAAAACGATCCTGTGAAAACATATTGCGGTAACAAATATCAAATCTGGGGAGCAGGGGATGGTGGGGGAGGCTGGGGTAAGAGAGAGAGAGAGAGAGAGAGAGTTTGGAAAGGGTTCGAGTTGGGGGGAAGGGGGGGGGGGGGGAGGAGATTGGTTAGGAGGAATCGGCCTATAGCCGGGACACAAATTTATCTAGAAGAGGGTTTTGGGGGGTACTGTATTTTGTATAATACTTGTTGGTAGGCTAGGGATCTATCTAAAAAAATCATACACCTCCCCATATACCACTCCACCTTCCTCCACTTAATATATCTCTCTCGCTCTCTCTACACACACACACACACACACACACACACACACACACACACACACACACACACACGGGAATCCCCACTTCTCGCTGACCGCCTTGACTATTTTTAACTCCTATTAATTTTATCTAAGGGCTATATTATTTTATCCGGATCTCGTGTATTTTATTCCATTAATTGTATCTTTGATTGTTATTGTTGTATCAGATCTTGTTTATTTTAATCCAGTTCATCTTTTAATTCTATGCTTGATGGAGGTCTAGGGAGGAAACTAAAATAATATATGAATAGTAGGGTCATTTGCTTGGAATCTGTGACCATTTTGTTCCTACCTTTTTCTCTCGATGGATTTGACAACCTGAACCATTTTAAAGGAAACTTAGCTCCTATGCCCCTCTGAAAAATGACGGCTAACTCTGCTAGAGCCCAATATTCAAAATGGCCGCCAATGCCATCTTGAAAAACATGAAATGTAATATCTCTGGCATCAGATGAGCTACAAGGACAAATGAGGTGTCCTTTTTCACTAATTCTGGCATTACAAATCCACTGGAATGGTTATTGTATTGTATTGTATTGTATATTGTATTGTTATTGAATTGTATTATACTAATTGTACATACTAATCTGCCACTTCACTGTCACTACATGATTCACTGTATGAGCCACTATCAGAAACACGACACACGGATATGGTTTTCTTGTCATTGACTGTGCAAACATACCACTCTCCATGAATGCAGCCTGATCGACAGGAAGGGTATCAAACACTGCGGTGAAATCGGTGAAATCGGGGAGATGCCGACCATACTTGTCATTATCATAGATTTGCATCAAAGGAAGCATTAGCTTGAGTGAGGACTTGAACTCAGTCCAGTTGCTTGTTCTGATTGCATGGATATTTTGAGTTAGAACCTCAACCATTTCCATGAATGACATCCAGTATTCTGCTTGTGGGGCACCCTCAAAATCCTTGAAGAGAGCATCAACGAGGTCCTTCAGCTCAGCATTTCTCTCTAGCTCTGCATGTTCATCTGCAAGTTCCTGTGCATCAATCGGATGTCGAAGCTTGGCAAGGGACGCCTGTACTTCTTCAGATAGAGGGGAATCTTCCAAACGTTTGTCTATGACATGGTGGACCAGAGTCTCGTAGAATAGTCGCAAGCAGCGAACCCCACGCTTAACATGTTTTCCACGAAGGGCCTGATCAACAGACCCGTCTGCTATAACACCAGCTGCCACCAACACATCTGAGATGCCAGATCCCTTAAACCTCTTGTATATAGTGTAGATGAACGACATTTGGATGTGGAAGGGTGCCATGAATGGTAAGATTTTGCTGAACAGCTCAGCATTCTCACTTTTCAACTCTAGCATGAGCACGTAGACAGGATGATCACCAACAATTATTGCAAAAGGCATCTTTTTTTCTTCGATTGATTTTGCAAGCTTACACATCACATCATTGAGAATTGTCTTACTGGGTGGTTTGGGATAGGTCATGTGGTATATTGCTCGACTCTTCTCATCTGCATTTGACATGCTGGCGTGAAACCCTGAAAACCCAGGCACAGTCTGTTCTTCTGGCTTAGGTCTCGTTCGGTCATCTTGCGCCCTGGCCAATGCATGGATCACACCACGAATTCTTTGCACCGATGTGTCAGGAGGAGGATTACTTTGATCAGCTGGTGGCTTCCTGAGAGGTGGTTCCCCACGCTTCGCTGTCTTGTATGGGTTGACTATTTGCATTTCACTTCCGAGCTCTTTGAGAGTTGTCGAGAGGTTTGATGCAAAGTTGGCACCGGGAACTGGTCTATCCTCGTGATTCTCGGAAGGAAGTTCTGTATCAAATTATTCTGGCTGCACAAACATGACATTAGTGCGGTGTGACTGGCCAGCACCGGTCAGTGTGTCGCTCTTGAAGTCATCATTGTCGACTATAGCGATAGCAGGCTTACCCTCAGCTAGTTCGAAGGGGCAATCAAATGAGCACTTGAGGTCATTGACCACCCAAAAATCTTGCAGCATAAGTACGTCATTGTAACTGATGCCCAGTCCATCTTTGTGCATTATGTCGACTATCTCCCTACTCTTGGTCAGTCCATGTAGCAAAACAGAGAGATTTATCTCAAATGCAGTGCGTTTTCCAGTGATGTAGCTTGTGAGGATAGATGCAATCGATCGGACGGATGGACTGTCATCAATTGCAGACTTATTTGGGTGTTTCAGCCATGTGAGCAGCTTCAGCAGGAGCTCACTGAGGTCTTCTTCTCTCTCCAACTCGTGTATATATGGGAGCCAGGGAATAGTATTTGTCCTGATGACTTGCTCTTTGAGTCGTGCCGCAACAGTGCAGCGATCATTGCTGACACCCAATGAAGATATTGCCGCCTCGATGTATCTACCTGCTGCTGTTGTATCATATACCAGTTCACTCACATTCTTTTGAATGCGTTCATTAAATCCGATGTCTTCCCCAAATTCATTGACGCGAATTTCCTTTAAATACCGGTAGCTGGATTTTACTACTGAGTTATGTCCGTGATTTGAGATAATGCACTTATAGTCCTGCAGCAGGCCTTGCAGTTTGCGAATTTCATGGTCTTTGAAGATGACTTGACGAATATGATGAAAGAAGAGAGCTTGGGCCTCTCGGAGGTTTACACGCTGCAGATGTTGAGTGCTTTCATCTGAAAGGGGCTTGTGGTTGCTTACATATTTGCGCCAGCACGCACGATGGTAGCGGATTTCCAACCCAAATGCTGTTTGACTATCTGGGATGGATGCAATCAGAGTGTCAAGTCTCAATCTCATGACCTCATCTTCCAGACGGACAGTATGTAACTTGAATTTAGTCCAGGCATCTACTGTTGATAGGAGTAAAATCTGCTTGTCACGATCACTACTCTTGTATGCCCCTTTCATGCACCACACACATAGAGTCTTATCGTGAAGGACACCTATACTGGAGCGGAGCCTTTTAGGTGCACTGGCCTCTGGGGAAGGGTCTTGTTGATCTGATGTTTCATTTCTTTCAAGACGTTCCTCGGATTTGTGTTTGCGTTTTTCAGCTTGAGAGAGCTTGCGCTTGCTGGATAATGATGCGTAACAAGTGCTATGCATGTGGTGACCCTTTGGTCCCTTCTCCCAATCCACATTTTCATGTATATGTTGAAACTTATCAAGTTCTTTCCATTGTAAAGACTTTTCCTGGATGGATTCCCACTTCTCAGGTGTAATGTTTTCCAAACGATCATCTGCGGTACATCGCTTATCACAGAGTAAAATGCACTCGTATTCATTTAATGTCTTGTCTGGTAACTCTTCACTCTCTTCTATTATCCATTATTTCGGTCACTTCACAAGTCGGCGATCCATCTGAAACAGTAAAAAAGTAATATTAGATATACACTGCAGACAGAGAACAACAGTGATGATAGCAGCGAAAGTGAGGACAGTGATTCTGATAGTGGCTCATCCAGTGAATCATGTAGTGACAGTGAAGTGGCAGATTAGTATGTACAATTAGTATAATACAATACAATAACAATACAATATACAATACAATACAATACAATAACCATTCCAGTGGATTTGTAATGCCAGAATTAGTGAAAAAGGACACCTCATTCGTCCTTGTAGCTCATCTGATGCCAGAGATATTACATTTCATGTTTTTCAAGATGGCGTTGGTGGCCATTTTGAATATTGGACTCTAGCAGAGTTATCCGTCATTTTTCAGAGGGGCATAGGAGCTAATTTTCCTTTAAAATGGTTCAGGTTGTCAAATCCATAGAGAGAAAAAGGTAGGAACAAAATGGTCACGGATTTCAAGCAAATTACCCTACTAGAATAAATAAATTAATAGACCAAACAAACAGCCACTATCCCCTTAACCGATCTCGTTAATTCCATCATTCTTCATTCTTTTTCCCAGTCACTTTAATTTTATTTCGTAATCCTGAAATGGTACTATATTTGACTAACGCGTCTTAACCCTTAATTAGCGGCGAGCAACATAAGTCGAGTTAAAAAAAGCTGGACTATGTGGCGGCGCTCGACATAGGTCGAGTGGCAATTTCAGCACGTAATGTGGCTGAGAGAGAGAGACAAGTGGTGGCAGGAGACTAGCGAGCGTATGACTGCTCCAGACCACCGCGGCGAACCTACTGACACAAATCTCAGCTCCCTCCTCCCTCTCTCACTCGCTACATACTCAATTATGTACCGAAAGTACCGAATTACCTGCTTTTTGCACTCGCGTTGCACGGTTATTGCAAGAAAACTATCCATCATACAAGGATCGTTATGGTGTCATTCGAAAGCTCTGTTTATGCCCTTTCAGGGATAGGTACTTGTTTTACGTTCTGGGTCTTATTTAGGCATGAAAATGATCACGTAAACAGCCCTATTTTGGCTAAAAACACCCCGCTGTGCGGTACATATAAATAAACCGCATAGGCCGCTCGTAAGGTGTTAAGGGCGTAGTACTCGCCTTTTGCAGGACCCCCTTCTCCCTCATGTTTGGCATATATATTAGTGTTGAGGCTCTTAGATGTTCGTTCCGTTAGTTTGGCGATTTTGAGACCTTTCGCCTTATTTTATTTTCAATATTAAGACCTTTCGTGACTTTTAGATGTCGATTTTTTCCTGGCGACCAATAGGGAGCCTTTAATTTCATAAGAAACCGAAAAATGTAAAAATGTATCTTGAAAGGGGGTCTAAGGGGTGTTTTTCTAAGCTTGATGGATGTCTAACGAGGAAACTAAAAAAATATATCAATATATGAATATATGGACAACAAAACAAGCACTACCCCCTTAAAGGCTAGATGGATAGATGTTGTGATGATGAGATATAGGCCTACTTGGATAGATACATAACCATCACATACAATATTCGATATACAGTACCGGTATATAATTAACCCCTTCAGTACCGGTGACGTCCTTTTCATTATATTCTGGCAACTATTTGACGATTGTATTCAGCTTAGGAAGGACGCCTACACATTGAAAAGCTCCAGACTATCTCAGTTAATCCGTTTAGCTTCCATATATCTTACCGAAGTTTAATTAAAGCGTCTAAATGTAGCTGAAACGATATACAAAAAGTCATCACCGGTACCATATATATATATATATATATATATCAGTGTGTGTGTGTGTGTGTGTGTGTGTCTGTCTGTGTTGTTTTATAGTTGTGTGTGTTTATTGTCTGTTAGTTTGTATAAGGGGGTAGGAGGTATTTTTTGGTCAATTAATCAATGTTTAAATTTGTTTGTTTCCTTTGCTAGACCTCAATCAAGCTTAAATAACCTCCTCGATCCCCGTTCGAGATAAATTTGTAAACAAATTCAGTAGAATATGTCACAGCCGAAGACCGGTTCCTCCTAAAAACATAGACTCGCCAGGAAAAAATCGACACGTAAATGGCACGAAAGGTCCTTCTAATACTCCCCTTCCTTTCCCCACCATACTACCCTCTCCCCCACTATCACATCCTTCCCACTACTCTCCCCGCATCTACCCTCACCTCCCCCACCCCAACCTTCCACTATCATACTACCATACTCCCCTCTCCCCACGATCACATCCCTCCCACTACTTTTCCCCACACCAACCTCCCACTACTTCTCCCCACCATCTCGCCCACCATCACCTCCCTCCCCCACCTACCCACACCTCCCTCACTATCACTTCCCCCCTCCACTCTCCCCCATATTCCCTCACCTCCCCCACTATCACATCACCCCCCACTCTCCCTCACCTCCCCCACTATCACCTCCCTCCCACTATCTTCCCGCTCCTCCACTGTCACCTCCCCCACCCCCCACTATCACCTCCCTCCCACTATTTCTTCCCCACCACCTCTCCCACCCTTCACCCCCCCACTACTTCTCCCCACCATATTCCACCACCTCATCTAGGGACTGGAGTTCTTGAAAAGGGGCTCCTCTCTTGACGCTATTCTTGACTTACAGTGCGCTGGATTAATAATTCAGAAGGGTTGATACCCTCTGAAGTCCTATTTGAACTAACTAACCCACCTCCTCCCCCCCCCCCCCCCTTCCCACTATCACCTCCACTACCCCCCATATTCCCTCACCTACTCCCTCCCCCCATATTCCCACTTCCTCCCCCCCCCCCCCTTCCCACTATCACCTCCACTACCCCCCATATTCCCTCACCTACTCCCTCCCCCCATATATTCCCACTTCCTCCCCCCCCCCTTCCCACTATCACCCCCACTACCCCCCATATTCCCTCACCTACTCCCTCCCCCCATATAATCCCACTTCCTCCCCCCCCCCCCCCCCCCCTTCCCACTATCACCTCCACTACCCCCCATATTCCCTCACCTACTCCCTCCCCCCATATATTCCCACTTTCTCCCCCCCCCCCCGCCATCATTGTCCCCGCCAGGCTCTCCGGTATGTCCTCCCTCTCCCGCCGTTCATTAAATGGTGTGTGCCGATTATGAGCTACCGAATTACCAACAAAAGGTGGGATTTTTGTTTTATTAACTTTTTTATTTTATATATACCGGTACATACCGGTATGTATATATATATATATATATATATATATATATATAGTATAAGGACTATACTATAGTATTATACTATACTATAGTACTATACTATACTATACTATACTATACTATACTATACTATACTATAGTACTATACTATAGTATAATATAAGTATTGGAGTCCTGCGTTGCACTCAACATGGTTGTGTGTAACACAAAGTTCAAGAAAAGACAGAGCCACCTGATCACATATAACTCTGGGGTCTCCAGTAGCCAGATAGATTACTTCTTGGTTAACAGGAAAGACTGGAAACTAGTTCGAGATGTAAAGATCATCCCGAGCGAAGAATGTATCCCCCAGCATAAGCTACTTGTGTGCGACATGAGCTTATACAGAGATCCTAAGCGCAAGAAGGTTTACATACCCAAAAGGAAAGTGTGGCTGCTGAAGGACAAGGAAGTTAGGGATAGGTTTCATAATGAACTGGAGGAAATGAATAGAAATAAGGAAGCTAGGCCTAACGATGTAAATAGCCAATGGAACTTTCTTAAGCATAGCCTTATCGCTGCCACTGACAAAGTCTGTGGGAAAACAAAGGGTCACCCCAGGAATAAGACCTCTTGGTGGTGGAACGATGAGGTAGAACATGCTGTGAAAGAGAAAAGGAGATGCTTCAAAGCATGGAAGAAAGGAGGCAGCAGGGAGGAATACCAGGCAGCTAAACGAACTGCCAAAAGAGTTATTTACAATGCTAAAAATCGCATTAAGGACCTGGTCCTCGAACAAGTGTGTAACACTGACAATCCCAATGGGATCTTCAACCTAGCTAGGCGAGTTAAAAATGACAGTAGGGATATAGGTGAACAGTGTGTTAGAGATGATAATGGGAAGATTGTGTATGCAGAAAATGAAATCAGAGAAGCATGGAAGGTACACTATGAACGATTGCTAAATGTAGAGTTTGAATGGGATAAGGAACAGCTTAGTATCGAAAAACCAATATCTGGGCCCCCTCCTTTGATAGCACCAGCTGTAGTGAGCGACGCAATCAATAAAATGAAGGACGGTAAAGCTCCAGGTTGCTCCGACATTGTCGCTGAGATGATAAAAGCCTCAGGGGAGATTGGTGTAAACTTAGTCACTGAGTTGATAAACACCATTATTAAAGATGAGAAAATCCCAGAGGATTGGCTCAAAAGTGTAATAGTAAATATATACAAAGGAAAAGGGGATGCGCTAGATAGAGGAAATTATAGGGGCCTGAAAATGCTTGACCAAATCATGAAGGTCTGTGAGAGAGTCCTTGAGGGTTTGATCAGGCAAAGCATCTCTATTGATGATATGCAGTTTGGTTTTATGCCAGGACGTGGTACAACCGATGCTATCTTCATAGTCAGGCAGATACAGGAAAGATACCTACTAAAAGGCAGGGATCTTACTTTGTGTTTGTGGACCTGGAGAAGGCCTTTGATAGGGTACCTAGAGATGTTGTACAGTGGGCTATGAGGAAACTTGGTGTGGAAGAGTGGCTGGTGCGTGTGATAATGAAGATGTATGAGGATTCGCGAAGTTCGGTGAGGGTGAAGGGTGTACTGAGTGATGAGTTTGCAGTCCGTGTTGGAGTCCATCAGGGTTCAGTGTTAAGCCCCCTCCTCTTTATTATGGTCTTGGAGGCGCTGTCTAGAGTTTTTAGAGGCGGACTCCCGTTGGAACTGTTTTATGCAGACGATTTAGTCCTAATAGCTGACAGTATGCAGGATGCTGAGGCCAAATTCAGAAAGTGGAGAGAGGGCATGGCGAGCAAGGGTTTAAGAGTCAATATTAACAAAACCAAGGTTATGCATTGTAGTTTGAGACGAGGCAATGTGGAAAAGAGCGGTGCATACCCATGTGCAGTGTGTGGAAAGGGAGTGGGCGTTAACTCAATTCAATGTAGCATCTGTCGATGTTGGGTACACCATGGGAGTAAGCGCTGTAGTAGAATAAAGGGGCCCCTGCCGAAGGATAAGTCAGAAATAGAGAAATTTGAGTGCGTAGTGTGCAAAGGCGAGCTTGTGTTAAGTGATGATCCTGTGGCTGTGAATTTTGGAAATGAATCTTTGGAGCTGGTGAACAAGTTTTGTTACCTAGGAGATACCATCTCTGCCGGTGGTGGGGCCGAGGCTGCCACTGTTGCTAGAATTAGGTGTGGCTGGGGGAAGTTCAGAGAATTGATGCCAATCCTGACCATGAAAAGAATGCCTCTCCCCCTGAAGGGAAAGGTGTATGCCTCATGTGTTAGAAGTGCAATGACGTATGCCTCAGAAACATGGGCCGTTAAAGTAGAGGATGTCAACAGAATGGAGCGTAATGAGATGAGAATGGTGAGATGGATGTGTGGGGCCAGGCTACAGGATAGAATAACAAATGTTGAGCTGAGGAGACGTTTAGGTATAAAGAGTATTAGCGAGGTGATGCGTACAAGTAGACTGGGATGGTATGGACATGTGGAGAGAATAGATGAACAAAATTGGGTGACAAAATGCAGGTCTGTGATTGTGGAGGGAGCTGCACCAAGGGGTGGACCGAGGAAGACCTGGGATCGGACTATACGCGCCGATCTCAAATCCAAGAACTTGACAAGTGAAGCAGCCCTTAACAGGGTTGCCTGGAACGCCGCCATTAGGACAAGAGACTGAAACTGCACTTATGTGTGGAACACTCAGTCTTAAAATGTTATGTATGTATGTATGTATGTATAAGGACAATGAGGGAAATAACGTCGGGAACCATCTTAATTTATTAAAATGTTCGGCACCTCATGGAGCCATCATCAGGAACTATATATACCCTAAAAAAGAGATGAGACTCAGTAAACAATCAAGTAGGGCTAAATATTAATAATTGAAAATACAAATTAAAAGTTCAAAATATCATAAAATTCTAGTTACATGATTCTAGTTACATATCTTAAAATAAATTATTCGTAACATCATCTAATAGGAAATATACTACCCTCTTATAGACAGGACATTGAAAAAACATATGAAAATCTGGACATCGTTCAAATCATAAAGGAAAATCAACTATTAAATCTCAAGCGGGGAACAAGCTCAAGGTCGGTACAAGAGAATAGGACAACAAATGTCAAAAATAATGAATTAATAATTACTTATGAGTTACTGCTGACTAGGGAAAGTAAAGGAGGCCTAGATATTTTATATTAATCCTAAATCATCTAAATAACACAAACACTAAATCTCAAGAATAAAATACAAAATGACTTACTGTCCAACCGGCTAGGAGTTGTCGCGACAATGGTCAATGACTAACTGACTCTGAATAAGTTTGTGACGCCCAATGAACAAAATAACAACAAAAAACAACAAAAACAAGAAGCAAGAACCAAAACACAAAACACCAACCCCTAATTTATAAAGTGTTGAATTGAATTCGAAACAGATTCATGAGCAGTTACTAGCAGTATTAATTTCAGGATTTTGGTTCGCTATCAATATTTTCTCCCCTATGAGTGCTTCATTATGATATCTAAATCTCGCTATTATTTGAAAATTAATATCCGAGAATGGATGATCCTCATTACGTGAATGTTCACGAATAGCTGAAAAGGGCATTTGTTGCAGAAACTTACCAGTCCAATAGCTTTTACCAATGTGTTCGAAAACCCTCATTTTGAATGAACAGCCAGAACATCCCAGGTACAGTCACGGCGGTAAATTGTGGACCAGGCGATGAACCCCTTTCTAGACACCACACCCGTGTATCTCATCCGAATGCAATTTATACTCGGTGAAACTGGGTACCGGCAGTTTAAACTGCCAGGCCCCGCCCACTACTGGGTCGCCAGTCAGTTGGCAGAACACGTTAAGTAGATAAATCGTTTACACACACATTAACGCACACTCGCACACACACATATATATACACTTCACTATATGCTTTTAGAAAGAGTGTGTATACAAAACAAAAAAATATATATTAAGTCCCGGAATGAGTGTAAATTTGACGTTGTATAAAATGTATATCGTAGGTATGCCGAGTTATATATTCAGTGTGATACCGGTACTGTATATTACAGAGACGTTTTAGTTAGGTATCGACTATGTTACGTGCAGGCGCATAACGGAATAGGCATACAGATGAAAACGAGTGTTATGTTCAATACCCAAGTCCCTTGCATAATGCCTATTGTAGTTGGGTTTTAACCTTTTTAGCACGAGTTACGTCCGTGTTAATATATTCTAGTTACCATTAAACGATATCATTCAGATTAGGAAGGACATTACCGATTAAAGGCAAATTATTATCTTATCAAATTCTTATAGCTACCACAAATCCGTCCAAAGCAGCATAAAACCGTCTCCCAGACTGAAAGGAATAAAGTACTTACGTATAATTTAACTTAGAGTTGAGTAAAAACAACTGGCGAAACACATAGGCCTACAGTATATGTTACCTGCTATGTAAACTATCATAGATTACAGGTTTCTGACATTGTTTAGGATACGTCAGTGTCATGAAATACCGTAGTTTTTTAACTATATTTGACAAACAGAGAGAGAGACAGAGACATTTACATATATTTACATAGATACACTGGCCACACATATCTTATAATCCCTGCGAGGTGGTCAGGACTTAATCCTAGTGGAGATAGCAACTCTAAGGGTAAGATAAAGTGGAAGGAAAGGATGGTAAATGTGAAGGTTATCTCTCTCTCTCTCTCTGAGAAACCAGACTTGGCTTTTCCGTGATACCAACAGATTTGTCATATACTTTTGTAATTATTGTATTTATTGTTTCTAGGTTAGCACACATCGATTATTATAATTCGTCTGTAGTGCAAATTAATCAGAAACAATTAGATTGGCACTGCAGCTGAATAGTTAAGGTCATAGAATTTAACCTGATAAATGTTGGTAAGCCTGACAGGTAGGAAGTGTGTATTTTCAGCAGCAGGAGAAGTTTTAATAAGGAGTTATCTATGAAGATCCATACTAATTTCAACCTAATGTCAGAGAGCAATAAAAGTGAAACGAGACTCAAGCTATCCAGTTTGGGGGAGGGAAGGGGTAGTTTAGCTTGATGCACAGAACAATCGCCATCAACAGAGAGGAATTTTGTATCAAAGTTTAAACACTTGTCAGCTACTCTAAATATACTGATATTCCTGAGGGAAATACTTTATCAACAAATTAGCCTCGATGTAAATTGTTTGTTAAATATATAAATCAGACATGTCATACCTCTACCATTTAGCTTAATGTATCAATGTGATCAAATGTAATGTTTTCTTTCTGGCTACAAATAATTTATAATATTAATATTGCTATTACCTCTATCACTCTAGCAGCTGCCCACTTATTCTCCTTTATTTACCGAAAATAAATCAAGTTCCCTTAATATCTCATTGTGTGGTATATTGTTAAGGGATGAGATCAATCTTGTTATTCTGCACTGAACGGATTCAAGTTTGTATATGTCTTTTATTAAGTAGGGAAACCAACACTGCACAGCATACTTCAGAATTCTTTTATATAACGGTATAACTATGTCTTTACTATGATAATTAAAATGTCTTTTAATGAATCTTAGTGCACTGTTTGCTTCGTTAGCTGCTGCGGTCCATTGTCTTGTGGATTTTTAGATTTTCGTTTATAAGCATTTCTTGGTCTTTTATCTGTGATACGCTCTCTACCTATTCACCATTCATGTGATATTTCCATTTATTGTTTAGGGGAGCCTATTTGTAGTATCTGACATTTGCATGCCAATTTTCTGGGAGAGAGAGAGTTATTTAAAATAATGAATTACAGTTGGGCTTAGGGTTCAGCCCTGCTGGATTTTTAAGCCAGTCCCTTTCTGTAATTAGTATTTGGTAACATGATACTGTGTATGGAGTAATACCTATATTAATGTGCTAATTGCTTCTAAATCCCTGGTTGTCTCAGTAAAATTGGTAGGTGATACATTGTGTAGCGCTCGTAACACTGTCAGTTACCTGCTGTCACGTGAGTTTATTGCATACATATAAATTGGTAGGTGATACATTGTGTAGCGCTCGTAACACTGTCAGTTACCTGCTGTCACGTCAGTTTATTGCATACATATTAATTGGTAGGTGATACATTGTGTAGCGCTCGTAACATTGTCAGTTACCTGCTGTCACGGGAGTTTATTGCATACATATAAATTGGTAGGTGATACATTGTGTAGCGCTCGTAACACTGTCAGTTACCTGCTGTCACGTGAGTTTATTGCATACATATAATTGGTAGGTGATACATTGTGTAGCGCTCGTAACACTGTCAGTTACCTGCTGTCACGTGAGTTTATTGCATACATATAAATTGGTAGGTGATACATTGTGTAGCGCTCGTAACACTGTCAGTTACCTGCTGTCACGTGAGTTTATTGCATACATATAAATTGGTAGGTGATACATTGTGTAGCGCTCGTAACACTGTCAGTTACCTGCTGTCACGTGAGTTTATTGCATACATATAAATTGGTAGGTGATACATTGTGTAGCGCTCGTAACACTGTCAGTTACCTGCTGTCACGTGAGTTTATTGCATATAAATTGGTAGGTGATACATTGTGTAGCGCTCGTAACACTGTCAGTTACCTGCTGTCACGTGAGTTTATTGCATACATATAAATTGGTAGGTGATACATTGTGTAGCGCTCGTAACACTGTCAGTTACCTGCTGTCATGTGAGTTTATTGCATACATATAAATTGGTAGGTGATACATTGTGTAGCGCTCGTAACACTGTCAGTTACCTGCTGTCACGTGAGTTTATTGCATACATATAAATTGGTAGGTGATACATTGTGTAGCGCTCGTAACACTGTCAGTTACCTGCTGTCACGTGAGTTTATTGCATACATATAAATTGGTAGGTGATACATTGTAGCGCTCGTAACACTGTCAGTTACCTGCTGTCACGTGAGTTTATTGCATACATATAAATTGGTAGGTGATACATTGTGTAGCGCTCGTAACACTGTCAGTTACCTGCTGTCACGTGAGTTTATTGCATACATATAAATTGGTAGGTGATACATTGTGTAGCGCTCGTAACACTGTCAGTTACCTGCTGTCACGTGAGTTTATTGCATACATATAAATTGGTAGGTGATACATTGTGTAGCGCTCGTAACACTGTCAGTTACCTGCTGTCACGTGAGTTTATTGTATACATATAAATTGACCTACGGTAGGATAATACTATACTATTTGTCGTTTTGTATTAACAGTATCGGTAGTCACTTTATTATTATATTTATATTTTATTATTATCATAATCATCACCATCAGCAGCCTTAGTTAGTTCACTGCAGGCCGATGGCCTCTCCAAAACGTTTCTAATCTAGCTGGTCAGATGTTATCCTGTTCCATCCTACTGTAGCAAAGTTTCCGATCGCGACCCTCCATCTGGTTCTCTGTCTATCCCTTCATCTAGCTCCATCTCTAGATTCCCATTGTGAACCTTTATTTGTCCATCTGCTATAATCTCTTCTCAATATATGATCTTTCCAAGCCCATTTCCTCTTGTCAATGCGATTATCTTCTACTAGTGTCGAAGTTTCTTATCCATAAATTAGTACAGGAATGACACATTGTTTGCATACTATTTCTTAAATACAAGAGGTAACTACCTTTTCATACTAAATTCTGCTTACCAAATGCGCTCCATTCCATATATATCCTTTGTCTGATTTCTCTAGTGATCTGAGTTTGTATTTATAACCTGGCCTATTTATATATATTCCTCCACTGGCCCATCATCCGCTAACGTAATTTGTTGTGGTTGCACATAATCATTCAATATATATATATACAGTATATATACAGTATATATATATATATATATATTTTTTTTTAACACTACTACTACCACTATATACTGTCCGAGTATATACAAACATACAGTAGTTATATACTTTAAAGGTGGGGGCTCATGGGTTAAGGTAAACATGGAAAAATAATCGCCATCCTGCATATAATTATCTTGCAAAATGCAATTTCACTGAAATAATTATTAACAATGGTATAAAGGATTTTGCGGATCGTCTATACCGGGCCTGTGACGTCATAGTGACGTCACACCAGTATCCTTAGCCTAGGCTGGATGGTGGACTTACACTCTTGTGACGTCACAGGCCCGGTATAGACGATCCACAAAATCCTTTATACCATTGTTAATAATTATTTCAGTGCCATTGCATTTTGCAAGATAATTATGTACAGCTTGGCGATTATCATTCCATGTTTTTCTCAACCCATGAGCCCCCACCTTTAAGGCTTCCATCGTTTATATCAGCCATCATGTGTTGTAACTCTTCCCCTGAGTCGCTAAGATAAACTTTGTCATCAGCGAATCTGAGGTTGCTTTGATGTTCCGCATTAATTCATATTTATTCCTATATTGTCCCATTCAAGATTACCGTACTAAATGTCTTCCAAACATGCGTGAACAGATTTGATATTGTATTATGTAGTCTACTTAATTACTGGAGTTTTAATGCACGTTATAGTCTGATAATGTTTAATGCAAACAGTAGCATTTCAAATGTAAGGAACCATAAATAATTAAATAAATAAATAAATACATAAATAGGCCTAAATAAATAAAATTAATAAATAAATAAATGAATCGGAATACAATAATCACTAATACCGTTTTATATTGTGTTGCCGTAACATATGCCTATACATACGCAATTACTGTGTATGGGCGGAGCTTATTAACTATCAATGCACTTGTTTCACTGGCGTTGTGCCCATTCAACCAGCAAAGGTAGAAATTGTTCGAACCTGCTGCCAATGTGTGGCTAGAGGGCTTTGGCATACCCCTGGTCTACGACTTACCGCCGTGAGTGTACCTAGCCTGACAGCTAGGACAAGTACATTTATAAACAATATTTGAACACAATGGATTCGGCACAAGGTCCTTGAAGCGAAAAAATTATCCAATTCTAAATTCATTAGTGAAAATTAGTCTAAAATTAACAGAAGGAAATTCACGTTTTAATATATTCAGAATCAGTTTTCGAAACTCATAACTAATCCCACCATAATGTGGCATCTTGATATATTTAATTAATTTAGGTGCGTCAAAATTTGGAACATTATTTACTGAGGTTTGTTTGGAAAATAAGAATTTCTTCAAGATACGGCTAAAAAGATCTTCTTTAAAGTTATTCATCAAAATGTAATCCCTCAGTTTACATATCTCCGCATGAAGCAACTCATAACTAGAGCATAATTATGTCATAAGCTCTCTCTAGCAACTTTTAATCAAATTAATTTTGTAAATCTCGGGACAGAAACTAAACCAGCTCCTGCCCAAACCCGTGTGGTTGGTTTCCTATACAGTCCTGTACTTAATACCTTATTAGTTTTAGTAACCAAAACATCCAGAAAAGGAAGTGACTCATTTTGCTCGTTTTCGCAGGTGAATTTGATATTTTTGTGCTGGCTGTTTATATACTGAAAAAAACGACAATTCTCATCTTCACTGTTAAAAATCAAGATACAGTCATCCACATAGCGTCTATAAAAAATGGGTTTGAACTCCTTCGGACAATTATCTAACCACTGTACCTCTTTATTGCATAAGAATGCTCCCGCAAACCCAATTTCCTTAAGCACATAATTTCTACTTATAGTAACCGCACTTAACCTATTTTCTATACTATCGCTATATACCTTACGGACTTCTGGAAACTGTGCCAAATTTTCAGTAGTGAAAACGGAAAGAAATTGACTATTTAATGTACTGCACATTTCTAAATAATTTTTGTCATTTCTCCTATCGAAGTTTTAAGGGGAACAATGTAGGTATGGCTCTGGTGTATATGTTATGAGAAGGGGTGATGTTTTTTTATTCCAGGTGGTTTGGAACGGTTGTAGGTATGGCTCTGGTGTGTATGTTATGAGAAGGGGGTGATGTTTTTTATTCCAGGTGGTTTGGAACGGTTGTAGGTATGGCTCTGGTGTGTATGTTATGAGAAGGGGTGATGTTTTTTATTCCAGGTGGTTTGGAACGGTTGTAGGTATGGCTCTGGTGTGTATGTTATGAGAAGGGGGTGATGTTTTTTATTCCAGGTGGTTTGGAACGGTTGTAGGTATGGCTCTGGTGTGTATGTTATGAGAAGGGGGTGATGTTTTTTATTCCAGGTGGTGTGGAACGGTTGTAGGTATGGCTCTGGTGTGTATGTTATGAGAAGGGGGTGATGTTTTTTATTCCAGGTGGTTTGGAACGGTTGTAGGTATGGCTCTGGTGTGTATGTTATGAGAAGGGGGTGATGTTTTTTATTCCAGGTGGTTTGGAACGGTTGTAGGTATGGCTCTGGTGTGTATGTTATGAGAAGGGGTGATGTTTTTTATTCCAGGTGGTTTGGAACGGTTGTAGGTATGGCTCTGGTGTGTATGTTATGAGAAGGAGTCAGGGTTTTTATTCCAGGTGGTTTGGAACGGTTGTAGGTATGGTTCAGGTGTGTATGTTATGAGAAGGGGGTGAGGGTTTTTATTCCAGGTGGTTTGAGACAGTTTGTAGGTATGGCTCTGGTGTATATGTTATGAGAAGGGGGTGAGGGTTTTTATGCCAGGTGGTTTGGGACGGTTGTAGGTATGGTCCAGGTGTATATGTTATGAGAAGGGGGTGAGGGTTTTTATGCCAGGTGGTTTGGGACGTTTTTTTTTTTTTTTTTTTTTTTCTATGTGATTGAGGGAGGCAAAATGCATAACTGCCTATAGCGAGTGCCTCCCCCATAGTTGAAAGAGTGACAGGGCCAAAATCAAGGGACGTTCGAGCCAAAATGCCTGGACACACGGAGTTTGAAGCAATTTAAGTCATAGGAAGAGGGAAAGACTGATTCTGGGAGAGAATTCCAGAGCTCAGCTGTTGAGTAGAAGAAAGTTTGAGAGTAACGTTTCACTCTTGGGTTGGAGAGTTGCACAGAGTAGGGGTGGGATTGAGTTGCAAAACGGGTACCACGTGCCCTACGTAAAGGAGGTGGTATGCACTGGGATAGCTCTGAGGAACACTGATTATTATAGTAGCGATAGAATAGCGAGAGAGATGCAACATTGCGGCGGAGAGAGAGAGATTGCAGAGAGTTGGTGAGTGGACGGGAGTTAATGATACGAAAGGCCTTCCTTTCAACTTTGTCTAGGAGAGCGGTGTGAGAGAAACCTCCCCACACATGTGAACAATACTCAATACAAGGGCGCACTATGCCCCTGTACAGAGCAAGAAGCTGTGCAGGGGAAAAGAACCCCCTAAGGCGGTTGAGCACACCCAGCTTCTGGGAGGCTGCCTTAGCAAGACTGGTAATATGGTCCTTCCAAATGAGAGCAGAAGAAAAAGAGACACCAAGAATATTGAGAGAAGATGAAGGGTTGATTTTTGTATTGTTGAAGAATAAGGGATAGTCTGCTGGGCGATCCTGACGGGTAGATAGATGGAGAAATTGGGTTTTGGAATCATTAAAGTTAACAAGGTTTTCTCTGCCCCAATTGGAAATAGTATTTAGATCAGAATTTAAGAGTTCTATGGCTTCATTACGTTTGTCGTTGAGGGATTGCTGGCTGGGGCGTTCTGAAAAACTAATGGAGTAGTGTAAGGTTGAGTCGTCTGCATATGAATGGATGGGAATTAAGGTACAGTTAAGGAGATCATTTATAAAAATTAGAAAGAGAATAGGAGATAGGACAGAGCCCTGAGGAACACCGGAGTTTATAGGGTAAGAAAGTGAACAATGGCCGTCCACAACCGCAGCTATGGAACGGCCGGAAAGGAAATTAGAGACAAAGGCACAGATGGAGGGATAGAAACCGAAGGAGGGTAGTTTAGAAATTAAAGATTTATGCCAGACTCTATCGAAGGCTTTCGATATGTCTAGTGCAATAGAAAAAGTCTCACCGAAGTCCCGAAAGGAGGATGACCAAGAGTTAGTAAGATATGAAAGAAGATCACCAGTAGAGCGACCCTTAAGGAAGCCATACTGGCGATCTGAGAGCAGATTATGAGAAGAGAAATGCTTAAGAAATTTGGAAGCAAGAATAGTTTCAAAAACTTTAGAAAGACAAGAGATAAGAGCAATTGGACGATAGTTGGAGGGTTGAGAGCGGTCACCCTTCTTTGGGACAGGTTGAATGTGAGCAAACTTCCAGCATGAAGGGAAGACGTTAGAGGATAGACAGAGACGAAAGAGTTTGCCTAGGCAGGGAGTCAGCACGGAAGCACAGTTTTTGAGAACAACTGTTGTAGGTATGGTTCAGGTGTATATGTTATGATAAGGGGGTGAGGGTTTTTATGCCAGGTGGTTTGGGACGGTTGTAGGTATGGTTCAGGTGTATATGTAATGAGATGGTGGCATTATAGTAACTTATAGAGAAGGGGGTAAGGGTTTATTGTATTCCAGCTGGTTTTTGGACAGTTGGTATACCCCATCTACTTTTTATTCTTCCTTCTCTCCGTACTACCATATTCACTATTCTTTAATTATTAATGTCTTTACCAGCGACGTCTGTTAAATTTGACCTTAGTTATATTTGTATGATTGCATGAAGCTTAGGATGGATGTATGGTAGCTAAAAGTATTAATTGAGATAGTGTGTAGCTATTTGTTTGTTAACGTCCTTCCTAAGCTGAATATATTCGATTAGTAATAACCAAAATAAAATAAAAAGGATGTCGCCGGTACAAAAGGGGTTAACTATCCATCCCTCTTCTCTTTTCACCCATCCCCTCTCAATCCCCCTTTTCCTACTACCCTCTTCCCCTCTTCCACTTCATTAATCCCCCAACGTCCCCGCCATTCCCTCCTCACCCCATCCCTACATCCCCCCAACTCTCTTCCGCCACCTGCCACTCCCACAACCCTCCCCATCTCAATCCCATCCATGTACCCACGAATGCCTCACCTCCCACATCCACATCCACACCCTGTGCCCATCCCAATCCAACTCCCTTCAATCCCTCCCTATCCGCCTCCTCTCCTTCCAACCCCCAACCCCCCTTTCCACATCCAGCTCCCCTCACCAGCCCTCCCCATCCCTATCAGCCTCCCCTATTTTCAACAACCCTCCTCCCCCCTCCCACATCCACACCCATACTCCAACCCTATCCATCTCTCCTTTTCACGTCCACACCCTTTCCCCATCCCAATCCGCCTCTCATCATTCCATCCCTTCCCATCCTCCTCCCCTCCTTCCAACAACCCTCCACCTTCCCCCCACGTCCACACCCATTCCCCAACAACCTCCACCTCCCCTCCTTCCAACCCCCAATTCCCCTTTCCACATCCACTTCCTTTCCCCATCCACCTCCCCTCCTTCCAACCCCCTTTTTCCAGTCCCAACCCGCCTCCCCTCATTCCATCCCTCCCCAACCCCATCCACCTCCCCTCCTTCCACCAACCCTCCCCCTCCCACACCACTTCCTAAGCCCATCCACCTCCCCTCCTTCCCCCCCTCCCCCCCCCCCCCATTTCTCAAACCGCCTCCCCTCATTCCATCCCCCTCCCCTCCTTTCAACCCCCCACCATTTTTCCAATCCCAAACCACCTCCCCTCATTCCATCCCTCCCCATCCAGGGTTGGCACCAAAGTGGGTACCGGTAACCCGGTTTTGCCCACCTGGGTTTTTTCAATAAAACCCAATTGAAAAAACCCACGATTTTGCCCACTATGCTGGGGGGTTTTCTCAAAATATTGCTATTAATCACATACATTCACTGTAATATGAGCCAATATCATAACAACTTATGACAAATACAAACAGAGCTTAAATGTCATATATTTAAGCAGAAAATATATTTTAAATCATAGAAACTAATCACATCTGCAGCCACGGCCTACCGCTTGGTGGCCTACCACTCGGTTTCGCTCCCTTCCCCGCCACCACCTCCCACATCATGGTCCCAATTTTTTGTTTTCCTTTTAATACTGTTTTCTGCAACTAAATTATGGGTGCTCATTCTTCACATGTGGCTTGTAATTCAAGCATATGTGCATGTGGCACAATAATATTACTTGGTTCCTCCTCCTCCACCACCACTCTGCAACATTACCTTCGCGTGCCAACCATGGAACTTCCGACCACAACCACGCCATAACCGCATCATATTTGTACAAAATATACTCATGTTGGGATTGCAGGTATAAACAGTCAATCCTCCGCTTACGCATGACCCATTTACGCGATCCTCCAAGTATGCGAGTGGGGGTCGGGGTGGGGTGGGGGGGATGGGACCAGACCCTGACACTTGACGCCAGGTGGTCCCATTTACACAAATTATGGATGGAATTTGAAGGAAATTCGGCAAAAATCTCTCCTTATGCTGCTCCCACCTCCCCTCCTTCAAGCGAGGTGCCAGAGCCGGGGCACCCTAGTTTTTCCTCGCACTACCTCAGACCCCACTGCAAACCATCCTATTCTACATTTGAGGTGAATATGACATCCTTCAATTAGTTTTCCATTTTGTTAAACTATTAGGATGTTATTATATTCCATAACCACTTAATTTTGTCCCAGGAAACATATATAGATTGTGTAAATAAGAGGGTTCAGCTGCCCATAAGTAATTACTCCCATAAGGTACTTTATTCCAATTACGCTAATTCCCTATTACCCGGGAATTCGTGTCGCCCATATTTTCGCGCAAGCGGAGGATCGACTGTTTTTTGTAATATGTTGATGTATTTTTCATCCCGTTTTGCGAAAGTCGGATTTTGGCAGGATTGCCGTACCACGGATAAGTCCTTTTAAAGCTTTTGCCGCACTTGTCAGGTTAAATAGGCATAAACATTATCTTTTTACTTGTGTTATGGTACAATTAGAAAAAACCCAGTTTTGCCCGGGTTTTTTATGAAAAACCCCGAAATAACCCAGGTGGGTTGGGCTTTTTCAAGAAAAGTGGGTTTTTTGCCAACCCTGTCCCCATCCCCATCCACCTCACCTCCTTCCAACAACCCTCCCCCCCACGTCCACATCCATTCTCCAACCAACCCCCTCCGCCTCTTCTCATTCCAGCTCTCCCCCCTCCCTCCCCTCCCTTCCACGCTCTCTCCTCCTCCTCCCAATGCATTTAGTCGTAGGCTACATGATTTCTGAACGGTTGGCGATTATTATTTATTATTCTTGCAGTGACTGGCAACATTGGCTTCATTTGTCGGTCAGTTCGTTTGTTTGTTTGTAGGATTAACTTTGTTTCTATCCATCGACGTAGCCCTTTAAGGGGGTAGTGCTTGGTTTTTTATCTATGTATTTATTTATATATTTGTTTTTGAGTTTCCTCGCTAGACCTCCATCAAGCTTAGAGAAACGCTCCCTAGACCCCTTTTTAAGATAAATTTGTACATTTTTCGGTAGAAAAATGTCCCGGCCGAAGGCCGATTTCTTCTAAAATTAAAGGCTCGCTAACGCTCGCCAGGAAAAATCGACACCAAAAGGGCACGTAAAGATCTTAATATTGACAACAAAATGAGGCGAAAGGTCTCAAAATCACCAAACTAACGGAACGAACGTCTTAAAACCTCAAAACTAATATGCTAAACTTGAGGGAGAAGGGGGGCCAGGAAAAGCGAGTTCGTTTGTTTTGTATGATTAGTTTTCTTTGTTTGCCATGGACGTAACCCTATCAGCACTACCAGACCTTTCAGCACTACCAGACCTTTCAGCACTACCAGACCTTTCAGCACTACCAGACCTTTCAGCACTACCAGACCTTTCAGCACTACCAGACCTTTCAGCACTACCAGACCTTTCAGCACTACCAGACCTTTCAGCACTACCAGACCTTTCAGCACTACCAGACCTTTCAGCACTACCAGACCTTTCAGCACTACCAGACCTTTCACCACTACCAGACCTTTCAGCACTACCAGACCTTTCAGCACTACCAGACCTTTCAGCACTACCAGACCTTTCAGCACTACCAGACCTTGCTTCCATTTATTCTGGCCATCATTAGGTGTATTTATTAAGGGGGGTCACAGGCTTTTGTTCTCTCTCCTTTTCTCTCTTTTTCTGGCTTGTATCTATTCGGCCCCATTCAGCCTACTGTTTTAAGACGTTTACCCCCATCCAGGTGTCAATATTTTCCTGGCGAGCGGTAGTGAGCCAGCATATATATATGTTTGTTTTGACAGCAAGCTAAATTTGTACATTTTTAGAAAGAAAAATGTCTTCTGCGAAGCCGGATTTCTCCATACAATGCTGGCTCGCTATCGCTCGCCAGGAAGAAA
>CM064572.1:17125833-17216526 GCA_032716605.1 Paralithodes platypus
ATTGAATGAATAGCATATTGAATGAATAGCATATTGAATGAATAGCATATTGAATGAATAGCATATTGAATGAATAGCATATTGAATGAATAGCATATTGAATTCGATTTGAGTGTTTATAAATGCACTACAACCATATTTTTGCTGCTAATTCTGCTAAATCATGACGTCTACTGCTCCAACTTCCTTATAGCCTGAAACTCGCAAGTGGTCAATAGGAGCGTTCAATCTGTAGACAAACTTGCCAGATGTCACCAGATTCGCCAATTATCGTAATACAATGTGAACAAGACTAAGAAGGGTGTCAGTTTCTAAATTATTTGTCGATTTTTCCTGAAGTTAATAGTCTTATGACAAGCGGTTTTAATCTTATATATTCTCCATATATATTATAATAATCTCATATATATTTTAGCTCACTACTTTATTTTATATTTAAAATAAGAGAGCAGAAAAAAATAATGTGTTGTGAAATAAATCCATTACAAAATGGTAAATACTGGTTGCAAAAAATAAATAGTATATGATTTACCTTCTTTTGTATGCTAATGATATACTTATAATAGTGGTATCTAAATTAAACAACACTTTAATGTTTAAATTGACATTTCATTCAGTTACTTATTTTTCTCTGAACAGAACTGCCGGACTTGAGAAGCAGCTCATTTTTGATAGAGGCTGTTGATTGGCTAATGGATAGGAGTATGATTAGTAAATCAAGATATCTTCATTATTTCATATCTAATTTTTTAATATTTTAATTATGAGCAATTTCAACCATTGAGTCATGTTCTAGAGTAATCCGCGAACACCATGGTATACAATATGTCACATAAAATACACTATTGAGGTACCGGTAATTATTATAAAGTGAACACAGACAAAATATAAACATATGCGAAAACTCACTAAGCAAGAGAGGAGATTGCCTGCTGAGACGGCTGAGTTCTCGAGCCTATTAGCCAATCAGGGGCTGATATCACACCGTAGTGACTTACCCTGGTGTTAAGGAAGCCACTGCATATGTTAAAAATGCAGAGGCTTGTGATTGGCTAAGGCAGGTGAGATGTAAGCCGAGACTCAGTCGGTCTACAAATCTCGCTTACTTGTTGGCTTATCAATTTTTATTTCGCTCGTGTTCACTTTATGATATCTATGTTATTAATGTGTAATATTTGTTATATTTTAGCTCTCAGGGTTCGTATATCACTTTAGATTATCACATTACCATTAAAATTGCTTACAATTTTAGAGTTTCAATAATATATATGGAATAATGAAGATATCTCAACTTTATCAACATAAATCAATCAACAACCAATCAGCATCTTCTGTATACAATATTATACTCTACAATGAAAAATAGAAATGTACTTAATAAAATATATATCCATTAGATGTATCTGTTAAACACCATTATGTAGGAAAAATGAATCTAAAATTATACTTGATATTTTGAAATCACATCAAAAGAGATACAGTAAGTATTAGCAATGTTCACATTTTATTATTTTATTCGTGATAAATTAAAGAATCTGGTGACATCTGGCAACCATGTCCACAGATTGAACGCTCCTATTGGGGTAGTACGTTAAATAATGTATCTCCTTCTACTTAGAGTATCTCCCCGGAATGGACCGCAAGAGATACGAACTAGTCCTTGTAACTCTCTATTTCTCTTTTTTTCTTTTTCTGTGCAATCCTATTCTTCCACTGTTCTTTATTTGGGGTTATTAGAATTATGTCCTGACCACCTCATATGGATCGTCACACACACACACACAACCCCCCCCCCCCCCCCCCCCTCCCACACCACATACACACAAAATATATATATATATATATTGTTACGTATCTTGATCCTCAAGTGGTTAACTTGATGAATCTAGATAGCACAGAGATATATATTAAGGTATCAGTCCGCTGAAGGCAAAACAAAAGTAAAATCTAATAAAATTATTTCCTGTTGTTGCTTCCTTTCCTTTTGGATCTTAGGACTTAGTATCCTTTATTGACTGATACTCTTTAATTATGAAAAATACTGAAACTAATTAAAGTCATGTAGTATTTATAAAGAATTATTATTTAACCGAAGCTTAGTAGGCTATGGTTATGAACCGAAGAAGTTATATCTAAAGAAGGACTATTAATTCTATAAAAAGTCTTGAAAGATAAATATTAAAGTAAGAATATTTCTGTCTCTTACCCTTTTTGAAATGAATAGATAGTTTTCTTATATGTCCTTTTATGTATATTTAATGTAATTATTCTTGGTTCTTGTCTTACGTTAATAGTATTATATTATTATTATCATCAGGATTAATATCAAAGTCACATAAAAAGTTAGATATATATTTAATAATTAGTTAAATGTATTTCTTAACCACGTAACATTGAGGTTTGATTAGGAGTAAATTAAGTTACAGGATCGCTTCATAGATTCGATTCAGGTCTCACTCAAATATGAAAAGCAAAAATAATATTTTGAAGCTAAAATAATTTTCTTCAGCTTAAGCACCCGTCACACCTAGCCGATTTTAGGCCAAGACTGTCCGCGACCTAAGGGTCGTGGACAGTCTTTGTCTACGTCGCTGCGCATCATGGGCCGTCGCCAACCTAGCAAACAGGTCGGGATTGGTCTTCACATACCCCCTCAAAAGTTCTACAAGCAAAAAATTTGAAATCAAGTCGGCGTGGAGTGAGGTCATAAAAATGGGACGGGAAGGGGACTGGAGGCTGATGGCGTGTGATGGCGCTTGGCGGCGCTTGACGGTGATTGACGACGCTTGACGGGAAACGGTAGGCGTCAGTGCGGCGGCACACGGCACCATATATGATAAGTGGATAAGTGGATTATCGCCACGTTTGGCTTTCTCAAGGACCACATCGTGCGGCAGAGTGGTCGTCAGAATAGCCAGGTAAATTTTGTTTTAATTAGTTTTGCATGTCTCGATTATTTAAAAGTGTTTGACACTGACCAGCCACGTGTGGACAAATTAATTATGTTTGTGGAGACTCGTTGTGCATACCACAGGTTTCTGACCTGACCTGGTTGTGGTATCTGCCGTTTGTTATTCCTTTCGTGATTTCATTATTGTATTGATTTACTTATTAATTTAATATCTTTATATATATATTTTGTAATGAATTTATTCATGTACTTAGATTAATATTGCTATATTGATTTATATAAGGTATTTAGTCATTATTTATATTTTATTTATTATATACAGTATGTATGTATTTTTTGATTGATGACTTTCTTTATTTCATTATTGTATTACTTTATTTAGTTATTGAATGTTATATATATATATATATATGTATATATAACGTAAATCATTTTTTTATGCATGCATTATTCATGCAGTGGATGAATGTAACAAGCCATATAATATATATGTTTATAATAGTACATATCAATACTAATAATTGACAATTTCAGTCTCATATAGCTGTCACCGGTTGCCAGGAACCGCAGTGTTATGGCTAGTCGTAGGCCAGGGTCGAGTGCCTTCCGGTAAAAAGTATCGTTCTTTTCAATGCGGTGCGCCACACGTCCTAGTACCTCCCGGAAGACTGCAACATCCATCCGCAGGTAGTTTCTGTAGGCTGGCCCATCCTCCTGGGCGAGTTCCTTCAGTAGCTGCTCATCAATACCAAAGGTTTTCCTACGGAGAAGCCAGTTCCGGACCCACATGCGAGGGGTTCTATTCTCCCTCCTTCTTTTCTTCAACAGCAGCTTGCAGATGGCTATATTTGTCAGTAGGTAGTCATTTTCCAGATTTAACTGAACCTGGAGTAAGCGTAGATGTCGTATCGGGTTCCTGGGGACTGTGGTGAACATGGCTGCGTGCAACCGTTACGGTGGCTGAAGGTATACTGATGAGGCCCACCCTTTGGTGTACCTTTTTTATACCACACCTTGAGTTCGGTCGCCGTCGTTCGGGGTCATGCGGGCCGGGGTCACCGTCCATACTGAAGGGGTCGCCGCTCATCGGCACAGTAATGAATATTGACGCCGCCCTAACCCCTATCGACGCCGTTCGGCGGGTCGTTGTCGACGCACTACGCCGCAGATCGGCACTCCAGCGGCGACCTAAAACTCACATTCAGTCTGGCATGGGCGCCGGTCTACCCCGTCAGGTCGCCGTCAGGCGGCGTGGCCATCCATACTGCGTCCAGTCCAAAACTCACCCCCCCATATCCTTAAGCTCTCCGCCGAAGGTCGGCACTCCTGACCACGACTCAAGGTCGTGGTCAGTCGTGGCTCAAATCGGCTTGGTGTGACGCCTGCTTTAGGAAATCACTAGAAGTAATATTAACACAGCCATGTTAGTCTAAGGCAATATTACTAATATGAGACAATAGCATCACCGTACTAAGCACCGTTAAGCAATGTAAGCTTAATTAAAAGAAAATGAAAGAACTCGTAAGTATGAGTATAAAACAATAGTATTACTTTCATCATAACCCAATTACTTAAAGAGTTGCATTAGTCCACAAGTCAGTCAACTAAAATAGTTAAGTACAAAATAGTAGCGTTACCGTTAATTCCCAATCAAATAGTTACGTACATAATAGTAGCGTTCAACGTTAATTCCCAATCACATATCTCACTAACCAACATAACGTAAGTGTTTACACGGAACACACTTAACACACACTTATATAATCTGACTGACAGTCACAAACCCATTATAATACTTCACCCCGTCTTCCTCCAGCTGCAAGTTCACCTTCCCCAACTCCAAATGAGACTGATTTGAATGTCCACTACTCGGGTCTTATATACTAAACAATGATGGTGTAAGAACGAATCAGGAGGCGAGTGATGGTGCGCGCCCCTATCATAGCTCCTCGAGTTGCATAGCAGGTGTGTGGTCCAATGGGGGCTCCTGGCGTCGATCATACGTCATAGCGTCGGGTCATCGAAGTAGTTTGCAGGGTACCCTATGACGCACGCAGGTGTGAAGGCTAGTTTGCTGGTATGCGGGCGAGCTGGTTTCCCCCTCGCTGGTTCGCTCGCCGGTCTGCTTCGCCGCTTGGGTAGTTTGACACTCCTTCAACTCTAATTCTAACTCTTAAATTAACATACAGGGCTCCGTATGTCAGAATATATATATATATATATATATATATATATATATATATATATATATTACAGTATATATATATATATATATATTTATATATTGTATTAAATCTAACTAAATCAAACTTTCTCCACAAGCAGTGATATAAACTTCTAAATAATCCAAATGATAACAAAATATTTTGGTCTACTCTTAACTCATTCAAATCCAACTTCACTACTGTTTCATCCATTCCACCATTAAAATCCACGACTGGCAATCTTGTAAGTGACCCACGAGGTAAAGCTAACCTTCTTGCGGATATTTTCTCCACCAACTCAACCTTAGATGAAATAAATCAAGATGTCCCTGTACTTAATTTTAATTCGCCTGAAATTCCTTCGCTTAAGATCCACACCAGATATGTCAAAACTATTTTGCAGAATCTCTCAGTAGATAAAGCTCCTGGTCCAGATGAAATTCCTCCAATAGTACTTAAGAATTGCTCCTTTGTGCTCGCTCCTGTATTGGCAATTTTTTTCTGTCATGCTTCCTCATGCTTCCCAGTATCCTGGAAAGAAGCAAGCATCCATCCAGTTCCTAAAAATGGTGCCTCTTCAGATCCATCAAACTACAGACCAATAGCTATAACTTCCACTCTCGGTAAAGTCTTTGAAATTATATTAACACTCAACGAGCGGCTAGGTCGGTAAATTCTACTACCTGCCAAGCGGGTGGTTTTACCCTAAACGAGCTTATTTCCGTGCTCTTTTTTCATGCATAAACACGAGCCAGAGCATAATACAATTATGTATCCCTAAAAGGGCGTAAATTGAGCTTTCCAATGACACCTGAACCATCCTTCTACGATCACTGGTTGTCTTGCAACGATCGTGCAACCGAAGGGCAAAATCGCTAAAATACGGTCATTTCGTTACATAATTACGTGTGTAGCGAGGGAGGCAGGGTGGAGTAGTGTGGAGTACATGTCAGTAGACCCACGACGGCCGTGGCGAGCGGTCATGAGGTAACCTACGCTCCTCCCGTCGCTCGTCTCTCTCTCAGAGCCAATATTGCGCCAAAATTGCACACAGACTTAAGTCGGGCCCCGCCACATAGTCCTTTCTTCTCCATACGGACTTAAGTCGGGCCCCGCTAAAGAAGGGTTAAATAATCACATAATTAAGCATCTTGAGAATAATAAATTAATCAATGATAGGTAATATGGGTTTAGACTCCCTCCTTCGGTTTCTATCCCTCCATCTGTGCCTTTGTCTCTAATTTCCTTTCCGGCCGTTCCATAGCTGCGGTTGTGGACGGCCATTGTTCACTTCCTCACCCTATAAACTCCGGTGTTCCTCAGGGCTCTGTCCTATCTCCTATTCTCTTTCTAATTTTTATAAATGATCTCCTTAACTGTACCTTAATTCCCATCCATTCATACGCAGACGACTCAACCTTACACTACTCCATTAGTTTTTCAGAACGCCCCAGCCAGCAATCCCTCAACGACAAACGTAATGAAGCCATAGAACTCTTAAATTCTGATCTAAATACTATTTCCAATTGGGGCAGAGAAAACCTTGTTAACTTTAATGCTTCCAAAACCCAATTTCTCCATCTATCTACCCGTCAGGATCTCCCAGCGGACTATCCCTTATTCTTCAACAATACAAAAATCAACCCTTCATCTTCTCTCAATATTCTTGGTGTCTCTTTTTCTTCTGCTCTCATTTGGAAGGACCATATTACCAGTCTTGCTAAGGCAGCCTCCCAGAAGCTGGGTGTGCTCAACCGCCTTAGGGGGTTCTTTTCCCCTGCACAGCTTCTTGCTCTGTACAGGGGCATAGTGCGCCCTTGTATTGAGTATTGTTCACATGTGTGGGGAGGTTCCTCTCACACCGCTCTCCTAGACAAAGTTGAAAGGAAGGCCTTTCGTATCATTAACTCCCGTCCACTCACCAACTCTCTGCAATCTCTCTCTCCGCCGCAATGTTGCATCTCTCTCGCTATTCTATCGCTACTATAATAATCAGTGTTCCTCAGAGCTATCCCAGTGCATACCACCTCCTTTACGTAGGGCACGTGGTACCCGTCTTGCAACTCAATCCCACCCCTACTCTGTGCAACTCTCCAACCCAAGAGTGAAACGTTACTCTCAAACTTTCTTCTACTCAACATCTGAGCTCTGGAACTCTCTCCCAGAATCAGTCTTTCCCTCTTCCTATGACTTAAATTGCTTCAAACTCCGTGTGTCCAGGCATTTTGGCTCGAACGTCCCTTGATTTTGGCCCTGTCACTCTTTCAACTATGGGGGAGGCACTCGTTATAGGCAGTTATGCCTTTTGCCTCCCTCAATCACATAGAAAAAAAACAAACAAAAAAGACGATGTCGATGAACTGCAGACATTCTTTGCCTTCTTACGCATCAAATCAACCAAGCTACAGACCAACATGGTGAAACACATACTGGACACATACTGGATATATCAAAGGCATTTGATAGAGTCTGGCATCAATCCTTATTGTCGAAGATGTCACACTACGGCCTTGCATCACTAGTTCCACTAAGTTCTTCTTATCTTCATAACAGAAAAATACATGTAATGGTAGATGGCCTTTATTCTCAATTTCACTCAATAAATGCTGGTGTTCCCCAGGGATCAGTTTCGGCCCCAACTCTGTTCCTCATTCATATCAATGATCTCATATCTACCACTCATAATCCAATACATTCCTACGCAGAAGACTCAACACCACAGTTCCTTCACATTTACCAATTCTTTCACCCAACCCGATCTTATAAATTCAAAAATAAACACTGCAATTTTTCTGAACCAGGACCTTTCTAGAATTAATGAATGGGGACAAAAGAATCTAGTTTCCTTTAATGCACAGAAAACCAAGTACATTCAATTTTCTAACCGACAGAATCTCACTGACTCCCATATATTTTTTAATGATGTAAATATTCCCACTTTCCCTAGTATTGACATTCTCGGTGAAACATTAACTACTAACCTGAGCTGGACCTGAGATGTTAGAAGCATTGCTAAGAATGCCTCTAAAAAACTGGGACTCCTGTACAGAGTTCGAGAATTCTTCACTGACGAGCAGTTGGCCGTAATATATAAAAGTCATGTGTGTTCTCAGATGGATTACTGTTCACCTCTGTGGAGTGGAAGTGGAGTGGTTGCATTGAGGCAGTTGGACAAAATTCAAAATAAAGCGATTAGATTAATTAATAACCCTGCAATCACACAGGACCTTCCTACATTATCCATACGCAGAAACGTTGCAGCCCTTGCATTATTCTACAGATATTTTCACAGCAATTGTTACGAATAACTTGCTTCAATTGTGCCGCCTCTCCACATCTTTCCCCGTAGAACTAGGGCAGCTGAGAGCGCCCATGAATTTAAACTTTCTCCTCCACAATGCAGAACTTTTGCTTATCAAAATTCATTTATCCCCAGAACTACATCTCTTTGGAATCCACTCCCCTCGAGTTGCTTTCCACAAACTTACAATCTACAACAGTATAAATCCAGTTGTTACAAACATTTTATGAATGGAGGATGCCTTTAGGCACATGGACCTTTTTTGTTTTATCTGTGTTTTTCCTTCCTCCGTTCATTGTCTCCTTAAAAAAACAAAAAAACAAAAAAAACAAAAATATATATACAGTATATATATATATATGTATATACTGTATATATATACAGTATATATATATTGTTACGTATCTTGATCCTCAAGTGGTTAACTTGATGAATCTAGATAGCACAGAGATATATATTAAGGTATCAGTCAGCTGAAGGCAAAACAAAAGTAAAATCTAATAAAATTATTTTCTGTTGTTGCTTTCTTTCCTTTTGGATCTTAGGACTTGGTATCCTTTATTGACTGATACTCTTTAATTATGAAAAATACTGAAACTAATTAAAGTCATGTAGTATTTATAAAGAATGATTATTTAACCGAAGCTTAGTAGGCTATGGTTATGAACCGAATAAGTTATATCTAAAGAAGGACTATTAATTCTATAAAAAGTCTTGAAAGATAAATATTAAAGTAAGAATATTTCTGTCTCCTACCCTTTTTGAAATTAATAGATAGTTTTCTTATAATGTCCTTTTATTTATATTTAATGTAGTTATTATTCTTGGTTCTTGTCTTACGTTAATAGTATTATATTATTATTATCATCAGGATTAATATCAAAGTCACATAAAAAGTTAGATATATATTTAATAATTAGTTAAATGTATTTCTTAACCACGTAACATTGAGGTTTGATTATGAGTAAATTAAGTTACAGGATCGCGTCATAGATTCGATTCAGGTCTCACTCAAATAATATGAAAAGCAAAATAATATTTTGAAGCTAAAAGAATTTTCTTCAGCTTAGGAAATCACTAGAAGTAACATTAAAACAGTCATGTTAGTCTAAGGCGATATTACTAATATGAGACAATAGTATCACCGTACTAAGCACCGTTAAGCAATGTAAGCTTAATTAAAAGAAAATGAAAGAACTCGTAAGTCTTAATATAGAACAATAGTATTACTTTTATCATAACCCAATTACTTAAAGAGTTGCTTTAGTCCACAAGTTAGTCAACTAAAATAGTTAAGTACATAATAGTAGCGTTAACGTTAATTCCCAATCAAATAGTTAAGTACAGAAAGTAGCGTTAACGTTAATTCCCAATCAAATAGTTAAGTACATAATAGTAGCGTTACCGTTAATTCCCAATCAAATAGTTAAGTACATAATAGTAGCGTTAACGTTAATTCCCAATCAAATTGTTAAGTACATAATGGTAGCGTTAACGTTAATTCCCAATCAAATAGTTAAGTACATAGTAGCGTTAACGTTAATTCCCAATCACATATCTCACTAACCAACATAACGTAAGTGTTTACACCGAACACACTTAACACACACTTATATAATCTGACTGACAGTCACAAACCCATTATAATACTTCACCCCGTCTTCCTCCAGCTGCAAGTTCACCTTCCCAACTCCAAATGACACTGATTTGAATGCCCACTACTCGGGTCTTATATACTAAACAATGATGGTGTAGGAACGAATCAGGAGGCAAGGTATGGTGCGCGCCCCAATCACAGCTCCTCGAGTTGCGTAGCAGGTGCGTGGTGCAATGGAGTCTCCTGGCGTCGATCATACGTCATAGCATTGGGTCATCGAAGTAGTTTGCAGGGCCCCCTATGACGCACGCAGGTGTGAAGGCTAGTTTGCTGGTATGCGGACGAGCTGGTTTCCCACTTGCTAGTTCGCTCGCTGGTCTGCTTCGCCGCCTGGGTAGTTTGGCACTCCTTCAACTCTAATTCTAATTCTTAAATTAACATACTGGGCTCCGAATGTCAGAATATATATATCTATATATATATATATATATATATATATATATATATATATATATATATATATATGTATATATATTGACATGATTCTACGTCGAATTTACCATTGCCCTGATACACCAACACTGGACATCCCGGAGAAGGCCCTGAAAACACTGCTGGAGCTATGTACCAAGGAGGCCCCCTTCCTTTGCCCCCCGGGCAACATGTACAAGCAGATAGACGGTGTGGCGATGGACAGCCCCCTAGGAGTTCTTTTTGCGAACTTTTTTTATGGGTACCATCGAGGAAGAGCTCCTAGCTGCCCAGCGACCTGCCGTCTACTGTACTGTAGATATGTGGATGACATCCTCGTGCAAATCAAGGACCTCCACGAACTACAGGAACTCCAGCGTCGCTTCATGACCTCCTCCGGACTTAACTTCACCTTTGAAAAATCAAACAATGGACAACTCCCCTTCCTCGACATCCTCGTATCTCTGAACGACCATGGGTTCAAAACCACCGTCTACACTAAACCAACTAACACAAGACAATGCCTCAACGGCGATAGTGAATGACCCGCCGTTATCTTCTATCCTCCATCTCCGCTTATGTAAGGAGAGCCCTCATGCACTGCTCCACCTGGGCCGACACCCACCAGGAACTAGAAAGACTATCCCAAGTTTTAGTGAATAACGGATACTCCAACTCCGACATCTCCAGCACCATCAACCACCATCTTGAAAAATGGTACACCCAAAGCCTCCCAACATTGACCCCCCCAATTAAATTAAGATCTTCTACCGCAATTTTATGTCCTCTGAACACAAAAATTACGAGGCCGTCTTAAAAGAAATAATCTCCAAGCATGTCCACCCAACCAACCCGGAAAACAATATCAAATTAATAATTTATTACAAATCCCCCAAGACCTCCAAGCTCATTCTCCGCAACACACCTGCTTCCACCAAGATAAAGAGCCCGATGACCGACGATCACGTAATTTACCAACATACCTGTAATTATGAGGACTGTGGACCTCATTCCTATATTGGCATGACTCAGACTCGTCTTTCACGTCGGTTAACTCTTCACCTTCAGGCTGGAGCCATCAAAGACCACTATCTCACCCCTAACCACCCCCACCTCACACGCAACGAGTTAGAGAAACACACCACTATACTCGATAAAGAAAGTGACCCAAGGAGATTACCTATACTCGAAGCGTTATATATCCAAACCTTACATCCTAACATCAACAACCAAACTCTGGACCTTCAGATCATTCCTTCTGCCAAAAGGCACTATCCTATAGGACCTAACGCCCCCCCTCGCCCCCAGGTGCCCTTGACGCAGCCCCCCGCGCTACCTCCTTCAGCTTCGTCTTCTGCCAGCGCCACACGTACTACGCAACTTAGGCCACGCCCCTCGACACGCAGCCAATCAGCTTCGACCACGCCAACCGACCACCACCTTCCCGCATCCAGTGCGCATGCCTGACGCGGTCCTCTCTTTTACACTCGTAGAATACCCCTCCACCAATAGCAGACTTTTGTCCCCTGATTTTCGGCTCCTCTGATCCTCCACCCTCTATATATACCCTTCCTGTTTACCTTTTATATCATTCTTTCCTCATTTGATAATGCTGCTTGTCCAGTGAAACGCGTCGTATATCCTGTATCATCATGTACATTAATGTAACCCTGTACCACCATGAACTTTGCTAATCTCATTCATCTACTGCCTGCCACCCAGCGAAAACTCATTAGAGACCTGGAAACTTTGAATAATAAAATTTCCAACCAGAAATTGCCATTTCTTTCAACCTCGTATGTATTAAAGAAAATGTATTACCTGGCTTTACTAACATATATATATATATATATATATATATATATATATATACTGTATATATATATATATATATATATATATATATATATATATATATATATTCAGTATACACCTATTAATGTATCTATCTCTTTGACACACTTACAGTACATACATACATATTACCAGTCTTGCTAAGGCACCCTCCAAGAAGCTGGGTGTTCTCAACCTCCTCAAAGGGTTCTTTACCCCTACACAGCTTCTTGCTCTGTACAGGGGCACAGTGCGTCCTTGTATTGAGTATTGTTCACATTTGTGGAGAGGTTCCTTTCACACCGCACTCCTAGACAAAGTAGAAAGGAAAGCCTTTCGTATCACTAACTCCCGTCCACTCACCAACTCTGCAATCTCTCTCGCTTCGCCGCAATGTTGCATCTCTCTCGGTATGCTATCGCTACTACAATAATCAATGTTCCTCAGAGCTTTCCCAGTGTATACCACCTCCTCTACGTAGGGTACGTAGTACCCGTCCTGCATCACAATCCCACCCCTACTCTGTGCAACTCTCCAACCCAAGAGTGAAGTGCTATTCTCAGACTTTCTTCTATTCAACTGCTGAGCTCTGGAACTCTCTCCCAGAATCACTCTTTCCCTCTTCCTACGACTTAAATTGCTTCAAACTCCTTGTGTCCAGGCATTTTGGCTCGAACGTCCCTTGATTTTGGCCCTGTCACTCTTTCAATTCTGGGGGAGGCACTCGATACAGGCAGTTCTGCCTTTTGTCTCCCTCACTCATATAGAAATCAAACAAACAAACAAACATATAGATCCATACATACATACACAACACTTGCTCTACTTTGAAATCCATACATGCACACTTCCATATACATATGCAAACGTGTACACACATGGACAGTAGTGTTTGCATATACATAAGGCCATGGACTCTCACTGGTTATGCACGTACACACACTGAGTCTCACACAAACGGGCATTCACCTACACAGATACACAAACACACATACAAAGACACACACACACCCACACACACACGGTTATACTCTCCGTGTATTATCTAACCAAACAGTGTTCTATACAGTCATCTATTAAGGGGGGGATGGGCGTATTTATGTGCTTATTTATATATTTTGTCATTATTATTTTTGTGTTCATTAATATGTATTTTCATTATTTTGTTAGTTTCCTCCCTAGAGCTCGATCAAGCTTAAAATAAAAGTTCCCCCCCACCCCAGAACCTCCTTCAAGATAAATTTGTATATTTTTCGATAGAAAAATATCTCGGGCGAAGGCCGCTTCCTTTTAAATTACAGGCTCGCTATCGCTCGCTAGGAAAAAATCGACAACTGAATGACACGATAAGTCTTAATATTGACAAAGAAATGGGGTGACAGGTCTTAAAATCGCCAAACTAATGGGGCTAATCATGAGGAGGTAGGGGACCAGAAAAACGACCCATCTCCCCTTAATGCCTATTTATCTTAGTAACGGTGACCGGTCAACTCAACCAATAGACCATTTCAACCAGTACCAAATCAACCAATACGGTTAGGTTAGGTTAGGTTAGGTTAGGTTAGTACTATATTTTGGCATTGGTTTGGTTGGTCTGGGTTAATTTGGCACTGGTTGAGAGCTACTGGTTGAAATGGTCTACTGGTTGAGATGACCTGGAACCCTTAGTAACTATATGTCTCTCTGTATCTGTCTATCTATTGTTTATTAAATTAGCTTATATTTATTTATCTATCTATCTATCTATATATATATATATATATATATATATATATATATATATATATATATATATATATATATATATATATATATATATATATATATATTTATTCATCTATTTATCTATCTATTTATCTCTATCTGCATATTTATCTAACTAGCTTTCTATCTATCTATCTATATCTATTATCAATCTATATATCTATCGAGAAACTCCCCATAGTATTGGAATTACCACCAGAAAACAACGGCGAACTAATCCAACGTGCATAAAAAGCTAAGAGTACCGGTAGTAAATTTGTTAAAAGTTTTTTCCTAAATAACTGTGATTGTTCCGAACTGTTTCTATTTAAAAATTTTGCTTGCACCCCCTCCTCCCCCTAGCCCCCCCCCCCCCCCCTTCCCGTCCACCTTCTCTCTCATTATCTCTCTCATTATCTCTCTCTCTCTCTATATATATATATATATATATATATAATGTAGAGGGCATTGATGGATTATGTGCTGGTGACAAGGGAGAGATTGTGTAGACTGCTGGATGTGAATGTGATGAGAGGTGAGACGGAGGGTATGTCAGATCATTACCTGGTGGAGGGAAAGCTAAGAGTTAAGAGTTACAGGAGAATAAGAGACAAGCGTGAAGTAAGAGAGGTAATAAAAGTTAGTGAGTTAGAGAAGAGTGAAAAAGAGAGGGAGTACAAGGAAAGACTAAATGAAAAGTGGATGGAAGTGAGAGAGATGGAAAAGAGAGAAGTAGAGGATGAATGGCAACAGTTTAAGGAAGGAGTGAAAGCAAGTGCAGAGGTTGTATGCGGCAAAAGGAAAGTAGGAGACAGAGGTATCAGGAAGGGAAGCGAGTGGTGGAATGATACGGTGAGAAAGGCAGTTGAGGAGAAGAGACAGTGTTTTGAGAGGGTTTTACAGGATGGTAGTGTTGAGGTATGGGAGAGGTACAAGGAGAAAAGGAGTGAGGCAAAACGGAAAATTAGACAAGCGAAAAAAGATGCAAACGAAAGGTGGGGTCAAAGGCTGAGTGAGAATTTTGAAGAACGAAAGATGTTCTGGAAGGAGGTAAATAAAGTAAGGAAAGGAGGACAAAAGAGGGAAGAGTCAGTGAAAGATGAAAATGGAGAATTACTAGTGGAACCAGTTGAAATGAGGAAAAGATATGCCGAGTATTTTGAATCTTTGTTAAATACCGGTACAAGAGATGGAAGAGAAGCAGTGATTGAATCAGAGGTGGATGGAGATAGGTTACCCAGGCCACAAAGGTGTCAGGGAATAAATGAAAGGATTGAGGAAAATGAGGTGAAAGAAGCAGTGAAACAAATGAGAGCGGGAAAAGCAGAAGGTTTGGATGGTATTGCTGTGGAGTGTATAAAGAAGGGTGGAGATGTGATAATAGATTGGTTGGTGAGACTTTTCAATGTGTGCTTTGCTGTGTCAATGGTACCAATAAACTGGAAGATTTTTTTTTTTTTTTTTTTTTTTCTATATTACAACTTACTTCCTCTCGGGCATAGGCTGAGAGCCTTAACATTCACCGCTTTACAATGAACAGTGAAGCCTGTGAGGTCTTGTTCCAGTCTAGGGAGTGAGACATGTGAAGCACGTAGAGTACAACGAGCACCTGCCATCTTGCCTTACACATGAGGCACGGTGCTCACTCATGGCCCGAAACGACCCCATCTCTGAAGCCACCTCGTTCCCGTGCTTCACTGTCTCACCCCCTACACTCGGATTATCACACTTACACACACACAACGCCACCTGTTGAGCAGATAACTCACCAGGCATTGCACCCCTATAGCATATTTTGAATATGGGAATATTCATACAGTGCTATTTAATCAGGGAACAATGAGGGTATTTTATTGATGTTTCGGTGGGCTTGTGGTAATGCACTGATACCAGGTACAGCACAAATTCCATCCCAATAATATCTTCCCATTGATACATCGGGATTTGAACCCGGAACCTTTGGATTACCAGGCCAGTGGCAAGACCACTCCACCACACCTCCCCTTGTGCATGTATTGTGCCGTTGTACAAGGGGAAGGGAGATCGGCAGGAGTGTTCAAGTTATAGAAGTATTAGTTTATTGTCAGTGGTTGGAAAGCTGTATGGCAAGGTGTTGATAGAGAGGATAATAAAGTGTACGGAAGCTGCAATAGGAGAAGAACAGTGCGGTTTTAGGAGGGGAAGAGGGTGCGTGGATCAGATGTTTGCAGTAAGACAGTTATGCGAGAAGTATTTAGAGAAGCATAAGGAGATATTTTGGGCTTTTATGGACTTGGAAAAAGCGTATGATCGTGTGGACCGTGAAGCAATGTGGAAGGTGTTAAGGATTTATGAAATAGGAGGAAATTTGTTAGAAGCAGGAAAGAGTTTTTATGAAGGGAGCAGAGCATGTGTGAGAGTAGGAAATGGTGAGTTGAGTGAATGGTGTGAGGTAAAGGTAGGTTTGCGACAGGGTTGTGTAATGTCACCATGGCTGTTTAATATGTTTATGGATGGTGTGGTGAGGGAGGTGAAAATGAGAACTATGGGAAGACGATTGGGTTTAGTAGGAAAGAATGGTAGAGATTGGGAGTTGAATCAGTTGCTGTTCGCTGATGACACAGCATTGGTGGCGGATTCTGATGAGAAACTGCAACGGGTAGTCAAAGAGTTTGGTGTGGTTTGTGGAAGGAGGAAACTGAAGGTGAACATCAATAAAAGTAAAGTAATGGTGTGTAATAGGGGAGAGCATAGGGTGAATCTAGATGTGAGGCTGGATGGGGAAATACTGGAACAAGTAGAGTGTTTTAAATATCTAGGAGGAACGATAAGCAGGAGTGGAGGTGTGGAAGTGGAGGTAAAACAGAGAGTGTGTGAAGGAAGGAAGGTTTTCGGAGCAATGGGAAGTATGTGGAGGACGAGAAATCTCGGAGTGAAAGTAAAAAGTGCACTGTATCAAGGAATTGTTGTGCCAACAGTGATGTATGGGGCTGAGACATGGGCTCTGAAGAAGAAGGAGAAAAGAGGGCTGGATGTGATGGAGATGAGCTGCTTGAGGAGTATGTGTGGAGTTACTCGTAGAGACAGATTGAGGAATGAAGAGATACGTAGGAGAGTGGGGCAGCAGGAACATTTGTCAGCCAGAGTGGACAGAAGGGTGCTGAGCTGGTATGGTCATGTTGAACGAATGGGAGATGAAAGGCTTACAAAGAGAATATGTGAGTCAGGTACAAGGGGAGATAGAAGGGCAGGAAGACCCCCATTGAGATGGAGAGACTGTGTAAGAAAGGCTTTGGATGATAGAGGAATGACTATAGATCAGGCAGGGGAAGTGGTGGTGGACAGGAGTGAATGGAGAATGCTTGTGAATAGTTGAGTGCACTCGTGGTCATTTGGAGTAAGGGGTCGGGCGCAAGTTGGACTAGATAATAGTCCATCAGGCGCCCGGGGAGACGATTAATATGAAGGGTGCGCCTGGAAGTGTGGTGGGAGGGCTTGTGGCTTTGGCTCCGCTGCATGTCTGCCTGCCGAGATCGGAACCTCTCCGGGTGGTCAGGGGCCGGGGGAGTGCTGGAGCGACCTGGGTGATCCTGGTCTCTGGGTCTTCTCCTGGGTGACCTGGATGTGTGTGAGTTTGTGCTTTTTATCTGTGTTTATTTGTTGTTTTATGTTGTTTTTGTGTTTTCCCTGTTCTTACTCTGTCTTGAGTCGGCTACCCCCAAAATGGGGATTGGGCCTGAGCATATAGATAGATAGATATATATATATATATATATATATATATATATATATATATATATATATATATATATATATACAGTATATGCGTGGGGAGTTACATGGAGGGATTATCCTGAATATTATTCCCAGGGGGTAGAGGAGAAACGGATATAAAGTAAATGTTTAGACCTGGAAAGATGAAATGGCCTAGGCTATAAATATGATACCGGTCGGCGTTGGACTTACATGTTAAATTGTATATGTAGGCTATCTGTGGTAGTCCCAGTAATATCTATGAAGTACTTCTAGTATTAAAGGAACTTAGCTGTGATGCAAAGAGTGTAGGTTAGGTGATGGACATGTCGGTAGGTGTAGATCAGTGAAGTTCTGTTGTTATGTGGCAGCAACTGGTGGTTTGTTGTGAACGGGACGAAGTCTCTGTGTGAAGTGTACTGAGATACCCTTTTATCGTAACAATATAAAATATATTTAAGGGTTCTATATTTTCCTCTGTGATTAAATAATAAGGAAAAATAAACTAAGATATAATTGGTGCAACCACAGTAATATTTATCCACAAAGATAAATAAAGTAATGCATATAAACAAAAAGGAACCAGCTGTCGTGAACCCGGGAAATTCAAACTACGGTATATATACCAGCTAGGATTCACGACATACTCCGCCACCAGCTATATACAATACAAAGAATTTACAATTGTCCCGTCCCGATCATGGATCGCCACAACTGGGAGGAACCCAAAGCAGCCCGACGTGACGGCCTCTGAGGGGTATCACCTCGGTCCGCTCCAGTAGCAGGAAGGATATTATCAGAGTTCGGCTTGCTGTCGACATCCACTACCTCTAAATCTATCTTTAGTGGGTATAGCTTAACCACCGGTCTGGTGGTCAAACCGGCTCCTGTTTTTACCTGAACTACCCTACTTTCGTGGTCAGGACCACGAAGAAGTTTCATATAAAAAAGTCGGGGGCCGTCATCATGTACTAGAACGACGTCCCCAACTTGCGGCGATGCTATCCCTTTTTTTACCATTAAGTGACGATGTTGCTCCCTGAGTGATATTAAATAATCAGTGCTCCACCTTTTCCACAGGTCATGTGAGAGCTTTGTAACATATTGGAAGCATTGGCTGACGGAATCATTGTTACGCCAAGTCGTGTCCTTGAGACTTCCCGCCTTGGAAAGCTTCTGATCCACCTCCCATGAACCAGTTGTGAAGGAGTGATGGGTAGAGGGTCTTCAAGATCACTGTAGCTGTAGCCAAGCGGGCGATCATTGACTGTGGCCTCGAGCTCCAGTAATACCGTATTCAGTTCCTCTGTGGTAACCAATGCTCGACCCAGTACCTTCTTCAAGCCAGCCTTTAGGATGCCAATGACCCGTTCCCATATGGCACCGAACCATGGCGCCCTGGCCGGTATAAACCGCCACTCGCACTTGAATTCCGCTAGAGTACCTTTTAACCTTGCATCATCCATCAACTCCCGTAATGTACTGGCTCCGCTAACAAATGTGGTGGCATTATCACTCATCATAATCTCAGGGTAACCCCTCCTGCTACTAAAGCTACGTAACGCATGTAAAAATGATTCGCAGGAGAGGTTAGACACCGTTTCTACATGGACCGCTCTAGTAACTGCACAGGTGAATAAGACTACATATAGTTTACTTACAGTACCCCCCTTCTCTTTTACTGGCAAGGCACCTGTGTAGTCAACCCCCGTTACCTGGAAAGGACTCACTTCCTGAACCCTAAACTCTGGCAATGGAGGGGCCTGTACAGCACGGTATGATGTACCTTGCAATCTCTTGCAGATGATACATCCCCTTAAGGCTTTCTTTACTACCTGTCTAATCTTGGGGATCCACCATCTTTCCCTTATGTAATTTACAACATAACTAACACCACTATGGTTACACACTTTGTGGCAGTAATTACTAAGGAGAGTGGCTATACGATGTTTATTAGGGATAAGGATAGGGTACTTGGCGCTATCATGTAAAGCTGAAAAGTGTAGCCTACCTCTACAGCGTATCATGCCTCCCTCCATATAGAGGCCAAACTGCTTCACTATATTGCTTGGTGTGCCCTGTCCTTTTGACAAATAGTGGTGTTCTTCAGAATAAGCTTCTCTCTGAGCTACCTTAATCATGGCTGACTCTGCTGCTCTTAATTCCGGCACCGTCAAGAATGCCGGTTTTGCCTGATAATTCCCTTGTGTCTTCTCTTTAAGAGTCTTAATAAACCTAAGGACCGATGCCATTACATGCCATCACTTCATATATGAGCCATACCGGTCCCAATTCAATATGGCAGTAGGGGCAACCGGTACCGGCAATGACAGGGTTCCTTCTTGACTCATGTTACAACCCACAGTGGTGTCCCCTCCTATTGAGCCCCCTATTGGGCCATGATCAGGCCATAGCATTTGGTGAGGTAGCCATATGGGCCCTCCCCACCAAAGCGAAGAAGCAACTAAGGACACATATGAAATCCCTCTGGTAACTAGATCACTGGGGTTGTCCTCTGTGGACACATAACGAAATTGAGCGCCGGGGACTAATGACTTTATCTAATCAACTCTATTTTGAACATATTGTGACGTCTACCAGTGTTGGCAGAATCGCCTCTCGGTAGCCACTAGCGCTCGCCAGGGACATCGAAGTGGGCTACAGTTATCAGAGAATGTTGTTCTTTCTTTCCTAGCAATCGTATTGTTACAGACAGTCCAGTGGTGGTCTTTGTTTTTGTCTGTGACAACAGGAAGTATTTTATATCATTAGTAGAATATAAGATGCATTGTGTAGAGTTAAGGAGAGAGAGAGAGAGGCGAGAGTGTGGTGGTAATATGTGCGTGTGTATGTATGTGCTGCCTCGCTCGGAGGAGTTTTCCCGCTCGCGCGGGCTTTCTCACGCCCTTGATTGGCCGGCGTGTCTGGCTGTGTCACGTGACACCTGCTGCCTTGTGACGTCTCGGCCTGTGATTGGCCGACCACCGCGTCTTTGTGGGCTCCTGTGTACATCGGGGTCCACAGGAGCTGTCCTCCTCAGGACAGGCTAGGCGTGCATGCATCTAACATCCCTTGCTTACTCTCTCCCCCGATCACCACCTTTAGAACTGTTTCTCTCTCTGAACTTCTTCTTTTCCATTACTTCTCATCTTTATTCAAATACTTATCCCCTTAGGTTCTGCATACAGTTTCCATAGCCGACCCATTGTATTGCATGCGCTGTCCTCTGAGATATTTACATGTACTTAGAATAGGTTTTGAGGGTTCTTAGTTAGTATAGGTTATGCACTCTGTGTGTCTCCATTATTGATTTAGTGTTTCTGCTCTTTTATTTAATGCTAGACTGGGTTAAGGTAACTGTAGTCGTTGTCCCCGATGTGTGTGTGGTTTGCTTATACCTACACGACTTCGACTGGTCCTGTGGTAGCCTGTGCTGTCTTTTCGGTTGTGTCCTTTGCGGGTGCAGCTTTGTGTTGACTGAGGGCTTTGGCCTGTGCCAGTTCCACACTTTGCTGCCTCTTTGCTTGGCTTTGGAGGGTCGCCAGGATAGAACCAGGTACTTGTGATCTGGATCTATCAAGAGAGCACCCTAGTCAATTAACGTAGCTTAAAGGATACAGTCTTAAGGACATCGCTAGACTACGAGCCTGTCTTGCTCAACCTCAGTTCCTTACCTAGAGTATCCCAGCTAGACATTATTAATTGAGTAGACACTTATTAGTATTTAATATAAGCTCTTTGATATGTATGCATTATTATTCACAGCATTTATAAATCTAGGTTGTTGCTGAGCCGCACAACCATAGTAGGCTGTTTCGTTGATGAGGAAGTACTTCTTTTAGTGTCGAGCATTACTACCGTTGCACATTTATAGTATTCTCGTGTCAGTTAACATTATATGTCCTATCTTTTAGTGTATTCAGTTTACACGTGTGGTGTCCTGCCTCCTGCCTTTATATAGTTTAAGATACGAGCATCTTATGAGCATCAGACTTTCTTCAGAAGTTTCCAGGTCTATGCTGTAGGACTATACTTCACTTTCTTTCAGATAGGAGTGAAGAGTTTATTGTTGTTTAGAGTAACTGTATTGAAGCATCTTTTTATTGTATTATATCTTGCAGTGATTTAATTGATCTTTCCATAGATTCCTGTTTATGCATTTTAACGTAACTTGCATCCTGTGTGTAATCAGGCTATACCAGTGTGGGTTATGCCCAGTTAAGGATACCCCGTTATCGCAGATTAACTCTGGAGGGTATAGGTGTTTTGTTCGCCGGCATATAAGTTCGAGGGTTTGGATCTAGCGTACCGTTGTTGCATAGTGCCCTATTACTAGTCCAAGCATTAAGTGACCTTGTTTTATTCGCAGTCCCGGTCGTAACAATATATAGGCAAAATCTTTTTACTAGACAACCAGCATAGGGTTATCTGGCTGTCCGACCAGAGGTATACATTCTCTATAATCAGCTCGTCCGCGTAGGCCTCACATATATAACATGCGAGACGAGCTGCGAGAAGAACAGCAGTCAACTCCATCTTAGGGATGGTGAGGGACTTAATAGGCGCCACCTTAGCTTTGGCCATTACTAACCTACTCACCTCATTACCAACCGCATAGGCTGCTACACCATATGCTACTGAGCTAGCGTCACTAAATAGGTGCAGCGTAACCCTCTTAGAATTAGTGACCTGACGGGGAAACATAATACCTGTACTATCTATCATATCATTATAAATACCCTGCCAGTTAGCTCTCATGTCATCTGGAATGGGGACATCCCACCCACACTCTAATCTCCACAAGTCCTGTACGAACCTCCGCGCCCGGATGGTTACCGGTAGCAACACTCCTAGAGGATCGAACACGCTCGCGGTTAGACTTAGAGCCTTGCGTTTCGTAACCAATGCAGGGCTACTTCCGCGGAAATTAACCTGTAACATATCCTTATTAGTTCGCCACCCAACGCCAAGTACCCTAACCCCGTCTTGTTTGGCGGAAGCTATACCCTTCAGGTGCAACTGTTCCCGCAAATTCTCATTATTTGTGACCCACTCACGTAAAGACAGGTTAGCGCTGGAAAATATTCTACGGGCATCCCAACATTGTTGTTGCAAATCACTTACATCATCACCATTCTCCTGCAAGTTATTAATATACAGCCCCCTTTTGAGCTTATTAACTACTTCACTGTTCTCCTGTATCATTGACTGGTGTTTTTGAATGGTAGCATTAAGGAGGAACTGGGAACAGGTGGCCCCGAACAGAACTGCACGGAACCGGTAGACAATGTAAGGACTTGCAACATCCAAGGGATCAACGGGCCACAGAAACCTAGTAGCATCCCTATCCTTCTCATTCAACCCCACCATGAGAAATGCTTTCTCAATATCACTCACCCAGGCAAATTGATGGCATCTAAAGCGCAGAAGCACCTGGGTGAGGTCAGCCACTAGCGATGGACCTGTATGGAGACAGTCAGTCAGACTGAACGCCTTCTCGTCCATCCTAGCCGAACTCTCAAACACTATCCGTACAGGCGTAGTAACACTATCCTTGGTAATACCATGGTGAGCTAAGTAGTGAATGGGATGACCAGCTTGATTCCTGTTTTCTACCCTTTCAATAAACCCCCTTTCTATCTGATTATCCAGAACCTTTGTATACTGTTGACAGTAGTTGGGATCTTTTATAAACTTACGCTGCAAGCCTCTCATTCTGCCCAGAGCTAACTTAAAGTTATCAGGTAATTTATCTATGTTATCTCTCCACGGCAGTTCCACTATATACTGTCCCTGTGCTTCGGAATACTGTACCGTTTCAGAAAATCTATTTAAGACTTTCTCCCCACCCTTACCAGTCTCATTAGGCCTTATACCAATATGGTCCAAGTCCCATAGAGCTGTCAGATCCTTTAATTCTGGAGAATTCCTGCCAATATCTTCCTGTATCTCCACTAAAGGGTCTACTGCTAACTTAAGAACAGTGACTAACTCTACATGGGTCTCTTCTATATCTGACTGATAAGTGCCACTCAGTGCGTAACCATAAATTGTGGGTAACATAACTATACTTCCTTTCCTGACATAGCCTGAATGTACAAAGTGGTAATAAAAGTCCGCCCCAATCAGTAACCCTATCATATCTCCATCAGTGATACCTGGATCTGGTAATTTGTAACCCCGAGCCTTGATAGCATTTACCTCCATCTCTAATCCCCTCCCTGGCTTGTATACTGGTAACTCCTCCACTACAATGGCTCTCAAATTACTCACCCTTCTTCTGTGATGATAGGTTAATTCTACTATTTCATACTCAGTACTACCAAGTGAGCCAGTAAATCCCTGGAGCTTTAGCTGTTCCTTACTGACCCTAACGTAATCAAGCTGCGATAAAGCAGAGCGCAAGATGAAGGTACGCTGCGAACATTGGTCCAACAAAGCTCTTACTTTACTGGTATGACCGTTTCGGTCGGTCAAGGGAATCTGAACGGTAGGCAACAACACTGCATTACGGCCTGAAGCCACAGCCATGGTTACTGTTGGTTCAGGGGCTGCTGGTTGTCCAGTTTGTTCAAGGCCAGTTTGATCGGACACAAATAATTAAAATGTTTCTGTTGGCAGAATCGGCACGGCCTAATTTTAGGGTTAGTACACCCTTGGCTTCCATGTTCTGATGACAGGCACCCGACGCACAATTTCAACTGCCTTGCTCTATTGGCCTTGGCGTGACTGTTCTTGTATTTTGCACACTTTGCCCCAAAATTTCCTGTCTTTAAACACAACTTACATCCATACTTCTGCTTGGTATCAGGTTTCTGATACACTGCATATGCTGCTGTGGCGGTCGCCCCAAACTGTTCTAGTGAATTATGTTTACTTTCTAGATTGCACACTTCAGTCTTAAACACACGAACATATTCATCCACATCCAGCCAGTTGTCTTTTAATTCACGCTTAATCACTTCAGAGAGTGCACTAGGGAGTTTATTATGCAACAGTACTGCACACATTTCACTTACTGTTACATCCATAGAGCGTAATGACTCTAACGCACATTCAAATGACGTGGACAAATCTTTCAGAGCACTGACCTCCTGGCTAGGTTGCGGGAGATTACACAGTTTCGCTATGTGAGCTGCTTTGATGTGATCCTTTTGACCATAACTGTTTTTCAATATAGTGACCGCTGGTTCGTAACTTGCAGCGACCAAACTAAATCCACTAACAATTTGTAGAGCCTCACCACTAAGTTGTCCCTTTAGATACGTAAATTTCTGAATGTCAGTTAAGTCTGTTTGGGAGGGAACACTACAATCAAAGAGCTCCCAGAAACCCACCCACTGTGTTGGATCCCCATCAAAAACTGGCAACTTCAGAGAGGGTAGCTTAATACCCTTCTGTTTCCTACTTGCTGCACTATCATGAGATCTACCAGTAGTGGTTGTCTGTAGAGCACTATCTAACGCAGCTAACTGACTGTTTACTTGATTAACATACTGCATATCTTTCACCATCTCATCCTCTAACTGATCATCTGAATATAAGCTATACAACTCTATTCTATACAACTCGATATCAGCTAGGGCCTTTTCTATAGTGATTTTCACACCCCTTACATCATGCAGTGTAGCAGCATGTTCAATACATTCAGACAGATTAGAGGTAAGCTTAGTAATCCCTCCCTTCTTGGTGGCCCTGAACCGCCGCAATGACTTTATTTTATCCTTCATTCTTAAAAGTTTACGGTAACTAAAGCTTAAGGAACAACAATACTAATCGTCACTGTAGGCTAACCTCTTCTAATCTATTCTAAGCCTAGGCTAACCTACTTACATTGATGACGACAGCAACCAAGCAAATTAAAGCATGCAGATCGCGTGCCCCCTGTGAGTTTAAAAATGATCAAAGAAAAGGACATTTTACCCTATGTCATATTACTCTACTTTACAATATTTACTTTACTAGGCTATATTAAATTTTAACAAATTAAAAAAAGAAAAAAAAGAAGGATCAAGACTCCTCTGAAAGAGGAACAGCCGTAGCCGTCGTCCTAGTCTTTAGATCTAGCCTATTGCGTCGACTGCTCCTCCTCGGCCCCGTCCTTCTCCTCAAAGAAGGCACGCGCTCTGTCCAGTAGCCTATCTAATACCTTCCGGCTCCCTGGCGCATCTAAATGAACTCCGTCCCACAAGTCGGTCTTACTCATCCCCATGGCAAAGTACCTTTGTTTAGTAAATGGGAGATTTCTTCGCAAGCGGAGGTTCACACCATTCTTTGCCGTATTGTACTCCTCGGGAGTCATACCCCTAGGGCTTACCCTAGACTCCAGACTGACCACCTGACAGTGACCCCCAGTCCTCTCTTCTATCTCTTCAGCTAGAGACTGGAGCCCGAGGGCCACCCCCTGAAGGTCAGCCTGCAGGGACAAATCATTTCCCCTGAGGATCAGGAGCGTAAGATCCGGCTTATAGGCTAGGAGCGCATCCCAGGCCGAGGTCTGCCTGATAGTGTCTACCCTTGCCCCTGGTCTATATATTTGTTTAACAAAAAAAGCAGGGCACTGCACTGGACGATCCAGCGGAAAATCCCGCACATAGGAATGGCCGAAGAGGGCCACCTTTCTCAAAGGCACAGGGTAATAACCGGACAATGGCACAAACTCTTGGCCAATGCCCCCTGCCCTTGCAGCCTTCCCCGGTGAGCCCCTCGGCATTTGTCCACTGGATCGCCCAGCTCTACACAAAGGCAGACAAGTCAGCCTTAACACCCCCCCCCCCCAATTCTTATCAATATACAACAGATGGCCCAGTATCCTGGTCACGGCACCAATTATATCCTGAATATTATTCCCAGGGGGTAGAGGAGAAACGGATATAAAGTAAATGTTTAGATCTGGAAAGATGAAAGGGCCTAAGCTATAAATATGATACCGGTCGGCGTTGGACTTACTTGTTAAATTGTATATGTAGGCTATCTGTGGTAGTATCAGTAATATCTATGAAGTACTTCTAGTATTAAAAGAACTTAGCTGTGATGCAAAGAGTGTACGTTAGATGATGGACATGTCGGTAGGTGTAGATCAGTGAAGTTCTGTTGTTATGTGGCAGCAACTGGTGGTTTGTTGTGAACGGGACGAAGTCTCTGTGTGAAGTGTAATGAGATACCCTTTTATCGTAACAATATAAAATATATTTAAGGGTTCTATATTGTCCCCTGTGATTAAATAATAAGGGAAAATAAACTAAGATATAATTGGTGCAACCACAGTAATATTTATCCACAAAGATAAATAAAGTAATGCATACAAACAAAAAGGAACCACCTGTCATGAACCCGGGAAATTCAAACTACGGTATATATACCAGCTAGGATTCACGACAGGGATAGACAGATGAAAGAGGAAGTAAGAAGGAGGTGTGGTGTGGATGTAGATTTGCTGGAAAGTGTGAAAAGGAACACCCTGAGATGGTTCGGCCATATGGAGCGTATGGGAAGCCAGAAAATGACTAAGAAGGTGTACGAGAGCGAGGTGAAAGGACAGAGAGGGATAGGTAGACCGAAAGAGAGGTGGAAGGATGGAGTGAGAAAATATATGGATGAAGGCGGTGCTGGGTGGGAGGAAGGGTGTCGACTGACTGGGGACAGAGGTGCATGGGGGCGGTTCGTTCGTGGCCACCCCTTCGGGGATCACGGCGTCAGGCAATAGATGTATATATGGATATATATATATGTATATATATATATATATATATATATATATATATATATATGAATACTCCTACCCCTGTATAATTCTCCTACTCGACGAGACAGAGAAACTGGTGAGGGAATGCGAAAGTGTTCCCGGACCCTGGGTATAGGAACTATAAATGTTGTTTCTGTTCGGGCTCTGTCTCGTGTCGGCCACCCGCAGTAATGGGGTACGGTATGTGCCTGAGTATACAGTATACATACATACATATATATTAATCACACTATGGGTCCCATGTGTACATTCCTAATTAATTCTGCTCTTCTTATGACCCTATTCCACTTAAAGCTTCCTCCCTTCTATCTATATATCTATTAATCTAACTATTTATCTATCTATATATAACACTCCGGACCCCTTTTCTCACTCTTTCTCCTCCTCCTCCTCCTCCTCCTCCCCCCCCCCCCCCCCCCTCCCACCCCCCTCAACCGGGAACGTAAGAAACATTCCAATTAGAAGTGTAATATCGGGCGGCCGTCTCCGTGGTTCCCGAGAGAGAGCGGTGGCCAGATAAATATTATATTAATCGGTATTATCGGATGCAGCCGGATGCCATTCGGTATTGGTACCGGGAGAAATATTGTAGGTTGTGTCCCCCCTCCTCCCCCTTCCCCTTCCCCTTCCAACGCAAACACACACACACACACACACACACACACACACACACACACACACACACACACCTGCGCACGTACATTTACTTATTTTACTGATTTACGGCAATAGGTTTATTCCGTAAACTACTATACCATTATCACACTATAAATGGTGACTATTATCTTTGGCCTTAAGGTGTTATCTGTGGGGTTAGCGGACATATGTAACGTTATCTGGGGACATTATAATTATATATACAAGGTGTCCTGCGAGTTTTGTCAAATACTTCCAGAAATGAAAGATTAAGTAATTCTAAATAAAAACTGTTATATACACATAGGCTTTTGGGGGCATTGTTTTGTAGTTATGGACCCTTAAAGTCGTTTTTTTTTTTTTTTTTTTTATTTAGTTGCTAACCCTGTTTTCCTTCAATAAGATGAGGATAGGAAAAAACAATTATAAAACGTATTATGAAGCATGATATCAATACTTCAAACTGACACCAAACACTTCCCTACATCGTACTTCATAATTATTCCCTTGGCATGGAGTTACAAGAAACGAACGAAACTTAATTTTAAGCTCATCATCACGGAAAAAAGCAAGGAGCTACAGAGGATTTTTTGGTGTGTTCATTAAGTATTGATACCATGCACCATCATACAGCATTTAACGTTATCGCTACTCATTTTCACTACTCGGAATATGGTTTTAAACTGACAGAAAACATACACATCCCCTCCTTTTCGCATTGCAGTTTTTTGTGTATAGTCGGGTTTACACCTTTGTTTCCTCTAAATTCTTATGTTACCTCCACCAACCGACTTTACTCCTAAACTCAATTAATGAAACCAACAAATACATGTGGCAGTCCAGGGATTCGAACCTAGAATGCTCACACCAAAATTCAGTGCATTTATCCATTGCGGTACAAAGAAATGCATTGTAAATTGAGTTGTGTATGATGGGATATGGTATAAATACTTTAAAGAGGCATAACAAACTCCTCTGTAGTTTTCTTCAACTGCCCATGGCAATGCAGTGAATATGCAATTTTGTGTTTTATTTGTAATATTTAACTCATCTTCACAGGAAAATAAAGAAAGATACAAAGTATTTGTTGGTGTTACTATGAAGAAATGATGCAATACATTATTTTTATACTACTTATTTGCTTCTCTATACCAATTTATTAGATGGAACACTGCTTTAAAAGTGACTATGACACACAAAAATATTAATTTAATTGGACCATAATAGCAAGAAATTGCCCTCCAAAGCCTATGTGTACCGGTATAGAACCTCTTTTACTCAGAATGACCTCATCTTTCATTTCTGGAAGTATTTAACAAAACTTGCGGGACACCCTGTATGTACTGTATATATGTATATATATATATATATATACCGGTATATATATACGGTATATATATATATATATATATATATATATGAAAGGGAAGGGGGATATCGTATTGAGTATTGTTCACATGTGAGGGGAGGTTCCTCTCACACCGCTCTCCTAGACAAAGTTGAAAGGAAGGCCTTTCGTATCATTAACTCCCGTCCACTCACCAACTCTCTGCAATCTCTCTCTCTCCGCCGCAATGTTTCATCTCTCTCGCTATTCTATCGCTACTATAATAATCAGTGTTCCTCAGAGCTTTCCCAGTGCATACCACCTCCTTTACGTAGGGCACGTGGTACCCGTCTTGCAACTCAATCCCACCCCTACTCTGTGCAACTCTCTAACCCAAGAGTGCTTAGAGTGAAACTTTACTCTCAAACTTTCTTCTACTCAACAGCTGAGCTCTGGAACTCTCTCCCAGAATCAGTCTTTCCCTCTTCCTATGACTTAAATTGCTTCAAACTCTGTGTGTTCAGACATTTTGGCTCGATCGTCCCTTGATTTTGGCCCTGTCACTCTTTCAACTATGGGCAATTCTGCCTTTTGCCTCCCTCAACCACATAGAAAAAACAAAAAATTGTATCGTCCCTCGAAAACAAGCTGGGGTTTCACGCGAATTGCCTCAGAATAATGAAGTGATTCCTTCGTGTCCACCCCCTCAGGGATCATGACGTATGGCAATATACTGTATATATGGATGTCACTGGGTGGGTGGGTAAGTGGCTGTTTAACCCACTGGGCACCAGCGCCACAGTGTATGCGTCGGCAATGTATGTAACGCTAAATAAACCCCAGCACCACATACGTTGCGTCCACTACTTCGAAATGATTCACTCTTGTCTTATGGTAGCTAGAGGCTTGAGGATGGTATGAGAAAGTATCTTATAATGTTACCGAACAGTGGCGGTACGCGGCAACCCCCTAGCCCATCCGCGCGGGTAAGTAAGGACGGATGGAGAAAGCTAGTTTACCCACTTATCCCACCGCCACTTTTGTGCTTATGTATTCTTATCCTATGGTAGCTAGAGGGTTCAAATTCATATGGGATATACCATATGATGTTGCCCAACAGTGGCAATACTTATTAATTGGCAATACCCAAGTCCCGCCGTGGTGGGAAGTGGGGAGAGAGAATGCGGGAGTGGAAGGACTGGGCGGCCTCCCACCTTCCTCCCGGCCCAGTTGCCTTGTTTACATCATGTGTTTTGGATGTATCTCGTCACCTTGCTATGTTTATCACTCCCCCTAACACTTCTGTTACGTCCTGGGATATATAAACACTGGGCTCTTTCTATTGGACTAGGTATGCGGCAACAAGCAACAACGGAAAACGCTAGATCCCACCCTTATCTATAAACCCAGGCAACAAACCACCCTAAACCGTCAAGAGTCCTGCCTGGACAACAAGGTATCCTATGACTCGGTTACAGGGTGCACGCACTATAGACTGCTGATAGTCAAGCAGGCTATATAAAAGATCACACAATTAAGTTGACTTAAAGCTTCAAGGAAAAGATAGATAACGGAATTAAATTGCAGAAACAATTTTATAACAAACTAGAAGAAAGTACATTTAACGTTACGTTAATTAATACAACTAATCACCCCTGCGTGAAAGAAGGTGAAAGCAAACAGTCCTCAAAACATCGTACAGGTAGACAAGATGCAGGTTTCTAAACTGCATGCGGCTACTGTAGGATCTGATGCTTAGCAAAGAAAGTAAGTTACGGATTTAGAGAACTCTTAACTCATAAGCAGGAATAAATACTAGTGATAGGCCATACAGTGTATAATGGCATAGGTATAATTAAATAAAGGCAGCAACTCGCAACATAACCACATACAGGTGTGCTTCTCACTCTTAGTCAGGCAAGCCTGCTCGGACAGAGTCTCTAAGCCACACCCTGACTCACAATGCTCACAAAAACGGTAAACTGTGGCACAATAACAAGCATACAGAAATAATAAACCCCTAGCTGTTAATCTGCCAGGTGGCAGAGGTCTAGCCGGAAGGATATAGGCTTCGGATACCCGGGCTGAGCCACCTGCTCTAGCCTAGGGACGTTCCCAAGTCTGTGCGCCTAATTACACTAATTGAAAGGGTGCTCTCTTGAGAGACTCAGATCCCAAGTATCTGACTCTCTCCTGGCGACCCTAAAACAAACGCAAGACGTGCTAGCGCAGTGCTGAGTGGACTAGGCAAGGGCCCTCACACAACACAACACTAGACACACAGGCACACAGACAAGAAAATGCCCCAGACTCCCACGGGTATCCTAGTAAAGTCGTGCAGGTCCACAGGACTCGCACCAGCAGACTTTACTTAAAGGATCGCAAAAAGCCTCCCCTCCGGTCTAGCCCCTGCTCACCTGCCACAAGAACACACTAGCAAGCATGAAACCACCAAATATGAGACAACAAAAAAGCTTCCTAGGTCTCATTAACAATTATATCTCTGCATAAGGCCCAAAATCCTATCTAGTTATCTGAGAGCTCGTCGTTAATACAATGATAGATATAAGGTCTATCAAGGGGATGGGGTAATTAAATAGACTGGTGAAGTAGTGGAAAGAAGGTATACAAAGTAAGAGAGAAAGTTTCTAAGTGGGGTTGAGAGGGATAGATATCAAGGGGGTCCGAAGGGTACGACAGTGAGGTGAGCTCTGAGTCTTGAATCTGTCTGGACCCCACCCTAGGCATGCGAAATACATCCCATGCTTGGCAACACTCAACACAGTTGCCGGGTCAAAATCCTCTACCCCTTGCGTGAGTCGAAACTAAGCCTAACGTTGCGATCAATTGGCAACAATCAGGCTCGTCCCAAGCTAGTCTCTCCGCGCCCGCGCGAAGCAACCTCCCCCAGCCGGTCTCTCTCTCCCGCTCGTCTCCTCCCACTCTCACTAGACTTACATCTTATATATAATAATGAAACAATCAACCATCGAGAATAAAATATACTAAGATGCGTTGGTTAAGAATAAGGGCAGCTTCAAGCTGTGAAACAACATAAGAATATCCCAGACATTAGTTACATTGTCGTAGGATATATACTAAGGAAAAGCCGGCCGGCCGGCTGCCGCCAGCCGGTTTCTAAACGGCTGGCCAGCCGACCCTTGCGCATGCCCGCACGTGGCTACTATGCAGGAGCGTCACACCTCCCCCAAGATATAAGACACTTGACTAAGTTCTTCATATCTAACAGAAAGCTTCTCATAGTACCACACACTGTTGAGACACAAGGCACTATATATAACAAAGAAGTAAAGACTGTTGCGCTCCACCGAGCAAGTTCAACTAACTTAGCGACAATAAGCGAAAACATTCAACTTAGATACTGCTACAACATCTTATACAAAATTCTACACGTTATAAAAATAAAGAGTTTTTAAAAGGTTTTTGCTTTTTTTTTTTTGCTTTTTTTATGGCGGCTGCACTTACAGGGGCAAGCCTATTTTACTCCACTCTCAACACACACTGACTGAATGGCAAGGGTTCTCCTGCAAACAAACCCTCCCGTGACAACCAATCAGCCAAAACATTATCAGTGCCCTTAGCATGCCACACATCCAACTTGTATCCCGGTAGCAAAACAACACCTGGCACTGATAAACTGCCCAGTTCATCACAAGACTAGCATTTCTCTTCGCTCTTTCCGGCAACGGGGCCTGCCAATAACCTTTCACTAGTTCTACCTTCGTGATAGGCGATGCAGCCCCGAGGCGGTCTATGGTGTCGTCAACTCTCGATAAGGTATAGGCGCCTGTCAGGGATAATGCACACACACTCTCGCAATCAACACACTCACTGATCTTGCCACTTAACACCGGTTGCAAAGTTACAGGCAACGACCACTCACGACATTCCTTATCCCTCAGACCCTTCGTCAACACGTAATCCAGCTCTGCTTGCACCACAGGCTGTCGAGCAGGATTTATACGGTAGGGAATTAAACTGAGCCTTGCACCATCTCCAGCCTGCATGTCGGATTCTACCCCGTACATCAGGCCTGGAGAAGCAACAAACATGCGGATGCACTGCCACAGCCTAGTAAACAACTTATCTCGCAGAATAACAATCCTAGTGCTCTTCCACAACCCAGCCGAGACCGCAGCTTCTAACCTGTAGTCTCCCTCCTTCTCCACCTTCGTCCCTAGAACAGCCAGGTCATGAGAGGGACAATCAGTACCACCTGTGCAGTCACTCCCATAGTTCATTATTGCTAAGGCTTCCCCGCCGATACCGTACATGCGCACCTCCGCATTCCTTGCGACGACATCTGCCTGCGCAGCATCACCGCTTTTAGCGACATGGCCAGATACAGTCGGTCTATGGTAGGGCTGTTGCATTAGACTAGAGCAGCATTGGGAGGCTATTCGACGACCGGGCACAGCCACTCCACAGCCAACCTCACCAATCTGCTCAATGTCCTCCTTTTGACCACCACCCTTGGCAGCCATGGGTCGACCCTGACCTGGCAACCATGCCAAAGCCTCGTCGCCCACCTTGAACCACCGAAACAACGAGGCTAACAGTCTTTCAACATTCACGTGACCTGCCCGTGGAACATCTTGCACCGCCCGAGTTGTGAGACTCAGGGGCTCGGCACGACCAGTGGGGTATGAACCGAGCTGGTGCTGGAGCGCTGCACACTGCTGCTCAGGCAGGTGCTCTAGCGCTTCCACAGCCACCAGACTCGTGTCCCCCGCCCACTGCTCCGCCGAGACATGACAATCCCTACTCTCCTCCACCTGTGCCCTACTGCCCCCCTCTCCTTCTCCACCTTGGCCGCGGAAGACCAACGCAGGGACAGTAGGCTGCTCAGGTGGTTGCCTCACAAACTCCTCCAACAGGTTCACATGACATGTTTCCCCGTCCTCGTGTTTGATCTCGACAGCACCATTACCACACTTCTGAACTTCCGGATCCTCCAACTGCAGTTTACAAATATCTGAGGGAACCAACCTGTCTAGATGCTTCCGAAGCAACCCAAGTCCTCCCCCAATATCAAACTGAGCAACCCTTTTTTCTCTCCGTGTGTAACGTTGCTGCCTCGGAGTCTCTTCCTGCCCTACCTCCTCACTAGCTGTGACAGGTCCTGGGGCCTCTCCAGACTCTAACATAGGTGCCAATAATGAGTCACCAAGAAACACTGCCGGCTCAAAACTCTCCAATTGACCAACACTTCCCGTTTTCTTGTGACCTTTCCTCCGCGGTTTGATAGACTGAGGTGGTGGCAGCAAGGCTCCGGATGTCTGAGAACGCGTCACAACACACGCCATGGTTTGTATGCTACACTTTTCAACCCACTCCTGTTCCTCCCTACTAACGTCGGCCGCCTTCTCGGCAACGACCATGGGTGAAACCTTAGAAGCAGGCACCGCAAAGTCGTTGCCGAGGAGGAGGTCGACGCCCCCAACAGGCAAGTTCTCTACGATTCCGACATCCAGCTCCTTCGCCACACCACCCACCTCCAGCTCCATCCGCACCAGCGGGTAGGACTTCGTAGCATTGATCCCCTGAACTACCACCACCCGAGCAGCGTTAATCAGCCTACCAGTAAAGTTCTTTAACAAGGTCTGAGAAGCCCCAGTATCACGCAATAGCTTAACTCCTCGCCTTTCGCCAGCCCACCTAAAATAACCATGCCCTCTATGACCCCCAAAGACGTCACGGACAGGGTTCGAGCCTTCCGGACTCTTGAACACAGGCTGTGTCCCAACCTCTGACGAACTACCCTTGGCAAACTCAGAAGATATAGGCGACACCCCTATGCTGCGGGCCAATGACACAACCTTGTTTGGTGGCTTGTTCGGACAAGCATTTGCAAAGTGACCCTCCTTGTGACATGCAAAGCACTCTTTACTCTTTGGTTTCCCTTGGGAGTGGGAGGTACCATTAGACTTCTTATACAGGACGGTATTTGGTTTATGTTCAGTTTTATTGTCAGTGCTACATGGTTTTGTGTATTTATGTGTATCAAAATTCTTGGGAGGGGGAGGGGTACGATCCTTTGCACCCGACTCACTCCTAGCTGCTGCTGCTTCGCACCCTCGAACAAATGCCAGGCGGAGGACAGCCATGTCTGCTGCCTGCTGGAGAGTTCTAGGTTTTGTTTCCTTTATATTTAATGTTAAGTCCCCGCCTGTGCACTTAAAGAACTGCTCCAAGAGAACCAACTCCCTCAACTCCTCAAAAGTAGCTGCCCTCTCAGAACGCAGCCAATGTCGTAGTGCATCAGACAAGTTCCGGGCGTGTTCTAGGAAGGTACTATCCTTGCCCTTAGTAACACCCCGAAACTTCAAGCGGTAAGTTTCTGGTTGTAACTCATAGGCCTGTAGCACAGCCTTCTTTAGCTCATCATAAACTAAACAGGACTCTAAAGGTAGTGCATCATACGCTTTTAGCCCCTTTCCTAGGAGTCTTGATGAAACTACTGCTGCCCACTTTTCCTGAGGCCACTGGTGTTCCTGACACTTCTTCTCAAATCGCATAAAAAACTCAGTCACACATGATTCATCGAACACAGGAACTAGTTTAAGCAGGTGCGACAATGATTGGTCCCGATGTCTGTTACCTCCCCCAATATTTCGCCCTGTTACCTCCCCTCGAGATCTCTCCAGCTCCCTGTCAGCCCGATACCTAGTAGACTCTGCCTGCAGTTCAGCCTCTCGTATGGCAGCCTCAGCCTGCACACTAGCCTGTCTTTCGGTAGCCTCAACCTGAGCTCTAGCAACCTCAGCCTGCACTCTAGCAACCTCAGCCTGCACACTAACCTGTCTTTCGGCGGCCTCAACCTGGGCCATCTCAAGCCGAAACAACAAATCTGGAGTCAACCCTTGAGGAGGGGAAGGTGCATTTAATGGGGAGGGTCCCTGTGATTGAATTCCACGCTGCCATTGACCATCAACTTGGGGGTATGTACTAAATTCAGGCACCCTGACGTTTGATACGGGGTAGAGTGGAGGGGGGGCTGGGGACCGGGGCCCCCAGTCGCCTCTCCACCCAGGTCTCTCCCTTCTAAACCCAATATCAAAGTCCTCAGCTGATCTTTCCTCATGCCACTTAAACCCTGGTGACCCTGAAGACCTGCCACACACTTTAAGCCATACTTATTCAGCTTCAACACCCTGGCAGCGGTAAGGGGCACCTCTAAAAATCTTCTAGCACCCTCCTCGCTATCGACTAGCCACTCCACAGGTCTTTCTCCCTCCGAGCCCGTATCGTGACCTGACCCACCACTGTGTTCTGATGTATTAGACATGTTTGTGCACTGCAGTAATTATCACGGTTATAGAATGTGCCTTATCTCCTATGCAAGTATGTATATACTAATGTTATTTAAAGTCTTTAATGTGTTATATTGGTTGCTCCAAAAAAAAAAAAAATATGTCCACTGTATTCCTCTAATCATAAGGAATCTCAAAACAAATGACCACTATATTCCTCTGTTCAGTAAATCCTATGCAAGGTCGCCATTTGTTACGTCCTGGGATATACAAACACTGGGCTCTTTCTATTGGACTAGGTATGCGGCAACAAGCAATAACGGAAAACGCTAGATCCAACCCTTATCTATAAACCCAGGCAACAAACCACCCTAAACCGTCAAGAGTCCTGCCTGTACAACAAGGTATCCTATGACTCGGTTACAGGGTGCACGCACTATAGACTGCTGATAGTCAAGCAGGCTATATAAAAGATCACACAATTAAGTTGACTTAAAGCTTCAAGGAAAAGATAGATAACGGAATTAAATTGCAGAAACAATTTAATAACAAACTAGAAGAAAGTACATTTAACGTTACATTAATTAATACAACTAATCACCCCTGCGTGAAAGAAGGTGAAAGCAAACAGTCCTCAAAACATCGTACAGGTAGACAAGATGCAGGTTTCTAAACTGCATGCGGCTACTGTAGGATCTGATGCTTAGCAAAGAAAGTAAGTTACGGATTTAGAGAACTCTCAACTCATAAGCAGGAATAAATACTAGTGATAGGCCATACAGTGTATAATGGCATAGGTATAATTAAATAAAGGCAGCAACTCGCAACATAACCACATACAGGTGTGCTCCTCACTCTTAGTCAGGCAAGCCTGCTCGGACAGAGTCTCTAAGCCACACCCTGACTCACAATGCTCACAAAAACGGTAAACTGTGGCACAATAACAAGCATACAGAAATAATAAACCCCTAGCTGTTAATCTGCCAGGTGGCAGAGGTCTAGCCGGAAGGATATAGGCTTCGGATACCCGGGCTGAGCCACCTGCTCTAGCCTAGGGACGTTCCCAAGTCTGTGCGCCAAATTACACTAATTGAAAGGGTGCTCTCTTGAGAGACTCAGATCCCAAGTATCTGACTCTCTCCTGGCGACCCTAAAACAAACGCAAGACGTGCTAGCGCAGTGCTGAGTGGACTAGGCAAGGGCCCTCACACAACACAAAACTAGACACACAGGCACACAGACAAGAAAATGCCCCCAGACTCCCACGGGTATCCTAGTAAAGTCGTGCAGGTCCACAGGACTCGCACCAGCAGACTTTACTTAAAGGATCGCAAAAAGCCTCCCCTCCGGTCTAGCCCCTGCTCACCTGCCACAAGAACACACTAGCAAGCTTGAAACCACCAAATATGAGACAACAAAAAAGCTTCCTAGGTCTCATTAACAATTATATCTCTGCATAAGGCCCAAAATCCTATCTAGTTATCTGAGAGCTCGTCGTTAATACAATGATAGATATAAGGTCTATCAAGGGGATGGGGTAATTAAATAGACTGGTGAAGTAGTGGAAAGAAGGTATACAAAGTAAGAGAGAAAGTTTCTAAGTGGGGTTGAGAGGGATAGATATCAAGGGGGTCCGAAGGGTACGACAGTGAGGTGAGCTCTGAGTCTTGAATCTGTCTGGACCCCACCCTAGGCATGCGAAATACATCCCATGCTTGGCAACACTCAACACCGTTGCCGGGTCAAAATCCTCTACCCCTTGGGTGAGTCGAAACTAAGCCTAACGTTGCGATCAATTGGCAACAATCAGGCTCGTCCCAAGCTAGTCTCTCCGCGCCCGCGCGAAGCAACGTCCCCCAGCCGGTCTCTCTCTCCCGCTCGTCTCCTCCCACTCTCACTAGACTTACATCTTATATATAATAATGAAACAATCAACTATCGAGAATAAAATATACTAAGATGCGTTGGTTAAGAATAAGGGCAGCTTTAAGCTGTGAAACAACATAAGAATATCCCAGACATTAGTTACATTGTCGTAGGATATATACTAAGGAAAAGCCGGTCAACCGGCTGCCGCCAGCCGGTTTCTAAACGGCTGGCCAGCCGACCCTCGCGCATGCCCGCACGTGGCTACTATGCAGGAGCGTCACACTTCCCATAACATTGGTTGACTCCCCACCAAGTGGGGAAGAGGAGGAGGATGACCCAGACCCCACGGCATTCCTCAAAATTCTGCCAGGTCATGGTAGGGGTAAGAAGAGACGAGATAGTGTGTCATGTTGCTACGTACACAGCAAGTTTATGTGTACACTGGTCCTCCCCAACTCCCCCTGCCTTCACCACCACCTCCCTTGTCTCCCCACTAAGAATACTTCAAAACCCATATTTCTATGTCAAAAGTGCCAAAAACAATGTGTGACACTCATATTCTAACTATAAAATATACGGTAAAGTATAAAATCAATAAACAGAGTACGTGAGAGAGGCGTAATAAAAGTGAGAGTGAGTGAAGGGGAAGTCGGGTGTCATTCAGCTGGCAGTGTCTACGTGCGTGAGTCTATGAACAAGGTGGCCGCCAGCCCGCCAGTCGACATGATAACCATGGACGCGCGCGGGGCTTGCCACTCCCTCGACACTTATAAAACTTGAATCTATGCACTTATCACACTGTAACTTCACTTACAATGACAATATGTGATACATGTTGCTAATATCTGAACTATGAAGGCACACATGATGCTCGGGTGGTGTAAATAACCGTCACTCGAAAACTGGATGCATCGTACATCTGCCATCCTGCCGCGCTCAGCTGTGTCTTGCCGGGTGGGAAGCTTGAAGGCCACCCGGCATCAGCTGATGGATGAGGATGCCCCCCCCCCTCCCCCCATAGGACCCCAAAATGACCGAGGTGAGTGTTTTTTTGTGTGTTATTCTTCATTTCTCACCTATTTAAGCTATTTAAAAAAATAAATAAAAAGGACAAATCTGCTGGTCTCTCGGTGAACATTTAATCTAAATTAGCTAGGGTTCAGTGGGTTAATATAAAAAATATAATAAGTGAATAACTAAATAAATATAATGTGTACATGAATAATGTATGAAATCTGTTTGGTGAAGGTAAACCTCATAATTCCTGGACAATACACTAAATCATTGTGTGTTATAGCCCGATGTATACAATATATATATATATTTATCCCACATGTCAATAATAATGTGTAGTTTACCTGTTTATCATACATTCACTCAGATCCCCCACCTTGTGAAGTGGTCGTTAAGGGGGTATGGCCTGGTTTGCTGGTCTCCCTTCTCCCTCATGTTTAGTTCCTTTAGATTTCAGAGGTAAAAGAAGCAGTGAAACAAATGAGAGCGGGAACAGCAGAAGGTTTGGATGGTATTGCTGTGGAGTGTATAAAGAAGGGTGCAGATGTGATAATAGATTGGTTGGCTGTGTCAATGGTAGCCTACCAATAGACTGGAAGAGTGAATGTATTGTGCCGTTGTACAAGGGGAAGGGAGATCGGCAGGAGTGTTCAAGTTATAGAGGTATTAGTTTATTGTCAGTGGTTGGAAAGCTGTATGGCAGGGTGTTAATAGTGAGGATAATAAAGTGTACGGAAGTTCCAATAGGAGAAGAACAGTGCGGTTTTAGGAGGGGAAGAGGGTGCGTGGATCAGATGTTTGCAGTAAGACAGTTATGCGAGAAGTACTTAGAGAAGCATAAGGAGATATTTTGGGCTTTTATTGATTTGGAAAATGCGTGTGATCGTGTGCATCGTGAAGCAATGTGAACGGTGTTAAGGATTTATGAAACTGGAGGAAATCTCTTTGAAGCAGTTAAGAGTTTTTATGAAGGGAGCGAAACATGTGTAGAGTAGGAAATGGTGAGTTGAGTAAATGGTTTGAGGTAAAGGTAGGTTTGCGACAGGGTTTTGTAATGTCACCATGGCTGTTTAATATGTTTATGGATGGTGTGGTGAGGGAGGTGAAAATGAGAACTATGGGAAGAAGATTGGGTTTAGTAGGAAAGAATGGTAGAGATTGGGAGTTGAATCAGTTGCTGTTCGCTGATGACACAGCGTTGGTGGCGAATTCTGAGGAGAAACTGCAGCGGGTAGTCAAAGAGTTTGGTGTGGTTTGTGGAAGGAGGAAACTGAAGGTGAACGTCAATAAAAGTAAAGTAATGGTGTCTAATAGGGGTGATAATAGGGTGAATCTAGATGTGAGGCTGGATGGGGAAATATTGGAACAAGTAGAGTGTTTTAAATATCTAGGAGGAACAATAAGCAGGAGTGGAGGTATGGTAATGGAGGTAAAACAGAGAGTGTGTGAAGGAAGGAAGGTTTTCCGAGCAATGGGAAGTATGTGGAAGACGAGAAATCTCGGAATGAAAGTAAAGAGTGCAATGTATCAAAGAATTCTTGTGCCATCAGTGATGTATGGGGTTGAGTCATGGGCTCTGAAGGAAAAGGAGAGAAGAAAGCTGGATATGATGGAGATGAGCTGCTTGAGAAGTACCGTGTATGTGTGGAGTTACTCGTAGAGACAGATTGAGGAATGAAGAGAGTGGGGCAGCAGGAACATTTGTCAGCCAGAGTGGACAGAAGGGTACTGAGCTGGTATGGTCATGTTGAACGAATGGGCGATGAAAGGTTTACAAAAAGAATATGTGAGTCAGATACAATGGGAGATAGAAGGGCAGGAAGACCCCCACTGAGATAGAGAGACTGTGTAAGACAAGCTTTGGATGATAGAGGAATAACTATAGATCAAGCAAAGGAAGTGGTAATAAACAGGAATTAATGGAGAATGCTTGTGAATAGATGAGTGAACACATGGTCATTTGGGGGAAGGGGTCGGGCGCAAGTTGGACTAGTTAATAGTCCATCAGGCGCCTGGCCCGGAGAGACAATTAATATGAAGGGTGCGCCTGGAAGTGTGGTGGTGGGCGGGCTTGTGGCTTCGGGTCCGCTGCATGTCTGCCTGCCAAGATCGGAACCTCTCCGGGTGGTCGGGGGCTGGGGGAGTTCTGGAGGGACCTTGGTGACCCTGGTCTCTGGGTCTTCTCCTGGGTGACCTAGATGTGTGTGAATTTGTGTTTTGTCTGTGTGTGTTCGTTGTTTTGAATTGTGTTTTGTGTTTTCCCTCTTCTTGCTCTGTCTTGAGTCGGCCACCCCCCCAAAAAGAAAAAAACAGAAAAAGAGGGAAAAAGAAAAGAACAAAAAATAGGAAAAGTGGGGATTGTGCCTGAGTAAATAGATAGAAAAAAAATAGATGTATAGTTTTCAGATCTTACGACGTTCGATCCATTAGTTTGGCAATTTTAAGAGTTAAGATCGTCTGTGCCATTTAGGTGTTGATTTATTCCTGGCGAGTGATAGCTGGCCTGTAATTTTAGGAGGAATCGGCCTATTTTTCTACCAAAAAACGTACAAATTTATCCTGAAAAGGGATTCTCGGGGTGTTTTCTTAATTTTGATGGAGGCCTAGCAAGGAAACAAATAAATAGATTGTAAATGTATAAATATACCAAAACATATCCACTACCCCCTTAACAGTAATACACAATAAGTCACTCGGGGGAACTACATTATTATCTCCGCTAATGAAGTTAGATGGAGGTTATGTTTTGGCCTTCGTTTGTCTGTCTTTTTAATCTATATTTTATAAATTTCACCACAACACCAAACACCTCCAATTAAGATAATGGAACCAAATATGTGATCCGCCGGGATTCGAACCTGGGTTATCACACACACATTTTTAAACACTAACTATTACACCACCAAGATATCTCACAAGATATCTCACAAAGTTATGAACTGATGTTAAACAAATTTGGTAGGCAGATAGGATAGCCTATGCACCTAGGAAAATGTGATTCAATTTAGCAGGCGATCTGGACCATATCCTCAAACCCAAATCCAGAAGAAATTTAGGCCTACAATATTAGTGGACAAGAACCAGCCAGCGTAGGCGGAGGTATGTGCTCTACCGAGTGACTCTCTATTATGTTATATATTATTATGATGGTGAACTGTAGTATATAATTTATTACTGGGAAGATATAATATATATATATATATATAGAGAGAGAGAGAGAGAGAGACTGAATTTCATGTAATACATATTATATCATCAGGCTGACTAGTTAAGCTGGGTATTATGTGGATTAGTGGCGATAACGTTAATCCCCTTTAATTGTTGGGGTTATGTGAGGTAATAATAAGCCCCTAATGTGTGTGGATCTGGCGCACCCACTCTCACTCTCGCACGCACACAAACTCTCTATCTCTCTCTTAACAAAGACCAAGATAATCCCCCCCCCAGCTTATGTGTCCAAATAAACCTGTCCAAATCAGTGATGAATCAAAATACTATATTAGTATTTTAGCCAAGCTATTATATTATACAGCCTTTTTTTTTTTTTAACCGACACTAATCTTTGCGAACACCAAACTCGGCTTGAAAATCATTTGCAACAGATATATTTTATTATATTAGTTGACAGTAGCAAGAAAAATGAAATTCCAGAAAAATTAGCACTTGCTAAACTGTTAAGTAATAATAGTAGATATATTGATGATATCCTTGTTTGCAATTTGTTAAATTTTAATCAAGTTGCTAAACTTATTTACCCTAATTCTATTCCCCTCACACAATGTAACGTAAATTATACAGTTGAAAATTTTCTTGATATAAATATAGAGATTGTTAATGAACAGTGCATACTTAAAGTATATCACAAAGTTGATGATTTTAATTTTAACGTAATAAACTTTCCTTTCCCTAGTAGTAATATCGATAGTAAAATAACTTATAATTGTTTTTATTCCCAATTAATAAGATGTTGTAAAATCTGCACTAAAGTAGATGACTTTTGGGCTAGAGCTAGGTTACTATACAGACTCTTAGTGGACAGAGGTTTTGAGGCAAGTAAATTGTTCCATAAATTTAATCTTTTTAGGGTCAATTATTGTGACTGTATTCTAAAATTTGACATCAATAATTTTAATCAAGCATTTTTAACTTGAAGTTTCTTGTATAACCTCTGCTTACTTTTTGTCTGTATTTATTGTTTATCTTTTTCTTTTTCTATTATTATTATTAATATTAATATTGATGATTTTTTAAATTTATTGTTCTTGTTAAAAGAGTACTCTTTGTTTAAATCTGTTGTTACTTCATATTTTGTAATTATTTGTCTTTATATTATATGTATTCATTGTCGATAGTATCAATTGCTTACTTTTGCGATTTCCTTAGTTTATTTGTGCTTTAAATGTAGGTTATTTGTAGGGTAGTTATTGATAGGGGTCACTTGAGGCATGCTATGCTTACAGGTACCTACCCGATAGCACTATCGTTAGTGAGTGCTGTACTGTATTTTATATATTATTTTGTAATAGTATAGATATCTTATCAATATTTGTATTTTGTACTATTTTAATGTCTTGTCATGTTGCAAATTTGATTTTAAATAATATTTGGACATTTAACATATAGTTTCTTTATTCATGCAGAGTTTAGTAAAATTTGCCAGAACGTCCCGGACTTCCCAAACTTGACTACTTCCTTTAACGTGACGATAGTGCGTTGTTATATGTGCGATTAGTTTGCTTGGGAAACAGATTAACTTGCTCATGTAGTAATGTACACCCTATGTGGTGGATTGTGTTCTTTTATTTAATAATTTTCATTTTAGTAAACGTTGTTTCCACATAGCGATTTTGATAATTTAATTTGACTTAATATTGTCCTTGTCCCAATTTTGGTTTGTTTAGTTTGCAAGTTTTACATTTTAATTTTAATTATTAAGTTGCATATATTTATGGGCGGTTTTATTCTGGCTACTATAAGACGATTGTATTAAGTTTCAAACCGGCTTCGAACCATCTCACTTAACCCTTTTCACTACCACAGATCCTTCTTAAACTGCCCAATATCCTCTAAACATAGCTAGAATAATATGAAAAAGACGTCTCCGGTACAGAAGGGGTTAACTATCAATGTTTACGGAGAAGTTTACATTAAATTATAATTTGTATTTGTATTTGTGTGAATGACAAACAAAATAAAATAAAGATATATACAGTACTGATTGGTTTCATGGTGTCAAACCGGAGCAATTATGTTTGAAGACTTAAATGAATATGAGAAGGAATACAAGAACACTAAAGAAATAGCATTACTTTGGCCATGGTATCACTTCCAAAGACGTAATTTGAACTATAAACCTGAATGTAATGGGTTTATATACAATAATAAAGACTAAGAATAATGAACTCCTCTTTTGTTTGACACCCTAGTTGGATTAGGTTAGGTTGAATGATATGGGTGTTGCTATTTATACTTATGAACTACCGTACTATATCTATCTATCTATCTATCTATCTACCTATATACTCTGGCCCGATCCCCACTTTTCCTTAACACACATAAACAAAATACAAATTCACACATCGTACTAGTGCACAAAATATACTCCCTGTCATAAACCAAATAAAGTGTAAACCTTGAAATGTTATACTCCCCGCATCTATTGGTCTTACGAATGGCCACTCAACTGGATAGGCTATATTTGATGGCATACCCGGAAAATGTTAATTTATCCCGCCATTCAGCCCTTTCTTCCATTCAGTTCTTGGGTAACACCGGCTGTAATCTTTTATGTGATATCTAAATATAGGCATTGGCATATTTCCGAATTGAATAATCTCGTGTTTGTGAAATATATATATTATGAAATTGTATATATATATATATATATATTTTTTTTTTTTTAAAGACACCCATAAACAAAATATAGTAAACCTTAAGGGGGGTCATCGGCTTTTTTTTTATCTTTCTCTCCTTTTCTCTCTTTCCCTGGCTTGTATCTATTCGGCCCCATTCAGCCAACTGTTTTAAGACGTTTATCCACATCCAAGTGTCGATTTCTTCCTGGCGAGCGATAGCGAGCCAGCATTGTATGGAGGAATCCGGCTTCGCCGGAGACATGTTTCTATCGAAAAATATAAAAATTTAGCTTGCTGTCAAAACAAAAATATATATATACTGGCTCGCTACCTCTCGCCAGGAAAATATTGATACCTGGATGGGGGTAAACGTCTTAAAACAGTAGGCTGAATGGGGCCGAATGGATACAAGCCAAAGAGAGAGGGAGAGAAAGATAAAACAAGCGATGTGGGCTCCCTTAAACTGATATCGTCCGTGCATCTATTGGTCATAGGAATGGCCCCTCTCACAGGATATATGTGATGGCTTACCAGAAAATGTTAACTTATCCTGCCATTCACCCGTTTACTAATTGAGGGGATAGGATTTATATATATATACAGTATATATATATATATATTTTTTTTTTAAATTATGTATTATATTTTTAGTTTCTTTCCTAGACCACCAGCAAGCCTAAAAAAACACCCCCTAGACCAGGGGTATCAAATATGCGGCCCGCCGGCCGCATGCGGCCCGCAAACCAGTTTGGCCAAGTAGTGTCAAATATTGCATTTTCTTCTAGACATAATTAGTATTTCTTAAATATATTTTATGTTGGTACTTTTTTTAACTTAAGGTCTAATTCTAGGAAGTATTTGTGAGAGTAAGAAGCATAAAGTAGAGTAAATACTCTTTCACCCTTAGACATTTTTCTTAAGCTGAATAAAATCGTATGATATTCTCAATTCGGGGCCAGTGGGACGGTTCTTGCAGTCATGCTCAGTATGAGGCCATGGCTACGGGGATCAAACACAACTAGTGCGACAGGTGCCACACTTGCCGTAAATTCATATTTAAATAATATACTGTATGTTTATGTTTGTTTTGTTTTCTTAAATTGTTAAATCTGGATAATATAAAGCATTTATTTGAATTTATATTAGGACGGATGGAGGCATTACCGCTATATTATATTTGGCCTGCTTCATTAACCCATTGTGTACAGGCAACGTCTGTTTAACTTTAATCTGACTACTATTTGACGATTTGTTTTCAGTTTTAAAAGAACCTCCAGCAATTGATAGGCTTCGAACTATCTCACTTATTTATTTTTACTATCACAGAGCCTTCTTAAACTGCACAAAATCCTCTAAACATAGCTACAATAAAATATAAGAGACGCCGCCGGTACAGAAGGGGTTAATGCGGCCCTACAATATTGTACCGTGTCAAATTTGGCCTGCCAGATGAGTTTGACACCTCTGCCCTAGACTCCCCTTCAAGATAAATTTTTACATTTTTCGGTAGAACCGGCCGAAGGCCGGTTCTCCCTAAAATCACAGACTTGCTCTCGCTTGCCAGGAAAACAACGACATAATAATGGCACGAAAGGTCCTAAAATTGACAACGAAATGGGGTGAAAGGGCTTAGAATCGCCAAACTAATAGGGCGAAAGTCTTATAATCTCAAAACATATGGGGTTAAACACGAGGAAGAAGGGGGACCAAAAAAACGACCCATCTCCCCATAACAGGACATATGTGATGGCCATACCCGGAACATTTTAACTTATCCTGCCATTCTGAAGGTTAAGGTAGTGTGTCTGTGTGTGTGTGTGTGTCTGTGTGTGTGTATGTGTGTGTGTGTGTGTGTGTGTATGTGGGTATAAATAATAATAATTTTCAGTGTATTGTTCATTGCAGCCCTGAGGCTGAACATCTACAGAGGTTTTCTTAAACCTAGGTACAGTACAATACTTATTCTACCTTAACTACGAGGTCACATGCGACCTTTGGCGACCGTGAGGTTCCTGGCTCTCCACAAAGTACATACGTAGATGTACTTTGTATTGGTGAGAAGGTGTGTAGGCTAACACAGGCTGATAGCAGCTTGGTTAGGGAGGAACCACGATACAATTCTCTCCATCGCTATGGCCGAACAACAAAAAAACTTTAGGATTCTGGTGTATGTGTGTGCGTGTGTGACGCCGGTAGAGGAGGGATTAAGTTGACATTAGGAAGTCTAGAAATTAGAGGGGATTGTAATGATCTCGGTCAGCTCCTTGATACCCTGTCCCAAGCAAGTAAACCAAATATCTAGTCCGTTCATTCTAGGTTGGGCAGAAATCGTAGCCTCTAACCTCAGTAACTTAAAAAGGGCTAGAGCAAATGAGCCGTTAATTTATACATTATTCCCTAGCCAAGTCTCCCTAAATGGTAGAAATATTAGCTTGATGACTCATGTCCTTTTTGAGTAATGAGAGGTGAGGGTTTACGAGTTCTGCCCAGCCTAGAATGAACGGACTATAACCTCAATAACTCACAAACGACTAGAGTAATCAAGCCAATATGTCTACCATTTGGGAGGGGTCAGCCAGGAAATAGGTGTGGAAATTGACAGCCCATTTACTCTAGCCCTTTATGAGTTACAGAGGTTAGGGTTCAGGGTTTCTGGCCTACGTATTTGGAACAGGGTATAGAATCACCCAATGATAACCAGAATAAATCGAAAATGACGCCATCGTTTTAAGTGGCTGTTTTTTTTTATCTATTGATTCATGTATTATTTGTTTATTTTCCTCGCTAGACCTCCATCAAGCTTTAGAGAAAAAAAAAAAAAACCTAGACCCCCTTCAAGATAAATTTGTAAATTTTTCGGTAGAAAAATGTCCCGGCCAAAGGCCGATTCCTCTTAAAATTACAGGCTCGCTATCGCTCGCCAGGAAAATATTGACACCTAAATGGTACGAAAGATCTTAAAATTGACAACGAAATGGGGTGAAACGTGATAATTGCGGCAAACTAATGGGGCGAAAGTCTTAAAATTTCTAAAGGAATGGGGCTAAGCATGACGGAGAAGAGTGTCCAGATGACTACCCATCTCCCCTTAACCCTTTCTGTACCAGCGATGTCTGTTATATTTTAGTCAAGCTATATTTAGACAACTGTATGCAGCTTAAGCACCCGTCACACCATGCCGATTTGAGCCACAACTGACCACGACCTTTAGTCGTGGTCAGGAGTGCCGACCTTTGGCGGAGAGCTTAAGGATGGGGGGGGATGAGTTTTGGAGGGACGCAGTATGGATGGCCTGACGGCGCCTGACGGCGACCTGACGGGGTAGAGCGGCGCCCATGCAGGACTGAAGGTGAGACCTAGGTCGCCGCTGGAGTGCCGATCTGCGGCGTAGCGCGTTGACAACGACCCGACGAACGGCGTCGACAGGAGGTAGGGCGGCGTCAATATGCATTACTGTGCCGATGAACGGCGACCCCTTCAGTATGGACGCTGATTATTAACTGATTATTTCAGTTAATTCTGTTATTTTATTATTATTATTAATTTAATTATGTATTGAATGTTGTTATTATTCATTTTTTCTGTAATTAATATACCTAATCTTATATTTTGATGGTTATTGATAATATATTTATTATTTAATTATTTAACCCGCTGAGTGCCAGGGACGTATATATACGTCCTAGGGTGTTGTCACGCCCAGTGCCAGGGACGTATATAATTTATGTACCTTACCCTTTTGGCTACCAACCATAAAAATCCCAAATCCCTCCTCCCACCCACTCGCTGACTGTCGGTCCCGTCAGAAGGAAAAAAAGGAAAATCTGTGGCTGGCGGCGAAACGACTGCACCAATCGGTTCCATATTTGTGTGACAAGTCCCTTACCCTTCTGCCTTCCCCCCCACCACACCCCCAACCGCCTCCCACCACCCACTTCCAGCGTATCCATACGAAGATAAGGAAAAAAAGGAAAATCCGTGGTGGTGAAACTACCTCACCAATCGGCTTCATATTTGTAACAGAGTCAATTACGCTTCTACCTTCCCCCCACCATCCCCCAAACCACTCTCCCACCACCCATACATTCCGATACCATAAAAGTCTCTGTAGTCTATAGTGTCTTTTCAGCTACTTTCGGGACCATCATCGGGGACCTGATTTCTGGCAAAAATGGACAAGGGGAGTGTTTTTTTTACCATTATCCTTCCTTTCTCTCCCAACTTGATAGATTTTGCCAAAAATTGGCTGGCACTCAGCGGGTTAATTATGTCGTTTATTTATATATTGACCGTTAGGGCATCGTTGGGCCGCCGCAAGCCGCCGATGATCCCCGCAGGTTGTTATGGTGACGCCGCCTGACGCAGACCTCATTTATGGTGCCGTGTGCCGCCGTGTGACGCCGCACTGACGCTTACCTTTTCCCGTCAAGCGCTGTGAAGCGCCGTGAAGCGCCGTGACACGCCATCAGCCTCCCGTCCCCTTCACGTTCCCATTTTTTTACCTCACTCCACGCCGACTTGATTTTGAAAGTTCTGCATGTTGAACTTTTGAGGGGGTATGTGAAGACCCATCCCGACCTCTTTGTTATGTTGGCGACGGCCCATGATGCGCGGCGACGTAGACCAAGACTGTCCACGACCTTTAGGTCGCGGACAATCTTGGCCTCAAATCGGCTAGGTGTGACGCATGCTTTAGAAAGGATCTGTGGTAGTTAAAAGGGTTGACTGAAGATAGTTCGAAGCCTTATAATTGCTAGAGATCCTTCATAAACTCAACAAGATCGATTAGCAGTAGCCAGATTAAGATAAATTGGATGTGGTGGTACATAAGGGGTTATAGGAGGTAATAGATTGGGATTCCAGATTGCAACGACTTTAAACAAATTCCTAGGGTCCCCTATACTGTATATGGCAATGGGCGGGTTTCCATATCCTGCCAGCCAATCAGAGTCCCTCACGTCGCTCCACGTCACGTCGCTAGAGCTCCATAAGCCCCATTGGCCCATGCAAAAATTACAATTGCCGACTTGCCAGTTTCGTTCTATAAGGCAGTTGGAGCCGTGAACATTGATATTAAACAGAAATGCAATAATAATGTACGATTCTGATGGATGAATGGTGTGTTGAATTGGGTTTTATGTATGTACTGTATATATGTACAGTCGAGGTTAATAAGTGTTGTCAGATATTTCACAAAGCTTCGGACACTGACTAATACTCTGAATGATAAGTACTTTTCCCTGTAACTATAAAGACACCAATAACACTTTTTGAGCGAAACCCACTGGACTCTATGACAACACTTAATACCCTCGATTGTACAGTCGTCAGGATTAATTTGTTTCATTTTCCCTGTTAGTAGCACTGTACGGCAGAGAGGTATCTCCTCTACCCCCTCTCCTTGTTGGTTCCATACCTCCACTTAAACCCTCCCATTTTCTCTCCGACCCCAGAACTACACCCACCCTCCCTTCTCTCACTCCCAGCTAGGAGCTACTTCTGGCACCTCACCCCATGAATATTCCTTCCTCTCACTTAAACATTAGGCCTACCATAGCGCGGTTGGGAGTATGAACATGATTAGATTAATATCCAGTATTCGAGAATGGATAATCAGTCGTAGGCGTGTGCATTAACCTTTAACCGTCCTGGTGGTGTAATGGTTAAGGTGGCAAAAATCTGTGTGTGATAACCCGGATTCGAATCCCGGTGGATCATATATACTTTAATTAATTTCATTGGGGGTGTTTGGTGTTGTGGTGAAATTAATAAAATATAGATTATTCTGAACACCCGATGCATGAATGAAGTATTTCACACATATCTTTCGACCACCATCTCCTGCACATTAAAAATATGAAATAAACGAAACCTAACCTGAAGCTGCTAATTACTACTGTTACTAGTAGGGTTAACATTACTGTATAGTGATATGGATGTACCAGGTATGAGGGGTAGAAATACACACTTATATAATTATATATAAGGTATAATGAGATTATTTGGTTATACACGGAACTGTTATACAGAGTGGTATTGTAGTAGAAGAATTATAGATCAGTTCAATATTATAACTCTTGTAGTTAGTCTGGGTTATAATAAATGGGCGTTATATAGTTATTAAGAAATTATTCTTAACAGGTGTGAATTCAAATTATCTTGAAAGTTATCTCAAGAGAATAAGGTTGAATAGGCCTGAAGATTTCACTAGTATTTTGTGGAGTAGATACTCAGCTGCGTCTTGCCATTACTCAGGGAGTATTTAACACAATTTGCTATTTCAACCCATATTGCTACATAGCCATAGCGGACGCCCCCCTTAACTTGGTTACAACACATGATACCTAATAAAATAGAGTAATCTTATTGCAAGGTTTTAAGGGTAAGGTAACACAATTAATAAGTCCTTCCCTATTGTATGGGTGAGCGTAAGTATTGAGGGAAAGGGAACTTTAAAATAAGACCCACCCTAATGGATAGATGAACATAAGAGTGCCCGAGGGGTAGTTAGTAAAAATAGGGCATATACTGTAAGTGTATATTGGTTATCAACCCTTCAGGATTATTTAGCCTGTTTAAGTCAAGTAATATTTTCAAAGCTGGAGCCTCTTTTCAAAAACTACAGTACCTTGCCCGAGGGTAGTTTGTGTCCCGTTTATATAGAGTAGTTTTACATTATGGCCAATTGGGAAAGCAATATGGCGTAATGATTGGGTAGATAGCTAAGTTAAGAGTGTTGAATTAACGTAATGCAGTCACATGGCCGACTCACGGGGCACATTCTCGGCAATAATTCATAGCATGTATTGGCAAATTGGTTGTTTACCCTTAATGAGTCCTGAATTGTCTGGAAGCAGTGAGATTTGTGGAGAAAATTATTAAGCAAATGTTTAGTTCTTGTATACGGTGCTAATAAGTAGTTATAATTGTATTAAATAATGTTATACAAAGAAATAATTCAAAATAATTGAATGGTTTATTTTGTGTGTTTATTGATGGGAGACTCCTGGAAAAATTGACACAGACGGTCCTCGTTGTCTCAAGCTTGTTACGTAGCCGAGCCTGAGCCATTACAACGATGAACAGGAAATACAACTTCGCATGGGTTAGTTTGGCAGCTTTATTAGAGTATGATAGTTCAACAGTATTAACACCTTATGAGCGGCCTAGGCGGTATATAATATGTAGCCACCAGCGGGGTGTTTTTACCCAAAATAGGGCTGTTTACGTGATCATTTTCATGCCTAAATAAGACCCAGAGCGTAAAACAAGTATCTATCCCTGAAAGGGCATAAACAGAGCTTTCCAATGACACCACAACGATCCTTTTATGACCGCTAGTTTTCTTGCAACAACCGCGCAACACGAGTGCAAAAAGCATGTAATTCGGTACTTTCCTCATACAATTCAGTATGTAGCGAGTGAGAGAGGGAGGGAGGAGGTGGGATTCGTGTCAGTAGGTTCGCCGCGGTGGTCTGGAGCAGTCATACGCTCGCTACTCTCCTGCCACCACTTGTCTCTCTCTCTCAGCAACATTACGTGCTGAAATTGCCACACGACCTATGTCGCGCGCCGCCAGATAGTCCAGATTTATTATACTTGACTTATGTTGCGTGCCGATAGTTAGGGGTTAACCATCAGTGAATCAGTATGAAGCTTTCAGGTTTCAATGGTAGGCCTAAATGTATCATTATGAATCACTAGAATCATATGTAAAGTTTTCGTCGAACATTCCCCCCCCCTTTCTCTCTCTCTCTCTTGCTTTCAAATTTAGTAAAGCTCATACTTAACTACAGTATACCTATGATACATTGCATTCCTTCATTAGTTGTTCAGAATACATGCAATTGGTGAGGTCCAGAAGTAGCTGGGTGAGAGTGAGAGAAAGGAGGGTGGGTGTAGTTCTGGGGTCGTAGAGAAAATGGGAGGGTTTTGGGGGGGTATGGAACCAACAAGGAAAGGAGGTAGTGGGGATACCTCTCCACCGTGCAGTGCTACTAACGCCTAGTCCAGGGGAAATGAAACGAATTAATCCTGACGACTGTACTACGACCGTATTTTAGCTGTAAATTATGTTAAATATCGTTGTCTACAGCTCCAGTATCCTTGTAGAACGAAACTTGCAAGTAGGCAATTCCACTCTCGACATCATCTTTTGATATATATGATGATGCCCAGGCAGAGAAGGTGGCGGGGATGATGAAGTGGTCTGGGACTAGGTAGCCAACCCCGGTTACATAATACCCCAGTCACACCAGCGTTTTTTTTTTTTTTTTTTGGATGGGTAACTTTTTCTTGGCAACTTTTTGGGGTGATTATTACTCTTGTTGTTGTTATTAATATTATTTGTATTATTATTAGTATTATTATTATTAGGGGTTCGACCCCAAGGGGAACCCCTATTGTAATCAATAAACCCGGTTATTCATCCAAATTATCTTTACTCGCCGGTTTCGACGCAATAACTCCAGAACCGCTTTTTGGATCGGGATCAAACTTTCACAAGAGGTGCGTTTTTGTATTGGGCAACTTTTGATATTTTAAACATCCGGCATGGCGGCCAAACAGGTCCGTGGCAGCTGATTTCCCGAACAATTTGATGCCTAAATACCGTCTCTCCCACTCATAGGAAATGATTGGGCTTTGGCATATGGACTCCACTACTAATGCTCCGCAAATGTTATAGAGAAGGTTTTGCTTTTGCACGTGGGTTTTTTTTTCCGGCAATCTTGATAAAAACTCTAATTCCACTTAAAATTCCACATCTCGAAAACTACGCCGATGATCAAAGCCATGTTTGCGTAGTTGGATGAGGCTCGCGATTCCGAACGTTTTGATACCAAAATAATAAAAATGGGTGGAATAGTTTGGCCGCAGCATTGAAAACTGTCTATTCTTGAATGACTTTAAAACGGTATTCGGTACCCACACAAAGTTTACCGTCTACAGTCTATATGCTTCCACGCATCCCCCAGTTTTGCTTAATAACATAGTCGATTTATTATTCAGATCTATTATTTTTTTTTGATTTAGCGCTCTCAAAACAGTTTGAGTCCCTACGAATTCCATCAATTATTTAGCCAACCTACCTATACATACCTACCCTACCAAATAATAATGTTAATTCAAATTTATTTATGGTGAATAACAGAGTATTGGCTAAGGGTTTTAACAATTCCTCCCTTTGCCAAATGCTTTGTTTAATAACAAAGTTCTAGACCTTCAAAGTTTTGAAATTTTTTGGTGTGGTGTGACTTACCTTTCCTCCTCCCTCAAACAGCAAGCAACGTTATCTGGGGTTCGAGAAGTATTGCACGCTTCCATAAGAATATATAATTATATAGTCCGGTTTTTACGCAATAACTCCAGAACTGCTTGTTGGATCGGGACCAAACTTTGACACAAGGTGCATTTTTGTATTGGGCAACTTTTGATATGATATCCAAAATGGTGGCCAGACACGCCCGTGGCAGCTTTTCACACCCAACCCATCTCGTCCTATCTAATTTTATGTTGAACTCTATTGTTCTTGATCCCACTATAGGACTCGGTAGCCTATTCCACATATCTACAACTCTGTTACTAAACGAATAAAGGCAGATCCCTTACACACCCAGTCACTCTCTGTCGCTCGTTTGCTTGCACACCAGTACAAATGAGGCAGATCTCTTACACATGCAACTAAGATGAACATGGGAATCTGCAGAGAGACAAGTGGCCCACAAAAGGCAGATCCCTTTCACATCCAACCCATTTTGTCCATATGACTATCTGATTTTATCTTGAAATTCTCTATTGTTCTTGATCTCACTATAGCACTAGGTAGCCTATTTCACATATCGACGACTCTGTTACGAGAGAGGCAGATCCCTTACACAGCCAATCTCTCTCTCTCTCTCTCTCATATTTGCACACTTGTACAAATGAGGCAGATCCCTTACATATGCTACCAAGATGAAAATAGGAGTCTGCAGAGAGCCGATTGGCCCACACACGGCAGATCCCTTTCACACCCAACTCATCTCGTTCTATAAAATTTTATGTTGAAGCTCTATTGTTATTGATCATACTATAGCACTCGGTAGCCTATTCCACATATCTACAACTCTTATACCAAGCGAATAGAGGCAGATCCCTTACACAGCCAATCTCTTTCTCTCTCGCTCTTGTTTGTTTGCACACCGGTACAAATGAGGCAGATCCCTTACACATGCAACCAAGATGAAAATGGGAGTCTGCAGAGCCAAGTGGCCCACATAAGCCAGATCCCTTCCACACCCAACCCATCTCATAAATGTTACCTGTTATTTACACTACACCCATGTTATCATATACCTGCAACCAAAACACAATTGTAAGAAATAGGAACATAAGAATATGGGAGTCTGTAGAGAGCCAATTGGCCCACACAAGACATATCCTTTTCAGACCCAACCCATCTCATAAAAACTCTCTCATTTATCTCTGTCTTCCTTACATTTATGACATCCTAGTCTCTGTCTCTCTCACAAATGAGAACATAAGAAAACCGGAGTTTGCAGAGAGCCGATTGGCCCACACATGTCAGATCCCTTTCACACCCAATCCATCCCGCGCTCTCTCTCTCTCTCATATCTATCACTATCTTCCTTATGTTTACGACATCCTATTCTCTCTTGCCATACACTCGCTCTCTCCCTCACAAATGAGAACATAAACAAAATAAGGAAACGGGAGTCTGCAGAGCCAATTGACCTACACATGGCAGATCCCTTTCACACCCAACCCATCTCGTTCTATCTAATTTCAAGTTGAAGCTCTATTGTTCTTGATCCCATTATAGCACTTGGTAGCCTATTCTGCATATCTACAACTCTGTTACTAAACAAATAGAGGCAGATCCCTTATACAGCCAATCTCTCCCTCTCTCGCTCATGTTTGTTTGCACAATCTGTTCCTTCTGTACTTTCTCCATGCCCGATAAGTTAAATGATCTTTTGATATCTGTGACATAGCTTTTGTATCCAACACAATACCCTGCTTGCAAAACCGCTCGAACCCCGGACAACGTTGCTTGCAACTTTAATTATTATTATTATTATTACTATTGTTTTGTTACTATTATTAATATTTGTATTTATTATTATTTGTATAATTATTATTATATTGTTGTATTTGTAACTATTTTAGTAATAATAAATCCATTAAAGAAGGTATATAGAAAGGTATGTATGTATGACGTATGTACAGTACATAGGCACATACTCCATTAAAGAAGGTATATAGAAAGGTATGTATGTATGACGTATGTACAGTACATAGGCACATACTCCATTAAAGAAGGTATATAGAAAGGTATGTATGTATGACGTATGTACAGTACATAGGCACATACTCCATTGTTGTGTGTGGCCGACACGAGACAGAGCCCGAACAGAAACAACATTTAAAGCTCCTATTCTCAGAGTCCGGGACCACTTTCACGTTCCCTCGCCTATTGATCTGTCTCGTCGAGTAGGAATGTATAGACCCCCTCCCTCATGTTTAGCCCCATTAGTTTTCACATTTTAAGACGTTTGTCCCATTAGTTTTTCGATTTGAAGACCTTTTGCCCCATTTATTTGCCAATATTAAGAACTTTTGTACTATATATGTGTCGATTTATTCCCTGGCAAACGATAGTGAGCCTGTAATTTTGGAAGAACCGTCCTTCGGCCGAAAAATGTACAAATTAATCTAGAAGGGGGATCTAATGGATGTGTTTTTTAAGTTTGATGGAGGTCTAGGGAGCAAACATAAAATAATATAAATATATGAACTAATCGACCAAAAAATATTCCCTTTCCCCTTAATCAAAGGCATGTCACTATCTGTATAGGCCTACCTAATTTTGTTTATTGATATTTTGTATTTCTTTATGTTATAATTGTGGTAATAAGATTATTGATATGTTATCCTAGTGGTCGATTTAATGAAACATTTGAATTCAAATGGCTATACCCTGTTATAAAGTAGTCTAGAAATCCCGAACTCTAACCTATGTAACTCAAAAAGAACTAGAGCAAATGGGCTGTAAATTTCCACACTTATTCCCTGGCTAATCCTTCCTAAATTATATAAATATTACGTGGATTACTTTAGTCGTTTGTGAGTTAAAGAGTATAATGTTCAAGAGTTTGCGCTTACTTACTTGGAATAGGGTATAGCTTGGAATTCAGGCGCTTTTACACTACCTCAAATGTCGACAACCTTTTTCGGCAATTCTGTCGTGGAGTTTATTCAGGCTATCATTAGACAATTGTGTACAGCTTAGGAAGGATCTATAAGAACGAAAAAAGTAAAGATCGACTGTCTCCATTAATCCTGACCTTCATATACCCTTCCTAATCTGAATAAAACCGCTTAATAATAGCCAGAAAAGATACACTAAATGCGTATTGGATCGTGGAAGCTACTTAATTAACCCCTTCTGTATCGGCGACGTCTTTTTATACTCTATTCTGGCTAATATTAGACAATTGTATTCAGTTTGATAAGGGCCTACAGCAATTAACAGGCTTCGAACTATCTCACTTAACCCTTTTTACTACCATAATTAAATCCTTCGAGCACGAAATCGACTAAATATAGCCAGAATGAAATTAAAAATATGTCGCCGGTACAGAAGGGGCTAAACTATTGTAATGCCTCTGCCACCTACTGTTATCTATGTTCAGTCTATCTGCCGGAAATAGTGCAAAATAGTCCTTATGGGGAGGTTCGTTTCTCCTTCATGTCTAGCCACATTAGTATTGAGATTTTAAGACGTTCGCCCCATTCGTTTGTCGATTTTTGACCTTTCATCCCGTGTGTTTATGAATATCGAGACCTGTCATGCCATTTAGGTGTTGAGTTTATCCTGGCGAGCGATAGCAAGCAATATTAAGAAGAACCAGCCGTTTTTCTACCTAAAAAATAACGAATTTATCTCAAAGGGGGATCTTGGGGGTGTTTTATAAAGCTTGATAGAGGTTTTAGGAGGAAACTAAGCATAATAAAAGAATGAATAAATACATGAACAAATTCTGACAAATAAATCCAAGTCTCCTCTAAATGATACCAGAATATAATTACCGGGAAGAATCCTCATGTGAATCTGCCCCTACCGATACAAATTGCCGGGAATGGCGCTAGCGTGATATCAAAGGAATAAAGTATTGTTATGAAGATGGACGGGACTTTAGCGTGTGACTGTGCAGAGGTGAACGACAAACCGGCAGAGAGGCGGGGCGGGGAGTGTCCAATGGATGCTTGCCACACACCACTTAGTTCGTCTTATTAAGCTAAGCGGTGAAGGGTTTACTTAACTTATTTTAAAAGTTTGTGGGAGTGCTATGGGGGCTTGTGTATGTCTATTAAGCTTGCACAAACCATAAGCTAGCCACACAAACACTCGAACTATCAAGTGTAGCCATTTAGCTGGATAGTTAAAATGGAGGGCAAGCGGCAACTCCTGAGCAAGCCCCACCTCCCTGCGTGTAAATTTGACAAACCTGATATACTCCGATATTTTGGAATAATTTCGGACTTTTCTATCTAGATTTGTGTTCCCAACAATGCGAGTGTGTGGCATAACCGGTTTTAATGATGAATTCAGTGACATTTTCGGGGATTTCATGGATTTTGGGGTGAATTTACGTTTATCTGGCAATCGTTAATTTGTCTCTGTCATCACACCCCTGGCAGCTCAAGGGGCATCCGTCACTTAAGGGGAGATGAGACGTATTTGTTGGTTTATTAATTAATTAATTTATTTATTTATTAGTTTCCTCGCTAGACCTCCATAAAGCTCCATAATTTTTTCGATAGAAAAATGTCTCCGCCAAAGGCCGGGTTCTCTTAAAATTACAGGCTCGCTATCGCTCGCCATGAAAAATCGACACCTAAATGGCACGAGAGGTCTTAAAATTGACAACGAAATGGGGCGGATTGTCTTAACCCGTACAGCCCCAGCGACGCGTCTGACGCGTCGGCGATGTATGTAACGCACAGCCCCAGCGACGCGTCTGACGCGTCACCCTAATTGCGCCGACCGTAACCTCAGGTGTAGCCACTCAAGATGGCTCAGATTTGTATGGGAACTGTGTACGTATCCCACGCAACCATGCCGATGGTTGAAAACTCTCAAAGTCTACGTGCGTGCGCGTGAGCGCGCAATAACCTGTTTTTTTGGGGTAATTGCCTTCAATTTTTTACTCTTGTAAAATACGTTTTCGGGGGCTCTGTAGGACCATTCTTTAAGCTTTTTGAGCGGTTTATCGTGGTTTTTCCTTCATTTCTAACCCATTCGCTATTGTTTCTGGAATAAAACCATTTTTTGAAAACCGGCCAGGTTCTGATGAACAAACATTACAAAACTAGCCGGGGCTCCACGGGTTAAAATCGACAAAGTAATGAGCTGAATGTTATAACATCTGAAAACTAATGGTGCTAAACATGAGGAAGAAGGGGACCAGCAAAACGACCCATCTCCCCTTAAGAAACGCTTTTTGCCGGCGACTTCGATAGGGATCATTCTGGTGGGGGCTCCTTTTCACCGGTATTATTATCAGCTGTCCTGGAGTTAAATTGTTGTATTTACCCTGTTCATTATAGGTAGTCCAAAAATACCTATCCAAAACTCTCATAGCTTTAAAAAAAAAAAAAAAAATGGACTAAAATAATCGAGCTAATATTTCTAACATTAGGGAAGAATTAGCCAGGGCATATTTGTTGAACATTACAAGCCATATGCAGCTCTCGCCCTATAAATAAATACATATACCCCTTTCACGCACATATGATGCAGAGGTTGCCAGGTTAGCAATAAGAAATAAGAGTTATCTCACTCTTATAATTACCTCTCCAAAATTTGTTTTCTGCCCACAGCTAACTCAAAGACAACTGCAGAGGTTGAAGTAACTAAACTAAAGGTTTCTAAATACCCCTGATGGTAACAAAGGCTTTAAAGTATCCCTAATAGGCTCAAATTGCGTCATATTTCGGAGAGGGATACCAAAAAAACAAGCACTACTGTACCCCCTTAATTTGTCAGGATACTCGCCAATGTACCTGGTTATTGTGTTATATATTTATTGATATATACGTACCGTGATAGTATGTACAACCTTTATTTCTGCTATCTTTGCAGGAGAAATGGATGAAAACAGTATAAATAACCTTATTTGTGTTATCTTTAATAGTATAAATAGCCTTATTTATGTTATCTTTGCAGGCGAAATGGATGAAGAACAGTATAAATAGCCTTACTTATGTTATCTTTGCAGGCGAAATGGATGAAGAACAGTATGAATAGCCTTATTTATGTTATCTTTGCAGGCGAAATGGATGAAGAACAGTATAAATAGCCTTATTTATGTTATCTTTGCAGGCGAAATGGATGAAGAACAGTATAAATAGCCTTATTTATGTTATCTTTGCAGGCGAAATGGATGAAGAACAGTATAAATAGCCTTATTTATGTTATCTTTGCAGGCGAAATGGATGAAGAACAGTATAAATAGCCTTATTTATGTTATCTTTGCAGGCGAAATGGATGAAGAACAGTATAAATAGCCTTATTTATGTTATCTTTGCAGGCGAAATGGATAAAGAACAGTATAAATAGCCTTATTTATGTTATCTTTGCAGGCGAAATGGATGAAGAACAGTATAAATAGCCTTATTTATGTTATCTTTGCAGGCGAAATGGATGAAGAACAGTATAAATAACCTTAGTTCTGTTATCTTTGCAGGTGAAATGGATGAAGAACAGTATAAATAGCTTTATTTCTGTTATGTTTGCAGGCGAAATGGATGAAGAACAGTATAAATAACCTTAGTTTTGTTATCTTTGCAGGCGAAATGGATGAAAAACAGCCAGAAGACCAACCCCACCACCACCACTCTCACCACCACCACCACCAGCAACTCCCCCCTCGCCACCATCACCACCACCACTATCAACACAGGCAACTACTACCCACCGGCTTCCTGCCCAAGGAGGTGGTTCTCTGTCGTCGGCCCATGGTTCTTCACGTCATAAAAGGTAAACAGCGAAAACTGGGGGTGTTTTGGAGGGAATGTTGGGGGAGGGGGGGGGGGGGTTAGGGAAGGGAGCATGGAGGTACTATTTGGGAGGGAGGAATTAATTGGCCACTTGCGAGTTTCGTTCTATAAGGAAGTTGGAGCTGTAGACATCAATATTTAGAAGAATTACCAGTCAATAATACGGTCGTGGTTCATTAATAAATACATAAAACTCAATTCAATATACTTTTTTTTTTCCATTAGAAACCTTTATAAATTTTGCATTGTGTTATATATCGATGTTCACGGCTCCAACTTCCTTATAGTCTGAAACACGCAAGTGGCCAATTGATGGAAAGAGGTAGGAAAAAGGAAAGGTTGGTGATAACTGGGGGTGTATGATGATGACTAAAATCCTCTTATTATAGCCAGAACAATTGACCACTGCCGAGTTTCAGGCTAATATTTAGGACGTTGTGGTTCTCTGTCGGCGGCCCATGGTTCTTCACATTATAAAATGTAAGAGAAGAGAGAACTGGGGGTGTCTGATGATGAGTAAAATCCTCAAATTTAAGGAGACGGTGGTTAATTTTTGGGAGTCTATCTATTAATATATTCATTTCGTTTTTAGTTTCATCGCTAGACCTCCATCAAGCTTAAAAGAACACTCCCTAGACCCCCTTTAAAATATATTTGTACATTTTTTTATATAAAAAATTCCCGGCCAAAGGCCGGTTTCTCTTAAAATTACAGGCTAGATATCGTTCGCCAGGAAAAATTTGACACTTAAATGGCACGATTGGTCTTGATATTGTTATAGAAATGGGACGAAAGGTTTTAAAATCGACAAACTGATGGGGGCGAACGTCTTAAAATCTGAAAACTAAGGGGGCTGAACGTGAAAAAGAAGGGGGACCAGAAAAACAACCCATCTTCCCTTAAACCGGAACATTTGACCACTGGCGAGTTTCAGGCTATATGGACGTTGTTATTCTCTACCGTCGACCCATGGTTCTTAAACGTCATAAAAGGAAAGAAACGAGAACTGGTGGAGTTTTGTAGGGAATGTAGGGTGGGAGGAGGACCACTAGATTTGCAAGGTTTCGGACTACATGCAAGTGAAAGGGTAGAGGCGAGTCTCGGCTTCCGCTGTTCTAGTCAATGACCTAGACTCACACTTGTGTTGGTATCGTACACAATGAGTCTTGGGACCAGACTTGCTAGTATTGAACTTAGCAGGTTGATCAGACCAATGTTTATTTTTAGTCTTCAGACTTGAGATACTACTCTCAACTCGAGCAGGTTTAAACATGAACACTTGGTGCTATCAGTGTTTGAACCTGGTGCCTAGCATCGAACCTAGTTTTCCCAGTCTCGTACCTAGGATTGTTCAAGTCTTCAGACCTGGAGGTGCTAGTATCAAACCCAGCTGAATTATTTATGCCAGGTTGAGTGACATAGTCTGTCCTAGTTCTGCGTATGCTGGTTCCTATCCGGTATGAGCTAGAAGGGCACGATCTGCTGTTGTTGTTGTCCACGCGGCTACCTACGACATTGTTGTTTCTCGTATGGTCATATGGGGACATCTTCGTGCGTGAAGGGTTATATAATTATGTCCTTGTGGCATGGCACTGGCGGTGGTCTGTACGGCCACAATTCATAGTGTGGACAATACAGTGATAACGACTAAAAGGAAAGAGCTTGCTTTGAATAGTCTCTTGCTTGACAACCTTTAAATTTGGTCATGTAATCAATATAGTATCACTTCATAGATGGGTTAAGGGGAGGACTTTAGTTTGTTCCCTAGACCTACATCAAGCTTAAAATTACACCCCATCCACCCCCTTTCAAGATATATTTGTACATTTTTCGATAGAAAATGTTCCTCCTTTTAAATTACAAGTTCGCTATCGTTCGCCATGAAAAAATCAACACCTAAATGGTGCGAAAGGTCTTGGACAGAAATGGGGCGAAAGTTCGTAAAATCGCCAAACTAATGGGGCGAACGTCTTAAAACCTCAAACACGGTTGGTCTAAACATGAGGGAGAAAGGGGTCCAGAAAAAATCTCCCTCAAGTGAAAATATCCCTTTAAGTGTGTAGCCTACTAGTAGGGATAAGAGCGTATCTGCATTTATGTAAGGTAAGTACAGTATATTAGGCCTATGAGTATATTTATTTACTGAGAGAGAGAGAGAGAGAGAAGGGGGGGTCAGAAGGGTCGAGGAATATTTCATGGTAGGGGCTTGAGGGAGAGAGAGAGAGAGAGAGAAAGGGTTGGGTTGGTGGGAAAATAGAAGGATGGAGGGTTAGAGGGATACATGTATGGAAGGATGAGAGGTTGGGGGAATAGGATAGGGAATAGGATAGGATAGTAGAATAGGGGTGGTAATGGGTTAGGATAGTAGAATAGGGTATTGAGCATTTGACTTGCTTTTGCCACATTTTCGAGCAATGTACTTTAGTTTGTCCCCTAGGCTAACAAAAAACGCCTTCCCCAGACTTTCTTCAAACTAATAAATGTATCACTTTATACAACACAAATCAGGTAAAATTGAAGATGATATAGAGGGATACATTGTCATATAATAAAGACCCATCATTCGTATGGTTTTGGTGTAAAAAAAAAAAAAAAAAATAAATAAAATAAAAGTAGAATAGGGTTGGTAATGGGATATGATAGTAGAATAGGAGTGGTAATGGGAATAGGATAGTAGAATAGGAGTGGTAATGGGAATAGGATAGTAGAATAGGAGTGGTAATGGGAATAGGATAGTAGAATAGGAGTGGTAATGGGATAGGATAGTAGAATAGGAGTGGTAATGGGAATAGGATAGTAGAATAGGAGTGGTAATGGGATAGGATAGTAGAATAGGAGTGGTAATGGGATAGGATAGTAGAATAGGAGTGGTAATGGGATGGGATAGTAGAATATGGGTGGTAATGGGATAGGATAGTAGAATAGGGGTGGTAATGGGATAGGATAGTAAAATAGGGGTGGTAATGGGATAGGATAGTAGAATAGGGGTGGTAATGGGATAGGATAGTAGAATAGGGGTGGTAATGGGATGGGATAGTAGAATAGGAGTGGTAATGGGATAGGATAGTAGAATAGGGGTGGTAATGGGATAGGATAGTAGAATAGGGGTGGTAATGGGATAGGATAGTAAAATAGGGGTGGTAATGGGATAGGATAGTAGAATAGGGGTGGTAATGGGATAGGATAGTAGAATAGGAGTGGTAATGGGATAGGATAGTAGAATAGGGGTGGTAATGGGATGGGATAGTAGAATAGGGGTGGTAATGGGATAGGATAGTAGAATAGGAGTGGTAATGGGATAGGATAGTAGAATAGGGATGGTAATGGGAATAGGATAGTAGAATAGGAGTGGTAATGGGATGGGATAGTATAATAAGAGTGGTAATGGGATAGGATAGTAGAATAGGGATGGTAATGGGAATAGGATAGTAGAATAGGAGTGGTAATGGGATGGGATAGTATAATAAGAGTGGTAATGGGATAGGATAGTAGAATAGGGGTGGTAATGGGATAGGATAGTATAATAGGGAAGGGAATGGGATAGGATAGTAGAATATGGGTGGTAATGGAATGGAATAGTAGAATAGGGGTGGGAATGGGATAGGATAGTAGAACAGGGATGGGGATAATGGAGTGCAGGAGGGAAAGTATGGATGGGGGGAGTGGGGACTAGGTATGGAGGAAGCAGGGGAGGGATAGGTTGGGAAAAGGTATATGGAGGGCTAGGGGGAAGGTTAATGGTTGGATGGAGGGAGATATGGAGAGAAGGGGGGGGGAGAGGATGGGTCGATGGAGGGAGAGGGGGAAGAATGGGTGGATGGATGGAGGGAAGGAGAAGGGGTAGGATGGGGGGGGGAGCGTGGAGGTAATGTTAGGGAAGGATGATGGAAGGTTGGAAAGGGGGAGGAAGGAAGAAGGAAAGGATGGAGGGATGTAAGGATTGGAAGGGGAGAGAGATGGAGGGCTAGATGGATGGAAGGATAGAAGGATAAAATAATGTGATAAGGATGGTGGCAGTAAGGACTGGGAGGGGAGAGGGAAAAGAGAGAGAGAGAGAGAGCAGGTGGGTTTACAGCCTCGTTAGGTGAAGGTGAGCGGGCGTATTTCACTCCAGCGACACTGAATGGCTGAGAGAGAGAGAGAGAGAGAGAGAGAGAGAGAGAGAGAGAGAGAGAGAGAGAGAGAGAGAGAGAGAGAGAACAAATAGTGGGAAGGGTGACAGAGAGAGGCAGGTGAGTAGTATATGATCAATGTATTATATTACAGTGAAACAGGTCTTTGTATATATATATATATATATATGATCATATGATCTGAGGACATGTAGTTTATATATATATATATATATATATATGAAGAGATAGAGAGAGAATACAAGGAATTATTATGTTACCTCCACCAACCGACTTTACTCCTAAACTCAATTAATGAAATCAACAAATACATGTGGCAGTCTAGGGGTTCGAACCTAGGATGCTCTCACCGAAATTCAGTGCATTTATCCATATAATATTACAAAGGCCTTGCGATCCAATCCAGGTATTAAATCCAGATGAAAATGAGATAGATTGAGATTTCAAAATGCATTGCACTCATTGTAAAGTGTATCGTACAGTATAATGCTCTCTTAACCCTTTCAGTACCGGTGCCGTCCTTTTACCTTTATTCTGGCTACTATTAGACGATTGTAATCAGCTTTAATAGGGCCTCCAGCAATTAACAGTCTTCAAATTATCTCACTTAACCATTTTTGCTATCACAGATTCGTTTTAAGCTGCACACAATCGTGTAAATATAGCTAGAATAAAATTAAAAAGCCCTCGTCGGTACAGTAGGGGTTAATTACTCTACGGAAGAACTATTTACAATTGTGGCAAGTTTGTTCCAGGTAGGCCAGACATAGGTTTCAACATATACAAGTTTTGAACCTCTTTTTGACCGCGGTGATTACATAATGAGGCTAAACTTCTTATTAGTGTGTTTGTGTGTGTGTATGAGAGAGAGAGAGAGAGAGAGAGAGAGAGAGAGAGAGAGAGAGAGAGAGAGAGAGAGAGAGAGTCAGTCCATTCTAAAAGTGTAGATAATATGAGAATAGGTAGGGATTAGATAGTTTGTCGATTATAAAAATGAGGTCATTTCAGAAATGGGAAGTATTACAAAGAGAGACAGAGAGAGATAGAGAGAGTGAGAGTGAGAGTGAGAGTATTACACAGATACTCAGACCACACATACCTTGCGGGCACTAGTAGCCTAGGTGGTGCGGCAGGACTGGGAAGAATCATACTAACAAAAGTGAAAATATGAATGTGTAAGATATATAAGTTATAAAACACACACACACAAACTCTCTCTCTCTCTGTAGGGACCTACAGGTAAAAATACATTATTGCGATGTACAGTCACTCATAACAATTCGTGGACCCCCCCCCCCACGTGAACGCGTCAACTAAAATGTATTATTTTTTGCTTGGTACCCCTTGAGACTGGATGCCAGCCAGAGGAAGGGAGAGGGGGTGTTAGAGAGGGCAGAGTAGGAGGGTGTAGAAGCAGGGTAGTACGATAGTTACCTTACCCCCAGTTTCTTCCCCTAAACTATAATTCCACACACACTCTCTCTCTCTCTCTCTCTCTCTCTCTCTCTCTCTCTCTCTCTCTCTCTCTCTCTCTCTCTCTCTCTCTCTCTCTCTCTCTCTCTCTCTCTCTCTCTCTCTCTCTCTCTCTCTCTCATATTATCAATAAAATACTCACATACCTGTTATATACCAATTTGGTTATATACCAAATTATATACGTTATCTAATAGCACCTACACTCCTACATTATATGTTAGTGTATTTGTTTTAATTGCCTTGTTATGTTTATTTATGTGTTATAAGAGTTTAGACCAAATGTTGTTAATATTCTGTAATTCACTTCCATTTTCACTTATATTATTAATGTATTTTTATTTAATATTACCTATTATCACTATATCCATTTCCTATATGCGTATAATGCTTTGTGTTTAGAACGTGGTGGGCAGATATATAATTATGTGTTAACAGTTCTACTCAGTCTTCCCTAACTATTCTTTCCTAAATCTATCTTACGATTACCTTACTTCGGAGAACATGATTTGTATACAATAAGCCTACTTGGTTTAAATAGACGAGGTTTATACAAAGACCAGGTTAGATATTGGATAAAGGCTTACAGGATATATAAGTAAACCAGAGCGGCACTTGGTAGAGAGCATACCTCCGACTATACTGGCTGGGGTTTTTTTTTTTTTATCTTGTTTAGAGTCAAACAAACAAACCGACAAACAAACGGAGGTAAAAGATCAACCGAGTGATTCTCTTTCTCTCTCTCTCTCTTTCTCTCGCTCTCCCTCTCTCTCTCTTTCTCTCTCTTTTATGGGAGTTGATGAATGTATAAGTGACTGTTCTTATATACTTTTAGGTGAACAAAGGCACCAATTGTTAGGAGACTTGCCCATTCGTATCGTCCTAATCTGCCATATCTGTAGTGAAGCGTATACGCAACCAATGTGTCACACAGTAAGTAGTCTGACCAATCTCCGGGGCAATATAGCGTTAAATAACACACCTGCAACTATAATTTGGATATTTGAGCAAGAGAAGACTTACCCCACCAAACTGCATGTGATATTAATTATAAGTAAATTATATAAAATAGATCCTGACAGTTCAATATGCCGTTTTCTTTTATATAACCGCCTCTTCAAACTCATACAAATTACAAGTTTCTTAATAATATCATTCAGTCGTAGGTAAATTACTGTAATACCAATAGTTTTATAACAGGACTTTTATCGTGATTTTCTAATCAATTCTGCGAAAGTCAGTGTGATGATTTTGATTTCTTCAGAAACAGACCTAGGTCAAAATTAGCAACGAAACGATTGGAATTCTTCGGTTTTGATCATCTTTATATATTTACTGATTATTTTATTGCCCATGATGCGACCACGACGAGTTGCTGAATATGAAAAACATTATACTGTAGATGCATATATTATTATTTATTGTTTTCAACCCACTATTATATCAGTATGTGTGCATGCTGCTAATAAGAAATGGGTTAGTTAATATCTCCAGTTATAGATCGATCAGTTCGCCCGTCAATATATTATGTTATGGTCATATAGGTGTGAGCTTATAATAATAATATAATAATAACTTTATTTAGACTAAAAACATATACAATATATTACAATATCTTCATTCTTCTTTATCAAGGCTGAGCCCATGAAATGTGAACATTTTTTATGGGCTCCTTCAAAATACGTTTAGGAAATTACCAGCAGTGTTCTGTATAATTATGTAGTATGCTTACAATTTAGATACTCAGTTGCTTAGTGGCCTAAGTGATTTTTACAATTTCGCTTAAATTCTAAAAGATTGTTAGCTACTTTTATTTTTTCTGGTAGTCTATTCCAGAAGATACTTCCCAAGTAAGTAACAAATCTTTTACCAAGATAAGTATTTGGCTTGGGTGGTCTGAGAAGGCCTTTGTTTCTAGTGTTGTGACTATGCATACTGTCTACGTGATGGAAATATTGATTCTGAACACAATCAAGCTGATTGAAAACAAATTTAAGAGATTCTATGTGATGACTATCACATAGTTTTAACAGTCGCAGTTCTTTGAATATAGGAGTTGTATTGTCTAAATACCGGTATCCCACTTTATATATTATTCTCATGGCTTTCTTTTGAAGTTTGAATAATGGTTCTAAGTTTGTTTTTGTGGCTGAACTCCAAACAACATTACAATACTGATAATATGATAGATAAAACTGTTATACAAACACAGCTTGGAATTGAGATGATCAGACGGTGTTGAAACTGCAGGGTCTGTGGTAAGAGATTGTAGTCAGGTGAACGAGGTTCAATACCCAGAAGAGAATACTGATTGTATGCTTGGTTTGAGTACTGGCCTGAAGAAGCTATCTGCGAAACTTTGTCAACAAAGTGTTCCTCCTCAAATGGTGTATCTTTTCATTGAATTATATATATATATATATATATATATATACAGTATATACAGGGTGTCCCAGGAGGAAAGGGCATACTTTTGGGAAATGATAAAACGAGGTATTCTAAGCATAACATGTTCTATAACAAAAAGTTCAAATCTCAACCATTAAAGAGATATATCTATATAATAACATGGTAAAATAATTGCAGTTAGATGGAGGTGTGGTAGGCCCTAGAACAGCTAGGCCAGCCTTATGGGGAATTACTGAAGAAAATACAATTTTCAACATGCCATAACTCTAAAGCGGCCGAGATTTGGAATATTTCTTATAGAACATTATAGTCTTAGAATACCTTGTTCTATCATTTACCAAAGTTATGCCCTTTCCTCCTTAGACACCCTGTATATATATATATATATATATATATATATATATATATATATATATGCGTTCTGCTATATGTTTACTCTATAATTACCAGTTTACTGTTTACCGGAAGTTATGTGTTCGCCTCCGTTTGTTTGTCTGTCTGTAAACAAGATATCTAGAACAAAATAATTACCTGAATGTTATGAAGATTGGTGGTAAAATTATATTTGCAGCAAGGAATAAGTGATTCACTTTATGAGGCGATCTGCAGATTTTCACGACATATGGTGGGCAGATAGAAAATGCACCTTTATAGAAGTGATTCAATTTAGGAAGCGTTCCGGAATATATCCTGGAACCCAGATCCAGAATTTGTTTTAGGTCATTAATATTAATGATATAGAACCAGCCAGTATAGGCGGAGGTATGCTCTCTACCAAGTGCCGCTCTGGTTTACTTATATATCCTGTAAGCCTTTATCCAATATCTAACCTGGTCTTTGTATAAACCTCGTCTATTTAAACCAAGTAGGCTTATTGTATACAAATCATGTTCTCCGAAGTAAGGTAATCGTAAGATAGATTTAGGAAAGAATAGTTAGGGAAGACTGAGTAGAACTGTTAACACAAATATATCTGCCCGCCACGTTCTAAACACAAAGCATTATACGCATATAGGAAATGGATATAGTGATAATAGGTAATATTAAATAGAAATACATTAATAATATAAGTGAAAATGGAAGTGAATTACAGAATATAAACATTTGGTCTAAACTCTTATAACACATAAATAAACATAACAAGGCAAATAAAACAAATACACTATCATATAATAAGAACATAAGAACATAAGAACATAACAAAATGGGAGTCCGCAAAAAGCCGATCGGCCCATACAAGGCAGATCCCTGTCACACCCAACCCCAATTACAAGGCCCAATTATGGGCCCAACTCACTAATACCTTGAGAACTGCCCCCACCAAAATGGTCAGGGATTAACACAAGATTACAAGGGTCTGCTGAACGCCGATTGTCCCACACCTGGTAGATCCCCCTGACACCCAACCCATCTTGTCCATATGCCTATCTAATTTTATCTTAAAGCTCCCTATCGTTCTTGATCCCACTATATCACTTGTTAGCCTATTCCACCCATCTACAACTCTGTTGCCAAACCAATATTTGCCTATATCTTTTCTGAAACGAAATTTATCTAATTTGAAACCATTTGTACGAGTTCTAGATGTACGAGATGTAGGAGTATAGGTGCTATTAGATAACGTATATAATTTGGTAGAGATAGGGAGAGGGCTATCATATATATTATTGATAATATGAGAGAGAGAGAGAGAGAGGTGTGTGGAATTTTAGTTTAGGGGAAGAAAGTGGGGGTAAGGTAACTACCGTACTACCCTGCTTTTGCACCCTCCTACTCTGCCCTCTCTAACACCCCCCTTACCCTCCCCTTCCTCTGGCTGGCATCTCAAGGGGTACCAAGCAAAAAACAAAACAATTTAGTTGACGCATTTACGTGGGGGGGGGGGGGGGGCACGAATTTTTATAAGTGACTGTACTTTTGAACATGACAAGCAAAGGAAAAGACAATAAAATCAATTCAGATATGCGACCATGCATCAATAGGACATTAAGTACATATATAACTGTTATTCTAGTAAAGTAAATGAACCGAAAAAATTATCCCAACAGGAAGTTAAATGAATAAAATAAAATAAGAACAAACAGTGAAGATGAAAAATAGAAAAAACACAAACTCATATGGAAAGTGAATCAACAACATGAATATATAAAAGCAAAACAATAAAGGAGAGAACGAGAGAGAGAGAGAGAGAGAGAGAGAGATAGTAAAGCTAAATATGAATATTAAACTGAAAAAACTAAACAGCCAAACTTAGCTGGACAATGGGGTAAGTAGGCAACCCAAACTGCAACATCTGCAAGTGGCGTTCTAACCCCCCCCCTCCTTGATGATACCCCTCTCTCTCTCTCTCTCTTATAGTCTCTCACTCTCAGTTTCTTTCTCTTACACACACAAACACAAAAACATACACATACAAACACACACATACACACTTTGATGGTATCCCCCCCCCCCCCTCCTCATCTCTCACTCTCTCTTTTTCTCACTCTCACACTCTCTTATCATAATGTTAAACTTGCAAAATAAGCAAACCAAAACAGAAAAGACACAACAGAAAAACTTATCCAAATCGCTGGAAAGTTTACCCCTCTCATACACTCTTACGCTCTCTCTCTCTCTCTCTCTCTTTGTCTTCCTCCTCCTTTGCTATCCTTTTCTCTACCTCGTAGTCAGTAGATTAGTAGTTTAGTTATCCAAACTGCCCCGTAACCAATAGGTCTGTTGCAGTTTGTTCTTGTGTATATTCCTCCTCCTCCTCCCCAATTTCCCTCCCTTCCCTACCTGCGAGTTTATTTTCTTCAACCTATATATGACTAATTCGTACCTGCGAGCTTATTTTCACCAACCAATCTCTGACTAATTGGTAAAGTACACTCTAAGACATAAGGTGTGGCCTAGTATAAACCCTCTAACAGCAGAAATAAATTAACCTCACAAATGTCAATATTAGGCCAAGAATGAATGAGAACATTACATTCAGTTTGGAGGAGATAGGTAGTGTTTTTCTGGACCCCCTTCTTCCTCATGTTTAGCCCCATTAGTTTTCAGATTTTAAGACGTTCGGTTTATTAGTTTGGCGATTTTAAGCCCTTTCGCCCCATTTATTTATCAATATTAAGACTTGTTGTTCTATTTAGGTGTCGATGTTTTTCCTGGCGAACGATAGTGAGCTTATCGTGAGCCTGCAATTTTGGAAGAACCGGCTTTTACTACCGAAACATTTACAAATTAATCTACTGTAGAAAGGGGATCTAAAGGATGTTATTTTAAGTTTGATGGATGTCTAGCAAGGACAAACAAAATATAAAGATAAGCAAATTAGCAAAATAAATGCGCCCATCACGATTAATGTCCTATACCCTGTTCCAAGTAAGTTGGCCAAAGCTCTACTGATTGAATATATATTTAGTTTCCTCCATAGACCTCCATCAAGCTTGAAAATGTACGCCCTACGACCCCCTTCCAGATAAATATTAATACGGTATATTTTTCGGTACAACAATGCCCTGGTCTGTTTCCTCCTAAATTGCAGGCTCCCTGTCGCCCGTCATGAAAAATATGACACCTTAATTTGGCACGAAAGATCTTCAAATTTCCAAACTAATTGACCACTTGCAAGTTTTGGTCTATAAGGAAGTTGGAGCTGTGGCCATCAATATTTAGCAGAATTATCAGCTAAAATACGGTCATTATGGTATATCATTATGATAGAGTCTGGCATCAATCCTTATTGTCGAAGATGTCACACTACGGCCTTGCATCATTAGTTCCACTAATTTCTTCTTATTCTTCAATAAAAGAAAAAAATACGTTGTAATGGCTATATGGCCTTTATTCTCAATTTCACTCAATAAATGCTGGTGTTCCCCAGGGATCTGTTTTGGCCCCAACTCTGTTCCTCATTCATATCAATGATCTTCATATCTAACCACATCATAATCCAATACATTCCTACGCAAGACATCTCAACACTCCACAGTTCCTTCACATTTACCAATTCTTTCAACCGGCCCAACCCGATCTTATAAATTCAAAAATAAACAACTGCAATTTTCTCTGAACCCAGGACCTTTCTAGAATTAATGAATGGGGACAAGAGAATCTAGTTTCCTTTAATGCACAGAAAACCAAGTACATTCAATTTTCTAACCGACAGAATCTCACTGACCTCACCCAATATATTTTTTAATGATATGTAAATATTCCCACTTCCCCCTAGTATTGGACATTCTCGGTGTAACATGAACTTACTAACTTGAGCTGGACACCTATGTTAGAAGCATTGCTAAGAATTGCCTCTAAAAAACTGGGGACTTCCCTGTACAGAGTTCGAAGAATTCCTTCACTGGCCGAGCAGTTGGCCGTAATATAGTTAAAAGTCATGTGCGCTCTCAGGATGGATTTACTGTTCACCCTCTGTGGGGTGGAAGTGGAGTGGTTGGCATTTGAGGCAGTACGTTGGGACCAAAATTCAAAATAAAGCTATCTAGATTAATCCAATAACCCTGCAATCACACAGGACCTCCTACATTAGGCCATACGAAGAAACGTTTGCATCCCTTGCATTATTCGACAGTATATTTCTCATCAGCAATTGTTCCGAGGAAACTGTGCTTCAATTGTGCCGCCTCTCCACATCTTTCCCCCGTAGAAACTAGGGGCAGCTGACGATCGCCCATGAATTTACACTTTCTCTCTCCACCATGCAGAACTTCTGCTTATCAGAATTCATTTATCCCCAGAGCTACTACTTCTTTGGAATTCACCCTCCCCTCCGAATTGCTTTCCACAAACTTACAATCATAACAAATGCTTTAAATCCAGTTGTTACAAACACAATTTTATGAATGGAGGATGCCTTTAGGCCATAGGACCCTTTTTGTTCTTTAATCTGTGTTTTTCCTTCCTCCGTTCATTGTCTCTTAAAAAAAAAAATAAAAATAAAAAAATATATAAGTACATCAAACCAAATTGATCATACTTTTTATCCATCAGAAACTCACATTATTATTGCATAATTTGCATTTCTCTTTACTATCGATGTTCACGGCTCCAACTTCTTTAGAGCCTGAAACTCGTAAGTGGTATATTGGGCGAATGTCCTATCATCTGAAAGCTACTGGGGATAAACAAGAGGGAGAAGGGGGTCCAGAAAGAGAAAAATGTAAACAATCCCCCCTTTCCTCCTCTAGCTTTCTCCCACCCTCTCTCCCTTCCCTTCCCCCTCCTCCTTCCCCATCCTACCTCCACCATCCTTCCCCCTCTTACCTCATTCCCTCTCCCCCTCCTACCTCCTCCCTCCTCCCCCTACCTCCTCCTCCTACCTCCTTCCCCTTCCCAGTCTTACCTCCTTCCCCTTCCCCCTCTTACCTCCTTCCCTCTCCCCCTCCCCCTTCTTCCCCTTCCCCCTCTTACCTCATTCCCCCTCCCCCTCTTACCTCATTCCCCCTCCCCCTCCTATCTCCTCCTTCCCACTCCCTCCCACCTTCCCTTTCCCGCCCCCTCCTTCCCTCCCACCTCCTTCCCCCTCTCTTTCCTAAGGTATTGGAACCTGCTAAACTTTTAATTAAACCCATTTTATAGCAGCCAGAAGCGCTACTCCCGAGGCCCCGCCAGTTTGAGGGGGGAGGGTGCGGAGAAAGAGACGTAGAAGGTGAGGGGAGAAGAGGAGGTATATGGGGGGTAGGGGGGAAGGCTAGTGACTTGGATTCTGGTAGGAAGAAACTTTTTAAATTAACAATGAGGCAGTTAAATGGCCGGAGTGGTGGTGGTGGTGGTGGTAGGACAGAGAGAGAGAGTGAGATTGAGAGTGAAAGTCAGTGAGAGTGTAAGATAGATATTTGTCAGAGTGAGACAGATACTGAGAGAAAGAAAGATACTGAGAGAGAGAGAGTAGTTCGTAGTTCGTATCTCAAAAACCTGGTGAACTTTTTCAGGTAGATTATAAGCTAACTGAAAAAAAGAGTGCTTAGTACAGAAACTTATTGCAAAGTGAAAAAATTACCATCTTGTCTACGTATGTTACAACACATACACAATAGGTTAACAAGAGCAACCTTCCGAGCAAGGTCTTTCCCATGTATACACTCAGGCACATACCCCTTAGCGGGGGGTGGCCGACTCGAGATATAGCCTGAATAGAAACAACAAAACATAAAGGAAAACAACAGAAAAAAGAAAACAAATTATACAATATATATATACTGTATATATAGGCTATATGTATATATATATATACTGTATATATAGGCTATATGTATATATATATATATATATATATATATATATATATATATATATATATATGTTTCTAATCTCTCAGTGGGGTTCGAACCGCCGACCGTCAGGACGATAGCCAACGCTTTAATCACTACACCACGGCAGTATATAATATTATATATATAATTCACACTATTGCATGTATTCGTATAAATGTAACAACATCAAAACTGAAAATGGGTGTCATCTCTTACATTTGGAATCCCATTATGCCATCAGATAGTACACTAGGACCATACGGCTGGGAGAGTGTAGATAGCAGAGAAGAGGTGTTGTAGATAGAGGAAGCTGTTGGAATGGCTTTGTTGTGTGTGTTTATTAGTCTGTAATCTGTATACGTCGTCGAGGTGTCTCCCGACTAGGTGCGAACATGATCTACATGCTAGGACGTACTACCACACCCACTAAATGTCCGGCTTGGCTGGGATCAAACACAGGTCAAGCTGAGTCACACGTGAGCTTGCTGTCCACTCGACCGCCGCGACTCTGATTGAAATGGTTTAAAAAGAACAGCAGCAACCGCCCCTCCATTAAGTCATTATCCGGGGTAATTGAAAGCGATTGTTGACATTATGTAATTTGTTGGTCTGAAGGGCTGATGAGGAGGCGGAGGAGCTCGGGTTATCATTTCCCTTCATAAATTGATGTTGCCCGTGACGCGAGGACTCTTACTACAACCCACTTCCGACCTTATTGACATTCAGATTATTTGAGAAGTTGATTATTATGCAACCTAGCCTGGCCTAACCTAACCTAACCTAACCTAGTCATGTAACGTCAGAGACATGGGGTCTGAATATACAAGAGAGAAGAAGGTTGGATAGAGATGAGATGTTTGAAGAGTATGTGTGGAGTAATTAGAGACAGATTGAAGAATGAAAAGGTACGTAAGAGAGTGGGACAACATGAGCCCCTATTGGCCCGAGTGGAAAGATGGGCGCTAAGCTGGTATGGACATGTTGAACGAATGGGAGATGAATGTCTTGCAAAGAGTATATATGAGTCAGAAACAAGGGGAAGATTGATAGGAAGAGCTCGGAGGAGATGGAGAGATGGAGTGAAACAAGCGTTGGAAGATAGAGAGATGACTGAAGAACAAGCAAGAGAAGTGGTGATGAATAGGAATATATGGAGAATGATTGTGAATAGATGAGTGATAAAGCGGTCGTAGGGAGTTGGGATCGGGCAACACTGCACTAGATATTAATCCGTCAGGCGCCCAGCCTGGGGAGCTGGTGTATATATGAAGGACCATGCCTGGAAGTGATGTGGGTGGGCACTTTGGTGCACTCCACTGCGAGCTGACTGCTGAGACCGCAGCCTCTCCGGGAGGTCTGGGACCTGAGAGTCTTTAGCTGGGGACCCCAAATGGGCCTTGATCTCTGGGTCTTCTCCTGGACGACCTAGATATGTGCGAGGTTGTTTTTCGTTTTTTTTTTTTTTTTTTTTTTTAGGAAGGGTTGAAGTGGGTTGTGTAAACTTTAACTAGCACCCGAGAGTGCCCATGAACCACACCACACAAACTAGGGCCATAAACGAATTAATGGTTCCACTGTCACTCTCTCCCTCACACACTTTTTTGCACACTATTGAATTTGTAAAAAGTTGAGGAAATTAGGTTCTGATACTTACTTTGTAGCATTGATACTTTCCTTCAAAGACACACACACACACAGATCTGTGTGTGTGGATCAGTGGAGCAAATAATCTCCAGAAGAGGATGTATAGTATTTAGCAATCTGAATTGGATCGCAAGTTCTTCGAGATACTATTCATTGTAACTCCTCGTATGTCTCTTAAGTATTTTCGCTCTTCCACTGTTGAAGATATTTTAGTACCCCGGCTTCTTCCTCATGTTTAGCATATTAGTTTTGAGATCTTAAGACGTTCGTTCCATTAGTTTGGCGATTTTAAGACCTTTCACTCCATTTATTTGCCAATATTAAGACTTTTCGTGCCATTTAGGTGTCGGGTTTTTTTCCTGGCGAGCGATAGCGTGCCTGTAATTGTAGAAGAAGCCGGGAAATGTTTCTACCGAAAAATGTACAAATTTATCTTGAAAGGGGGTGTATGGGTTTTTTGTCTTAAGCTTGCTGGAGGTCTAGCAAGGAAACATGAAATGAATAAATAGATAAAAAGATAGATCGAAAACCAAGCAGTAGGCTACTCCCTTAATCTAATCTCCGGTATTATGGAGTCTTCAAAAGTGTCGAGTATACGATTATTGTTATCTGGTGCAGAGAGAGAGAGAGAGAGAGAGAGAGAGAGAGAGAGAGAGAGATTGATTTGATTTTGTGTTTACTATGCACACAAGATACGTAGCAGAGGAATGTGCTCTAGACAAATTTATATAATAGCTATGCAGTCATAATAAATATGGTGTATTACGTTCTTGAGAAGGATATATATATATAATTATATATATATAATTATATATATATATATATACACGAGAGAGAGAGAGAGAGAGAAAGAGAGAGAGAGAGAGAGAGAGAGAGAGATGGGGAGAGGGATGAGAGGGGGGGGGGGGGGAGGGGTAGTCAAGTTGCCTCATAATTTATAAGGGACCCAATCAAATATCGAAGGTGTCCAGGTTCCACTTGTAACCTTATTGGAGAGAGAGAGAGAGTGAGTGTGTGTGCGTGTGTGTGTGAGAGAGACAGTGAGTGAGAGAGTGATAGTGAATGTTACAAAGAGTTACAAGGAATGTTAGTATGATCGTGCGGTCCATTCCGGGAAGATATAGGAAGTGGAAGGAGATATATTGTTTAGTGCACTACAATCATTACAGCGTGTGCAAAATAATATATAATCTCTTCTTGAACTGCTTTACTGAAGAACTGCTTACAACTTCTGAGGGAAGTTTGTTCCAGGTAGAATATATTTTGTTATAATGTGAAAAGATTGCACATACAGTATACTAGTGCTGAACCTTTTCATTTCTAATTTGCAGCCATGGTTGCGTGTTGCGTTCATATTTAGGCTAAATGTTTTGCTTTAAGCCACATTTTCAAACCCACTAAATATTTTAAACACTTCAACGAGCTGACCTCGTAGTCTGCGTATTTCCAACGGAAAGAGATCAAGAGCTCTCAACCGGTCCTCATAGCTCAGTCTTATAAACAATGTAATAAGCTTTGTAACCTTAGAGTGTACTGTTTCCGTCGCTCTATATCTTTCCTTAGTGCTGGAGACCAGAATTGAACAGCATACTTCAGGAGAGGTCGTATCAGAGCGTTGTATATTGCGAGGACTATTTCCTTATGTCTAGTTATGAATGGCCTCTTTACCCCTTCAGTACCGGTGCCGTCCTTCTGGCTACTATTAGACGATTTTATTCAGTTTTAAAAGAGGCCTCCAGCAATTAAAAAGCTTCGAACTTTACCACTTCACCCTTTTGACTACCACAGATCCTTCTTATGCTGCACAAAATCGTCTAAATGTAGCCAGAATAATGTTAAAAGGATGTCGCTGGTACTGAAGGGGTTAATTTAGCCCAATGCTTTCTCTGAGCTTTCTCCCTACTTCAATGCCCTGCTTGGACAACTTTAGGTCACTGCTGATTATGAGTGAGGGAATGTACAGAGAAATATAACCACTCGGCCTTTGAGCTAACATAAAACCTCCCCTTTTTACCTTAGATTCTGGTTAACATTAGACGAGGTTATGCAGTTTGAGAAGGACCTATGTTATTAAGAGGGTTTATTGAGATCGTATTTACCCATTTGAGTCGTAGAGGTAGATTATATAGTAACGGAAATCGTCTAATGGTAACCAGAATATGATGACAGTTACTGTTTGCTCCTTTATCACCTACTGTCATTTGTATTCCTTACATCCTTCCTATGCCAGCTTGTTCTGCCTCCTTCCTTCCTACCTCCTTCCTATGCCAGCTTGTTCTACCTCCTTCCTTCCTACCTCCTTCCTATGCCAGCTTGTTCTGCCTCCTTCCTTCCTACCTCCTTCCTATGCCAGCTTGTTCTACCTCCTTCCTTCCTACCTCCTTCCTATGCCAGCTTGTTCTGCCTCCTTCCTTCCTATGCCAGCTTGTACTCCTATGCCAGCTTGTTCTGCCTCCTTCCTATGCCAGCTTGTTCTGCCTCCTTCCTTCCTACCTCCTTCCTATGCCAGCTTGTTCTGCCTCCTTCCTTCCTACCTCCTTCCTATGCCAGCTTGTTCTACCTCCTTCCTTCCTACCTCCATCCTATGCCAGCTTGTACTCCCTCTTTCTTTCCCACATCCTTCCTATGCCAGCTTGTTCTGCCTCCTTCCTATGCCAGCTTGTACTCCCTCTTTCTTTCCTACCTCCTTCCTATGCCAGCTTGTTCAACCTATTTCCTATGCCAGCTTGTTCTGCCTCCTTCCTTCCTACCTCCTTCCTATGCCAGCTTGTACTCCCTCTTTCTTTTCTACCTCCTTCCTATGCCAGCTTGTTCTCCCTCCTTCCTTCCTACCTCCTTCCTATGCCAGCTTGTTCTGCCTCCTTCCTGCCTACCTCCTTCCTATGCCAGCTTGTACTCCCTCCTTCTTTCCTACCTCCTTCCTATGCCAGCTTGTTCTGCCTCCTTCCTTCCTTCCTATGCCAGCTTGTACTCCCTCCTTCTTTCCTACCTCCTTCCTATGCCAGCTTGTTCTCCCTCCTTCCTTCCTATGCCTGTTTGTACTCCCTCCTTCCTTCCTACCTCCTTCCTATGCCAGCTTGTTCTGCCTCCTTCCTATGCCAGCTTGTTCTCCTTCCTTCCTTCCTACCTCCTTCCTATGCCAGCTTGTTCTGCCTCCTTGCTTCCTATGCCAGTTTGTTCTGCTTCCTTCCTTCCTACCTCCTTCCTATGCCAGCTTGTTCTACCTCCTTCCTATGCCAGCTTGTTCTACCTCCTTCCTATGCCAGCTTGTTCTGCCTCCTTCCTTCCTACCTCCTTCCTATGCCAGCGTGTTCTGCCTCCTTCCTTCCTACCTCCTTCCTATGCCAGCTTGTTCTACCCCCTTCCTATGCCAGCTTGTTCTCCCTCCTTCCTTCCTACCTCTTTCCTATGCCAGCTTGTTCTGCCTCCTTCCTTCCTACCTCCTTCCTATGCCAGCTTGTTCTACCTCCTTCCTATGCCAGCTTGTTCTACCTCCTTCCTATGCCAGCTTGTTCTACCTCCTTCCTTACTACCTCCATCCTATGCCAGCTTGTACTCCCTCTTTCTTTCCCACATCCTTCCTATGCCAGCTTGTTCTGCCTCCTTCCTATGCCAGCTTGTACTCCCTCTTTCTTTCCTACCTCCTTCCTATGCCAGCTTGTTCAACCTATTTCCTATGCCAGCTTGTTCTGCCTCCTTCCTTCCTACCTCCTTCCTATGCCAGCTTGTACTCCCTCTTTCTTTTCTACCTCCTTCCTATGCCAGCTTGTTCTCCCTCCTTCCTTCCTACCTCCTTCCTTGGCCAGCTTGGTCTCCCTCCTTCCTGCCTACCTCCTTCCTATGCCAGCTTGTACTCCCTCCTTCTTTCCTACCTCCTTCCTATGCCAGCTTGTTCTGCCTCCTTCCTTCCTATGCCAGCTTGTACTCCCTCCTTCTTTCCTACCTCCTTCCTATGCCAGCTTGTTCTCCCTCCTTCCTTCCTATGCCTGTTTGTACTCCCTCCTTCCTTCCTACCTCCTTCCTATGCCAGCTTGTTCTGCCTCCTTCCTATGCCAGCTTGTTCTCCTTCCTTCCTTCCTACCTCCTTCCTATGCCAGCTTGTTCTGCCTCCTTGCTTCCTATGCCAGTTTGTTCTGCCTCCTTCCTTCCTACCTCCTTCCTATGCCAGCTTGTTCTACCTCCTTCCTATGCCAGCTTGTTCTACCTCCTTCCTATGCCAGCTTGTTCTGCCTCCTTCCTTCCTACCTCCTTCCTATGCCAGCTTGTTCTGCCTCCTTCCTTCCTACCTCCTTCCTATGCCAGCTTGTTCTCCCTCCTTCCTTCCTACCTCCTTCCTATGCCTGCTTGTTCTGCCTCCTTCCTTCCTATGCCAGCTTGTTCTACCTCCTTCCTATGCCAGCTTGTTCTACCTCCTTCCTATGCCAGCTTGTTCTACCTCCTTCCTTACTACATCCTTCCTATGCCAGCTTGTACTCCCTCCTTCCTTCCTACCTCCTTCCTATGCCAGCTTGTACTCCCTCCTTCCTTCCTACCTCCTTCCTATGCCAGCTTGTTCTGCCTTCTTCCTTCCTACCTCCTTCCTATGCCAGCTTATACTCCCTCCTTCCTTCCTCCTACCTCCTTCCTATGCCAGCTTGTACTCCCTCCTTCCTTCCTACCTCCTTCCTATGCCAGCTTGTACTCCCTCCTTCCTTCCTACCTCCTTCCTATGCCAGCTTGTTCTCCCTCCTTCCTTCCTACATCCTTACTATGCCTGTTTGTACTCCCTCCTTCCTATGCCAGTGTGTACTCCCTCCTTCCTTCCTACCCCTCCCCCTTCTTTCCCCTATCTTACTCCTCCCCTCCTCTGTTTTTGTTTTCTTAATTTGATTTCTTCTCACATAACTTAATCTTACCTTTATTCGTTTTCTCCCTCCCATCATCAACTTCCTCCCTATTCCCTCCCGTCTTTCACCTATCTTACTCCTCTTCCTTCCTTCCTTTAGTTGTCTTCTTCACTCCTTTACCAGTCTTCCTTCCTTCATTTGTCTTCTTCACTCCTTCTCCCATGTCTTCTTTCTTTACTAATCGTCCTTCCTTCACTTGACAGTGAAATTTATGAACAAATTGCAGAAATAACTAACATGCAAGATACCGTAATTCTTGGCGATTTCAACTTACCCGTGACTAAATGGGGCAATATTCTTACTTCACACTCTGGACACGACCTCTATGCTAACTTGCAAGAGAGTTCACTTTTTCAATTTGTACAATCTCCGACCCGTGGTAATAATGTGCTTGACCTTGTACTTTCAACAAAAGAAGAATTAATAGAGAATTTGAATGTTGGTGATGAATTCAGTAACAGCGACCATCGTACGATAACTTTCACTTTAAAGTTTACTAGTAACAAATCAAATAGCAGCATTGAGAAAGTCCCTAATTTCAAGAAAGCAAATTTTCATAAACTTAAATCAAAGCTTAGAGAAACTGACTGGAGCTTTCTGACTAACAATAACGACATAAATACATCTAGGGAGTGTTTCACAACCACTTACCTTAAGGCAGTGCAAGACTGCATACCTTCGAAAATACGGCGTCCAGGCCATAATGATAAGCCCAAATGGTGGAATAAATATATTTCAGACTGTCTGCTTGCTAAAAAAATTGCTAATGATAGATTAAAATCCTCACAAAATGACGAAGAACGGGTGAAATTTGTAGAGCTACGACGCAAAGCCAAAAAGTTAATTAAGCAAAGTAAAAAGACCCTGGAGTTACATGTTGCGAATCAAAGTAAAACAAACCCGAAAGAATTCTATAGTTATATCAGAAAGAAAAAAGTAGTTACTCCAACTGTTGGACCGTTAGTCGATGAAAATGGAGAATACACCAAAGACGAAGTACAAATGAGTAATGCCCTCAATACCTTCTTTGCATCAGTTTTTACAACCGAAGACCTCAGTGATATCCCTACACCATCGCCGATTCAGATTGATAATTCAGATGTTCTAAGCAATATCACCGTTACAGAGAGAGAAGTATTGAATTGCTTAGATAAACTCAAGGTAGATAAAACGCCTGGACCTGATGCAATCTCGCCTAGAGTTCTAAAGGAAGCTAAGGATGAGCTCTCCAAACCACTGACATTGCTATTCAATGAATCCTTGCAGTCTGGGACTATGCCTGATCAGTGGAAGCTAGCCAACGTAACACCGATATTCAAAAAAGGCAGCAAATCCCTACCTCGTAACTATCGTCCAATTAGCTTAACCTCAATTTTATGTAAAATGCTAGAAACGGTCATAAGAGACAGACTCGTAAAGCACTTAGAGGCAAATAACTTACTTAAAGATACGCAACACGGCTTTCGTAAAACAAACCGTTTCCTGTTTTATAATGTAACAAACCTCTGTAGACTTCTTCCCAGCGATATCCTCAACCTCTACGATGAGAGTAAAGCGGTGTAGATATCTATAATACTGCTCTGGGTCTGATTTTCACAAAGGCCTGTGACAAAGTTCCCCACCAAACGTTTACTGCTAAAACTAAAAGACGCATGGAATAACAAGACGGTGTGTTGAAATGGATAGAAAATTGTTTCCGGCCGACAGAAAGCAACAAAGAGTAGTCCATAAACGGTAAGGCCTCTAAATGGACCAATGTAAGTAGCGGGGTACCCCAGGGATCGGTACTCAGGTCCTAATTTTCTTTCTAATTTTACTACCCTTGCACATCAACGACATAGATGAGGGTCTCAACCTGTACAATCTCAAAATTTGCTGACGATAACAAAAATTGCAAATAGCGTACTCCTCAAAGAACAAGTTGACAATATGCAACACAATTTAGATAAATTGTCATGTGGGGCCTCAAATTTGGCAAAAATGAGTTTCAATATGCGTGATAAATGTAAAGTACTAGCATATCTTGATACCTAAATGAGCAAGCAAACTATTTCGATGAATGAACTCAGCTTTAAGAATGTAAACAGAGAAAGCGATCTGGAGTTAACATGATAATCGAAGTAACCTAAAACCAAGTCAACAACTGTTCAGAAGTTGTTAAGAAGGCAAACAAAATAATTGGCTTTATAGGCAGGTCATTTGAGCATAAATCCAAAGAAGTTATCCTAACCCCCCCCCCCCCTGTACAATTCCTTTAGTCCGCCCTCTTCCGTGGAATACTGGCGTTCAATCCCTGGTTGTCCTTAATTACCAAAAAGATATAAACAAGCTAGAACGAGTTGCAACGTAGAGTTTACCAAAATGACTGACCTAGCCTAACAGAACAAACCATAGACGAAGAGCGTCTGAGAGAATTAAATCTATTTCCTTTAACCCAGCGCAAGATTAAGAGGTTACTTATAATTCAAGTGTTCAAAAATCATCAAGGCATCGACAAAATGAACTGTAGTAAGTACTCTTCCACTATCGACCAATCTAATTACACACTGGAAACGGTTTGCAAAATTATTGGTAAATCTTTTAAACTCACACGAATCTAAGAATTGCTTCTTCAATCGAGAATTTGTCACTTTGTGGAATGGGCTTCCCCGAGAACGATTATAGACTGCAGGCAGCACCACCGGTTTGAATTTCATTGTTTATACTGCCGCTTAGCCAAATATCTCGCATCAAAACCCGCGACTGTACTGGCGTTTGTAAATGAATAACTTTATTTTATCCATCCCTCCCTCAGTTGATTAACCAACGCCATCTGTCCCCTACTAACATTCCTCAATATCCTGCCACGGACAATTAGTGTTCTAGGGCAGTAGTTCCCTTTCCAATGTTCCCTTATTACCCACTCCTAAACCACTGTTTGGACACTTGATCCGTCAGTGTTTTCTTGGAGGAACAAGTCCCAAAGGCCTAGAATGGGTCCTTAGATCTGTTGTTGCTTGATTTCCTTTGTACTCCTTTGTACTCCTTTGTACTTGACTTCTTCACCCCTTTACCTGTCCTCCTTCCTTCCTTCACTCCTTTACCTGTCTTCCTTCACCCCTTTACCTGTCCTCCTTCCTTCCTTCACTCCTTTACCTGTCTTCCTTCGGCATCCTTTTTACCTGTTCTTCCATTCCTTCCTGTCACCTCCTTTACCTGTCTTCCTGCCCTCCTTCACTCCTTTACCCTGTCTACTCTCCTTCCTTCACCCTTGACTTGTTCCGTCCCTTCCCTCCTCTCACCGTGTCTGGCCTTACCCGCCTTCCCTCCTTCACCTGTCTGCCTTCCCTCCTTCACTCCTTTCACCCCTGGCCTTCCTTTCACCCCCCTTTATTACCTGTCCTCCTTCCTTCCTTCACTCCTTTACCTGTCTTCCTTCCCTCCTTTACCTGTCTTCCTTCCTTCCTTCACTCCTTTACCTGTCTTCCTTCCCTCCTTCACTCCTTTACCTGTCTTCCTTCCTTCCTTCACTCCTTTACCTGTCTGCCTTCCTTCCTTCACTCCTTTACCTGTCTTCCTGCCTCTCTTGTCTTTTTTCCTTCCTTCCCTTTTGTTCCTTCACTTGTCTTCTTTTCTTCCTTCCCTTGTATTCCTTCACTTGTCTTCCTTCCTTCCTTCCATTGTGTGCCTACACTTGTCTTCCTTCCTTCCTTCCCTTGTCTTCCTTCCTTCCTTCCCTTGTGTACCTACACTTGTCTTCCTTCCTTCCTTCCCTTGTGTATCTTCACTTGTCTTCCTTCCTTCCTTCCTTCCCTTGTGTACCTACACTTGTCTTCCTTCCTTACTTCCCTTGTGTACCGTGCGACTTGTCTTCCTTCCTTCCTTCCCTTGTTAGCCTACACTTGCCTTCCTTCCTTCCTTCCCTTAGTGTACCTTCACTGTCTTCCTTCCTTTCCTGGCACCTTGTGTAGGCCTACACTTGGCTTCCTTCCTTCCTGTCCTTCCTTCGTACCTTCACGTTGTCCTCCGTTCTTCTTCCTTCCTTGTTACATACACTTGTCTTCCCCTTCCTTCCTATGCCCTTGTGTACCTACATTTGTCTTGCTTCCTTCCTTCCCTTGTGTACCTACACTTGTCTTCCTTCGTGTCCCTTTCCCTTGTTGTCCCTTCACGTGTCTTCCTTCCTTCCTTCCCCATTCGTTGTGTACCTTCAACCTTGTCTTCTAGCTATCTTCCATGCCCTTTGTGTACCTACACTTGTCTTCCTTCCTTCCTTCCCTTGTGTACCTTCACTTGTCTTCCTTCCTTCCTTCCCTTGTGTACCTTCACTTGTCTTCCTTCCTTCCTTCCCTTGTGTACCTTCACTTGTCTTCCTATCTTCCTGCCCTTGTGTACCTACACTTGTCTTCCTTCCTTCCTTCCCTTGTGTACCTTCACTTGTCTTCCTTCCTTCCTTCCCTTGTGTACCTACACTTGTCTTCCTTCCTTCCTTCCCTTGTGTACCTTCACTTGTCTTCCTTCCCTTGTGTACCTACACTTGTCTTCCTTCCTTCCTTCCCTTGTGTACCTTCACTTGTCTTGCTTCCTTCGCCTTCCCCTTGGTGTACCTTCCACTTGTCTTGCTTCCCTTCCTTCCCCCTTGTGTACCTACACTTGGTCCTTCCTTCCTTCCGTCCCTTGTGTACCTACACTTGTCTTCCTTCCTTCCTTCCCTTGTGTACCTTCACTTGTCTTCCTTCTTTCCTACCCTTGTGTACCTACACTTGTCTTGCTTCCTTCCTTCCCTTGTGTACCTACACTTGTCTTCCTTCCTTCCTTCCCTTGTGTACCTACACTTGTCTTCCTTCCTTCCCTTGTGTACCTTCACTTGTCTTCCTTCCTACCCTTGTGTACCTACACTTGTCTCCCTTCCTTCCTTCCTTCCCCGTACCTTCACTTGTCTTGTTTCCTCCCTTCCCTTGTGTACCTTCACTTGTCTTCCTTCCTTCCTTCCCTTGTGTACCTACACTTGTCTTCCTTCCTTCCTTCCCTTGTGTACCTTCGCTTGTCTTCCTTCCTTCCTACCCTTGTGTACCTACACTTGTCTTCCTTCCTTCCCTTGTGTACCTTCACTTGTCTTCCTTCCTTCCTTCCCTTGTGTACCTCGCCTTGTCTTCCTTCCTTCCTACCCTTGTGTACCTACACTTGTCTTCCTTCCTTCCTTCCCTTGTGTACCTTCACTTGTCTTGCTTCCTTCTTTCCCTTGTGTACCTTCACTTGTCATCCTTCCTTCCTTCCCTTGTGTACCTTCACAATTGTCCCATCCTTCCCTGTCCTTCCCTGTGTACCTGCCTTGTCCTTCCTTCCTTCCTTCCCTGTGTCCCTTCACTTGTTTTCCCCGTCCTTTTTTTTTTTGGCTCCCTTCAATGGCTCTCTACCTTCCATCCTTCTCCTTTTCTTAACCATCCATCACTTTCCTTCTTTCATTCCTTCCATGTGCAACTCGATGGTAGGCGCGATGGTAGCGAAGGGGACACAACTGAGCTTTTACGACCATATAACAGGGGGTGTAGGATACTTGTTTCCCATCTCGCACTCTGGCCTCTCTCTCCTCTCTCCTCCTCTCTCCTCTCATCAAATCTCTCTCTCTCTCTCTCTCCCTCATCTCTCCTCTCTCTCTCTCTCCTTCTCTCTCTCTCTCTCCTCTTCTCTCACTCCTCTCTCTCTCTCTCTCTCTCTCTTCATCCTCTTCTCGTCGTCCTTCTCTCTCTCCCCTCTCTCACTCTCTCACGTGCCTTCCTCTCTCCGTCCTCTCATCCCGGCCTCTGCTCTGCTCTCTTCTCCCCTCTCTCTCTCTCTCTCTCTCACAGACACACAGAAGCCGGGTGTTGACGGTGTAATGGTTATGTTAGCCTGTCTCACTCACTCTCTCTCTCTCTCTCTCACAGACACACAGAAGCCGGGTGTTGACGGTGTAATGCTTATGTTAGCCTGTCTCACTCACTCTCGCTCTCTCTCTCTCTCGCTCTCTCTCTCTCTCTCTCTCTCTCTCTCTCACACACACAGAAGGCAGGTGTGGGCGGTGATAATGGTGGTGGTGTTAGCGGGCGGGATAATACTAGGGTGGACAACACGCCTACCCTCAACCCCTGGGTATTATTACCCTAATCTGTACACGGAGGGAGAGAGAGAGAGAGAGAGAGGGGAGGAAGAGTGGAGTAGTTTTTGAAGCAAAAACACAAATAAAATTATGAATACAGTATACATATATCATATACAGTATATATATACTGTATATACCGGTATATATATATATATATAGATCTATATTATATATATATATATATAATATATATATATATATATATATATATATATATCATGACGGCTTCCCCCAACCACCAATCCCTTTAATTTGGAACCTGCAAGAAAGTATGTTAAGTAGGTATGGACATAATTATCCTATTTGCTTATTTATTTTTATTTTTATTATAATTGTTATTTCCTCCCTAGACCTCCATCAAGCTTTAAAAAAAAAAAAAAAAAACCCAAAACCCTCCTTCATGATTAATTTGTACTTTTTTTGATAGAAAAATATCCTTGCCGAAGGCTAGTTCCTCTTCAATTACAGGCTCGCTAACGCTCGCAGGGAAAATTCGACACCTAAATAACACAAAAAGGACTTAATATTGACAAAGAAATAAGGCGAAAGGTCTTAAAATCTCTAAACTAATATATGCTGAACGTCAAAAAATCTGAAAACTAATGGGGTTAAACATGAGGAAGAAGGGGGACCGGAAAAACGACCCATCTCTCCCAGACAACACCAAATAAACTGACAGGGAATTCATGGGAGAGTTGGAAAAGACGACTATGATATAAATGAAATGTATTCTAGTAAAGAACATGATAGACACAATTTAACAAATTTCACTTGCCCACCCTGTGTACATGGGTTGGTAATCTGTCTTAGGGAAAAACAAAAAACAAAAACAAAATATATATATATATATATATAAAATATTATATAACTATAAAATATTCTCTATATATCACTATATATATATATATAGATATATATATATACCGTATATATATATATATATATATATATATACCGTATATATATATATATATATACTGTATATATATGTTTTTGTTTCCGAAAGTATCTCCCTGAAATACATAGCATGTTCCTAAGATAGTAACTATTCCTTGTAACTGTCGCTTCCCTTGGTAATGGTGGTGGTGGGGGTGGGGGTGATGGTGGTGGTGGTAGTGTTGTGTGGTGTGGTGTGGTGTGGTTGTAGTAGTAGTAGTGGTGGTAGTAGTAGTAGCGGTAGTGGTAGTTTGTAGTGGTAGTGGGCCACGTGGTAATAGGTGTGTAATAGGTGTTGTTAGTGGGTGGTGATAATGGTAGGTGGGGCATCACGCCTCGCTCACAACCCTTCATTACGGTATTACCTCAACACAAACCCTCAAACACACACACACACAGTTATTGAAGGAAGGGAGGGAGAGAGACAGTGGAGAGATTGAAGGAAGAGTGATAGAGAGACAGACAGATTGGAGGTTAAAGGAAGGAAAAGAGAGGGAGGGAGAGAGAGACAATGGAGAAATTGAAGGAAGAGTGAGAGAGGGAGATTGAAAGAAGAGAGAGAGGGATGGAGAGAGAACAGGGATATGGGTATAGAAGGGAGAGAGAGAGAAACATGTTAAGGATTGAAGAGAGAGAGAGAGTTTTAAGATATATCAGTCATTGAAGAGGGGCTTAACACACGACAACACATAACTGCACTCACCTTAAGGGGGGATGGCCGTATTTATTTACTCATTTTGACATCTATTTTTTTTTTAGTTTCCTCCCTAGACCTTCATCAAGCTTAACTCCCCCCCCCCCCCCCCCAGACCCTCCTTCAATATGAATATGTACATTTTTCGATAGAAAAAAGTCCCGGTCGAAGGCCGCTTCCTCTTAAATTACAGGCTCGCTAGCGCTCGCAAGGAATTAATCGACACATAAATGACACACAAAATCTGAATATTGACAAATGCGGCGAAAAATCTAAAAATCGCCAAACTTATGGGGCGAATGTCTTAAAACCACATAACAAAGGGGGCTAAACATGAGGGAGAAGGGGGTCCAGAAAAAACCCCCAACCATCTCCCCTTAACTTTGGGTGATGTTCCAGGCCGCAACTCTCGATAGGATGGATGGACTATACTCTCTCTCTACCATATGTGTAACTCTATGTAACTATCTCTTCAATAAACCCTTTAGGTCTGGAAGGGGCGGGGTTGAGCCAATACTGTAATGAAGGGATGTGGGACACTTTGGCTTCTGAGAGAGAGAGAG
>CM064572.1:17216626-17239126 GCA_032716605.1 Paralithodes platypus
AACTATATATTATCCTATATATACATATATATATATTAATATATTACAGTATATATAATATAGATATATATAATAATATATATATATCTATAATATATCATGACGGCTTCCCCCAACCACCAATCCCTTTAATTTGGAACCTGCAAGAAAGTATGTTAAGTAGGTATGGGCACAATTATTTGCTTATTTATTTGTCTTTTTATTATAATTGTTAGTTTCCTCCCTAGACCTCCATCGAGCTAAAATAACAACACAAAACCCAAGACCCTCCTTCAAGATTAATTTGTACTTTTTTTGATAGAAAAATATCCCGGCCGAAGGCTAGTTCCTCTTCAATTACTGGCTTGCTATCGCTCGCAGGAAAAATTCGACACCTAAATAACACAAAAAGACTATATATTGGCAAAGAAATAAGGCGAAAGGTCTTAAAATCTCTAAACTAATATATGCTGAACGTCAAAAAATCTGAAAAAAACTTAATGGGGGTTAAAACAGGAGGTAAGAAGGGCGGACCAGGAAAACGACCCACTCCTCTCCCAGACAACACCAAAATACAACTCGACAGGGAATTCATGGGAGAGTTGGAAGGAGGACAAAGACGGACTATGATATAAATGAAATGTAATTCTAGTAAAAGAACATGATAGACACAATTTAACCCAAATTTCACTTGCCCACCCCTGTGTAACATGGGTTGGTAATCTGTCCTTAGGGAAAAAAAAAAAAAAAAAAAAAAAAAAAAAAAAAAATATATATATATATATATAAAATATTATATTAATATAAAATATTATAATATATACTATATATCTAGATAATATATATATATATATTATATATATATTATATATATATATTAATATATATATAACTGTATATAATATTATATAGACGTATAATATATGTTTTGGTTTCCGAACAGTATCTTCCCTGAAATACATTAGCATGTTCCTAAGATAGTAAACTATTCCTTGTAACCTGTCCGCTTGGGCCCTTGGTAATGGTGGTGGTGGGGGGGGGGTGATGGTGGATGGTGGTGGGGTGTGTTGTGGCGTGTGGTCCCCCCGGTGTGGTGGTTGTAGTAGTAGTAGTGGTGGTAGTAGTAGTGGTGGTAGTTGTAGTGGTAGTGGGCAGTGTAATAGGTGTTGTTAGTGGGTGGTGATAATGGTAGGTGGGGGCAAGCACGCCTCGCTCACAACCCTTCATTCCGGTATTACCTCAACACAAACCTCACTCAAACACACACAACCACACAGGTATTGAAGGAAGGGAAAGGGAGAGCAGAGGACAGTGGAGAGATAGGGAGATTGAAGAAAGAAGTGAAGAGTGATAGAGAGACAGACAGATTGGAGGTTAAAGGAAGGAAAAGAGAGGGAGGGTGAGAGAGAGGGACAAAATGGAGAAAATTGAACGGAAGATGTGAGAGAGAGAGAGTGGGAATTGAAAGAAGAGGAGGGAGGGTAGATGGGAGAGAGGACAGGGATGATGGGTTATAGAGAGAGAGAGAGAACTGAGAGGAGAAAGAAAATGTTAAGGATTGGAAGAGAGGAGCGAGTGGTGATGGATATATCATCCATGTGAAGAGGGGCCTGATTAACACACGACAACACAGTAACTGCACATCACCTAAGGGATGGATGGCCGTATTCGTAATTTTATTTATTTAACTCATTTGTGACATCTAATTTTTTTTTTGTTCCTTTTTTTCTTTCCTCCCTAGACTTTCATCAAGCTTAAGCTCCCCCCCTTTTTAAACTCCCCCCCCCCCCCCCCCAGAACCCTCCTTCAATTGAATATGTGTACATTTTTTTCGATAGAAAAAAAAAGTCACCGTGTCAAAGGCCGGCTTCCTCGCTTAAATATTTAAATTACCAGCTCGCTAGCGCTCGCAAGGAAATTAATTTAATCGACACATAATGTACACACAAAATCTGAATAGTGCAAATGCGGCGAAAATCTCTAAACAAATCTAAAATCGCCAAACTTATATGGGGCGAATGTCTTAAAACCCTTAAAAATTAACACCTAACATAAGGGGGGCTAAACCATGAGGGGAGAAGGGGGTCCGAAAAAAAACACCCAACCAATCTCCCCCTTAATTGGTGTGCTGATGTGTTCCAGCCGCCGCAAGGCTCGCGAATCTAGGATGGATGGACTGATACTCTCCTCTACCATATGTGAACCTCTATGTGTAACCTATCCATATTCAAAATAAATAACTACCATTTAGGTTCTGGAAGGGTCGGGGGTTGGAGCCAATAACGTAATAGGGATGTGGGACTTTTGGCAATAGAGAGTGAGGAGGTCAGGAGGAGGGAGAGAGGAGAGAGAGAGAGTGGGGGAGTGATGGAGAGAGAGCGAAAACAAAGAGAGAGGGGAGAGAGAGATGATGGAGAGAAGAGGGCACGGTGAGGGAGGGAATGGAGAGGAGGAGAGAGAGGAAGAGGAGGGAGTGTGACGAAGAGGGAGGAGAGGGACGAGGAGCGAGACGAGTGGAGATGGAGAGAGGAGAGGAGAAGAGGAGAGAGGAGGAGGAGGAGAGAGACCCGAGAGAGGAGAGAGGATCGAGAGAGAGAGAGAGAGAGATTGATGAGAGAGGAGAGAGAAAGAGAGAGAGAGGAGAGAGAGAGAGAAGAGATTGCTTCTGAGAGGAGAGAGAGAGAGAGAGGAGAGGTAGACGAGAGAGAGAGAAGAGGAGAGAAGGAGAGCCAGAGCGAGACGGAGAGAGAGTAGAAGAAGAGTGGAGAGAGGAGAGAGAGAGAGAGAGGGGAGTGAATAGAGAGAGAAGACTGGAGATGAGGAGAGAAGGGATGGAAGGGAGAGAGGAAGAGAAGAGAGAGGGGAGAGGAGAGAGCGAAGAGAGGAGATGAGAGAGGATAGAGAGAGGAGAGAGGGAAGAGAGAGAGAGGAGCGAGAAGAGAGTAGATGAGAGAGAGAGAGAAGTAGAGAGAGAGAGATGGTGTAGAGAGAGAGAGACCGAGAGAGGAGGAGACGGGGAGAGAGGAGAGGAATGATTGAGAGGGAGAGAGAGAGATGATGAGGAGAGAGATGAGAGAGAGACTGAGTGAGAGAGAGTCCTTGAGAGAGAGAGAGAGAGAGAGAGAGAGAGAGAGAGAGAGAGAGAGAGAGAGAGAGAGATTACGGTCCGTAGCTAATCAATCCCCTTTCTTTCTCTTCTGTCACTATTGTTTTTAAATGTTGTATCGTATCACGTTTGTCCTTTCATTCTCCTGGTCGTTATGATTCTATACCTTTGTAATCTGTATCGCTGTTTGTCCCTTGTCATTCCTCCGTTTTGTGCTTATTCTTTATCACCTTGTTCATGTATCGCTGTTTGTCCTTGTCATTCCTCTCTGGCCGTTATGTTGCTTATTCTTTATCACCTTTGTCATCTGTATCGCTGTTTGTCCTTTTCATTCCTCTCTGGCCGTTATGTTGCTTATTCTTTATCACCTTTGTTTGTAATCTTACTGTTCTATAAACTGTTTTATGTCTCGTCTTTTCAAATTATTTGTCTTTTATCTTTTTTCGCATTTATTGTTCTATGTGACTGAGGGAGGCAAAAGGCAGAACTGCCTGTAGCGAGTGCTCCCCACAGAGTTGAAAGAGTGACAGGGCCAAAATCAAGTGACGTTCGAGCCAAAATGCCTGCCCACACAGAATATGAAGCAATTTAAGTCATAGGAAGAGGGAAAGACTGATTCTGCGAGAGAGTTCCAGAGCTCAGCTGTTGAATAGAAGAAAGTCTAAGAGTAACGTTTCACTCCTGGGTTGGAGAATTGAACAGAGTAGGGGTGGGATTGTGTTGCCCTACGTAGAGGAGGTGGTATACACTGAGAGAGCTCTGAGGAACACTGAATATTGTAATAGCGGTAGAATAGGGAGACCGATGCAACATTGCGGCGAAGAGAGAGAGAGAGAGATTACATATAATCGGTGGATGGACGTGAGTTAATGAGACGATAGGCTATACTGTATATATATATATATTACACCATTTTGTTGTTACCGCAGCCGCCACTACAATTACCAGAAAAAAACACACACACCACACACACACACACACAAACACACCCACACACACACACAGCCTCCAGGGATGTTTAAGATGGGATAAGGAAATTCCATTATTTTTTTGTTAGCGGTGTTATTGATGTTGTTGATGACGTTGATGCTTTTATTGTTGTTTTTGTCTAGGTGTTGATGATGTTGATACTTTTGTTGTTGTTGTTTTCGTTATCGTTGTTGGCGGTGTCGTTGTTTCTGTTGTTGATAACGTTGATGCTTTGTTGTCGTTGTTGTTGGTGCTGTTGGTGTCATTGATGCTTTGTTGTTGTTGGTGTTGTTCAAAATGATGATGATGTATTCTTGATGATGATTTTGCTGACACATTAGTTAGTTCCTTTGAATCTACTGTATTCACCTCGGTGGTGAAACAGATGGTAGTAATTGTGATGACGTTGAGTTTGTTGAAGGAGGGATGGGCCTATTTATTTGCTTATTCATTTATCTTTCTATTCTTGTAGTTTCCTCCCTAAACCTCCATCAAGCTTTAAAAAAACACCCCAAGATCCTCCTTCGAGATAAATTTGTACATTTTTTGATAGAACAATTTCTCGGCGATTGTTCTTAAATTACAGGCTTGCAACCGCTCGCCAGGAAAAAATCGACACCTAAATTGCATGAAAGGTCTAAATATTGACAAGAACATTCTTAAAATCGCCAAACTAATTGGCCGAACGTCTTAAAAATTTAAAACTAAAAGGGCTAAGCATGAGGGCTGTGGATGGTGGCATTTATTTATTTATTTATTTATTTATTTACTTTGTTATCGTTCCTGATTATGTTTTTGTAATATTGATATCGTTTTTGTCGATGTTGATGTTAATGATAGATATTGTTGTTCGTGTTTCAAGTGCTACCGATACCTTACAATCGCCAAACTAATAGGCCGAACGTCTTAAAATGAGGGAGAAGGGAGTCCAAAAAAACCCGACTATCTATTTAAATTGTTTAAAGAGACGCCCCTCATGTGTTGATCAAGTTACAGCCACGAGTCTAGTGGACATGCGTAGCTTACTATCTGAGCTGCGTTGAAATCTCCAAACTCTAACTCTCACTCTCACTCACACTCATATTCACACATACTCTCTTACTTTAACACACACTCAATCTCACACTCTATTTCACTTGCACTCTTAATCTCTCATTCGCTCACTCTCTCTCACTCACACTCACACACACACACACTCTATCTTTCTCTCTCTCCCAAGCTAACATGAATCTCAGATGTCGCCACATTAATCACTCTCTCCCCCTCCCCCCCTCCTCATCCCGTTACCCAGTTAGTGGACATGCCCTTTATACCCTTTAATACAGGGGCGTTATTTGTTATATTATATTCTGGATAGTACTAGGCATTTATCCTCAGCTTAGGAAGGACCTGTGTGAAGTCACTACATTAATTGTAGTCCTGGCGAGCGATAGCAAGCTTGTAATAGGTACATTTTTAGTGTATACAAACTCACATTTTGCCAATACATAAGTTCAGAAGAAAAAATAATATCGTATAGGCTACATGAAAGCGAAAACCTGAAATAACACACATAAGGAAAGAGAGATAGAGATAGTCAGTCAGTCATAATCTTATTATATAGACAGATTTATGTATACACTTTTTACAGAGTTATTGAAGTAGTAAACATTAAACTAAAATTCCTTAGCGCATAGTTGGTTCTGTGTTCTGTACATAAACAATTCTTGATCTGATAGCATTGATATGATTTAGTAACAAGTTATTAAATACAAAATCATGTAGGATTATTTTGTCTACATCCTTTACAAGAAAATATATATATATATATATATATATATATATATATATATATAGAGAGAGAGAGAGAGAGAGAGAGAGAGAGAGAGAGAGAGAGAGAGAGAGAGAGAGAGGTGAGGAAGGCTTGTCCCTCTGGCAAATGACATAAGCACATTATCAAGAGCGGTGGGAGGAGGAGTGGTGGTGGGAATATATCAAGTTCAGAGAGAGAGAGAGAGAGTGTGTGTGTGTGTGTGTGTGTGTGTGTGTGTGTGTGTGAGAGAGTGCGTGAGCTAGTGAGTTGAAGTTACATAGAGTTATATAGATGCACAGATTACACCATACCTTGCGGTCCCTGCGAGGCAATCCAGACTTAAAACGAACAAAGTGGAACATATCCTAAGAATAGCATAGCAGGAGAGAGAGAGAGAGAGAGGACATGAGGATGAGAGAGAGAGAGAGACGAGAGGAGAGAGAGAGATGAGAGAGAGATGGAGCGGGAGGCAGGAATATTGAGTTACAAGAACGTCTTTGTATCTCAATTGCTGTACAGTACATTCAAAAGATATACTATTAATTAAAGCAAATTATGTGTATTTTTACATTGTCTAACCCTATGTTACTGAGAACACTTGTTTTAACTTGAAGAGTCGACAGCATGATTAAAACACCATTGAGGAGGAGTACCTTACTTTAAATTAACCTGTTCGTTTAATATAATGCAAAATCAAAAGAAAATGACTAAGCTAAATCAAATCGTCTGATATGATGTAAAACCAAAATCAAATTACTCCACCGCATTATAGAGGTCAAAAGTTACATCCATACTATATTATAAGGTTGTATTTATGCCCCACTGTTTCTCTGCAGCCAACTTATGCTAAGGGGAAAAGGGTGGTTTTTCTGGACACCCTTCTCCCTCATGCTTAGCCCCTTTAGTTTTCAGATTTTAAGACGTTCGGCCAATTAATTTGGCTATTTTAATACCTTTCGCCCCATTTCTTTGTCAATTTTAAGACTGTTCGTGTCATTTATGTGTCAATGTTTTCCTGGCGAGCCTGTAATTTAGGAGGGATTGGCCTTCGGCCGAGACATTTTTCTACCGACAAATGTACACATTTATCTTAAAGGTGGGTCTAGAGGGTGTGTTTCTAAGCTTGATGGAGGTCCAGCGAGGAAACTAATATATAAATGAATAAATTAATTAATAAACCCAAAACACAGCCACTAGCCCCTTAAGAATATCGCGCCACGGGTTGGTAAATACGCCACCATAATGGCTAAAAATGTGTCCAGTGGGAATCGTAATTATGGACCGTTTATACCAAGGGAAGGTCACCATTTAGCCTGGGTTCATTGATATAACGTCGGGGTCATTATTAGTAGTATTAATATTGTTACCGCTGTCTTTCTGGTTGTTATTATATGATGGCATGGCACTCGTAAATTATAGACAAGCAGTAAACAAAATGAGGAAAACAGTTCCACAATATATTAGCCAAATGAGGTCGCCAGTTTCAATAAAGAAACACCATAAACATTACACTAAGTTTAATGAAATAAGAGTATACAAAGCTTTAAACATAGAAACAAATAAATCAGAAGGGGTTCATCAAAAGTTAGAGTCACACCTTACGGATAACAAATACTGTATGTCCAGCCCTGGTTATATCACTTGTCACTTACTCAATTCACCCACCTGTGTCCAAGTTTATACTAGGACATATACCAAAGACCAACCCACAAAGAGAAGTCCTCTCAACACACGCAGCTAGCCTCGTCCTGCTCTTACTATATCCGGTGCCCAACTGCCGGCAGTGCCGGGTCGCATATTTCCGAGACTAGTATATATCATAGGGGAAATTAGGACCAATCAGAGGCCGCAGTGGCAGTGACGTCACCCACAAGGTGAGGAGCCAGTCTGTCTGTCTCTCTCTCTCTCTCTCTCTCTGGGTGAGGAGCCTGCCTGCCTGCCTCTCGTTTGTTTATCTCTCTCTCTGGTAAATAGAAGAAGTAAGTCACCTAGTATAACAAGTTATCAATATTTATTCGCATAGTTTCTGTCTAGATTAAATAAGCATCCAGAGTACAATATGTTATTCCCATTAATTATAGTTTTACTTGAAAAGCAATGAGTAAACAATGACAATTTTGCGATTCTGGCATCTTTTATCCCAAGATTTGAGGAGGAGGGTGTTGCCAGTTCTCCTTAGACAGTTAAATTGTTTCAAATAGTTCCTGTTTTATTTATCATTATCATTTAAATTTACATTCATGCACAACGTAAATAAACTATAAATGGTCACTTTTCACTCTCTATCCGCATATGTAATGATCTCATTCCATAATATTATGTATGTAGGCCTACAGATGTATGTCTATATGTATGGATGTATGTATGTATGTATCATAGACCCCTTTACATAGTAGAGGAGTCTATGGTATGTATACACTCAGGCACATACCCCATAGCTGGGGGTGGCTGAATCGAGACATAGACTAAGGGAATAAGTAAAGATCAATGATAGGAGAGAAAGTGATAGATTGATATGAAGGGAATAACAAAATTCACAATTATATCTCATCGTACATCTGGAATCACAGTCCAACCTTACAGGTGAGTGTAACCTTTATGCCAAATGTCTCACTTCATATCGTATGGTTTCTTTATGTTCAGCGCCTTTCACGATAAAAATCGTGAATATTAGAAAACAGGCTGATTGAACTCATTGTTTTTTTGCTTAAAATCATTATTTGTTGTGTTCCCAGTGTCTTGATCAGGATTATTTGTAACATTGTGCTTTATTTAAAAATGACATATTATATTGGCTTAAAGTACCGAGGGCGGTACAATATTGTACCGCCCTGGATATAATGGGGTTAAGAGGTGTTCAAGTAGCCCTAAACACTACTGTACTTATATAAATATTCATTAACATTGTCACATCATAACATATCGACTACAATAAAAGTAATATTTAGCAAAATATAGAAATAGCTGTCATACATAAGAATAAAAGAAAATGAGAGTCTACAGAAAGTCAATTGGCTCACACAAGGCAGATCCTCTTCACACCCAACCCTAATTATAAGGCCTAAGTAGCCTATAGGCCTAGGCCCAACTCACTAACACGTATCGTATAATTATATAGCCTACTAATTAGCCTTTGGCTCTACCTTATGCACTTAAATCATTAACTATTTCATAACATTTGATGCTTAATATATTTTGTACTATCTGATAATGTTAATGTGTTAATGACATTTAAAATAAAGTAATGTATAGGCTATGTATATACTGTATATATAACCCTTTAGATATATGAGTGACTTAAGTTCCTTCTTGAAATTATCAGCACAGGTTAACTGCTTAAGTGTCACAGGAATCAATATAGTTCGCCAGTGAAATAATATTGTGCCTTCTAAAATTGTCAAGGAATTTCTGTCCATGGTTGTGCAATACGCGTAATACGGTAGGCTACTCTTATTTACTCATAACCATAACATAGCACAATCATAATGTATCCTTAATGTAGTTAATATTTGAAATAACTTGTTATACTAGGTGACTTACTTCTTCTATTTACCAGAGAGAGAGAGAAACCAAAGAGAGGCAGGCAGGCTCCTCACCCAGAGAGAGAGAGAGAGAGAGAGTGACAGACAGACTGGCTCCTCCCCTTGTGGGTGACGTCACTGCCACTGCGGCCTCTGATTGGTCCTAATTTCCCCTATGATATATACTAGTCTCGACTTCGGAAATATGCTGCCGGTCCCAGCCGCACCTACTACTTCTACTCTCCCCCCCCCCACCCATACCCCCCCCCCCCCCCCCCCCCCCCACACACACACCCGCCCGCAAACAACCCAACTCTCCCTCCCTTGCCCCCTTCTCCCATTCAGTAATTAGACTCATTTAACCCACGTTACAACACTCCCCGCCCCTCAAAAAAAAAAAAAATTCCATCCCTGGGTATCCAGTTTCAAGTACCACATAACACGCCCTCTTAACCCGGCAAGCGCGATAGGCCTCACGGAAGGCTTCCTATAGGGAACGCGATAGGCCTCACGGAAGCAAGACCATAAAAAAAGCCTTCCAAAAAAAAAAAGGGCCCATCAAAACAAAGGATTTTGTCTCTAGGTGAGATAATTCCCCTCTAGTACTCATCCATGTGTTTCTCACCCCTCCCCCTCCCCTCCTTCCCCACCTTATTCCCCCCTCCCCCCCCTCCTCAATTATCACCTATTTATCCTCTTATTATCATCATTTATCGGTTATTTTTCTCTCCCGCGATAATGTAGCACAAGTGGGTTGCATAAAAGATCGTTATGCAACACCCAGACACCGGCACACACCGCCCCGCTCGTCTCAGTTGACTCCCAGACAGCGAGAGGGGAGGGCTGCCTGTGGCTCTCTCTCGCCTGAGATTATGACCGGGTGGCCAATATCTTCGTTTTTCACCACCCAAATGCTTTTCCCACTTATTTTAGCACTCTTGAAGGTTCATATATACATCATATATGTAAAATAAAAGCATACCGAAAACAAATAATGCTTTATATTGTAAATATAACTAATTCTGTCAGAATCCAGGGCTAGAAATGCACAAATAACTACCCTAGCACCTAGGTCTATATCGCGCTTGTCAGGTTAATGACCCTCTCTTCGATCTCCTCCACCTCTTCCACCACAACATTCCCCCTCTTCCTTTTACACCCCCTGACATACTCACAAAATATCTTAACATATCCAGTAACCGTCTCCATAAAGGACGCAGTATAATGAAGACCGTCCCTTAATATACCCATCTTGCCCCTCCTTGCTCCAGGCCTATGACACCCCCTCGATGTCCACTGGAAAAAACTAAAGTCAAGTCTGCCACTCAACCCCAAGTTCTGATGTGTCCTCTCTAACTTCAACTCATCATAGATATAAGTAAGTCCCTTCATAACCTCTGTGTTCATCTCGTGCTCAGTCTGCCTGTTCAGGAAATTAGGCAGACAATGAGAGTGAGCCTGCATCTTCACATACTCCATCATCATGGGCACATGAACATGACCTGGGCACGTAATTAACATGCTGGACCCTTCACCTCACACCCTATCCTCTATGTTAGAGGCTGCTTGTCTCAAATCCTTCAACAACTGTCTCTCCCATCCCTCATGTACAGCAGGCAAGGAGACTATAAATGGCTTTTCACATCCCTTTTTAACACATTCTGGGTGCGGAGACCTCCTGAGCATATTGTTAACGCCCACACATACCACCACCAGCTGATTTTGCAACTTTTCACCTCCCAGCTTTTCTTCCATAAGTTGCGCCACGTTCTCCAGCACCAGCCCCCCCTGAGCCAGTATCCTTGCACCAAGGCCCCTAGGGAGTGTCTTCAACCTGCTGTCCCCAACCAGCACCACGCTCTCGTACATCATCTCTGTTTAGGGAAAAGCATTCACATGAGAAATATACCTTGACGGGAGCTTCACAGCAAGTCCCCTCCTCGTACTCTTCCGTGTCCCACCTGGAGTACCTTGTACCGTCTTATCCATATCTCCTGAGGTCTGTTCCAGAACATCAGGGACATTTGCTTCTTTATCGCTCTAGTCACAATTTATCCACTTCATGGCATTAACGTCATTGATCGGTTCCACCAATTTCCTCAAATGAGACGGATGGACAACTTTACACACACCCTCATCCACTTTGACAGTGTAACTATTACAATGTACATCCACTATAGTACCCCTCTCCCTATACACCGGATGAAGCTTATACTCCACCCTCACATCAGGGCCAAAGTACTTAATGAGAACCCTGTCACCCTTCTTGAACAACTGAACATTTGTGTCCAGACTATTCCTCATAATTTTTGTTCTGGCTTTATCAACTGCCACTTTAGCTACACCATCTTGTCTCCTAATTGTATTATCTTTTGCCATGTCAACAATGCTCCATGGAACAGTTGCCTTTAAACCTGTGAGCAATTCACTGGGTGCCATTGCAATGGCAGAGTGTAAGGTATTGTTGTACACCTGCAACGCTCTTACCAGACCTCTGACCCAATTATCCCGCACTGGCTTCAACAAAGCTTTCAATGTCATATTAGTTATTTCACACAATCCATTCCCTTGGGGGTGATAGGGCGAAGTTGTAGAGTGAGTAATCCCAAAATCCCTCAATAGATCCTGAAATGGTTTACCCACAAACTCTTTACCATTGTCTGACAGCACACAAGATGGCAAACAAGGTAGGCCCTTCAGTACATTACCAAACGCCTTAAATACAGCCGGTGATGATTTATTTCTCAAAGACTCGGCAGCTACAAATTTAGAAAAATGGTCCACTGCAACCAAGAGATAACAGAATCCATTATTCTTTGGCATATAGCAAATATCTACACACCACAATTCAAAAGGTCTAGAAGTATTAATGGCCTTCAAAGGTGGATTCTGTTTCACAGTTGAATGCTTAAACTCTTGACAATGAACACATTCCTTAAGAACCTCCTTAATCCTCTGTTGTTGTTGTTGTTCCCCAAGCTGCCTGGCCGAACAGCCCCAAGGCCCCGCGCAATTCCAAGGTCATAACCGAGCGCCCCCACAGAACCCTCCCTGCCGACCACAATAAAGCCTGGGTGACCGAAGCCACTCCATGGCGGGGAGCTGAGGAGGGTGCAGAAACGCCCGGGAAACCAAAGCCCCACCCAGGGCCTTGTGCCCCTCAGCAATTATGAAGAGAAAGTTGAGGGGCAAGGGAAAAATGTGACGCTTTGGCTTCCAATCTTGGTAGATTGGGAGGTCAATCCACGGAAAAGACGCCGTCACTTGAGATCTACAAAATATATAAGTTAAAGGAACAGTCAGAGTAAGCTATGGGTATGGCAGAGATCGCTCAGTTCTCACTCTGATAGACCAGCCCATCACCACATGACTAGAACCCAATCCTCTCAGCATCAGCTAGGAAAGGCCCTAGAAAGCCGCCTTTGGCGGGGGGATAGCTCCCCTATTTCAACCCCTTTCGGGGTCGGGCACCCGCCCTCCTTAATCCTCTGTAATAGGGATGAGTAATAAATTTGGCTACTCAACATTTAATAAGTCTTATCAATACCAGGATGCAAATTACGCTGGTGAGCCTCAACAATAGTCTCTTCTATACCCCGTTCTGGGTGCAAGACTAAATACTTTCCATCTTCATTGAAATAAATTATTCCTTCCCTGTCATGTAAGTTCTTTATCCGACTACCGAGGTGATTCACGTACCTATTACCTGTCCGAGAACCTGTTCCTCTACAATCCTCCAGAAAAGATCTTACTCGTTGGATAGAAGGGCACCCCTGCTGCCACTCCACCAACTCTATCCTCGTAGTCCTCGTGGCTGCCACCTGATACACGTCCTGCTCAACTTCCTTCCACCGCCAGATCAAAATGATTATTTCCTCTGTAAATTAAATAGATGTTAGAATTTACCTCCCTTGGAGCTTTATACACACATGGTGGCAATCCGTTATGAAAAAATCACAAATTAACTCCCAAAGCATCACATGCCAATTGCAGTCCTCCCTCTAGGGGTTCGCCCTCTCCTTGTAGTCTCCGAATGACCTCTGCCTGGGCAACATTTGCAAATTCACCATATTGTTTAGAATTAGATCTATATGGGTGAACCAATCTATTTCTCATATCTTCTACCACCACCTCATACTTTAGTCCCTTAGACAGTGCCAAAATTAAATTATCTCTTCCTCCATTAACAGCTACTTCTCTCAATTTTAACTTCTCCAATTGGCCAGCCAAGCTATAATCTGTTTGGCTGTCTTCTGCCTCTTCCTCTGCCGGATCCATATGGCCCACCGGCACCCTGCATAGAACATCCACATTACTCATTTGAATCCCAGGTCTATGTTCAATTTCAAAATCATATCCTTGCAGTTCCATCAGGATTCGAGCCAATCTAGGATCAACATTCTTCTTTCTCATTAGATAAGTCAAACTCTGGTGATCAGTCCTCAAAACAAATTTCCTTCCATATAAATATGGATGAAACTGTCTAATAGCAATTCTAATAGCCTCCAGCTCTTGATCTCTAGCAGAATAGTGTCTCTGGGCCTTATTAAAAGCCTTGGAACTGTATGCAATAACCCTGGCATGGCCATCCTGAATCTGGGACAGGCAGGACCCAACACCATCTCTACTCGCATCTGTCTGCAGAATTAATGTTTCTGCTGAAGAGAAATCTGGATAGGCCAACACTGGTGGTGTAACAAGAGCAGATTTAAGTTTCACAAACACTTCCTCCGCCTCTTTCGTCCACCTGAAATCTCTAGTTGCCCCGTTAGCCAATTCATGTATAGGTCTCATAATTACACTACAGTTGGGGATGTACTTTCTGTAAAAGTTCACCAAACCCAAGAAGGATTTAACCTCCCTAGGTTTAGTAGGTACCGGGAATTCCGGACTTATACCCACTGCAGATACCACAAACCCCAAATAATTTACAGATGACACAAGGAAACTACACTTGGATGCATTCGCTTTCAACCCATGGTCCCTCAATCTGTCAAATACCTGCAAAACATGATCAAAATGTTCATGCACATCTTTAGAAAAAATAATTATATCATCCAGGCAAACCATTCAAATGTATGGGGAGATATCCGTCAGTACCATCTGCATCAAGCGCTGAAAAGTTGCAGGTGCATTAACTAGCCCAAAGGGCATTACATTGAACTGGTATAAATTTGGCCCCACTGAAATAGCAATTTTCTCCCGATCTTGGGGAGGTACCGAAACCTGATGGTATCCAGACTTCAAATCAAGAGTCGTAAAATACTGGGACCCCTGCAAATAATTCAAAGCCTCTATAGTAGGTAGAGGGTGACTATCCTTCTTTGTCACATCATTCAATATTCTGTAGTCTACACAAATTCTGATTGTTCCATCTCTCTTCATGACTGGAACCACCTGACTACTCCATGCACTATTAGAATGGCCAATCCAACCTGAGGACAGCCACCCCTTAATCTCATGGGTGATTTTATGATACAAATCTGGCCGAATTCTCCGGCCAGGTTGTTTTATAGGTTCAGCTTCACATGTATTTATTCCATGTTCTAGAGTTCCTGTGCGCCCCATATCTAGGTCGTTCCTGGAAAATAAGTCCCGATTATCCTCCAACATCCCCAGTAGTTCCTCATGAACCTCCTGTGACAGGGACTGATTCTTAATAATTGATTCCCATTCAACCTCCCTTACCTCCAAGTCAATCTGAGCTCTCCCCACCTTCCAAACTGAATCGAGACAGGCCACGGCATCCCCCTGCATCAGACAAACCTTCAGGTTTGACAAATTCAACACTCCCATCACTCCACCTCCCTCGTCACTCGTGACGACCCAACACCCCAACACCAGTTGATCTCTAGCTAGACGATCCACGGGCCCAGTCACCATACCACTCCACCCATGTGCAACCCTCTTTCCTGAACTATCCACCAACTCTACGTCTAGTCTAGTCAAGGTATTAGGCAAAAGTTCTATGGCATGCGCAACCCGGGCTACACAACGAGGAGGACCCCCAACCCCAACCTGGTGATCCCACCTGAGTACTCCCACTTCAGACGAAGTCCTAAAAAGTTGTCGTCGTTCAGTATCTATAGATAATGAATACTGGTCCAGGAATGGGCACCCAAGAATGAGTTGAAATGGATTATCGAGATTCTTCACCACCGGAGCCTCACACAAATTGACCCAACGATTCTCGAGGACTACTTCCAGCTCACAAACTCCGCAATTTTCCAATAATCCAGGCCCCAAACCTCTCACCTTACAGTGACTGTGGTTAGTCTTCTCATCTAAACCTTCCCTCTTTATTAACTCTTCAGAAACCAAGTTGCTTCAGCACCCGTATCAATCAATGCCAGTAGCTCTATCCCATTAAGGAACACCGGCAAATAATATGCTCGAGCTTCACTGTGACGTGCAGGTAGGAGCCGATAGCCTGACCCCACCAGGGAAGTAGTATCCTGCATTACCACCTCCCCTGGCCATTTCCCGACTTATTTTTCCCATTCTCCCAGGATTCAGAGGTCCCAGCAAACCCCAGCTCTTGCCTAGACCTCCCAAGCATCCTTCCACCTCCCATTATACCCATAGCCTTGTATGCTTTGTTAGCAACATCTACCCAATCCTCAAAGTTTGTATCGAGGGGCAATTTTCTTAGTTCTCTAGCCACCTCCTCCGGCATCCTTCAACACCTCACTAACCCGGTAGTCCTGAAGGGGATATGCATATATAAAAGAGGCTCTCAGATCATTACTGTATAGCCGTATTCCTCTTTCTGGTATAAACTTTATTTTCCTGAACTCCTCTAGGTGGCATTCCCTTTCATCTGGGAATTGATAAAGCCTTCCTAAGTTATGCAAAAATACTTCAGCAGTAGTTTTTTCATTATCTAACAATTTATCAGCATCTTCCCTTGCAATTCCTTTCAAACTCGCTTCCACCACAGACACCTTGTCATTATCTTTCATCCAGGGATTTCTTGTGAAATAGCAAGTCAAGGCCTTTCTCCACTTTACAAAAGACAAAGGTTTAGTTCCATCAAACTCTGGTACTTTATCATTACTCTTTAATAACCACCCCGGTTCAGACCGAACCACGTGGGCTGTGGGATTTTCTGTTTTCAACCTCCCTCTATCATTAATTACTTTCACAATCTCCGTTACACTTTCAGTCAATTTCTGAACTACTGCCTCTAATCTCTCAACTTTGTTCGAATTTCATTCCCCTACACTCCCAATCTCCCCTGATCCTGTTTGTTCACCAGGACATTCTGGACTTGGTTCCTTTTTGTCCCTGAGGGTAGGTGCAGATTTATCTCCCCCAGCACCCTCTATACTGGATGATTGCCCCCCTGATATACTTTCTTGCCCAGTACTAGTCATATACAAGCCCGACGCCTCCAGAAACCCCTCAAAAGAAAAATTATCCATCTAATTTTAAAACAATCCCGTAAATCATCACAATTAAATTCCTGAGCAGAAATACAATTGGAAATATTTAAAAATTGAGTTGGACACCGAATGAGAGCCTACAATAATATACTTGATAAAAACTCATAAAACCCAAGCACCTTAATTGAATCTCAACTAAAATCAACAGCTGCTCCCCTAAAACAAGAAATCTATAAAAAAGCAAGCAGGAGTAGGCCTATCCTCCCCAAACCCAATAAATATAAGCCTATACCACCATATTACCTAAACCACTGAATGAACACACCAGCAGACCAGCTGTCTATCAAGCTACCCGCGGCTGAGCGGCTCGTTACTCATCAGAAACCCCTCCTAATTTTCATTTATATAAAACAAATTATCAAAATTGCGCAACGGAATCCTGGCTAAGGTCGCCACTGTTACCGCTGTCTTTCTGGTTGTTATTATATGATGGCATGGCACTCTTAAATTATAGACAAGCAGTAAACAAAATGAGGAAAACAGTTCCACAATATATTAGCCAAATGAGGTCGCCAGTTTCAATAAAGAAACACCATAAACATTACACTAAGTTTAATGAAATAAGAGTATACAAAGCTTTAAACATAGAAACAAATATATCAGAAGGGGTTCATCAAAAGTTAGAGTCACACCTTACGGATAACAAATACTGTATGTCCAGCCCTGGTTATATCACTTGTCACTTACTCAATTCACCCACCTGTGTCCAAGTTTATACTAGGACATATACCAAAGACCAACCCACAAAGAGAAGTCCTCTCAACACACGCAGCTAGCCTCGTCCTGCTCTTACTATATCCGGTGCCCAACTGCCGGGTCGCATATTTCCGAAGTCGAGACTAGTATATATCATAGGGGAAATTAGGACCAATCAGAGGCCGCAGTGGCAGTGACGTCACCCACAAGGGGAGGAGCCAGTCTCTCTCTCTCTCTCTCTCTGGGTGAGGAGCCTGCCTGCCTCTCTTTGGTTTCTCTCTCTCTCTCTGGTAAATAGAAGAAGTAAGTCACCTATAGTATAGCAAGTTATTTCAAATATTAACTACATTAAGGATACATTATGATTGTGCTATGTTATGGTTATGAGTAAATAAGAGTAGCCTACCGTATTACGCGTATTGCACAACCATGGACAGAAATTCCTTGACAATTTTAGAAGGCACAATATTATTTCACTGGCGAACTATATTGATTCCTGTGACACTTAAGCAGTTAACCTGTGCTGATAATTTCAAGAAGGAACTTAAGTCACTCATATATCTAAAGGGTTATATATACAGTATATACATAGCCTATACATTACTTTATTTTAAATGTCATTAACATTATCAGATAGTACAAAATATATTAAGCATCAAATGTTATGAAATAGTTAATGGTTTAAGTGCATAAGGTAGAGCCAAAGGCTAATTAGTAGGCTATATAATTATACGATACGTGTTAGTGAGTTGGGCCTAGGCCTATAGGCTACTTAGGCCTTATAATTAGTGTTGGGTGTGGAGGGGATCTGCCTTGTGTGAGCCAATCGGTTTTCTGTAGACTCCCATTTTCTTGTATTCTTATGTATGACAGCTATTTCTATATTTTGCTAAATATTACTTTTATTGTAGTCGATATGTTATGATGTGACAATGTTAACGAATATTTATATAAGTACAGTAGTGGTTAGGGCTACTTGAACACCTCTTAACCCCATTATAACCAGGCGGTACAATATTGTACCGCCCTTGGTACTTTAAGCCAATATAATATGTCATTTTTAAATAAAGCACAATGTTACATATAATCCTGATCAAGACACTGGGAACACAACAAATAATGATTTTAAGCAAAAAAACAATGAGTTCAATCAGCCTGTTCTCTAATATTAACGATTTTTATCGTGAAAGGTGCTGAACATAAAGAAACCATACGATATGAAGTGAGACATTTGGCATAAAGGTTACACTCACCTGTAAGGTTGGACTGTGATTCCAGATGTACGATGAGATATAATTGTGAATTTTGTTATTCCCTTCATATCAATCTATCACTTTCTCTCCTATCATTGATCTTTACTTATTCCCTTAGTCTATGTCTCGATTCAGCCACCCCCAGCTATGGGGTATGTGCCTGAGTGTATACATACCATAGACTCCTCTACTATGTAAAGGGGTCTATGATACATACATACATACATCCATACATATAGACATACATCTGTAGGCCTACATACATAATATTATGGAATGAGATCATTACATATGCGGATAGAGAGTGAAAAGTGACCATTTATAGTTTATTTACGTTGTGCATGAATGTAAATTTAAATGATAATGATAAATAAAACAGGAACTATTTGAAACAATTTAACTGTCTAAGGAGAACTGGCAACACCCCCCTCCTCAAATCTTGGGACGAAAGATGCCAGAATCACAAAATTTTCATTGTTTACTCATTGCTTTTCAAGTAAAACCATAATTAATGGGAATAACATATTGTACTCTGGATGCTTATTTAATCTAGACAGAAACTATGCGAATAAATATTGATAACTTGTTATACTAGGTGACTTACTTCTTCTATTTACCAGAGAGAGAGATAAACAAACGAGAGGCAGGCAGGCTCCTCACCCAGAGAGAGAGAGAGAGAGAGAGAGAGAGAGACAGACAGACTGGCTCCTCCCCTTGTGGGTGACGTCACTGCCACTGCGGCCTCTGATTGGTCCTAATTTCCCCTATGATATATACTAGTCTCGACTTCGGAAATATGCTGCCGGGTCAACCAGCCGCACCTACTACCTCTCCTCTCTCCCCCCCCCCCATACCCCCCCCCCCCCCCACTCGCCCGTAAGCAACCCAACTCTCCCTCCCTTGCCCCTTTCTCCCATTCAGTAATTAGACGCGGCACGGAGAAGCTTCTTGGGGTGGCCACCAGATGGAGAATGGTCGCTTTGGGGACGAACCATAATATTTTTTAGGTCAAAAAGAAATATACCAAGATTATGCGTTATATACGATTAACAGCTATTAGTATGATTGTTGAAGCAGTTTTCGTGTATTTAATTTGTAGCATATTCGCTCTTTGTAAATATAAAACTAGATTTCTCTGAATGTCTCAAACCTTTGTACAAAATATATTATCGCTTCAGTTCCTCTATTCAGAGGTTTATGAAGTAAATACTTCATCCAATGTAAGTTTCTTAGAAGGGTTTGACATCATATAGCCCTTAAACCTCACGTAGAGTAGAATATTATAATAGTCCATAATAAAGTAAGACGGCATGCGTGAGAATCTTAGGCCCCTTGGCCCCGTCCCTCACCTCCCTTGGCCCGCCCCGCGTTTAAATAAAGCCTTCAAACCGTTACTGCCAGATCTCCCCATAGCCCAATCGGTATAGCTGCCGCTTTCCACTCGGAAAACCAGTGTTCGATCCCACTCGAATTCAGTGTACAGTATTTTATATTTTTTATTTTGTTATATTTGTTATTTGGGTTATTTTTGTTATATTTTAGGGTTAGGTTAGGTTAGGTTAGGTTAATCTAATCTATATCTAATACAATATAATAGATGTACAGTCACGAGCATAAATACTGCAACACCAACCAGATTATGTTCGCCCTTTCGTCTCCAAAAGTATTGCTAAACTTTATATTCAAACTCACAATGATTTCTTTATTTCATTCTAGCTACCGTCGGACGACTTTATTCAGTTCATTATAAACCTCTCGTGATGAAGGAGTTGACGTTTTCTGGTTGTTGTGACAGCATTTATGCTCGTGACTGTACATTTGAGGGGCGGGGCCAAGGACAGGCCTCCATGGCCTCCCTCCTGCCCATAGACTACATATAACCTAGATACGAAAGAAGACGCCACAAATCTGTAAATAGTGAGCCGCGCGTTCGAGAGATGGCAGCACGATCGCAAAGGACAATGGGAGGGGAGGGTCCCCACACAGACATTATATTGACTATCCTTGTCCTTGGTCCTCATTAATTCGTAATAATCCCTACCTTGTACTAATAACGCTATTAATAAGCAATTGAACATTATCCAGAGACTCTGCAGACATGACATAGTTAAATAGACAGAAGTAGAGTCTACTGTAAAGGCGCCAGTCATCGTGTAATTGTCGTCATTATGAGGAAGTACACAAGCAAAACTCCTCCAACACCCGCCATTGTTGATGTGAGATTCGGGAGTTGCCAACGTCAATGACATCCCTAGATGTCATAAGTATAAATGTCCAGTTTTAGTGCTACTTGACAAATTGACATCTACATAACATGTAACATACTAATATATATTCAAAATTACAATTTAATTCTTGTGTTGCTTGAAGGTATACAGCTTGCATCATATATGAGTAGCCTATGTTTTATAGTGTATAACTGTATATGTATACTTAATGTTTTCATCTTGCTTATATATATATCTAATTTATACTAAATAATTTACAAGTGTTTTTACCAACATTAATTAACTCTTAAATACGTTCCCTCTTTAATCTATTGCTCCCTCGGTTTGCGGATATTCCCTTAACTTTGGAAACACTGCAGCAAGCCAGCTGGCAGGCGCGTGCGGTGCACAGACTATCTATATAATAAGGACAAGCCACTGAGGTGCTTTGCTACAGTACAATACAATAGTGCTGCCACCAAATCCCTAGCATGCGCGTCAAACTAACCGTGTGACGTCACGCTTTCGTGTCTAGGTTATATGTAGTCTATGCTCCTGCCATATCCTCATATAAGTACCGGTACGCGTCCATACGTTTAGTGAGTTTTAACGATAGTTTAACCTACTGACAGTAGCTTATTCCACCGTAAACAATTCTACTATAACATGTGATTATTATATAAACTATTTCTATAAGGATTTGGTGCTTAGCAAGTTAACATTCATACTTTGCAAGCAATTTATGGATTCTCATATATTTATTTTCTTCGCCATGTGTAATGATTATAGGGTTATAGTTGATACATATATTAATTGTGTGTGCACAAATAGATATGTTACTACCAAAAAAATACCATATGTGAATAGAGTGTCTTTTAAACGAAGCTTATTATATTGTTGAGTTGCCAAGTAAATTACCACTTGTCCTAGGGTCCTGCGACAATACGAAAATTTTCCGACGGTGGTCACCACAAGAAGCTTGAGCGTGGCCCGTCTAATTAGCCTCATTTAACCCACGGTTACAATATTATTATTATTAGGGCAGGGGGCTAGGAATCATCCTCCCCTTTTAAAATTCTCCTCCTCATCGATACAGAGAAAGGGGCAAGGGAACGCTAAAGTGGTCCCAGACCCTAAGAATTTGAACACTTTATTGTTGTTTCTGTTCGGGCTCTGTCTTGAGTCGTCCACCCTCAGCAATGGGGTATGTGCCTGAGTATATACATACATACATACATACATAGAGTGGAGTGGTCTTGCCACTGGCCTGGTAATCCAATGGTCCCGGGTTCGAATCCCGATATATCAATGGAAAGATATTATTGGGATGGAATTTTTGCTGTACCTAGTATCAGTACATTACCACAAAGCTCACCGAAACACCAACAAAAATACCCTCATTGTTTCCTGATTACATAGCACTGTATGAATATTCCCATATTCAAAATATGCTACAGGGGGGCAATGCCTAGAGAGTCAATTGCTTAATAGGTGGCGTTCTGAGAGTGAGAGTCTGAGTCTAGGTGGTAAGA
>CM064572.1:17244126-17276626 GCA_032716605.1 Paralithodes platypus
AAAAAACATACTTCGCATCATATGAGTCCTAACAATAGTATATAGTGAAAGTACAAGCAGAACAAATCGACTGAGGATGTATTGTCACCTATTGTGGGTCTATGGATGTAGGAGTGTATATATATATATATATATATATATATATATATATATATATATATATATATATATATATATACTGTATATATATATATATATATATATATATACTGTATATATATTATATATATACATACATATGTACAGTATATATACAGTACATGCTGTATACAGTAGCAAAACAATAGTATTCATAGTGTGCACGGGGTTAGTTCCAATTTCTCCACCAGACGGCGTGGGGCATCATTGGCCCGCTACTCCCAAGTAAATAAACACATTGAACTCTATGCGATTGAATCGGTTTCTACTTTATATGCTCGTAATGCCGTGTCTAACGTGAACACTATGGACATTGAGTTATCCCCATACATTCTTAGTGTTCTGAAGGGGGGAGCTAGGGTCCCTTGGGTAAAATAGAGGGAAATTACGACAAGGAAGACTTATTACTGCCTTGTGATAAAAGCAGGGTGTATGAAGAGTGAACAACACCGACTATAATTATCTCCTTATATACTGGGCTAACTTAAATACTGTATTATAATTATTTACATGTCGATTTTATAATTTTACACCATACAGTAGTATGTTGATATTTATCCGTTTTCCGTATACTTTTTTAATGATTACTATGCGAGCGAAGGCAAAGCAGAAAACAAAATTTTGTTATAAGACACCAACATTCCATTACTCACTTCCTTTCTGTAATATATGTTTTATATTGTTTATATATATATAACGGTATATATATATATAACGGTATATATATATTTTTTTGTTTTCTTTAATACATACGAGGTTGAAAGGAATGGCAATTTCTGCGTTGGAAATTTTATTATTCAAAGTTTCCAGGTCTCCGATGAGTTTTCGCTGGGTGGCAGGAAGTAGATGAATGAGATGAGCAAAATTCATGGTGGTACAGGGTTACATAAATGTACATGATGATACAGGATATACGACGCGTTTCACTGGACAACCAGCATTATCAAGTAAGGGTTGAATGATATAAAAGGTAAACAGGAAGGGTATATATAGAGGGTCGAGGATCAGAGGAGGCGAAAATCAGGGGGCAAAAGTCTCCTATTGGTGGAGGGGTATTCTAGGAGTGCAAAAGGAGGAACCGCTTCACGCAGGCGCACTGGATGCGGGATGGTGTTGGTCGGTTGGCGGGGTCAAAGCTGATTGGCTGCGTGTCGAGGGGCGTGGCCTAAGTTGCGTAGTACGTGTGGCGCCGGCAGAAGACGAAGCTGAAGGAGGTAGCACGGGGGGCTGCGTCAAGGGCACCGTGGGGTGAGGGGGGGCGTTAGGTCCTGTAGGGTAGTGCCTTTTGGCAGAAGGAAGGATCTGAAGGTCCAGAGTTTGGTTGTTGATGTTAGGATGTAAGGCTTGGATATATAACGCTTCGAGTATAGGTAATCTCCTTGGGTCACTTTCTTTATCGAGTATGGTGGTGTGTTTCTCTAACTCGTTGCGTGTGAGGTGGGGGTGAGATAGTGGTCTTTGATGGCTCCATCCTAAAGGTGAAGAGTTAACCGACGTGAAAGACGAGTCTGCGTCATGCCAATATAGGAATGAGGTCCACAGTCCTCATAATTACAGGTATGTTAGTAAATGACGTGATCGTCGGTCATCGGGCTCTTTATCTTGGTGGAAGCTGGTTTGTTGCGGAGAACAAGGTTGGAGGTCTTGGGGGATTTGTAATAAATTATTAATTTGATTTTGTTTTCTGGGTTGGTTGGGTGTCCACCCATGCTTGGAGATTATTTCTTTTAAGATGGCCTCGTCATTTTTGTGTTCAGAGGACATGTAATTGCGGTAGAAGATCTTAATTTCATTGGGGGGGTCAACGTTGTGAGGGCTTTGGGTGTACCATTTTTCAAGATGGTGGTTGATGGTGCTGGAGATGTCGGAGTTGGAGTATCCATTATTCACTAAAACTTGGGATAGTCTTTCTAGTTCCTGGTGGGTGTCGGCCCAGGTAGAGCAGTGCGTGAGGGCTCTCCTTACATAGGTGGAGATGGAGGATAGAAGATAACGGCGGGGGCATTCACTATCGCCGTTGAGGCATTGTCCTGTGTTAGTTGGTTTAGTGTAGACGGTGGTTTTGAACCCATGGTCGTTCAGAGCTACGAGGATGTCGAGGAAGGGGAGTTGTCCATTGTTTGATTTTCAAAGGTGAAGTTAAGTCCGGAGGAGGTCATGAAGCGACGCTGGAATTCCTGTAGTTCGTGGAGGTCCTTGATTTGCACGAAGATGTCATCCACGTATCTACAGTAGACGGCGGGTCATTGGGCAGCTAGGAGCTCTTCTTCGATGGTACCCATACAAAATTTCACAAAAAGAACTCCTAGGGGGCTGCCTATCGCCACACCGTCTATCTGCTTGTACATGTTGCCCCTGGGGCAAAGGAAGGGGGCCTCCTTGGTACATAGCTCCAGTAGTGTTTTCAGGGCCTTCTCCGGGATGTCCAGTGTTGGTGTATCAGGGCAATGGTAAATTCGACGTAGAATCATGTCAATGGTCCTATCCACTGGCACGTTGGTGAACAGGCTTTCTACGTCGAGGGAGGCAATTGTGTGGTTGTTGTTCCGGTGGGCGTCTCGTAAAATTTCCAAAAAATCGTGGGCTGAGTTAAGGTTGTATTGGCTGGGCACGTAGGGGGTGAGGAAGTTGTTCAGGGCCTTGGCGATCTGGTAGGTGGCAGTGGGGATCTGGGAGATGATGGGGCAGAGGAGGTTCCCAGGTTTGTGTGTTTTGATGGTTCCAAACGTATAACCAGGGGTGTATTCTCCGACGAGTTTTTTAAGGTGGACCCCTCCTTGTTTGGCGTTGATGGCGGTGATGGTGGTGTTGGCAGTACGTTTGATTTCGTCGGTTGGGTTGCGGGTGATCTTTTTAAATTTGGTGTTGTCATTTAAGATGACGTCCATTTTTCTAAGATATTCCTCCTTGTACAAAGGAGTACAAAGGAAATCAAGCAACAACAGATCTAGTGACCCTTCTAGGTTGCTTGTCCTCCAAAACACTGAGGATCAAGTGTCCAAACAGTGGTTTAGAGTGGGTAAGGGAACATTGGAAAGCGAATTACTGCCCTGGAACTAATGTCCGTGGCAGGATTAGGAAGTTAGTAGGGGACAGATGGGTTAGTAACTGAGGGGGGATAAAATAAAGTTATTCATTTACAAACGCAGTCAGTCGCGGGTTTGATGCAAGATATTTGTCTAGGCGGAGTTTAAATGAATCAACGGTGATGCAGTCTATAACGTTTCGGGGAAGCCCATTCCACAAGTTGACAACTCGATTGAAGAAGAAATTCTTAGATTCGTGTGAGTTAAAAGATTTACCAATAATTTGGCAACCGTTTCCCCGCGTGTAATTAGCTTGGTCGATAGTGAAGTACTTACTACAGTTCATATTGTCGATGCCTTTGATGATTTTGAACACTTGAATTAAGTCACCTCTTAATCTGCGCTGGGTTAAAGGAAATAGATTTAATTCTCTAAGACGCTCTTCGTATGGTTTGTTCTTTAGGCTAGGTATCATTTTGGTAACTCTACGTTGAACGCGTTCTAGCTTGTTTATATCTTTTTGGTAATAAGGGCACCAGGATTGAACGCAGTATTCCAGAAGAGGGCGGACTAAGGAATTGTAAAGGGTTAGGATAACTTCTTTGGATTTATGCTCAAATGACCTGCCTATAAAGCCAATTATTTTGTTTGCCTTCTTAACAACTTCTGAACATTGTTGACTCGGTTTTAGGTTACTCGATATTGTTACTCCCAGATCGGTTTCTCTGTTTACATTCTTAAGCTGAGTGCCATTCATCGAATAGTTTGCTTTCTCATTTAGGTATCCGATATGTAGTACTTTACATTTATCCGCATTGAAACTCATTTGCCAAATTTGGGCCCAACATGACAATTTATCTAGATTGTGTTGCATATCGTCAACTTGTTCTTTTGAGAGTATGCTATTTGCAATTTTTGTATCGTCAGCAAATTTTGAGATTGTACAGGTGAGACCCTCATCTATGTCGTTGATGTAAATTAGAAAGAGAATTGGTCCTAGTACCGATCCCTGGGGTACCCCGCTACTTACATTGGTCCATTTAGATGCTTTACCGTTTATGACTACTCTTTGCTTTCTGTCGCTGAGCCAATTTTCTATCCATTTCAACACACCGTCTTGTATTCCATGCGCTTTTAGTTTTAGCAGTAAACGTTCGTGGGGAACTTTGTCAAAGGCCTTTTGAAAATCAAGGTATATAATATCTACAGCTTTACTCTCATCGTAGAGGTTGAGGATATCGTGGAAGAAGTCTAAGAGGTTTGTTAAACAGGAACGTTTTTTACGAAAGCCGTGTTGAGTATCTTTAAGTATGTTATTTTCCTCTAAGTGATTTACGAGTCTGTCTCGTATGACCGTTTCTAGCATTTTACATACAACTGAGGTTAAGCTAATTGGACGATAGTTACTTGGTAGGGATTTGCTGCCTTTTTTGAATATCGGTGTTACGTTGGCTAGCTTCCACTGATCGGGCATAGTTCCAGACTGCAAGGATTTATTGAATAGTAATGTCAGTGGTTTGGAGAGCTCATCCTTAGCTTCCTTTAGAACTCTAGGCGAAATTTTATCAGGTCCAGGCGTTTTATTTACCTTGAGTTTATCTAAACAATTCAATACTTCTCTCTCTGTAACGGTGATATTTTTTAGAACATCTGAATTATCAATCTGAATCGGCGATGGTGTAGGGATATCACTGAGGTCTTCTGTTGTAAAAACTGATGCAAAGAAGGTATTGAGGGCATTACTCATTTCTACATCGTCTTTGGTGTATACTCCATTTTCATCGACTAACGGTCCAACAGTTGAAGTAACTACTTTTTTCTTTCTGATATAACTATAGAATTCTTTCGGGTTTGTTTTACTTTGATTCGCAATATGTAACTCTAAGGTCTTTTTACTTTGCTTAATTAACTTTTTGGCTTTGCGTCGTAGCTCTACAAATTTCAGCCGTTCTTCGTCATTTTGTGAGGATTTTAATCTATCATTAGCAAATTTTTTAGCAAGCAGGCAGTTTGAAATATCTTTATTCCACCATTTGGGCTTATTATTATGGCCTGGATGCCGTATTTTCGATGGTATGCAGTCTTGCACTGCTTTTAGGTAAGTGGCTTCGAATAACTTCCAAGATGTATTTATGTCGTTATTGTGAATTAAAAAGCTCCAGTCAGTTTCTTTAAACATAGCTCTAAGTTTATGGAAGTTTGTTTTCTTGAAATTAGGGACTTTTTCGATGCTACTATTTGGTTCGTTACTAGTAAACTTTAAAGTGAAAGTTATCGTACGATGGTCGCTGTTACTGAATTCATCACCAACATTCAAATTCTCTATTAATTCTTCTTTTGTTGCAAGTACAATGTCAAGAACGTTATTACCACGGGTTGGCGTTCGAACAAATTGATAAAGCGAACTCTCTTGCAAGTTCGTATACAAGTCATGTCCGGAGTGTGAAGTAAGAGTATCGCCCCACTTGGTCACAGGTAAATTAAAGTCGCCAAAAATTACGGTATCTTGTGAGTTACTTACATCTGCAATTTGTTCGTAAATTTCTCGGTCAGTTTGCACTGATTGAGCTGGAGGTCTGTATATTAATGCAAGTATTATTTTTGTACCTTTATTATTCTTTATTAGCACAAAAGATGCGTCGACGTTCACAATTTGAGGTTTTGACAAGAGGGTAGGGTTAAGACTTTCTTTGATATAAAGTAAAACGCCACCTCCATTTCGATTTATTCGGCTTTTCTCAAACATTACATAAACGGGAAGTGAATACTCTGCTAAAAAGTCTCTATCTTCTGTATTGAGCCAAGATTCTGTTATGCCAATCACATCATAATTTTCTGTAAACACTAGCTCCTCTAAATCTGAAAATTTATTGCGTATGCTATGAGCGTTTGCATAGAAAACCTTTAAATTTGTTATTTTAGAACTCACGGAACGCTCTTTAATAATATTTTTGGTTCTTGTCGGATCTACATTTATGTTCATGGCTGTCCTCGGTCCTCGCTGTCTTCGGTCCTTATCGCTGGTGGTCCTCGGTTGCCTCTGTTTTTTCTTGGCGTTGGATGATTTATGTCACTGCTGCTTCTTCTCTGATGGCGTTTTTTGATCCATGGCTGCGGACTGCTTCGTGTAGGAGACGACCCATGCGTGCTGAACCCACAGGGTTTAGATGAGTGCCATCCTTGCGGAACAGAGTAGGCTGGTTGTAGAAGTTGTCCCAGAGGTTGATGAATTCAACTTCTTCCCTCAGACACAAATATTTTAGTCGGCTATTTGTGCTGAAGGCCTTGTCGTAGAATTTGTCAGGTGCGTCGATCTTGGGGAGAATGCCTGAGATGATGATATTCCTTGACTTGTTTTTGTAGTGCTGGATCATCTTACGATATTTCTCCATCAACTCTTCGGATCTGGTGCGCATGACGTCATTTGAACCAGCATGGATGACAAAAAGGGTATTTTCATTTGCATCCTTTGTGGTATCTTCGAAGGCTTCCACAATGTCGTCCAGTCCAGCTCCTGGGATGCAAAATCTTTTTCGTTGATTTGGGACTCTGTCGCAGAACTCTTCGACCTGTCCTCGTAGGATGGAATCCCCAACGAGCCTGGTCTCCTCTTGTTCGTCTTCCATCTCTACCAATATCTCAAATCTGTTTGACATTGTGACTGGTAGATGAGACCTTTTCTGCGTTGGCAGTGCCCCGTTCCTCACTGGTGTAAATCCGGAAACCTGTGGTGGCGGGACTCTACGTACAGGTCGGGGAGAGGAGTGGTTAGAACGGGGGCGAGGGGTTGGTACTGTTCGTGCTAGCAGGCTTCTTGCACGAGGAGTGGGGGAGAGACTAAGGTGAACAGGGCGGCTGTCCTGGTTTGATGTCGGCTCAGGTTCGTCAGAAGCATCTGCTGCAGTGTCTACTGCAGGTGTTGGATTGTTGGCAGATGACGTTGGGGCGGTGGTGGATGCTGGAGTTGAAACAATTGGAGTTAGTGATACTCCAACGTTGAGTGTTACAAACTCTTGGAGTGATTCCAGCTTCCTGGTGAGGGCGTTGATCTTGTTGTGGGCTTCATCCAATTTTGCTGTCATGAATCACGAGGCAGGAAGCTTTATCCGCATGGCGGATGATGATGTTGGGGTTGTCTCTTAATTGTTTGGCAGCTTGGAAGTGTTGTTTGTTGAGGATTTTTCTATGGTGAGTTCCTCTGGTTTTGGCGGCTTCAGCGAGGAGAGTAGGTTGTAGTGGTGACCTTGCCATCCTTCTTGAGTCATAGGATGTCGTCCAGGAGGATTTCCGTTTCTAGGCGTTTCCGGTGGGGGCCAGGTTTGGAGCTGTAGTGGCAGTTGAGGCCTTTGTTGAGGAGGTCTTCATGGTCCAGGGTCAGAATGGTGTTAGTCAGGTTTATGTATCCTTTTGTTGGTTTGGGAAGTTTTATGTTTCCGCCATAAAGACGGGCAAGCTTTTTTATGGTTGTGTTTTCGGCTTGTCTTCTGTGTTGTTCAAGGAGTTGTTCGAGGGCTGTGTTGATTTCGGCTTTGAGGTGGTCTGGAGTGGTTTCGTCTTCCCAAATCCGTAGAAGAGCATCTCGTTCTTTACGAAGGTTGTTGGCGAGCTCTCGTTTTTCAATTATTTCGTCCTTCACCAGTTCTTCACGAAACTGGAGGGTGCTTGTGCGATGTCTGGCATTCTCGTGAAGTTTTATGTTAGTAAAGCCAGGTAATAAATTTTCTTTAATACATACGAGGTTGAAAGAAATGGCAATTTCTGCGTTGGAAATTGTATTATTCAAAGTTTCCAGGTCTCTAATTGAGATATATATAGAGAGAGAGAGAGTACAAAGGAGTACAAAGGAAATCAAGCAACAACATATCTAGTGACCCTTCTAGGCTGCTTGTCCTCCAAAACACTGAGGATCAAGTGTCCAAACAGTGGTTTAGAGTGGGTAAGGGAACATTGGAAAGGGAACTACTGCCCTGGAACTAATGTCCGTGGCAGGATTAGGAAGTTAGTAGGGGACAGATGGGTTAGTAACTGATGGGGGGATAACATAAAGTTATTCATTTACAAACGCAGTCAGTCGCGGGTTTGATGCGAGATATTTGTCTAAGCGGAGTTTCAATGAATCAATGGTGCTGCAGTATATAACGTCTCGGGGAAGCCCATTCCACAAGTTGACAACTCGATTGAAGAAGACATTCTTAGATTCGTGTGAGTTAAAAGATTTACCAATAATTTTGCAACCGTTTCCCCGTGTGTAATTAGATTGGTCGATAGTGAAGTACTTACTACAGTTCATATTGTCGATGCCTTTGATGATTTTGAACACTTGAATTAAGTCACCTCTTAATCTGCGCTGGGTTAAAGGAAATAGATTTAATTCTCTAAGACGCTCTTCATATGGTTTGTTCTTTAGGCTAGGTATCATTTTGGTAACTCTACGTTGAACTCGTTCTAGCTTGTTTATATCTTTTTGGTAATAAGGGCACCAGGATTGAACGCAGTATTCTAGAAGAGGGCGGACTAAGGAATTGTAAAGGGTTAGGATAACTTCTTTGGATTTATGCTCAAATGACCTGCCTATAAAGCCAATTATTTTGTTTGCCTTCTTAACAACTTCTGAACATTGTTGACTCGGTTTTAGGTTACTCGATATTGTTACTCCCAGATCGGTTTCTCTGTTTACATTCTTAAGCTGAGTGCCATTCATCGAATAGTTTGCTTTCTCATTTAGGTATCCGATATGTAGTACTTTACATTTATCCGCAATGAAACTCATTTGCCAAATTTGGGCCCAACATGACAATTTATCTAGATTGTGTTGCATATCGTCAACTTGTTCTTTTGAGAGTACGCTATTTGCAATTTTTGTATCGTCAGCAAATTTTGAGATTGTACAGGTGAGACCCTCATCTATGTCGTTGATGTAAATTAGAAAGATAATTGGTCCTAGTACCGATCCCTGGGGTACCCCGCTACTTACATTGGTCCATTTAGATGCCTTACCGTTTATGACTACTCTTTGCTTTCTGTCGCTGAGCCAATTTTCTATCCATTTCAACACACCGTCTTGTATTCCATGCGCTTTTAGTTTTAGCAGTAAACGTTTGTGGGGAACTTTGTCAAAGGCCTTTTGAAAATCAAGGTATATAATATCTACAGCTTTACTCTCATCGTAGAGGTTGAGGATATCGTGGAAGAAGTCTAAGAGGTTTGTTAAACAGGAACGTTTTTTACGAAAGCCGTGTTGACTATCTTTAAGTAAGTTATTTGCCTCTAAGTGATTTACGAGTCTGTCTCTTATGACCGTTTCTAGCATTTTACATACAATTGAGGTTAAGCTAATTGGACGATAGTTACTGGGTAGGGATTTGCTGCCTTTTTTGAATATCGGTGTTACGTTGGCTAGCTTCCACTGATCAGGCATAGTCCCAGACCGCAAGGATTCATTGAATAGCAATGTCAGTGGTTTGGAGTGCTCATCCTTAGCTTCCTTTAGAACTCTAGGCGAGATTGTATCAGGTCCAGGCGTTTTATTTACCTTGAGTTTATCTAAACAATTCAATACTTCTCTCTCTGTAACGGTGATATTGCTTAAAACATCTGAATTATCAATCTGAATCGGCGATGGTGTAGGGATATCACTGAGGTCTTCGGTTGTAAAAACTGATGCAAAGAAGGTATTGAGGGCATTACTCATTTGTACTTCGTCTTTGGTGTATTCTCCATTTTCATCGACTAACGGTCCAACAGTTGAAGTAACTACTTTTTTCTTTCTGTTATAACTATAGAATTCTTTCGGGTTTGTTTTACTTTGATTCGCAACATGTAACTCCAGGGTCTTTTTACTTTGCTTAATTAACTTTTTGGCTTTGCGTCGTAGCTCTACAAATTTCACCCGTTCTTCGTCATTTTGTGAGGATTTTAATCTATCATTAGCAAATTTTTTAGCAAGCAGACAGTCTGAAATATCTTTATTCCACCATTTGGGCTTATCATTATGGCCTGGACGACGTATTTTCGATGGTATGTAGTCTTGCACTGCCTTAAGGTAAGTGGTTGTGAAACACTCACAAGATGTATTTATGTCGTTATTGTTAGTCAGAAAGCTCCAGTCAGTTTCTTTAAGCTTTGATTTAAGTTTATGAAAATTTGCTTTCTTGAAATTAGGGACTTTCTCAATGCTGCTATTTGATTTGTTACTAGTAAACTTTAAAGTGAAAGTTATCGTACGATGGTCGCTGTTACTGAATTCATCACCAACATTCAAATTCTTTATTAATTCTTCTTTAGTTGCGAGTACAAGGTCGAGCACATTATTACCACGGGTCGGAGATTGTACAAATTGAAAAAGTGAACTCTCTTGCAAGTTAGCATAGAGGTCGTGTCCAGAGTGTGAAGTAAGAATATCGCCCAATTTAGTCACGGGTAAGTTGAAATCGCCAAGAATTACGGTATCTTGTATGTTAGTTATTTCTGCAATTTGTTCATAAATTTCACTGTCAGTTTGCACTGATTGAGCTGGGGGTCTGTATAATAGAGCTAGTGTTATTTTAGTTCCTCGTTTATTAATTAATAGTACGTAAGATATGTCTATATTCGCAATTTGAAATTTTGACATTAAGACAGGATTAAGACTTTCCTTTATAAAAAACAGAACTCCTCCTCCATTTCTATTGATCCGACTTTTCTCAAACATTGTATAACCAAGAAGCGTATATTCGGCTAAAAAGTCTCTGTCTTCTATTTAACCAAGATTCTGTAATGCCGATTATATCATAATGTTCTGTAAACACGATTTCCTCTAGATCTGAAAATGTATTGCGTATGCTACGAGCATTTACATAAAACACCTTAAGAGTATTAGAGTTGGATGTTACTGATTGTGCATTGTCTGAATTTTCAGTTCGTATTTGACTTGCACTACCCCCGGATACCCCGGGTTGACCCCGTTTTTTGAACGGAAATCCTTGACTGCATCGTTCAGCAGACGACCAAGACGTGCAGCTCCTACTTCATTGAGATATACACCATCTCCTGAAAACAAAGATTTATCATAGTAAAAATGATCCCACGTGTCGACAAAGCCGATGTCCTCCTCCCTGCAGAGTTTGGCTAGTCGGCGATTTGTACTGGTAGCTATGTTGTAGAATCGGTTTTCTACATCAATCCGGGGAACAATTCCTGAAATTAAGATTCTATTAGATTTTTCCTTGAAGGACCTGATCAGCCGCCGGTACTTGCAAAGTAGTTCCTCTGACCGCGTCCGTTGGACATCGTTAGATCCAACGTGGATGACGTACGTAGTGCTTGCGGGGGCGAGCCTGGAAACCTCTTCCACAGCCGCAACAATGTCGTCCACGCCGCCACCTGGGATACAGAATCGCTTTCTGGTCCTGGGTGCCCTGGCGCAGAACTCAGTTAGTTGGCCACGGACCATGGAGTCGCCCACAAGCCGAACTTCTTCCGTTTCCTCTTCCTCGTCAATAGCCAGAATTTTGAAGCGGTTTTGGCATGTTGTCGGGATGACCTTCCTGGTACTGGTACTGGGATGCACATTGTTTCTCACTAACTGAAAGTTGTCCTGGGGGGGAGTGAGAGTAGAGTAATTATTATTTTCTGCAACATCTAAGGTAGCTGCTGGTGTGGGTACCGGTACCGGTACTGTATGCACTGGAATGGCGGTTGACATCGTAGTGGTTTCTTGGGCCGAGGGCACTCCTACGTTGAGTGTGGCAAATTCTTGAAGGGATTCAAGCTTCGTAGTCAGGGCATCGATCTTGCGGTGAGCTGCATTCAATTCATCCGCAATCTTCTCTCGGAGCTGGCAAAATCTACAAATTTGGACATCAGTATCAACAAACATGGTAGGGCCAAATTTACCGGAACAACTCGTGCAGGTTCGTTGCGGCACCATGACGATATAATCACAATATGCCTGAAAATCACACAAATTTATGTTAGCAAAATGGTACAATTAAAGCCTGAAAATCACAAATTGTTTATGTTAGCAATGTGATACCATTAATTCCTGAAGAGAGAGAGAGATCAAATAATGTCTACGTTTTGGAAATTAGAGATACTATTAAGATTATAAACCTTGTTACAACAGCAGAACTGCGCATGAATACCGTACAGAAATCTTTGAGAACAGAATATTAACCCCTTCTTTACCGGTAACGTCTTTTTGTATTTGATTTCAGCTACATTTAGACGATTTTGTCTAAGCTTGGGAAGGATATATGATATCTAAAAGGATTAATTGAGATAGGCTGTAGCCTTGTAATGAGTAGATGTCCTTCCTAAGCTGTACAGAATCGTCTAATAGTGGCCAGAATATAATGATAAGTACATCACCGGTACAGAAGGGGTTAAAGGCACGTAACACAATCTACCGGTAAATAGGCTAGGCCTACTTATAATTTCAGTGATGCATAATACAGGTTTAGTTAATTAATATGGTCAAATCTCCGATGTATTTAGTTTAATTATTGTAATACCCTCTACCCGCAAAAGTCCCGCAACCATAGAAATACCCGAGTTGACAAAATATAACCGATCGAGTTTGGATTTTAATCAACATTTGATGTCAAACAAGTTCAAAAGTTAAAACCTACACCAAATATCACCTTATATATGGGCTAGACTTAAAAATACTAACTGTAAATTGATGAATTTTACACCAGAATTTTAGACCAATTCACATGGATCATAATGTAGGTAAGGTATGTCTATAAACGGTACCGGTACCAGGTATATAGTTTTGCTTCAACCGACAAACTTCATTATAAATCGTATATTCTCCTAGGGATATTTCTTCGAGAGGCCGGTCTATATGATCTGTGCCCCATGAATATTCTTTCCTCTCACTTAAACAGTAGGCTACCATAGTGCGGTTGGGAATATGAACATGATTAGATTAATATCCAGTATTCGAGAATGGATAATAAGTCGTAGGCGTGTGCATAAACCTTTAACCGTCCTGGTGGTGTAATGGTTAAGGTGGCAAAAATATGTGTGTGATAACCCGGGTTCGAATCCCGGTGGATCATATATACTTTAATTAATTTCATTGGGTGAGATTGGGTGGTGAGATTAATAAAAATAATATTATGGAAGGTAACATATATTTATACAATGGACTTTGCTTAACCCTTATTTAGCGGCGAGCAACATAAGTCGAGTTAAAAAAAGCTGGACTATGTGGCGGCGCTCGACATAGGTCGAGTGGCAATTTCAGCACGTAATGTGGCTGAGAGAGAGAGACAAGTGGTGGCAGGAGACTAGCGAGCGTATGACTGCTCCAGACCACCGCGGCGAACCTACTGACACAAATCTCAGCTCCCTCCTCCCTCTCTCACTCGCTACATACTCAATTATGTACTGAAAGTACCGAATTACCTGCTTTTTGCACTCGCGTTGCACGGTTATTGCAAGAAAACTATCCATCATACAAGGATCGTTATGGTGTCATTCGAAAGCTCTGTTTATGCCCTTTCAGGGATAGGTACTTGTTTTACGTTCTGGGTCTTATTTAGGCATGAAAATGATCACGTAAACAGCCCTATTTTGGCTAAAAACACCCCGCTGTGCGGTACACATAAATAAACCGCATAGGCCGCTCGTAAGGTGTTAAACCTCCTCAAATAAACCGTTAGTTAAGTTAATTCTTAGGTAGGTTTGGTGGGTTTGATATTGTTGCACGCCAATGGTTGGTAAAAGAGCCAAGTTCAGATTTATATAATTTTGCTGCATTAAAATGGTAAAACTATGATGGATTTTGCTTATATTGCCAACGAGACTACTTAATTTAGTCTAAATTTCCCTGCATATTTAGACGCAATTTATCCGACACGTAAGCATATTATATAAATTACCTATTCACAAAATTGGCATATGTTGGGGTGAAATTAATAAAATATAGATTATAAAATATGTATATTTTCAGTTGATAGATACCGGTAATGTTGGGCATAGCCAAATCAACTCTTTTCATGTTTCGTTTTATTACCGGTACTTACTTCACATCTAGCAGCTTTGCCATTGTACCAAGATCAATGCCTTACATTGTGCTTTGTTCCTTATGTTATTTATCATGGAATGTGTCTGTTGAAGCAAACGATATACTTGTACCGTATATGTACCTTAACCTACATTATAATCTATATGAAGAGGTCTAAAGACACACGATTTTTCCTTGTCTCTTCATTTAGTATATAATATATACGTTTGTTCTACATCTGCCGGTAGGCTACACTTCGTGATGAATCGTATTGTCTCTCATTATGGAAGGTTAAATAGATTGATATAAACATATCTTGTGTAAGAATGGAATGGTCGAAAACACATGAAAAATATCACCTACCCTCACCCATCCACCATAACAGACATTTCATATAAATAATTAATGTGGTTAATAGATTGTTGGTGTCCTATATTTTGTTTTCAGTTGGCTTTGCATAGGATACGGTAATCTAGTGTAGGCTAATGGTAGGCTATACGCTTTGCCGTGAATTGCGGTTACCTCCCTAATATATCGATAAACATAAATGTGTATACAAATATATTGTGTAAAATGAGACAATAAATATCAGTACAGATAATTGTTAAGCCTAGTCCTTATACAAGAAGATATTAGACAGTTTCCAGACGGCGATGGATGATAAAGAGCTTTGCGCTTTATATACAAAATAATAAAAAAACATTTACTCTTATTGACCGTTGCCGTCTGATAGGTACTGTATGCATCTGTAGTTTTATGAATGAAATAAGGCCTATATATATTTGGGTAAAATTACTTAAGATATGTTCATAATAATCCAAACATCCACACATATTAAAGGAGAGAGCTCAATATTCAGTCTTATCATCTATTCATCATATTGTTTTATGTTACTGCTTTGAAGCTTGTTATTGTTTCCTTAATATATTTTCCTTACATCTTTGATTGTTTGAAATCAATACAAAAGCACATTGTCTTGTCCGTGTGTGCTAAAACAACCTGGTACAACACAAACTTGACCAGTCTCTTTGTGTACAAGCGCGCGGCAGCCCCATACCATAGGGCCAGGTACTGGTTTGTTTATTATTGTCACGTGACCTGACGTCACGGCCGCACTATGAATACATGTTAACAGAGAGAGAGAGAGAGAGAGTACAAAGTACAATGAAGTACAAAGGAGTACAAAGGAAATCAAGCAACAGCAGGACTATATATTTTTTTTTCTATGTGATTGAGGGAGGCAAAAGGCATAACTGCCTATAGCGAGTGCCTCCCCCATAGTTGAAAAAGTGACAGGGCCAAAATCAAGGGACGTTCGAGCCAAAATGCCTGGACACACGGAGTTTGAAGCAATTTAAGTCATAGAAAGAGGGAAAGACTGATTCTGGGAGAGAGTTCCAGAGCTCAGATGTTGAGTAGAAGAAAGTTTGAGAGTAACGTTTCACTCTTGGGTTGGAGAGTTGCACAGAGTAGGGGTGGGATTGAGTTGCAAGACGGGTACCACGTGCCCTACGTAAAGGAGGTGGTATGCACTGAGATAGCTCTGAGGAACACTGATTATTATAGTAGCGATAGAATAGCGAGAGAGATGCAACATTGCGGCGGAGAGAGAGAGATTGCAGAGAGTTGGTGAGTGGACGGGAGTTAATGATACGAAAGGCCTTCCTTTCAACTTTGTCTAGGAGAGCGGTGTGAGAGGAACCTCCCCACACATGAACAATACTCAATACAAGGGTGCACTATGCCCCTGTACAGAGCAAGAAGCTGTGCAGGGGAAAAGAACCCCCTAAGGCGGTTGAGCACACCCAGCTTCTGGGAGGCTGCCTTAGCAAGACTGATAATATGGTCCTTCCAAATGAGAGCAGAAGAAAAAGAGACACCAAGAATATTGAGAGAAGATGAAGGGTTGATTTTTGTATTGTTGAAGAATAAGGGATAGTCCGCTGGGAGATCCTGACGGGTAGATAGATGGAGAAATTGGGTTTTGGAAGCATTAAAGTTAACAAGGTTTTCTCTGCCCCAATTGGAAATAGTATTTAGATCAGAATTTAAGAGTTCTATGGCTTCATTACGTTTGTCGTTGAGGGATTGCTGGCTGGGGCGTTCTGAAAAACTAAAGGAGTAGTGTAAGGTTGAGTCGTCTGCGTATGAATGGATGGGAATTAAGGTACAGTTAAGGAGATCATTTATAAAAATTAGAAAGAGAATAGGAGATAGGACAGAGCCCTGAGGAACACCGGAGTTTATAGGGTGAGGAGTGAACAATGGCCGTCCACAACCGCAGCTATGGAACGGCCGGAAAGGAAATTAGAGACAAAGGCACAGATGGAGGGATAGAAACCGAAGGAGGGTAGTTTAGAAATTAAAGATTTATGTCGGACTCTATCGAAGGCTTTCGATATGTCTAGTGCAAGAGAAAAAGTCTCACCGAAGTCCCGAAAGGAGGATGACCAAGAGTTAGTAAGATATGAAAGAAGATCACCAGTAGAGCGACCCTTAAGGAAGCCATACTGGCGATCTGAGAGCAGATTATGAGAAGAGAAATGCTTAAGAAATTTGGAAGCAAGAATAGTTTCAAAAACATTAGAAAGACAAGAGATAAGAGCGATTGGACGATAGTTGGAGGGTTGAGAGCGGTCACCCTTCTTTGGGACAGGTTGAATGTGAGCAAACTTCCAGCATGAAGGGAAGACGTTAGAGGATAGACGGAGACGAAAGAGTTTGCCTAGGCAGGGAGTCGGCACGGAAGCACAGTTTTTGAGAACAACAGGAGGAACACCGTCCGGACCGTACGCCTTATTAGTGTTAAGCCCAAAGAGGGTAGAAAGTACATCTTTAGAAGAGATTAGGATATTAGGCATAAGTAAGAGAGAGGAGGGCGGAGAGGGAGGAATAGCCCCCTCTAGGCTGCTTGTCCTCCAAAACACTGAGGATCAAGATTAGTCTTAGTGTCCAAACAGTGGTTTAGAGTGGGTAAGGGTAAATTGGAAATGGAACTACTGCCCTGGAACTAATGTCCGTGGCAGGATTAGGAGAGAGAGAGAGAGAGAGAGAGAGAGAGAGAGAGAGAGAGAGAGAGAGAGAGAGAGAGAGAGAGAGAGAGAGGGGGGGGGGGGGGTTGCAGGGGCAGGGGGGTGGAGGTATTTAGCTCCTTATCACTATCCCCTCCCACCATCACCATTTAACGACCGGATACTGCTGCCCTGTTAAAAATACCTCCCCACTACCCAGGGCCATCCAACAAGCGATCCCAGATACCTCAACCCTTTAACGAAAATTATTGATATTTTGTCTTAGTGGAAATAATTTACGCTAGTCTTCGCTGTACTCTTATCAAGTTTGTATATATCCTTTTGATAATAAGGAGCCCAACATTTAACACAGTATTCTAAATGATGTCGAACCAATGCATTACCGGTATACAGTATATGGTGAGAATAACATCTTCGGATTTGTTTTCGAAAGATCTGCCAATGAATCCTAATGGTGCTATACATGAGAGAGAAGGAGGTCCAGAAAAACCTCCCCTTAAAACGTCTATGACTCGACAATTAATGACAAATTATTTTGTATTTGTTTCTATGAAGGAATATTTGGTTGTGTGAGAGAGAGAGTGAGAGTGAGAGTGAGTATATGTGTTTATATGTGTTTGTTAAATTATGTAAGATAGTGTATTTGATGTAGGTGTCTACTGTGGTGTGTGTGTGTGGTGTAGTTACCCCCCCTCCCCTAGCATTCCCCTTACCCCCACCCTGCCCAAATGACTGTCTGATAAGGAGGATAGCTACAGTATGTGTGTGCGTGTGTGTGGTGTGTATGTGTCAGAGAGAGAGAGAGGTAAGTAGGGTGGTGGCTGTGTGTTTATGTATTGTATTACAGCCTCTGTGTGTATGCGTGCGTTTGTGTGTGCATGTGTGTGTGTGTGTTAGTGTGTGCATGAGAGAGTATTTGTGTGCGCATATATGTGTGTGTCTATGGGTGGATGTATGTGTACTGTATGTATTTATGTATGCGTGTGTGAATGTGTGTGGGTGTCTGTGTGTGTGAGTGTGTGTAAGTATGCATGTGTGTGTGTGTGAGTGAGTGTGTGTGTGTATATGTGTGTGTGTGTGTGTGTGTGCAATTGACAGGGTCCTGAGGAGAGCGTAATGGCCGATATCTCCCCTTAATCTGACGGTCCGCGGCTTTCATTAGCAAAGAAGAACACCAGGAGGAGGAAGAAGGTGGGAGGAAGGTTAGGAGGAGAAGCGAAGGAAGGAGGGTAGGAGGAGGAGGAGGTGGTAGAGAGGTTAGGAGGAGGAGGAGCGAAGGAAGGAGGTTAGGAGGAGGAGGAGGTAGGAAGGAGGTTAGTTGGAGGAGGGTAGGAAGAGGAGGTGGGAAGGAGGTTAGGAGGAGGAGGAGGTAAGGAGGTTAGGAGGAGGAGGGTAAGAAGAGGTGGGAAGGAGGTTAGGAGGAGGAAGGGGAGGAGGTTAGGAGGAGGAGGAGGAGGTTAGGAGGAGGAAGAGGCGGGAAGGAGATTAGAAGAAGGAGGACGGAGGAGGAGAAGCGATGGAAGGAGTAGTAGGAGGAGCACCAGCAGCGAAGAAAGAAGGTGGGAGGGAGGTTAGGAGGAGAAGGGTGATACAGAGGAGGGGAAAGAGCGATGGTGGTGAGGAGGAGCTAAAGGAGAAAGTTGTGGGAGGGAATAGGGTGATAAAGAGAAGGGGGAAGAGGGTAGGAGAAAGAGAAATAAGGAAGGGGGTAGGAAAAGTTGGTAGGTACAAAGGAGTACAAAGGAAATCAAGCAACAACAGATCTAGTGACCCTTCTAGGCTGCTTGTCCTCCAAAACACTGAGGATCAAGTGTCCAAACAGTGGTTTAGAGTGGGTAAGGGAACATTGGAAAGGGAACTACTGCCCTGCCACTAACGTGGCAGGACTAGGAAGTTAGTAGGGGACATATGGGTTAGTAACTGAGGGGAGGATAAAATAAAGTTATTCATTTACAAACGCAGTCAGACGCGGGTTTGATGCGAGATATTTGTCTAGGCGGAATTTAAATGAATCAACGGTGCTGCAGTCTATAACGTCTCGGGGAAGCCCATTCCACAAGTTGACAACTCGATTGAAGAAGAAATTCTTAGATTCGTGTGAGTTAAAAGATTTACCAATAATTTTGCAACCGTTTCCCCGCGTGTAATTAGATTGGTCGATAGTAAAGTACTTACTACAGTTCATATCCTTTGTGTTTATCACAAGACTCCTGCTCGGACAGGGCGCCACTAGCGCCATCTGTTTTTTTTTTTTTTTTTTTTGTAAACAAACGCTATTTTCTTATTTTATATAAAATCGTAGCCCCTAATTTTACCCATTACCTACTGTAGTAAGTATCAATTTAACTGCCTTGTATGTAAGTAAAGCTTTACATATTAATTTGATAATAAACAATATTGTGTACTAACTAACCTGCCTACAGGAACGAACGCCGACGCCATTTTGTAAACAAACTATTTTTCGGGATTATACTGCATGTACATATTATATTCCAGCCAATTTTGTAGCAAATTTAAGTGCATTCATTTATCTTTTCCCTCTAGATATATTCTTGACTTTTTCTCCTCAGACTGATTTTACTTTAAGCTAAGGGTAGTATGTGTACAAACTAACCTAGCCTAACCCAACCTGCCAAGCTTTTAACCTAATCCAAACCTAGCCTAGCCTATAGCCAGCCAATCTGTTGTTCTTATTAACTCTAGTAGATATTGTATTTAGTATCCTACTGTAGCTATATATATCTGTAATTTTAGTTGTTGCTTGCACGATCTTGTAGTAACCTTTGACTGATACTTTTGTTGTTTTATCTAAAAAGAGTAGGCTACTGCTTTACTAGGCTACAGTGACACCAGGGCCATCTGTTAATACAGTATATTAACCCCTTGTGTGCAGTCACACTTTATTTTTATATAATCTCTATTTGGTGAATTGTATATTTAGTTACATATTCTGTTATATATATATATATATATATATATATATATATATATCCTGAGGATGGCTGCGTGACGTCGCCGAAAATTAGAATAAATCATGATGTTCCACAACGTATTTCTTCTCATTGCCCTACTAATTTGGAAGTTGCGGTGTCCAAGATCACCTGCTGAGGTTCTCATAACTATATATATATATATATATATATATATATATATATTTGTTTAAGGTTAGATTATCACACCTGGTAGCCTATTTCTTTGTATTTCAATTTTATTATTTTCGGTTAGGCTATTCAACGCTGGTAGCCTATTGGTGCGTATTTCAATTTTTAAAAAGGTTTTGGTTAGGCTATCGCCCCTGGAAGCCTAATTCTGCGTATCTCAATTTTTTTGTTTTCGGTTAGGCTATCACCCCTGATAACCTATTTCTGCGTATTTCAACATATTTGTTTTCGGTTGAGGTGATTGAAGTGTTTCTAAAGTGAGTGAAGTATTTTAAAGTGAGTTAAGTGTTTTAAAGTGAGTTAAGTGTTTTAAAGTGAGTGAAGTGTTTTTTAAGTGAGTGAAGTGATCTGAAGAAACTGACTGTCACCATGCCTCGCACTTGTACGAACTGCGCCGGTAGGTTTGGTGAGTCCATGTTTGCTACTGTCGATCTTCAAGTCTGCTGTCTCTGCCAGCAACGAGAGAATTTGACAGTGAAATTAGATGAAGCCTCCAACAAGATCAACGTCCTCACCATGAAGCTGGAATCATTCCAAGAGTTTGTAACACTCAACGTTGGAGTACCACAAACTTCAATTGTCACCGCAACTCCAGCAGCCACCAACGCCCCCAATGTCAACTGCCAACAATTCAACTCCTGCAGTAGCCATTTCAGCTGATGGTTCCGATACTCAAGAAACAAATAGTGACTCTCTTCCCCCTCAAGACAACTTACGTGTCGTGAGGAACAACGTTTGCCCCCAAACCAGGAAACCCATACCGATTACTATGTGTCAAAACCATTTCCAGATACTCACAGACTCAGATGACGAAGAAGAAATAGAAGAAGTCCGGCTCGTGGGAGACTCGATGATACGTGGTCAGCTCACAGAGTTTTGCGCCAGGGCACCTAAGACCAGGAAGCGTTTTTGTATCCCTGGTGGTGGTGTGGACGATGTAGTTGCTGCAGTTGACGAAGTATCTAAGCTGGCCCCTGCTAATACAATGTACATCATCCACGTTGGATCCAACGATGTACAGCGAACCCGGTCGGAAGATTTGCTTTTAAAGTACCAGCAGCTGATCAAGTCGTTTAAGAAGAAATCATCAAGGATCATCGTCTCAGGAATCGTCCCCCAGCTTGGTGTAGAGAGCCGATTTTACAACATAGCCACCAGCACAAATCGTTGTCTAGCAAACCTCTGCAGGAAGGAAAACGTGGGATTCGTCGACACCTGGGACAATTTCTACTACGATGACTATTTGTTTTCGGACAATGGAGTTCATCTGAACCAGGTGGGAGCAGCACGTTTTGGGCGTCTTCTCAATGATGCGGTGAAGGATTTTCGGAGAAGAAATCGACTCAGCATAGGACAACCAGGAAGGAGGACCGTAGACAGCGAGGACGGCAACCTGCGAAGGAATTAAATGCTAATCCGTCAAGAACCGCGAATTTGGATAAAGCTCCACCAACACGACCCAAATTCAAAACCGCCAGGGATAACGACCGAGGACCGAGGACAGCCATGAATGTAAATGTAGATCCGACCAGAACCAAAAATTCAATTAAAGAACGTTCTGTGAGTTCTAAAACCACAACTTTAAAGGTTTTCTATGCAAACGCTCGTAGCATATAAAATAAATTTTCAGATTTAGAGGAACTGGTGTTTACAGAAAATTATGATGTGATTGGTATAACAGAATCTTGGCTAAATACAGAAGATAGAGACTTTTTAGCAGAGTATTCACATCCCGGTTATGTAATGTTTGAGAAAAGCCGAATAAATAAAAATGGAGGTGGCGTTTTATTTTATATCAAAGAAAGTCTTAACCCGACCCTCTTGTCAATACCTCAAATTGTGAACGTCGACACATCTTTTGTGCTAATGAAGAATAATAAAGGTACAAAAATAATACTTGCATTAATATACAGACCTCCAGCTCAATCAGTGCAAACTGACCGAGAAATTTATGAACAAATTGCAGATGTAAGTAACTCACAAGATACCGTATTTTTTGGCGAATTTAATTTACCTGTGACCAAGTGGGGCGATACTCTTACTTCACACTCCGGACATGAATTGTATACGAACTTGCAAGAGAGTTCACTCTATCAATTTGTTCGATCGCCGACCCGTGGTAATAATGTTCTTGACCTTGTACTTGCAACAAAAGAAGAATTAATAGAGAATTTGAATGTTGGTGATGAATTCAGTAACAGCGACCATCGTACAATAACTTTCACTTTAAAGTTTACTAGTAACGAACCAAATAGCAGCATCGAAAAAGTCCCTAATTTCAAGAAAGCAAACTTTCATAAACTTAGAGCTATGTTTAAAGAAATTGACTGGAGCTTTTTAATTAACAATAACGACATAAATATATCTTGGGTATTATTTGAAACCACTTACCTAAAAGCAGTGCAGGACTGCATACCATCGAAAATACGGCGTCCAGGTCTTAATAATAAGCCCTAATGGTGGAATAAAGTTATTTCAAACTGTCTGCTTGCTAAAAAGTTTGCTAATGATAGATTAAAATCCTTAAAAAATTACGAAGAACGGGTGAAATTTGTAGAGCTACGACGCAAAGCCAAAAAGTTAATTAAGCAAAGTAAAAAGACCCTGGAGTTACATGTTGCGAATCAAAGTAAAACAAACCCGAAAAAATTCTATAGTTATATCAGAAAGAAAAAAGTAGTTACTTCAACTGTTGGACCGTTAGTCGATGAAAATGGAGAATACACCAAAGACGAAGTACAAATGAGTAATGCCCTCAACACCTTCTTTTCATCAGTTTTTACAACGGAAGACCTCAGTGATATCCCTACACCATCGCCGATTCAGATTAATAATTCAGATGTTCTAAGCAATATCACTGTTACAGACAAAGAAGTATTGAATTGTTTAGATAAACTCAAGGTAAATAAAACGCCTGGACCTGATAAAATCTCACCTAGAGTCCTAAAGGAAGCTAAGGATGGCTCTCCAACCATTGACATTGCTATTTAATAAATCCTTGCAGTCTGGAAATATGCCTGATCAGTGAAAGCTAGCCAACGTAACACCGATATTAAAAAAAAGCATCAAATCCCTACCCAGTAACTATCGTCCAATTAGCTTAACCTCAGTTGTATGTAAAATGTTAAAAACACTCATAAGAGACAGACTCGTAAATCACTTAGAGGAAAATAACATACTTAAAGATACTCAACACGGCTTTCGTAAAAAAAAATCCTGTTTAACAAACCTCTTAGACTTCTTCCACGATATCCTTAACCTCTACGATGAGAGTAAAGCTGTAGATATTATATACCTTGATTTTCAAAAGGCCTTTGACAAAGTTCCCCACAAACGTTTACTGCTAATACTAAAAGCACATGGAATACAAGATGGTGTGGTGAAATGGATAGAAAATTGGCTCAGCGACAGAAAGCAAAGAGTAGTCATAAACGGTAACGCATCTAAATGGACCAATGTAAGTAGCGGGGTACCCCAGGGATCGGTACTAGGACCAATTCTATTTCTAATTTACATCAACGACATATATGAGGGTCTCACCTGTACAATCTCAAAATTTGCTGACGATACAAAAATTGCAAATAGCATACTCTCAAAAGAACAAGTTGGCGATATGCAACACAATCTAGATAAGTTGTCTTGTTGGGCCCAAATTTGGCAAATGAGTTTCAATGCGGATAAATGTAAAGCACGACATATCGGATACCAAAATGAGAAAGCAAACTATTTGATGAATGGCACTCAGCTTAAGAATGTAAACAGAGAAACCGATCTGGGAGTAACAATATCGAGTAACCTAAAACCGAGTCAACAATGTTCAGAAGTTGTTAAGAAGGCAAACAAAATAATTGGCTTTATAGGCAGGTCATTTGAGCATAAATCCAAAAACGTTATCCTAACCCTTTACAATTCCTTAGTCCGCCCTCTTCTGGAATACTGCGTTCAATCCTGGTGCCCTTATTACCAAAAAGATATAGACAAGCTAGAACGAGTTCAACGTAAAGTTACCAAAATGATACCTAGCCTAAAGAACAAACCATACGAGGAGCGTCTTAGAGAATTAAATCTATTTCCTTTAACCCAGCGCAGATTAAGAGGCGACTTAATTCAAGTGTTCAAAATCATCAAAAGCATCGACAACATGAACTGTATTAAGTACTTCACTATCGACCAATCTAATTACACGCGGGGAAACGGTTGCAAAATTATTGGTAAATCTTTTAACTCACACGAAGCTAAGAATTTCTTCTTCAATCGAGTTGTCAACTCATGGAATGGGCTTCCCCGAGATGTCATAGACTGCAGCACCGTTGATTCATTTAAACTTCGCCTAGACAAATATCTCGCATCAAACTCGCGACTGACTGCGTTTGTAAATTAATAACTTTATTTTATCCTCCCCTCAGTTACTAACCCATCTGTCCCCTAATAACTTCCTAATCCTGCCACGGACATTAGTTCCAGGGCAGTAGTTCCCTTTCCAATGTTCCCTTACCCACTCTAAACCACTGTTTGGACACTTGATCCTCAGTGTTTTGGAGGACAAGCAGCCTAGAAGGGTCACTAGATCTGTTGTTTCTTGATTTCCTTTGTACTCCTTTGTACTCCTTTGTACTCTCGCAGCTACTAGAACACAAGACAAAGTTCTAGATGACCTGGAAGAGAAAAGAAATGTAGATGTCATATACACAGACTTTGCCAAAGCATTTGATAAGTGTGATCATTATTATAGATAAGCTGAAAGAAAAAGGTATCACCGGAGGTTAGGTGGATCTATTATTTTCTCATTAACAGAAGACAATCAGTAGCAGTAAATCAAGCGGTATCGAAAGGTTCAGAGGTTAAAAGCTCTGTTCCCCAGGGTACAGTGTTGGCACCCTTGGTCTTCCTAATACTACTAAGTGATATCGATGCTAACGTACAACACAGCAGTGTCTCATCATTTGTAGACGACACAAAACTAAGTCTAGGAATAACCACAATAGAAGACAAAGACATCTTGCAAGCAGACATGAACGCTGTATTTCGGTGGACCAAAGATAACAACATGCAATTTAACGAAGAGAAATTTCAGCTGATAAGGTATGGAGGAAATGAAGAGATTAAAGAAAACACAACCTACTTAACAGAGTCACTCCTGCCAATCCTACGAAAATCAGAGGTTAAAGATCTTGGGGTAATAATGTCAGAAAACATGTCTTTCCAAGAACATAATCAGGCCGAGTCAGTAGCGGCGAGGAAACTTGTAGGTTCGATACTGGGCACTTTCAAGACACGAGAAGAACGGCCAATGATAACACTTTTCAAATCGTTGGTGATCCTACGACTGGAGGATTGCATTATGCTAACATCTCCACACAAAGCCGGGGAAATATACGAAATAGAGAGTGTTCAAAGAAGCTTCACGTCCCACATCAGCTCGGTAAAACATCTTCATTACTGGGATCGGCTGAAGGTTCTTAACTTATATTCACTGGAGCGAAGAAGAGAGAGATACTTGATAATTTACACATGGAAAGTTATCAAGGGTCTAGGGCCAAACCTTCACACCACACTATCATGGAACTGGAGCGACAGAGGCGGTAGGAAATGTAACATCCCACCCCAAAAGTGTAGGGAAGCTCTGGGCACAATGAGGGACTCCTGGTTGACAAACAGGGGGACCGAGCCTCTTCAACAAAATGCCAGAGTGAAACACTGGCGTGAAAAACCTGATGGATGTGCCAACGGAAGTATTCAAGAAAGCCTTGGACAACCATCTCAAGTCGGTGCCAGATCAGCAATGCTTCGCAGGGTGAGAGCTGCCCCCTCGAATAGCCTGCTGCATCAAGCACTGGTAGCAAACATACTCGGGGGGGGGGGGGGGGGGCAACTCTCGCCGAGGCCAATGAGGATGGCCGAAACAACTCCAGGTAGTAGTAGTAGTAGTGGGTTTTGGGGGGGATGAGGACCTAGCCAGCCTTGACAAGATAAGCTACAAGAAGAAGTGGTGGGGAGAGAGAGAGTGGGGGAGATTGTAGGAGAATGGTCAAATTGGTGGTGGTGATATTGTTGGTGTTGGTGATGCTATTATTGTTGTTGTTGGTGGTGGTGATGATGGTGTTGTTGGTGTTATTGTTGTTTTTGGTGGTGGTGGTGTTATTAAAAGACGTTCACTCCATTAATTTGGGAATCTTAAGACCTTTTGCTCCTATTTTTATTTTATCTTTTTTTTGTCAATATCAAGACCTTTCCGGCCATTTAGGTTTCGATTTTTTCATGTCGATTATTCCCCTTCGGCCTTCAGCCGGGACATGTTTATACCGAAAATATGTACATATAAATCTCGAATGGGGGTCTTGGGGTTAGTTTTTTAAAGCTCGATGAAGTTCTAGGAAGCATACTAAAACATCCCCTTAACCCCTTCTGTACCGGCGACGACTTTTATATATTATTCCAGCTATATTTAGACGATGGTGTGCAGTTTAAGAAGGATCTGTGGTAGTATAAAGGGTTACGTGAGATAGCTTGAAGCCTGTTAATATCTGGAGGCCCTTTTGAAACTGAATAAAATCGTCTAAAAGTAGCCAGAATAAAGTTAAAAAGACGTCACTGGCACAGAAGGGGTTATGGTGGTGGTTGGTTGTTGTAGGGGGTGGCAAACGGTGGAGAGATAGTGATGGGGGGGGGGGGTTGAGGGCCCAACCACCCTTGACAAGATAACCAATAAGAAGAAATGATGGTGGAGGAGGAGGAGTAGGGTGGTGGAGGAGGATGAAAGAGGGTGGTGGTGGTGGTGGGAGAGGAGAAGGAGGTGGAGGGGCAAGTGCATGGGACACTAACCTCCCCCCCCCCCCCTCCCTTCCCTCTGTTCCTCTAGAAAAATAATATTCAATTATACTACTGTACTATGTACTGAGTAGTTCCGTTTTGACACCCAGACGATAATACACGGATGCTGGGTTCTAACATTTTGATTGAATACTTCTAAAGTGTACACACTGCCCGATTTTGGTTCTCTCTCTCTCTCTCTCTCTCTCTCTCTCTCTCTCTCTCTCTCTCTCTCTCTCTCTCTCTCTCTCTCTCTCTCTCTCTCTCTCTCCCTCTCTCTCTCTCTCTCTCTCTCTCTCCCAAAAAAAAAAACGTATAGAAATTTGTGTGATTTAAGAATTTTGGAAGGGTTAAATGCATGGCCCTCCTGAAGCGGAAATTAAGTGGGGAATAAAAGAGAAAAATGCTCCTTGACATAAGTTTAACGCCTGAGTGGGACGCCTTATCAAGTGCTGTGGTGGTGGTGGTGGTGGTGTGTGTGGTTTTGATGATGGTGAAACTGATGTGGTGAGATGTGAGGGTAGTGGTGGTGGTGGTGGTGTTGTTGATGATATTGATGGTGTATTGTTGGGGTTGTGTTAGTGTTATGGTGTGGTAGTGAGATTTGAGTAGTAATTGTGTGGTGGTGGTGGTGATGGTGATAGTGATGTGGTGATGATGGTGATATGTGAGGGTAGTGGTGGTGTGGTGTTAGGTTGGTGGTGGTGTGTGTTCGTGATGGTAAGTGATGTGCTGGTAACAATGAAATAGAAGTGGTGTTTCGGTGGTGGTGGTAGTAGTGGTGGTGGTGATGATTGAGTAGCTGGGGTGATAGTGATACATGAGTGATGATGGTGTTGTTGTGGTGACATTGGTGGTGATAGTTGGTTAATGGTAATATTATGGTGACTGTGACAATACAAGATAAAAAATACCTTAACATTATAACTTTCACGCCCTAGTGGGACCCCTTATCAAGTGGTGTGGTGGTGTTGGTGTGGTATGGTGATGCTGGTGGTGATGGTGATAGTGGTGTGGTGGTGAGAGTGGAATAGTAATGGTAGTGGTGGTAGTGTGTGTTGGTGTGGTGTGGTGTGGTGGTAGTGTTGTTGGTGGTGGTGAGTGGAATTGTAGTGGAGTGATGGTGGTGTACGGTAGTAGTAGTGAGTGTAATATATATTGTATGGTGGTGATAGTGATGGTAGTGGTGATAGTGGCAGTGATAGAGGAATGGTGCATTAAATGTGGCGGTGCTTATAATGTGTGTTTGTGTGTGTGGTGTGGTGATAGCAGTGAGGATGTTAGTGGTGGTGTGGTGGTGTGGCCTGGTGATAATAGTGATATATTATGGTGGGATAATAATAGAGAATAATGCTCTTGATACATCATAAGTTTATCAAGTCTCTGTGCCTCCCCCTCTTTTCAATTTAAGGGGGTAGGGGCTGTTTTTTTGGTCTGTTAATTAATTTATTTTTTAGTTTCCTCCCTAGACCTTATCAAACTAAAACTTACACCCACTAGACCCCCTCTCAAGCTAAATTTGTACATTTTTCGGTAGAAACTCATCTGATTAGCCAACTGCTGCTTAAAAGAAACCATACTCGCAAGTCAATCATACGGTTTTACTTTCATAATTATAATATAAGATCACGACGGGGAACAGAACTTGTGTGGGCAACTGTACATTGTGCAACACATACAAGCAACCTTCTATATTTGTCTCTTTCACTCCTCGATGACGCTTTTTACACTCAATTTTAGCGGCTCGCTTGGTGTAGTGACTAGCGTCTCGGACTTCCACCCAGAAGGCCCGGGTTCGCGCCCACGCTCGGCGCATTAAAGATTTTTCACAAGCACTGAGTCGTTACCATCCCTCATGAGCAAAGGGATGAGGTAGTAGTACAGGACCCCAATGGAAATACGCCTAATCAGCCTTATTGAGCTATCCTTAGCTAGCTTAGCATGCGCTAGCTTTAAGAACTATTATTATTATTATTATTATTATAACATCAGACGATTTTACTCAGGTTTGAAAGGCCCTCTACGCATTAAATGGGTACTTACTGTATATCTCAATTAAGGGGGGATGGGCTGGGTTTTTTTTTTCTGGCCCCCTTCTCCCTCGTGTTTAACCCCATTAGTTTTGACATTTTAAGACGTGTGTCCCATTCGTTTGGCGATATTACCACCTTTCGTCCCATTTCCTTGTCAATTTTAAAACCTTTCGTGCCATTTAGGTGTCAATGTTTTCCTGGCGAGCGATAGCGAGCCTGTATTTTGAAGAACAGCGTAAAAAGAAGGTCTACAAAACTCTCCTTACAGAGTCAGTATATCAGGTTGTTATAATACAGTGTTGCCGAGTGTAAAAAGAAGGTGTCCAAGACACTCCCTAAAGATGGCCTCGGAGTAGACCGTGCAGTGGCCTGGAGTTGTGGCCCATCCGTCATAAGAACATAAGAACATAAGAACATAAGAAAATGGGAGTCTGCAGAAAGCCGATTGGCCTAAGCAAGGCAGATCCCTGTCCCACACAACCCCAATTACAAAGCCCAATTATAGGCTCAACACTCTAATACCCTGAGGATCATCTTACCAAACCGGTTAGAGATTAACGCAGGATTACGGGGTCTGCAGAGCGCTGATTGGCCCAACCCGGCTGATCCCCCTTCACACCCAACCCTTCTCGTCCATATGCTTATCCAATTTTTTCTTAAAACTCCCTATCGTTCTTGATCCCACTATATCACTTGGTAGCCTATTCCACCCATCTACAACTCTGTTACCAAACCAATATTTGCCTATATCTTTTCTGAAACGAAATTTATCTAATTTGAAACCATTGGTACGAGTTCTTTCGCTATCACTGAGCTTTAATACATTTGTCATGTCCCCTTTGTTAATCCCACTAACCCTCTTGAACACCTCTATCATATCCCCTCTAACTCTGCATCTCTCTAACGAATGTAAACCTAATTTCTACAACCTTTCTTCATACGCAAAATTTCTAATATTATGGATCATTTTTGTCATTCTACGCTGAATTCTCTCCAATGAATCTATGTCCATTCTGTTTATAAGGACACCAAAATTGGACAGCATAATCCATATGGGGTCTCACTAAGACAAGTAAAGTTTTAAGATAACATCAGCAGTTCTGTTACTCACACTCCTAGAGATGAACCCGAGAATTCCTGTTTGCCTTATTACGAACGCTTATACACTGTTTTCTAGGCTTCAAATCATTGCTAACAAACACACCTAGATCTTTCTCGCAGTCTGAATTTTCTAATTCTAAATTAGCTAGTTTATATTTAACATTTGTTTGCATCTTCCCTATCTTTTAATACCTTGCATTTGTCAATGTTAAACTTCATCTGCCAATTTACTGACCATTCCTGTAAGGTATCTAGATCCCTTTGGAGGCACTCTATATCGCTATCTGAATCAATTGATCTCCCCATTTTAGTATCGTCTGCGAATTTACTTATCCTACTAGTTATACCTAAATCTAGGTCATTGTATGTATATAAGAAACACACAGGGGACCTAATACCGATCCCTGGGGGACACCACTTTTGACTGCTCCCCACTCTGACTTGGTACCATTTATGCTGACTCTCTGTTTCCTACCAATTAGCCATGACCTAATCCATCCCAACAACGACCCTCCTATTCCATGTGCCTCAACCTTTCTCATCAATCTCTCATGAGGGACTCTGTCGAAAGCTTTACTGAAATCTAAATATATAATATCATATGACTTGTCACTATCTACTGCTTCATATACCTCTGAGAAAAAGCTAAGCAAATTAGTAAGGCACGAACGTCCCTGAGTGAATCCATGCTGAGAAGAATTTATTAAGTTAAATTTTTACTAAGTGGCTTCTAATTTTCCTAGCAATAATAGACTCTAGCAACTTTCCTACGATTGATGTGAGACTAATGGGACGGTAATTGGATGCTATCGATTTATCACCTTTTTTGAAGATCGGAACTACATTTGCAAGCTTCCAAGCTTCTGGAACTAAACCTGTTTCTAATGACTTGTTTAAATATAAATGCTAATGGAACTACTTAACTCATCTCTGCATTCTTTTAATACTCTAGCATTATACCTCGTCAGGACCAGGCGATTTTTGAGGTTTTTGAGGTCATGTTGTAACCTGATTGTATCTCGTGATGGGTGTGTGTTACTCACTCAGTTACTCAGTTACTCAGTTACTTGTTCGTCCAGGGGAATCCACGCAATGCGAGCTATGCTCATTATTATCGCGCCTTCTTAACTGGGAATGTATTGCGTGAAATGCATGTTAAGTGTTTTATGTACTGTTGGAATGGCTGTGGATGTGTGTGTAGTCTGTATTTTAGCCAATTGGCGACATCGGAAACGAAGGCTTAGGGTTGATCTGTATGGTACCATTCTCACTATAGACGGTACCGTCTCGCCCGAAGGCTTAGGTAGCCATCAGCTTAGGTGAACCACATGATACCCATCTCGCCTTGTACCATTTTTGTCAACCCCAGATGGGACGTCACAACGTCGTCCACTTATTCCAGGTACCTATTTACAGCTAGGTGAACTGAGGCTAACACATGAAAGGAGACAAGCCCAATTTGTCTCCGCCCGCCTGGGATTGAACCCCCGACCCCTCGTGTGTGAGACGAGAGCTCTACCTACTAGGCTATGGGCTGTGTAGTGTTGTGTGGTGTGAGTGGAATGTGTGTGTGTGTGTGTGTGTACATGTGTGTGTGTGTGTACAAGTGTGTGTGTCTGCGTGTGGGTGTGTACTATATGTGTGTGTGTATGTGTGTGTACATCTCGTGTGTGTGTGTGTGTGTGTACATCTCGTGTGTGTGTGTGTGTACATCTCGTGCCTGTGTGTGTATGTGTGTGTCCCTGCGGGTTGTGTGTGTGTACATGTGTGTGTCTGCGTGTGTGTGTCTACATGTGTGTGTGTACATGTGTGTGTGTGTGTGTGTACAGGGCCTGGAGTTGAGTCATGTTGGTAACCTGATTGTATCTCATGAAAGGGGAGAGAGAGAGAGAGAGAGAGAGAGAGAGAGAGAGACACTAAGTATGTGTGTGAGAGACAGTGATCATTATTTTTGCAACTGTTTAAATCTTGTAGCTCAGCATATATTTAATGTGCCTATATTACCTGACGTTCTTGTCATATACTTCCATTGCAGGTAAGATTCCAGAGTCGTGGCCGAGGGGTGTGCTCTACAGTGAGTATTATAACAACAAGGAACTCATTGCTTTGTTTACAAGTTGTCCTACCTCCCCGGTAATATTTGATTGAATATTTGAAGGCAATATTGAGTTTTTGGATCATTTATATGGTATAGTCAATGAGTTAT
>CM064572.1:17278164-17479336 GCA_032716605.1 Paralithodes platypus
TCGTCCATATGCTTATCCAATTTTTTCTTAAAACTCCCTATCGTTCTTGATCCCACTATATCACTTGGTAGCCTATTCCACCCATCTACAACTCTGTTACCAAACCAATATTTGCCTATATCTTTTCTGAAACGAAATTTATCTAATTTGAAACCATTGGTACGAGTTCTTTCGCTATCACTGAGCTTTAATACATTTGTCATGTCCCCTTTGTTAATCCCACTAACCCTCTTGAACACCTCTATCATATCCCCTCTAACTCTGCATCTCTCTAACGAATGTAAACCTAATTTCTTCAACCTTTCTTCATACGGAAAATTTCTAATATTATGGATCATTTTTGTCATTCTACGCTGAATTCTCTCCAATGAATCTATGTCCATTCTGTAATAAGGACACCAAAATTGGACAGCATAATCCATATGGGGTCTCACTAATGACAAGTAAAGTTTTAAGATAACATCAGCAGTTCTGTTACTCACACTCCTAGAGATGAACCCGAGAATCCTGTTTGCCTTATTACGAACGCTTATACACTGTTTTCTAGGCTTCAAATCATTGCTAACAAACACACCTAGATCTTTCTCGCAGTCTGAATTTTCTAATTCTAAATAGCTAGTTTATATTTAACATTTGTTTGCATCTTCCCTATCTTTAATACCTTGCATTTGTCAATGTTAAACTTCATCTGCCAATTTACTGACCATTCATGTAAGGTATCTAGATCCCTTTGGAGGCACTCTATATCGCTATCTGAATCAATTGATCTCCCCATTTTAGTATCGTCTGCGAATTTACTTATCCTACTAGTTATACCTAAATCTAGGTCATTTATGTATATAAGAAACAACAGGGGACCTAATACCGATCCCTGGGGGACACCACTTTTGACTGCTCCCCACTCTGACTTGGTACCATTTATGCTGACACTCTGTTTCCTACCAATTAGCCATGACCTAATCCATCCCAACAACGACCCTCCTATTCCATGTGCCTAAACCTTTCTCATCAATCTCTCATGAGGGACTCTGTCGAAAGCTTTACTGAAATCTAAATATATAATATCATATGACTTGTCACTATCTACTGCTTCATATACCTCTGAGAAAAAGCTAAGCAAATTAGTAAGGCACGAACGTCCCTGAGTGAATCCATGCTGAGAAGAATTTATTAAGTTAAATTTTACTAAGTGGCTTCTAATTTTCCTAGCAATAATAGACTCTAGCAACTTTCCTATGATTGATGTGAGACTAATGGGACGGTAATTGGATGCTATCGATTTATCACCTTTTTTGAAGATCGGAACTACATTTGCAAGCTTCCAAGCTTCTGGAACTAAACCTGTTTCTAATGACTTGTTAAATATAAATGCTAATGGACTACTTAACTCATCTCTGCATTCTTTTAATACTCTAGCATATACCTCGTCAGGACCAGGCGATTTTTGAGGTTTTTGAGGTCATGTTGGTAACCTGATTGTATCTCGTGATGGGTGTGTGTTACTCACTCAGTTACTCAGTTACTCAGTTACTTGTTCGTCAAGGGGAATCCACGCAATGCGAGCTATGCTCATTATTATCGCGCCTTCTTAACTGGGAATGTATTGCGTGAAATGCATGTTAAGTGTTTTATGTACTGTTGGAATGGCTGTGGATGTGTGTGTAGTCTGTATTTTAGCCAATTGGCGACATCGGAAACGAAGGCTTAGGGTTGATCTGTATGGTACCATTCTCACTATAGACGGTACCGTCTCGCCCGAAGGTTTAGGTAGCCATCAGCTTAGGTGAACCATATGATACCCATCTCGCCTTGTACCATTTTTGCCAACCCCAGATTGGACGTCACAACGTCGTCCACTTATTCCAGGTACCTATTTACAGCTAGGTGAACTGAGGCTAACACATGAAAGGAGACAAGCCCAATTTGTCTCCGCCCGGCCGGGGATTGAACCCCCGACCCCTCGTGTGTGAGACGAGAGCTCTACCTACTAGGCTACGGGCTGTGTAGTGTGTCTGTGTGTGTGTGTGTGTACATGTGTGTGTGTGTGTGTGTGTGTACATGTGTGTGTGTGTGTGTACATGTGTGTGTGTCTGCGTGTGGGTGTGTACATATGTGTGTGTGTGTGTGTGTGTGTACGTCTGCGTGTGTGTGTGTGTGTGTGTACAGTGTGTGTGTGTGTACATGTTTGTGTGTGTGTGTGTGTGTCTGCGGGTGTGTGTGTGTACATGTGTGTGTGTCTGCGTGTGTGTGTCTACATGTGTGTGTGTACATGTGTGTGTGTGTGTGTGTACAGGGCCTGGAGTTGAGTCATGTTGGTAACCTGATTGTATCTCATGAAAGGGGAGAGAGAGAGAGAGAGAGAGAGAGAGAGAGAGAGAGACACTAAGTATGTGTGTGAGAGACAGTGATCATTATTTTTGCAACTGTTTAAATCTTGTAGCTCAGCATATATTTAATGTGCCTATATTACCTGACGTTCTTGTCATATACTTCCATTGCAGGTAAGATTCCAGAGTCGTGGCCGAGGGGTGTGCTCTACAGTGAGTATTATAACAACAAGGAACTCATTGCTTTGTTTACAAGTTGTCCTACCTCCCCGGTAATATTTGATTGAATATTTGAAGGCAATATTGAGTTTTTGGATCATTTATATGGTATAGTCAATGAGTTATTTTAGGATTGATATATATAAATGTGTTACGGTTATATACAGTATATATACATACAGTATATATATATATATATATATATATATATATATATATATATATATATATATATATATAGAGAGAGAGAGAGAGAGAGAGAGAGAGAGAGAGCGCGTAAGCGTAGATAGTTAAGGGAGCTCAGACGGTATTGTGCAGCAAACAGTACTGGTTCGGCTCAATGGTTTAAGGAAGGGGTTTAGTTTGCTCTCTAAACCTCTATCAAACTTAAAAAACACCCACAAGATCCCCCTTCGATACAAATTTGTACATTTTCGGTAGAAAAATGTCTCGGCCTTCCTCTTCAAATACAGGCTCGCTATCGCTCGCAAGGACAAAATCGAGACCTAAATGGCACGAAAGGTCTTAATATTGGCAAAGAAATGGGGCAATAGGTCTGAAAATTGCCAAACTAATGGAGCGAATGTCTTGAAATCTCATAACTAATAGGGCTAAACATGAGGGAGGAGGACTTGAAAAAACAACTGCCTTCCCTTAAATACGGTACACAACAAACCCCAACCTATGTTTATTCTCGCACAGCTATATACTATTTGGACTCGGGCCTGGCACATCAGAGTAGAATGAGGGGCTCTGCTTTGCTTTCCACAGCTGTAGGATAAGTGTGTTGTGTTCACTTAAACTGTGTGTGTATATGAGGAGTTTGTGTGTGTGTGTGTGTGTGTGTGTGTGTGTGTGTGTGTGTGAGGGTTTTGTGTGTGTCTGTGTGTACGTGCGTGCGTGTGTGTGTATGTGTTTGTGCGTGCGTGCGTGTGTGTGTGAGGCTGGTTAATATATATCGTACATATCTGCACAATGAAGACCAGTGCTATGTTGTTATTTGTTAACTATGATTAGTCCATTTGTGATAAATCCACAGTAATATATTAGACAAAAACATATTTTGTTACTTCTCTACTCTGCCTCCGAGCAGCTTTATCTCTCTCTCTCTCTCTCTCTCTCTCTCTCTCTCTCTCTCTCTCTCTATATATATATATATATATATATATATATATATATATATATATATATATACAATATATATATATATATATATATATATATATATATATATATTTATATTTTTTTTTTTTTTTTTTTTTTTTTTTTTATATGTGATTGAGGGAGGCAAAAGGCATAACTGCCTATAGCGAGTGCCCCCCTCATAGTTGAAAGACTGACAGGGCCAAAATCAAGGGACGTTCGAGCCAAAATGCCTGGACACACGGAGTTTGAAGCAATTTAAGTCATAGGAAGAGGGAAAGACTGATTCTGGGAGAGAGTTCCAGAGCTCAGCTGTTGAGTAGAAGAAAGTTTGAGAGTAACGTTTCACTCTTGGGCTGGAGAGTTGCACAGAGTAGGGGTGGGATTGAGTTGCAAGACGGGTACCACGTGCCCTACGTAAAGGAGGTGGTATGCACTGGGATAGCTCTGAGGAACACTGATTATTATAGTAGCGATAGAATAGCGAGAGAGATGCAACATTGCGGCGGAGAGAGAGAGATTGCAGAGAGTTGGTGAGTGGACGGGAGTTAATGATACGAAAGGCCTTCCTTTAAAACTTTGTCTAGGAGAGCGGTGTGAGAGGAACCTCCCCACACATGTGAACAATACTCAATACAAGGGCGCACTATGCCCCTGTACAGAGCAAGAAGCTGTGCAGGGGAAAAGAACCCCCTAAGGCGGTTGAGCACACCCAGCTTCTGGGAGGCTGCCTTAGCAAGACTGGTAATATGATCCTTCCAAATGAGAGCAGAAGAAAAAGAGACACCAAGAATATTGAGAGAAGATGAAGGGTTGATTTTTGAATTGTTGAAGAATAAGGGATAGTCCGCTGGGAGATCCTGACGGGTAGATAGATGGAGAAATTGGGTTTTGGAAGCATTAAAGTTAACAAGGTTTTCTCTGCCCCAATTGGAAATAGTATTTAGATCAGAATTTAAGAGTTCTATGGCTTCATTACGTTTGTCGTTGAGGGATTGCTGGCTGGGGCGTTCTGAAAAACTAATGGAGTAGTGTAAGGTTGAGTTGTCTGCGTATGAATGGATGGGAATTAAGGTACAGTTAAGGAGATCATTTATAAAAATTAGAAAGAGAATAGGAGATAGGACAGAGCCCTGAGGAACACCGGAGTTTATAGGGTGAGGAAGTGAATATATATATATATATACTGTATATAATGGTTTTGTGGGGCTCTGTGGGTATGATTGCCCCTGTTAATATGTTTGTTTGTATCAGGAGGAGGGAAGGGTGAATGGCAGTGAGTAGTTCTCTGCATATAGCCTTTGTGTGTGTGAGAGAGAGAGAGAGAGAGAGAGAGAGAGAGAGTGAGAGTGAGACAGAGACAGACAGAGAGAGAGATATGCATATATCTGGGTGTGGTTATGTGTGTGGGGTATCAGCATTTTTTCGTATGTAGCTGTGTGTGTCTGTGCGTGTGTGTGTGCGTGTTTGTGTGTGTGTGTGTGTGTGTGTGTGCCTGTTTATTTAGGTATGCGTGGTGTATTCATGCCTGGCCACCTCCCAACACATTGTGATGCATGACGCAATTTGTAACAATTATGTGAACTTGAATGTGCCGCACCTCTTGAGAAATGGCCCTCTCTTGCCTCTCTCTCTCTCTCTGAAATGTCTCAATATTGAAAACAAAATGGGGCGAAAGGTCTCAAACTCGCCTAACTAATGGAAGGAACGTCTTAAAATCTCAAAACCAATGTGCTTAAGCATGAGGAAGAAGGGGGTAAAAAAAAAAAAAAAAAAAAACTACCTCCCCGTTAACATAGATCAAATTAGATTGGGTGAATGGTCCGAGATGCCACTAAACTCGGAAAAGTGCGAGGTGATGTATATTACTCAGGCGAACCCTGATTGAGACTATTTACTGCTGGGATAGAAGCTAAAAGAAACTGACTTACCAACCTTTAACTGTCTTCGTGGTGCGATGCATAAGGTGTTGATTTTCGGTGTGAGCATCCTGGGTTCGAATCCACGGACTGCCACATGTGTTTGTAAATTTCATTAATCGATTTTATGAGTATAGTTGGTTGTTGGAAGGAACATAATAATTGGATAAAGATAGGAGGTTTCTTTTAAAACTACAGGCTCGCTCTCGCTCGCCAGCAAAAAATCAATACCTAAATGGCACGAAAGGTCTTGATATTGATATATAAATGGGACGAAACGTTTTAAAATCGACAAACTAATGGGGCGAAAGCTTTAAAATCTGAAAATTAATGGGGCTAGCCATGAGGAAGAAGGGTGACCAGAAAAACGACCCATCTCTCCTTAAAGTTTTCCAAAGAGTGTAATGAAGTGAAATAGAAAGTCCCCAAGCAAATATAAGAACAAGGAGATAGTTCATATATATATTATGTAATGCCTCTCCTAGAATATGCTGTTGAATTCTGGTCTCCAACACTCATGAAAGACATAGCAATTAGAAAGAGTCCAAACTAGGGCTACATACTTATTTTATCAATCCGGAGACTGAGCTGTGAGAATCGATTGGGAGCTCAGGGTTTAAATTCGCTTGAAGCGCGTAGATTACAAGGTCAACTTACGAGTATTGAAGTATTTAATGGGGAGGTACTTTATTTTTCTGGACTCCCTTCTCCTTTATGTTGCGTCAAGAATATATCCACGGAATGTGCCGCATGGTCTTTGAGATACTAACTATTCCTTGAAACACCTAGTAACACCTCCAGTCTTCCTCCTCCTCCTCCTCCTGCTCGTAAGGACCAATACGTCTGTTGCAGTTTGTTCTCCTTTGTATTCCTCCTCTTTCTTCTCTCCCTCCTCCTCCTCCTCCTCCTCCTCCACCACCTCCTCCTCCTCCTCCTCCTCCTCCTCCTCCTGTCTCTCTCCCTCCTCCTCCTCTAGGACCAATTCTCTTTCTAATTTACATCAACGACATAGATGAGGGTTTCACCTGTACAATCTCAAAATTTGCTGACGATACAAAAATTGCAAATAGCGTACTCTCAAAAGAACAAGTTGACGATATGCAACACAATCTAGATAAATTGCCATGTTGGGCCCAAATTTGGCAAATGAGTTTCAATGCGGATAAATGTAAAGTACTACATATCGGATACCTAAATGAGAAAACAAACTATTTGATGAATGGCACTCAGCTTAAGAATGTAAACAGAGAAACTGATCTGGGAGTAACAATATCGAGTAACCTAAAACCGAGTCAACAATGTTCAGAAGTTGTTAAGAAGGCAAACAAAATAATTGGCTTTATAGGCAGGTCATTTGAGCATAAATCCAAAGAAGTTATCATAACCCTTTACAATTCCTTAGTCCGCCCTCTTCTGGAATACTTCGTTCAATCCTGGTGCCCTTATTACCAAAAAGATATAAACAAGCTAGAACGAGTTCAACGTAGAGTTACCAAAATGATACCTAGCCTAAAGAACAAACCATACGAAGAGCGTCTTAGAGAATTAAATTTATTTCCTTTAACCCAGCGCAGAGTAAGAGGTGACTTAATTCAAGTGTTCAAAATCATCAAAGGCATCGACAATATGAACTGTAGTAAGTACTTCACTATCGACCAATCTAAGTACACGGGGAAACGGTTGCAAAATTATTGGTAAATCTTTTAACTCACACGAATCTAAGAATTTCTTCTTCAATCGAGTTGTCAACTTGTGGAATGGGCTTCCCCGAAACGTTATAGACTGCATCACCGTTGATTCATTTAAACTCCGCCTAGACAAATATCTCGCATCAAACCCGCGACTGACTGCGTTTGTAAATGAATAACTTTATTTTATCCCCCCCTCAGTTACTAACCCATCTGTCCCCTACTAACTTCCTAATCCTGCCACGGACATTAGTTCCACGGCAGTAATTCCCTTTCCAATGTTCCCTTACCCACTCTAAACCACTGTTTGGACACTTGATCCTCAGTGTTTTGGAGGACGAGCAACCTAGAAGGGTCACTAGATCTGTTGTTGCTTGATTTCCTTTGTACTCATTTGTACTCCTCCTCCTCCTCCTCCTGTCCCTCCTCCTCCTCCTCCTGTGCAACCACGGAGAAGGAATATTTTGCAATGCTGATTTGGAAGGCGTGTTTTGACGATAATGTTTGGCCTTTTTCACAGGATAGCCAGGACCCCCTCCCTACCCCCCCCCCCCTCTCTCTCTCTCTCTAGTGTAATCTTAGGTTATATACAAATCTCATATGAACATTACTGCTGCTCGTGCTATATAGAGGCTTATTTTAACCCCTTCTGTACCGGGGAGATCTTCTTTTAATTTTGTTCTAGCTCTATTTACAGGATTTTGTGCAGTTCACGAAGGATCTGTGGTATTGAAAATGGTTTAATGAGATAGTTCGAAGCCTGTTAATTTCTGGAGGCCCTTTTTAAACTGAGTAAAATCGTCTAATAGTAGCCAAAATAACGTTACAAGTATGGCATCAGTACAGAGAGGGTTAAGAGGGTTGGCAATGAATTACTTGAGAAGTGCGTGTGGAGTCACATGAGAGATAGACAGATGAATGATGAAGTACGTGAGCGTTGTGGTGTGCATGTTGATGTGCTGGAAAGTGTGAAGAGGAACACCTTCAGGTGGTTTGTTCAGGTGGAGCATGAGGGAGATGCAGACCAAGAACGAGATGAATGGATGGAGTTGAGAGGTATATGAGCGGAAGTGGTGTTGGGTGGGAGGAGGGGCACTGGCTGACGGAAATTAGAGGGGAATGAAGGCAATTAATTCGTGGCCACACCATCGAGAATCAATGGTTCAATCAATAGTTAGGTTAGGTATCAATAGTACAAGTGATGAGATACGTACTAGCAGGCGTGGATGGTTGGGACATGTGGAGAGGATGAATGAACTAAGTTGGGAGCTGCACCAAGGGGCAGACCAAGAAAGACGTGGCATCAGACCTTGCGGTCGATCTTGATTCAAAGAACCTGACAAGTGAGGCAGCTCTGAACTGGGCTGCCTGGATCGCCGCCATTAGGACATGAAACCAGAGACGCACTTTGTGTGGAGCACTCAGTCTTTAAATTTGTGTGTATGTGTATCTATCTATATACTGTATATATATATATATATATATATATATATATATATATATATATATATATATATATATATAATGAGATACTTCGATTGAATTTAGGATAGCTTCAACAATACATTGGTGGCATTAGAATCTTCCAGTGTAACGGTACACTGAGGAAGACAACACAACATAGACTGACTGCCAAATAATGAACTTGAATAAAAATAGCATAGCACAAGAATATGCCGTTTAGGCCGACAGCCACCTTTAAGTAACCTATCATTACCATGGCGCAGGACCAAAGGACATTCAAAATACAATCAGGTACTAAGCGATCAAGTTAAGGGGGGATGGGCGTATTTATTTGCTAATTTATGTATCTGTTTATTATGTTTTAAGTTTGCTCCCTAGACCTCCCATCAAGCTTAAAATAGCACCCGCCCAAGACCCTCCTTCAAATATAATTTTGTATTTTAAATTTCAGGCTCGCTATCGCTCGCCAGGTAAAACTCGACACCTAAATGACACGAACAGTCTTAATATTGACAAAGAAAAGGGGCGAAAGGTCTTAAAATCGCCAAACTAATGGGCCGAACTTCATATATTTTGAAAACTAATCGGGCTAAATATGAGGAAGACGGGGGAACAGAAAAACGACTCTTCTCCCCTTAATATACATAAAGGCCAGTGTAAACTATGTAGCTTGGTTGATTTGCTGTATTTTAATTCAGATTCTTAGATAAAACCGATTTTTTTTTTCAAGGGGTAGGTTTTGGTTCGCTTTTCTGGTCCTCCTTCTCCCTCATGCTTAGCCCCATTAATTTTAAGATTTTAAGACGTTAGTTCCAATAGTTTGTCCATTTAACCCTTATTTAGCGGGCTAGGTGGTCTATTTGACCGTAGCGCCCAGCGGCTTTTTTTTTTACCCTAAATAGGGTTGTTTCCATGCTTATTTTCATGCCTAAATAAGACCCAGAGCGTAAAACAAGTATCTATCCTTGAAAGGGCATAAACAGAGCTTTCCAATGACACCCGAACCTCCTTGTACGACCACTGGTTCTCTTGCAACGATCGTGCAACACGAGTGCAAAAACCCTGAAATAAGGTAATTTCCTTACATAATTCCCTGTGTAGCGAGTGATGAGAGGGGTAGGAAGTTAGAATACAGTTCAGTAGGTCCACCGCGGTGGTGGGGAGCGGTCATATGGTTACTACGCTCGTCCCACCGCTCAGCTCTCTCTCTCAGCAACATTACGTGCTGAAAATGGTGCTCGACAGATGTCGTGCACCGCCACATAGTCCAAATTTATTTCACTCGACATATGTCGCGCGCCGCCAATAAGGGGTTAAAGACCTATCGTCCCCTTTCTTTGTCATTACTAAGACTTTTTGTGTTATTTAGGTGTCGATTTTTTCCTGGCGAGTGATAGCGAGCCTGTAATTTAGGAGGAACCGGCCTTCGGCCGTTCTACCGAAAAATGTACAAATATATCTTAAAAGGGGATACTGGGTCTGTTTTTTTGAGCTTTGATGGAGATCTAGGGAAGAAACTAGCAAAATGATAAATATATGAAAAACTCGGCCAAAAAATTAACCCTTAAACGTCTCTTAAGTATACAATATATAGGAATAGACAGGATTTGGAAGTGGATATTCAACCATGGATCATTTGCATACAATGAACCAGCTAATAGAGAAAACCTCAGAGTATAATATACCTCTTTGTTCACCTTTTGTAGACTACGAAAAGGCCTTCGATTCGATTCGGTAGAGATAACAGCTAGGCCTCCATCAAGCTTAAAAAAAACATCCCCATGATCCCCCTTCTAGATATAGCGGTACATTTTTTCGGTGGAAAATTTCCCGGTTGAAGGCCGGTTCCTCCTAAATTACAGTAGAAACAAAAATATAATTATGAATACTGACCATATTCCCATATTCTAAATTTTGACCTTTGAGTAAAATAAAAAAATAATAATTTGAGTGACCATCACATTAACAAATTGGATGTGCCTGTGAAATTTTGTGAAAATCCATCGAACTGGTCAAACCACGGGACGTGAGAGAAAACGTTTGACTCTGCTCAGTAATTTTCCTAACTTCTCGTTAATAATTATCTATGAAGTAGATGTGCTGTTTCTGTATTTAAAGAAAAAATAACGATTTTTTTTTTTTTTTTTTTTTTTTTATATTCCAACTTACTCCCTGTCGGCCATATAGTCCTGGAGCCAAGGGGTGTTTGCATGCATGAATGGGCCAGAAAATCACCCACTTGATTTAGTTAGAGGGTCCACTGGGACACCTTTTTAGGGAGGGTAGACATCCCGAAACCCGGCAGTTATCATGTTATTCGGGGTTTTCGCTGAATTTAATGAAATCAAAATAACTCCTTTTTTTACGTGTGACGGTTACATAAATTGCAATAACTCCGCAATGAAATGGTCTACAGAGCTCTTTCACCACTCAAAATAAAGCTTAAAGAATTATCTATTCAATGGATACAAACACAATAAGATTGGTCAATACCCAAGGTCACAAGAGGTCAAAGTATGACCTTTTCTGATGAAGAACTAAAATTTATGACTTCAAAATTAAATATTTGTGAAAATTAGGTAAATGGATTGAACGTTTAATGCTTTTATATTCTGGTTAGGTACACCATAGGCAAGTTTTTGAAATTAGTTGGAAAAGTTGATTACGTATTTTAACCCCTTGGCGTCCAGTACAATAATATGAAGTTTGCGAATGATATACCAATAATTGCTATGTATTGGTTATATAATTATGGTACTACTGAGTCAGCTAAAGTTCTATCAAAACACTCTGTATCACAGTATCACACATTGCATTGATTCCGGGCAGTAACATAGGAAGAATGAGAGTCTTGAGGTTTAAGGCGTCGGTATATATATATATATATATATATATATATATATATATATATATATATATATATATATATAATTATATACACCTTTTACCTCTCGGTATACCAGATATACCGGTATATGCTAAGTATATATGCGGCGTTGTATAACATAACAATTAAATATATTGTTTAGTCTTCATATTACGACAGATGCATAACATACTTTGTTTTCATAATTCCCACATTAAATATACACTGAAATGTAGGATGGTATCGCTTACACAACACATATTTACACAACAGATATAACCTAGTTTCCCCCGGGTATTTAGAAGCATTAAAAGAAGTATGTGTTATCATGTTATTGTAATAGTGTTGAAATCCGAGCATGATTTCGTAAATATAATTTTTCTTTCCCGGTGGAAACTTTGTGCTATTAATTATGTATTTAATTTGTACATATTTCAGATTAAGTAGGTAAGTTAGTTATATTATATGATGTTGTTGTTGTTGTTGATGTTGTTGTTGTGTGTTACTCAGTTACTTGTTCGTCAAGGGGAAAACACGCAATGCGAGCTAAGCTCATTATTATCGCGCCTCCTTAACTGGGAATGTATTGCGTGAAATGCATGTTAAGTGTTTTATGTACTGTTGGAATGGCTGTGGATGTGTGTGTAGTCTGTATTTTTAGCCAATTGGCGACATCGGAAACGAAGGCTTAGGGTGGATCTGTATGGTACCATTCTCACTATAGACGGTACCGTCTCGCCCGAAGGCTTAGGTAGCCATCAGCTTAAGTGAACCATATGATACCCATCTCGCCTTGTACCATTTTTGCCAACCCCAGATGGGACGTCACAACGTCGTCTACTTATTCCAGGTACCTATTTACAGCTAGGTGAACTGAGGCTAACACATGAAAGGAGACAAGCCCAATTTGTCTCCGCCCTGCCGGGGATTGAACCCCCGACCCCTCGTGTGTGAGACGAGAGCTCTACCTACTAGGCTACGGGCCTGTGTGTGTGTGTGTGTGTGTGTGGCTGTGTGTGTTTGTGTATATGTGTGAGAGAGAGAGGGTTAGAGTGTGTGGGTAAGTGGGTGTGGATTCGTATGTATTAACATACAAGATACCGTAATTCTTGGCGATTTCAACTTACCCGTGACTAAATGAGGCGATATTCTTACTTCACACTCTGGACACGACCTCTATGCTAACTTCCAAGAGAGTTAACTTTTTCAATTTGTACAATCTCCGACCCGTGGTAATATTGTGCTTGACCTTGTACTCGCAACGAAAGATGAATTAATAGAGAATTTAAATGTTGGTGATGAATTCAGTAACAGCGACCATCGTACGATAACTTTCACTTTAAAGTTTACTAGTAACAAATCAAATAGCAGCATTGAAAAAGTCCCTAATTTCAAGAAAGCAAATTTTCATAAACTTAAATCAAAGCTTAAAGAAACTGACTGGAGCTTTCTGACTAACAATAACGACATAAATACATCTTGGGAGTGTTTCACAACCACTTACCTTAAGGCAGTGCAAGACTGCATACCATCGAAAATACGGCGTCCAGGCCATAATGATAAGCCCAAATGGTGGAATAAAGATATTTCAGACTGTCTGCTTGCTAAAATTTTTGCTAATGATAGATTAAAATCCTCACAAAATGACGAAGAACGGGTGAAATTTGTAGAGCTACGACGCAAAGCCAAAAAGTTAATTAAGCAAAGTAAAAAGACCCTGGAGTTACATGTTGCGAATCAAAGTAAAACAAACCCGAAAGAATTCTATAGTTATATCAGAAAGAAAAAAGTAGTTACTTCAACTGTTGGACCGTTAGTCGATGAAAATGGAGAATACACCAAAGACGAAGTACAAATGAGTAATGCCCTCAATACCTTCTTTGCATCAGTTTTTACAACCGAAGACCTCAGTGATATCCCTACACCATCGCCGATTCAGATTGATAATTCAGATGTTCTAAGCAATATCACCGTTACAGAGAGAGAAGTATTGAATTGTTTAGATAAACTCAAGGTAAATAAAACTCCTGGACCTGATACAATCTCACCTAGAGTTCTAAAGGAAGCTAAGGATGAGCTCTCCAAACCACTGACATTGCTATTCAATGAATCCTTGCAGTCTGGGACTATGCCTGATCAGTGGAAGCTAGCCAACGTAACACCGATATTCAAAAAAGGCAGTAAATCCCTACTCAGTAACTATCGTCCAATTAGCTTAACCTCAATTGTATGTAAAATGCTAGAAACGGTCATAAGAGACAGACTCGTAAATCACTTAGAAGCAAATAACTTACTTAAAGATACTCAACACGGCTTTCGTAAAAAATGTTCCTGTTTAACAAACCTCTTAGACTTCTTCCACGATATCCTAAACCTCTACGATGAGAGTAAAGCTGTAGATATTATATACCTTGATTTTCAAAAGGCCTTTGACAAAGTTCCCCACAAACGTTTACTGCTAAAACTAAAAGCGCATGGAATACAAGATGGTGTGTTGAAATGGATAGAAAATTGGCTCAGCGACAGAAAGCAAAGAGTAGTCATAAACGGTAAGGCATCTAAATGGACCAATGTAAGTAGCGGGGTACCCCAGGGATCGGTACTAGGACCAATTCTCTTTCTAATTTACATCAACGACATAGATCAGGGTCTCACCTGTACAATCTCAAAATTTGCTGACGATACAAAAATTGCAAATAGCGTATTCTCAAAAGAACTAGTTGACGATATGCAACACAATCTAGATAAATTGTCATGTTGGGCCCAAATTTGGCAAATGAGTTTCAATGCGGATAAATGTAAAGTACTACATATCGGATACCTAAATGAGAAAGCAAACTATTCGATGAATGGCACTCAGCTTAAGAATGTAAACAGAGAAACCGATCTGGGAGTAACAATATCGAGTAACCTAAAACCGAGTCAACAATGTTCAGAAGTTGTTAAGAAGGCAAACAAAATAATTGGCTTTATAGGCAGGTAATTTGAGCATAAATCCAAAGAAGTTATCCTAACCCTTTACAATTCCTTAGTCCGCCCTCTTCTGGAATACTGCGTTCAATCCTGGTGCCCTTATTACCAAAAAGATATAAACAAGCTAGAACGAGTTCAACGTAGAGTTACCAAAATGATACCTAGCCTAAAGAACAAACCATACGAAGAGCGTCTTAGAGAATTAAATCTATTTCCTTTAACCCAACGCAGATTAAGAGGTGACTTAATTCAAGTGTTCAAAATCATCAAAGCATCAACAATATGAACTGTTGTAAGTACTTCACTATCGACCAATCTAATTACACGCGGGGAAACGGTTGCAAAATTATCGGTAAATCTTAACTCACACGAATCTAAGAATTTCTTTTTCAATCGAGTTGTCAACTTGTGGAATGGGCTTCCCCGAGACGTTATAGACTGCAGCACCGTTGATTCATTTAAACTCCGCTTAGACAAATATCTCGCATCAAACCCGCGACTGACTGCGTTTGTAAATGAATAACTTTATTTTATCCCCCCCTCAGTTACTAACCCATCTGTCCCCTACTAACTTCCTAATCCTGCCACGGAAATTAGTTATAGGGCAGTAGTTCCCTTTCCAATGTTCCCTTACCCACTCTAAACCACTGTTTGGACACTTGATCCTCTGTGTTTTGGAGGACAAGCAGCCTAGAAGGGTCACTAGACCTGTTGTTGCTTGATTTCCTTTGTACTCCTTTGTATATATGTATGTGTGAGTGTGTATGTTCTAGTTCTTTAATTAATTTCATTGAGGGTGTGGTGGTGAGATTAATATAAATAATTTTAATTAAATTTAACCCGTGGAGCCCCGGCTAGTTTTGTAATGTTTGCGCACCAGAACCCGGCCGGTTTTCAAAAAATGGTTTTATTCCAGAAACAATAGCGAATGGGTTAGGAATGAAGGAAAAACCACGAAAAAACGCTCAAAAGCTTAAAAAATGGTCCTACAGAGCCCCCGAAAACGGATTTTATAAGAGTTAAAAATTGAAGGCAATTATCCCAAAAAAACAGGTTTTTGCGCGCTCGCGCGCACGCACGTGGACTTTGAGAGTTTTCAACCATCGGCACGGTTGCGTGGGATACGTACACAGTTCCCATACAAATCTGAGCCCTCTTGAGTGGCTACACCTGAGGTTACGGTCGGCGCAATTAGGGTGACGCGCCAGGCGCGTCTCTGGGGCTGTGCGTTACATACATCGCCGACGCGTCAGGCGCGTCGCTGGGGCTGTACGGGTTAAGTCATATTCATCGTTATAAAGGGCACTGCCTATACTGTGAGAACTAGCTGAGGTACCTGTGCCCTGTGTGGTTAAAGAATAGTCCTTATCATATCCCATCCCTATTATAACCCGATCCCGAAGCAGCACTATATTAATAAACTCTATGTGGATCACATGCCAAAGGTGAGCAAATAATGCTGATGTGATGATATAGTAAACTAAATAAATGAATAAATAGATAATAATAATAATAATAATAATAATAATAATAATAATATAAATAATAATAATGATTAGATTTAAATATCTGTACCCCCCGGACCCCAGGAGTATCCATGCCAAGTCTCATCTTCGTAGTCCCATTTGTTTGGGGGCTAGAGGAAAGCAAGCCCACACTACAGCTTTGTACATAGAGGTGTGCTTCATAACAAGAAAGAGATAAAGAGAGAGAGAGAGAGAGAGAGAGAGAGAGAGAGAGAGAGAGAGAGAGAGAGAGAGAGAGAGAGAGAGAGAGAGAGAGAGAGAGAGAGAGAGAGAGAGAGAGAGAGAGAGAGAGATTTACAGATACTCAGACCACACAGACCTTGTGGTCCCTACTAGGTTGTCCGGCCTTAATACTACTAAATGCAGGGACAGTTTATTGTATAAGAAACGGACGAAGTGTAACCTTATGGATCAGGAGAAGCTCACAAGGAAAGTGTTTATATAGAATCGAAATAAATTAGTCTGAAACGGAACTTACACTTCCATACCTACATACCTACTGAGAGAGAGAGAGAGAGGTGTTTGAATAATGATGGAATGAAACAGATGGGGTGGGAAGAAAGGGTTCAAGAATTTTGGAAGGTTAAGCAGATGAGATTTGGAGGAGCGTGACAGCGACAGATGACGTGTGTATATGAGAGAGAGAGAGAGGTAAATTTTTCTACCGAAATATTTACAAATTTATCTTGAAGGGGGATTTTCCAAGCTTGATGGAGATCTAGCGAGGGAAACAAAGATATAAAGGAATACATGAATTAACAGAAAAAAAACAAAAAAACGGCCCATCTCCTCTTAAAGATTTGTTTTCCCTGAGTGTTCGTATACTATGTGTTACTATAGTCTATTCGCTGTAAGTGGGCGATAAATTATGACCTCTAACCTCTGTAACTCAAAAACGACCAGAGTAATCAAGCTAATATGTGTAGCATTTGGAAAGAGTCAGTCAAGGAATAGATGAGGAGATTTACAGCCAATTTGCTCTAGCCCTTTTTGAGATACAGAGGAAAGAGGTCATGATTGCTTGCCTACTTATAGCCAATAGACTATAGCTGTGTGTTTGCATGCAACCCAAGAATTAGCAAAGTTTCTCAGTCTTTCTTCTACTCATCTAGTGATCTCTGAAACTCTCTCCCTCAATCAATCTTTCCTTCATCCTATGGCTTAGACTGCTTTGAACTTGGTATGTCCAGGCATTTTGACCCCACATCCCTTGATTATGGGTCTGTCACTCATTTGTCATTGGGGGAGACACTCGTTACAGGCAACCTGTCTGGGCTCCTTCATACACATAGAAAATAATGTGTATGAATTGTATGTGTGATTATGAACGTGTGTGCATCTGTATGTGTGTGTGTGTGTGTGACTGTGTGTGTGTGTGTGTGTGTGACTGTATGCGTGTGTGTGTGTGTGACTGTATGTGTGTGTGTGACTGTATGTGTGTGTGTGTGTGTGTGACTGTGTGTGTGTGTGTGTGTGTGACTGTATGTGTGTGTGTGTGACTCTGTGTGTGTGTATGTGACTGTGTGTGTGTGTGACTGTGTGTGTGTGTGTGTGTGAGACTGTGTGTGTGTCAGAGATATATATAGACAAATAAAATAAATAGATACACTGAAAACTACAAAAGAGGAGAGCGGATACGATAATACAAACTAGTCGAATTCGTTCCCATTTATCAATAGAAGGTTAATCCACGGTATTATATTATCGCAGTCTCTCTCTCTCCCTTTCTCCATGCATAGAAATACATTCAAACATACCCACAGATATATTATGCATACATACATTCGTACGTACATATACAGTATATATATATATATAATTATATATATATATATATATATATATATATATATATATATATATATATATATATATATATATATATATATACTGTATAGGTACTAGTATATTTGTTATCTGTTCGTGTGTTTACAGGTATGTAATTGTGGTTTGGTGTGTGTGTGTGTGTGTGTCTGAGAGAGAGAGAGAGAGAGAGAGAGAGAGAGAGAGAGAGAGAGAGAGAGAGAGATCATAATCATTTATGCAAGTAATGAAATGAAATATTCATATGTTATTATACAGTATATTCTTGGTTAGTGTCAGCATACGTTCATGAAGCATAAAGGTATCTCTCTCTCTCTCTCTCTCTCTCTCTCTCTCTCTCTCTCTCTCTCTCTTTTCGTGTGTGTATTTTAGCACATACATATTGTACAGTATGTATGATAGTATGTCTAGATTATATATTTGGCCTTATTTTAACATGCTCCCCCCTCCATTTCTTTCAGGTATGGTATTTTGAATATCAGGGTGGCGAGGAAAGGTAAAGTACTTATAATTCACCTGTTTGTATAAAGGGTAATAGGCAACCATGGTGTGTGTGTGTGTGTGTGTGTGTGTGTGTGTGTGTGTGTGTGTGTGTGTGTGTGTGTGTGTGTGTGTGTGTGTGTGTGTGTGTGTGTGTGTGTGTGTGTGTGTGTGTGTGTGTGTGTGTGTGTGTGTGTAATAATATCAGGGTGGCGAGGAAAGGTAAAGTACTTATAATTCACTTTTTTTCTTTTTCTATGTGATTGAGGGAGGCAAAAGGAATAACTGCCTATAGCGAGTGCCTCCCCCATAGTTGAAAGAGTGACAGGGCCAAAATCAAGGGACGTTCGAGCCAAAATGCCTCGACACACGGAGTTTGAAGCAATTTAAGTCATAGGAAGCGGGAAAGACTGATTCTGGGAGAGAGTTCCAGAGCTCAGCTGTTGAGTAGAAGAAAGTTTGAGAGTAACGTTTCACTCTGGGGTTGGAGAGTTGCACAGAGTAGGGGTGGGATTGAGTTGCAAGACGGGTACCACGTGCCCTACGTAAAGGAGGTGGTGTGCACTGGGATAGCTCTGATGAACACTGATTATTATAATAGCGATAGAATAGCGAGAGAGATGCAACATTGCGGCGGAGAGAGAGAGATTGCAGAGAGTTGGTGAGTGGACGGGAGTTAATGATACGAAAGGCCTTCCTTTCAACCTTGTCTAGGAGAGTGGTGTGAGAGGAACCTCCCCACACATGTGAACAATACTCAATACAAGGGCGCACTATGCCCCTGTACAGAGTAAGAAGCTGTGCAGCAGAAAAGAACCCCCTAAGGCGGTTGAGCACATCCAGCTTCTGGGAGGCTGCCTTAGCAAGACTGGTAATATGGTCCTTCCAAATGAGAGCAGAAGAAAAAGAGACACCAAGAATATTGAGAGAAGATGAAGGGTTGATTTTTGTATCGTTGAAGAATAAGGGATAGTCCGCTGGGAGATCCTGACGGGTAACTAGATGGAGAAATTGGGTTTTGGAAGCATTAAAGTTAGCAAGGTTTTCTCTGCCCCAATTGGAAATAGTATTTAGATCAGAATTTAAGAGTTCTATGGCTTCATTACATTTGTCGTTGAGGGATTGCTGGTTGGGGCATTCTGAAAAAGTAATGGAGTATTGTAAGGTTGAGTCGTCTGCGTATGAATGGATGGGAATTAAGGTACAGTTAAGGAGATCATTTATAAAAATTAGAAAGAGAATAGGAGATAGGACAGAGCCCTGAGGAACACCGGAGTTTATAGGGTGAGGAAGTGAACAATGGCCGTCCACAACCACGGGTATGGAACGGCCGGAAAGGAAATTAGAGACAAAGGCACAGATGGAGGGATAGAAACCGAAGGAGGGTAGTTTAGAAATTAAAGATTTATGCCAGACTCTATCGAAGGCTTTCGATATGTCTAGTGCAATAGAAAAAGTCTCACCGAAGTCCCGAAAGGAGGATGACCAAGAGTTAGTAAGATATGAAAGAAGATCACCAGTAGAGCGACCCTAAGGAAGCCATACTGGCGATCTGAGAGCAGATTATGAGAAGAGAAATGCTTAAGAAATTTGGAAGCAAGAATAGTTTCAAAAACTTTAGAAAGACAAGAATTGAGAGCAATTGGACGATAGTTGGAGGGTTGAGAGCGGTCACCCTTCTTTGGGACAGGTTGAATGTGAGCAAACTTCCAGCATGAAGGGAAGACGTTAGAGGATAGACAGAGACGAAAGAGTTTGCCTAGGCAGGGAGTCAGCACGGAAGCACAGTTTTTGAGAACAACAGGAGGAACACCGTCCGGACCGTACGCCTGTAGAGGGCAGGAGGGGTGTTGGAGAGGCTTTGTTATGTGTGTTTAGTCTGAGGACGTACTACCACACCCCCTAAATGTCCGCCATGGCAGGGATTCGATCCCGGGTCTTGCAGACTCACACGTGAGCGTGCTCACCACTCGACCACCATTGCTATTATCAAAGGGTCTGTGAGAGTGAGTGTACAAAGGAAATCAAGCAACAACAGATCTAGTGACCCTTCTAGGCTGCTTGTCCTCCAAAACACTGAGGATCAAGTGTCCAAACCGTGTTTTAGAGTGGTAAGGGAACATTGGAAAGGGAAATACTGCCCTGGACTATGTCCATGGCAGGATTAGGAAGTTAGTAGGGGACAGATGGGTTAGTAGCTAAGGGGAGGATAAAATAAAGTTATTCATTTACAAACGCAGCCAGTCGCGGGTTTGATGCAAGATATTTGTCTAGGCGAAGTTTAAAAGAATCAACGGTGCTGCAGTCTATAACGTCTCGGGGAAGCCCATTTCACAAGTTAACAACTCGATTGAAAAAGAAATTCTTAGATTCGTGAGAGTTAAAAGTTTTACCAATAATTTTGCAACCGTTTGCCCGCGTATAATTAGATTGGTCAATTGTGAAGTACTTACTACAGTTCATATTGTCGATGCCTTTGATGATTTTGAACACTTGAATTAAGTCGCCCCTTAATCTGCATTGGGTTAAAGGAAATAGATTTAATTCTCTAAGATGCTCCTCGTATAGTTTGTTCTTTAGGCTAGGTATCATTTTGGTAACTCTACGTGGAACTCGTTCTAGCTTGTCTATATCTCTTTGGTAATAAGGGCACCAGGATTGAACGCAGTATTCCAGAAGAGGGCGGCTAAGGAATTGTAAAGAGTTAGGATAACTTCTTTGGATTTATGCTCAAATGACCTGCCTATAAAGCCAATTATTTTGTTTGCCTTCTTAACAAATTCTGAACATTGTTGACTCGGTTTTAGGTTACTCGATATTGTTACTCCCAGATCGGTTTCTCTGTCTACACTCTTAAGCTCAGTGCCATTCATCGAATAGTTTGGTTTCTCATTTTGGTATCCGATATGTAGTACAGTACTTTACATTTATCCGCATTGAAACTTATTTGCCAAATTTGCGCCCAACGTGACAACTTATCTAGATTGTGTTGCATATCGTCAACTTGTTCTTTTGAGAGTACGCTATTTGCAATTTTTGTATCGTCAGCAAACTTTGAGATTGTACAGGTGAGACCCTCATTGTCCATACTTAGTGTACTCAAACTAGTATGAACAGTCTCGATGTTACGTAATCTGGGTTGATGTAGCGTTACGTATCATTCCGTAGTCTTAAGTTGAACGCTTCCATAACCTTGGTCGAACGTTCCATGATTGGGTAGAATATATTATTCTATAGTAGTATATGGGAAAGTATTGTAGGATTATAATTCCCATATATATATATATATATATTTGTATTATTTAAGATTGTTTATAAGTATCTCATTGTAAAGAAGATGGGATACATTTTCCATATGTTATGCGCGTGCGCGGTATGTCACGACAGAGACGAACATAACGCGCTCGCCACTCTCCAACCAACCTCCGCCCCAGCTACACACGCTAAGCCTTCTTCCTATAGTTTCATAATCAGGTGTTTTCGCTTCACTTTCATCTCATATTCCACATAGTCATTACATCATCATCTTTGTTAGTTAGCACAAATTTAACGTAAATATCTAGCCTATCCTAGCCTATTGTAGCCTCTTTTCATACTTTGTTTACTATACTAACCACTTCCAGTTATCTAGCCTATTTTCCGCCATCCTCCAATCACCAGCTGAGTTCATCAAAGGGTAAATATATTTCTATATGGTTAATACTTCTTCATCATCAAATATACAGTCCACTTATCTAAATTAGCCATATAATTGGTCCTTAACCTTTCGCTAGTTAGCCCCCCCCCCCCCTTTTTTTGTGGTTGGTGGTGGCCTAGCCTACGTGGTTCATTTTTTTTTGTGCCATATTTTGTCTGTCCCTCATGGCCCAGGGCTTTTGGCGTCATGGTGCCGCGGGTGGTGGGGTAGGGGAATATTATCCTGCGGTGGTTGATAGGCCTGCGTACCCAGGCCCGATTAGGAAGGTGGCAATTTTGGGCCACTCCTACGTCAGGGATTTGTACGTGGACCAAGCCGTCCACAGGCCTTTTTTTTCCGTGACTCCTCTGGCCGCCCCAGGTGCCCGCGTCTGCACCTTGAGATCAACAGAAGCCTGGGGTCAGTTTTTAGAGCTGAAGCCCGACTTGACCTTCTTAGTGATGGGAGGAAATGAGATAAGGAGTGGGGTCAGTCCGAGAGGGATTGCGGAGGGGATCAAGGTCCTAGCTGAGGAGGTGGTGCGGCTCTCGGGGGGAGAAGTCCGGGTGATTGGGGTAGAGAAGCGGCAGGCTCCACGAGGGGTCTCTTCGGACGAGTTTAACCGCATTAGAAATGCTGTTAACCGATGGCTAAAGCGCCATATCCCATTCACCCGGGAGCGCTATCAGTCAATGAATACCTCTGAGGCTGACTTCAGTCCCGACGGGGTACACCTCACGCACGAGGCATCAAAGCGTCTCTATTCGGAGATCCTGGCCACCTGTCGTCGGTGCTTTATGCCAGACGAATATGCCATGGTCGCCAGGTCATACGACGAGATGTTTGCCCACCATGACGTTAGAGTTGATCAACAAAATCAGTATAGCCTAGATTAATAATCCTTCAAATCGGTACAGTATATTAATTAAATTTTGATTGTAAAACCTTTAGGCCCAAATTATACCAATTGATTGGCACTAAGGTTAAAATCATCCATACTGTACTGTATAATAATTTCAAAAGTTAAGGTTATTCATTCTATATCAAATTTATACTGTCCAATAACTTCTTTATTTGATTCACATGTCATTCTAAATTCTTCTCTCGTCGTGTGCCCTGGAGGCGGGGTAATATGATAGCTGATAGGCTGAGTGTGTGTTAATCCAACTCAAAACTTTTTTCCTTGTGACTTCTTGAGATGAACTTTTCTTGTGTACAATTTTCACATTTATTAATTTAATAATATAAATTTAGCGGTACCCATTGAGTTTAGCCTGTTTCAATTACCCTATAGGCTCACTCTCTCTTAAAATTCTTTAATTTATTATAACTTTAAACGGTACTTCTCTTTTTGACATCTGGAGACTTTTGGCCTATACTGTATTGTACTAAATTTCCCTCCCGGCTTTTCTTAACTTATGGTGTAATGATTCTATAATTTCATAACTATTATGTAAGGAGTTAAATTGAAAAGCTCCAGATTGCTAGTCTACATTGCGCACAATTCTTATTCCGCATTTCGTGAGGGTGTTTTATTTTCGGCTCGCGATTTATTTGATTTCTCGGAGTACTGTATTGTTGGCAGCAACTTATTCGGTCTGGCAATAATAGTTTGATTTAACGTAATTAGAATTCCTTCCTGTATAATCATGGCTAAAAGTGTACAAAAGCGTCGGGCTGGACATAAGGGCTCTTTGACGGTCTTGACCTCTGATATTGACGGATTCCTTGATTCGGCGTCTAGAGTGGAGGTGGAGGCCAGGTTGCTCAGTATTCAAAAGCAACTTGACAAGTATGAGGTCACACAGGAGGACCTGGCCGACACTTACGAGGACGCCGAGTATATCAAGGTGATCAGAGAGGATACCCTATATATGGAGGGCATACAAATAATCGTTGCCACACTGAAGGGGATCTTGATTACAGAGGTCAAGAAGGAGGTCAAGAAAGAGCCAAAGAAATCCGCAGTCAAATTACCACATCTTACTCTTCCAAAATTTGAAGGTGATGCCACCATGTGGTCGGGATTTTGGGAGATGTTCAAGTGTACCATCCATGACAATCCCGACCTAACAGATATACAACGCTTCACCTATCTAAAGGGTCAGCTTCAGGGTGATGCACATAAGCTAGTCGAAGGATTCATAATCGAAAGTGCAAGATATGCCCCAGCAATTGAGCTCCTGCAAGAGACATATGGGCATCCAGATCGAATCAAGGCAGCTTATGTTACCAAATTCAATCAATTAGTGTCACCCAAACACCAAACAGCTGACCTGAAGGACTTCTATGCCAATACAGAGAGTGTGATGAGGTCAATCATTAGCCATGGTATTTGTCTGGAGGAATTTTGTGTGGTGACTCTTGTCAATAAGTTACCATCACCACTAAAAGAAACCATAAAACGGGAAATGGGAGACTCGAGCCTGGATTATAAGAAATTCACTCATTGCCTCCAGGCTGAAGTGTACAATATGGCGGGTCAAGATAGAGTAGGGGGTACACCCATGGCTACGGCAACATTTACCGCCCAAAGTGAGTACAGGAAATTCAACTGTGTTCTGTATAGGGGCACCAATCATTTATGGTACAAGTGTTTTTTTTTTTTTTTTTTTTTTGTCTATATTCCAACTACTCCCTCTCGGGCATAGGCTGAGAGCCTGTACATTCCACCGCTCAACACGGTGAAGCCCGTGAGGTCTTGTTCCAGCCTGGGGAGTGAGACATGTGAAGCATCCATCATGGCTCGAAGCAGCTCCATCTCTAAAGCGGCCGGTTGCTTCGCTCAAGTGCTTCACCGTCTCACCCTCCAGACTCAGACCCTCACTCTCAGAACGCCACCTATTGAGCAGTGAACTCACTATGAAATATAAGACAGGGCCTCTTAAAGTTAAAAGAGCCCGTCAACTACGTCTCTGCACTGGGTGCTTGTCAAAAGACCATGGCCATTCGGGTTGTACTAATCCTAGCATAAGAAGCTGCAAGTTTTGTAAGGGCAAACACTTTCATTCCCTGTGTACACAAAAACAAGGGAAGGAAAGTAGACCAGCGGAGGATAACACCAAGAGAGAGAATACTGCTGCTACTTCAACTACAATGTCCGTTGCTACAGGTAAAAATACAGTAGTCTTGCCCACCGTACAGCTGCCGGTAAAGGGTAAGGATAATAATTGTGTTAAAATTAGATCGCTACTTGACCAATGTTCTCAGAGGACCTTTGTGAAGTCTTCTGTTCTATCCTCCCTTTCCTACATTTCTAAAGGAACTGAGGAGTTATGTCTTCACGGATTTACCGGGAAACAGGCCTCTAGGGAATATAATGTTGTGGCACTGCAATACAAACACAGAGGTAAATTTCATCATCTAGATGCAATAGTGGTTGATGAATTGCCAGAACATTGCCAGGTTGCCATTGCCAGGTGAACTTAACCTAAAGTCTAAACTGGTTAGTTTACAAAGTAAAGGCATAAAATTAGCCGATCCTCATGCGACGGACACAGATCAGCTGGAGCTGCTCATCGGTGCGGATCACTATTACGATATAGTGCGACCTGGGTATAAAAGGTCAGGTAGTCTAATTCTGCTTCCTACCAAGTACGGGTACGCCATCAGTGGTTCATATGTGACACAGCCTACAAGCTCCAGCACAGAAGTAATTACTGTATTGAAAGTAGCAGTAACACCAATGGACGAATACATGTCCACTGGTAATATTCCACCATGGAAAAATGACTTAAATGTTTTGTGGGAATTAGATCATATCGGGATAACCCCTAAGGAATACTCACTGGTTGAGCGTCAAGCACTATCGTCGTATGAGGATACCGTTATCTACGATCCCGACAGCCAACAGTATAAAGTGAGACTGCCCTGGAACAATTCCAAGGATCAGCTGCCATCTAACAAGGGTTTGGCCATAGGCCGTCTTCGGGGACTTCAGAAAAGATTCCTCAAGGAGCCTGACTTTTGCGAGGAATACTCAAAAGTCATAAAGGAACAGGTGTCCCGGGGTTTTATAGAAGAGGTGCCTTTTGATAAATCAGATACCGGGCATTACTTGGCTCATCATGGTGTAATCAAGGAGAGCAAAACTACACCAGTGCGTATTGTCTTCGACTGTTCCGCCAAGATGAGTGAACGTCATCCTAGTCTTAATGACTGCCTGTACACTGGACCCTCACTGGTGCCAGATTTAGCACAGGTTTTGCTTCGGTTTCGACTCGGTAAGTATGCCTGGGTGTCTGATATTGAGAAGGCATTTCTAATGTTAAGACTCCATGAAGACGACCAGGACTATACGCGATTTATGTGGCCCAAGTATCCGAGGCAACTGGATTCCCCCCTAATTTGTTACCGGTTCCGGGCAGTTTTATTTGGAGCGACTTGTTCCCAATTCCTTTTAAACGCCACCATTTTGAAACATTTGTCTTATGTCAGTGCAGATCCGCAGATTATTCATCAGATTCGGTCAGGGTTGTATATAGACAATTTACTGGGTACAGGAAATGAAGAAGATTTCCTGGTTGATACCTACGCTGTAGTCCGAGAGATTATGAATGACGCCCATCTACATTTGCGTGAATGGGCGACTAATAATTCTGTTTTGCGGACTGTACTGCAACGGGATGGTGTGGCGGCTGTACAGCAGGAACATGTTAGAGTGCTAGGGTTGTTTTGGAAACGGACACCGATACCCTCTCATTCGGCGTTCAGTACGCGCAATATTCGCAGATTACAAAACGAATTTGCTTGAGTATGACAGCTAAACTTTTTGACCCCTTGGGGATAGTTCTACCGGTGTCGATCAAATCGAGATTATTCCTTCAGCAATTATGGAGGATAAAATTAGGTTGGGATGAGGTTTTGACTGGCGATCTGGTTCAGGAGTGGGAAGACATTATTTCAGATCTTCGTCTCTGTAAGGGTTTTAATTTTCCTCGGAGAGTTGTCATGGACCATCCTGTTTCCATTCATGCCTTCTCAGACGCTAGCAAGGTCGCGTACGGCACCGCCATATACTTTGTTGACACAAGTGGCAGCCGTCTCGTCATAGCGAAGGCGAAAGTCGCCCCGATCAAATCCCTTTCCATCCCAAAATTAGAGCTGACTGCAGTTCTGTTGGCTGCTAGACTCGTTCACTTTGTAGAGGAAACTTTAAAAAATGTGCTAAATATCTCGGAGACAGTTATATGGAGTGACAGCCAAATTACGCTCTACTGGTTACATAGCCGTAAGAAGCTACCAGTGTACGTCACTAACCGTGTCGACGAAATTCGTACCCTGCTCCCAACCGCACAGTTCCGGTATGTGTCTACCAAAGAGAATCCAAGTGACTGCATTACTCGTGGTGTCTCTGCTAAATTTCTCAAATCTTCTGCGTTGTGGTGGAATGGCCCATGCTGGCTTAATGATCCCAACGAATGGCCAAGATTTGAGCGAGCAACACACTGCTATTGTGGCACCGGTAATTGACTCGGTGCCTGACGAAGACACACGGTTATGGGACTGGGATAGATTCAGCAGCTATGAGAAGTTACAACGTGTTACAGCATGGGTGTTACGATTTGTACGAAATGTAAAAGCAAAAATTAAAGGCACACCGCCCACAGGTAGTGCTTACCTCAATGTGAAGGAGATCAGAATTGCAGATAAATTATTACATAAGCTCTGTCAACAAGAAATATATACGCAGGAATATAAATTACTGGTTAAGGGAACAAAGTCTAGGAATAACCTGATCAACCAGTTGGGCTTACACTTGAAGGGGGACTTGATACATTGCGGAGGCAGATTACGATTGGCAGCCCTCTCTGAGGCAAGTAAGTATCCAATACTACTGCCCCCCAATCATCCCCTCACCCATCTTATCATCGATAGGTGTCACCGACTCTGTTGTCATTATGGGGTTGGTCATATAGTCACCTATGTAAGACAACGATGGTGGGTGCCTAGAATCAGGCAGGTGGTCAAGAAAGTCCTTCGCAAATGCTTAAAGTGTAGAAGAGTACAGGGAACACATTATGATCCCGTCGGAATTCCTCCCTTACCAAACCTGCGAACTACCCCAGGTGACCCTTACAAAGTTACCGGGGTTGACTACAGTGGAGCAATCCCTGTGAAAGATTCACCCAATCTTAAGGTGTATATGATACTTTTCACTTGTGCTGTTACCAGGGCAATTCACCTGGAACTGGTCACCAACCTCACTTGTGATAGCTTCCTACATGCCTTCCAAAGATTCTGCAGTAGACAGGGATATCCACGTATCATGCTGAGTGACAATGCAAAGACTTTCATAGGGGCATCTACATATCTCAAAGAAGTGAGCAACAATCCTAAGATTCAGACCTGCCTAGCGGATGTAAAATGCGAATGGCGTTTCATTCCCGCCAGAGCGCCTTGGTTTGGCGCCATATGGGAGAGAGCCATAGGCATCGTGAAGGCGGGTCTGAAGAAGGTGTTGGGTAGAGCTCTCATCTCGATTGAGGAACTCAACACCATACTCTTGGAGATTGAAGCCACCGTAAATGATCGCCCTCTATACTATGCTTCTGGTGATTTGGAAGACCTTACCCCAATCACACCCTCAGTACTGGTACGTGGATACAGACTGCGGGATCTTCCTGAAGAGCATGACGAGGATACTATGGAGGATCCAGACTACATAAGTAAGGAAGTGATATCGGCCCGCTACAAATACATTCGTAAATTATCAGGAGATATTTGGCATCGCTGGTCAACAGAATATCTGGTGACTTTAAGGGAAGCACAAAAGAATAAACTAACACCATTAAAAGGTCACTGGCCTAGGGTAGGGGACGTGGTAACCATCCATGAGGAGGGCCCGCACGCATTTTGGAAATTGGGTCGGATAGAGGAGTTATTACCAGGTCGTGATGGTGAGGTTCGGGTAGCAAAGGTTCGCACCAGGACTGGAGTAATCACACGGCCAACAGTCCGACTATATCCTCTTGAGGGTGACCTCGATCGCAAGGACACCCCCTCGGATCAGTTATCCATTGAAGTCCCCTCTCTGGCTTCTACTTCGGCGCAGCCTGTTGACGCGTTTGGCGAACGCCCACGTCGACAGGCAGCCCAGATATCCTCCCAAGCTTGGCGGGATAAGATTGCCTCCGGGCAAATCTAATCATGTAAATTTTGTATATTTTCTGTTGGTGGGAATATGTCCATACTTAGTGTACTCAAACTAGTATGAACAGTCTCGATGTTACGTAATCTGGGTTGATGTAGCGTTACGTATCATTCCGTAGTCTTAAGTTGAACGCTTCCATAACCTTGGTCGAACGTTCCATGATTGGGTAGAATATATTATTCTATAGTAGTATATGGGAAAGTATTGTAGGATTATAATTCCCATGTATATATATATTTGTATTATTTAAGATTGTTTATAAGTATCTCATTGTAAAGAAGATGGGATACATTTTCCATATGTTATGCGCGTGCGCGGTATGTCACGACAGAGACGAACATAACGCGCTCGCCACTCTCCAACCAACCTCCGTCCCAGCTACACACGCTAAGCCTTCTTCCTATAGTTTCATAATCAGGTGTTTTCGCTTCACTTTCAACTCATATTCCACATAGTCATTACATCATCATCTTAGTTAGTTAGCACAAATTTAAAGTAAATATCTAGCCTATCCTAGCCTATTGTAGCCTCTTTTCATACTTTGTTTACTATACTAACCACTTCCAGTTATCTAGCCTGTTTTCCGCCATCCTCCAATCACCAGCTGAGTTCATCAAAGGGTAAATATATTTCTATATGGTTAATACTTCTTCATCATCAAATATACAGTCCACTTATCTAAATTAGCCATACTCATATATGTCATTGATGTAAATTAGAAATAGAATTGGATCTAGTACCGATCCCTGGGGTACCCCGCTACATACAGATGCCTTACCGTTTATTACTACTCTTTGCTTTCTGTTGCTGAGCCAATTTTCTATCCATTTCAACACACCGTCTTGTATTCCATGCGCTTTTAGTTTTAGCAGTAAACGTTTGTGGGGAACTTTGTCAAAGGCCTTTTGAAAATCAAGGTATATAATATCTACAGCTTTACTCTCATCATAGAGGTTGAGGATATCGTGAAAGAAGTTTAAGAGATTTGTTAAGCAGGAGCGTTTGTTACTAAAGCCGTGTTGAGTATCTTTAAGTATGTTATTTGGCTCTAAGTGATTTACGAGTCTGTCTCCTATGAGTGTTTCTAGCATTTTACATACAACTGAGGTTAAGCTAATTGGACGATAGGTACTGGGTAGGGATTTGCTGCCTTTTTAAACACCGGTGTTACGTTTGCTAGCTTCCACTGATCAGGCATAATTCCAGACTGCAAGGATTTATTGAATAGCAATGTCAGTGGTTTAGAGAGCTCATCTTTAGCTTCCTTCAGAACTCTAGGTGAGATTGTATCAGGTCCATGCATTTTATTTAGCTTGAGTTTATCTAAACAATTCAATACTTCTCTCTCTGTAACGGTGATATTGCTTAGAACATCTGAATTATCAATCTGAATCGGCGATGGCGTAGGTATACCACCGAGGTCTTCTGTTGTAAAAACTGATGCAAAGAAGGTATTGAGGGCATCACTCATATTTTGTACTTCGTCTTTGGTGTATTCTCCATTTTCATCGACTAACGGTCCAACATACTGTTGAAGTAACTACTTTTTTCTTTCTGATATAACTATAGAATTTTTTCGGGTTCGTTTTACTTTGATTCGCAACATGTAACTCCAGGGTCTTTTTACTTTGCTTAATTAACTTTTTGGCTTTGCGTCGTAGTTCTACAATTTTCACCCGTTCTTCGTCATTTTGTGAGGATTTTAATCTATCATTAGCAAACTTTTTAGCAAGCAGACAGTCTGAAATATCTTTATTCCACCATTTGGGCTTATCATTATGGACTGTACGCCGCATTTTCGATGGTATGCAGTCTTGCACTACCTTAAGGTAAGTGGTTGTGAAACACTCCCAATATGTATTTATGTCGTTATTGTTAGTCAGAAAGCTCCAGTCAGTTTCTTTAAACATTGATTTTAGCTTATGAAAATTTGCTTCTTGAAATTAGGGACTTTCTCAATGCTGCTATTTGATTTGTTACTATTAAACTTTAAATTGAAAGTTATCGTATGATGGTCTCTGTTACTAAATTCATCACCAACATATAAACTCTCTACCAAGTCTTCTTTTGTTGCAAGTACAAGGTCAAGCACATTGTTACCACGCGTCGGAGATTGTACAAATTGAAAAAGGGAACTTTTTTGCACGTTAGCATAGAGGTCGTGTCCAGAGTGTGAAGTAAGAATATCGCCCCATTTAGTCACGGGTAAGTTGAAATCGCCAAGAATTACGGTGTCTTGTATGTTAGTTATTTCTGAAATTTGTTCATAAACTTCACTGTTAGTTTGCACTGATTGAGCTGGAGGTCTGTATAATAAAGCTAGTGTTATTTTAGTCCCTCGGTTATCTTTTAATAGTATGTAAGATATGTCTATATTCTCAATTTGAGGTTTTGACATTAAGACGGGATTAAGACTTTCCTTTATAAAAAACAGAACTCCTCCTCCATTTCTATTTGATCCAACTTTTCTCAAACATTGTATAACCAGGAAGCATATGTTCAGCTAAAAAGTCTCTGTCTTCCGTATTTAACCAAGATTCTGTAATGCCGATTATATCATAATGTTCTGTAAACACGATTTCCTCTAGATCTGAAAATTTATTGCGGATGCTACGAGCATTTACATAGAACACCTTAAGAGCATTAGAGTTGGATGTTACTGACTAGAGTGTGAAGGTGTGTGTGTGAGAATAAACCTTGTGGTTGAACTAGCGACACAATTATAATAATGGTTACAGCTACCACATCTACCACATTATTCAAGGCCCCCGGATACCGTCTAAAAGGCGCATTCACAGAAACCAGATGTAAGGCATTTTTGTTGTCCGATTCGTTTGTTGTGTTTGTTGATGTGATTGTTGGTGTTGTTGGTGTTGGTATTATTGTTGTTATTGTTTTTGTTGGTGTTGGTTTTGGTATTATTGGTGTTGTTGTTGTTTGTATTGTTGTTGTTGGTGTTGGTATGCTTGTTGTTGTTATTGTTGTTGTTGGTATTATTTTTGTTGTCATTGTTAATGTTGTTGGTGTTGGTATCATTGTTGTTATTGCTGTAGTTGTTGTTGTCGGGAAACAGGAGTAGCCCAAACATCGAGGACCCAGCAGCAACCCCCCCACCCCCCCACCCCCCTAGGACACGAAAGAATAATGGAATGGGGAGGTGATGCGACAAACAATCAATCACACTTTTTTTTTTTGCTGCATTACAGAAGAGAATGGACATATTACGGTGGTGATTGGATGAGTAGTGGATTGTTTGTGGTGGGTCTTGTGGTGTTCTAGTTTTAAAGAAAGTTTTGTGACTGTATGTTGTGTTATTCTGTGATTTGTATTGATGCGTCGTGTATATATATATATATATATATATATATATATATATATATATATATATATATAGTATACAAGAGATTTAAGCACATCTATCTATTGCCTGACGCCGTGATCCCCGAAGGGGTGGCCACGAACGAACCACCCCCATGCACCTCTGTCCCAAGTCAGTCGACGCCCCTCCTCCCAACCAGCACAGCCTTCATCCATATACTTCCTCACTCCATCCTTCCACCACTCCTTCGGATCACCTCTCCCACTCTGTCCTTCCATCTTGCTCTTGTACACCCTCTTAGTCATTCTCTCGCTTTCCATACGTTCCATATGGCTGAACCATCTCAAGTTGTTCCTTTTCACACTCTCCAGCACATCTACCTCCACTCCACACCTCCTTCTTACTTCCTCATTCGTCTGTCCATCCCTCCACGTAACTCCGCAAGCACTTCTCAAGTAACTCATTTCCACCGCTCTCACTCTTGGTCTGAGTCTCTTCTCGAACGTCTATGCTTCGCTTCTGTAAGTTAGTGTCGGGATTACCACACTGTCATGCAAGGACTTCTTCACTTCCATACTGACCACCCTATTTCTTGTTACTGCTTTCAACGTTCCTACAACCCTCTTCCCCTGTTGCACCATCTCCCGCACTTCTTCATCCATAGTCCCATCTTTTCCTAACACACTGCCCAGATACTTAAAAGAGCTGACGATCTCCATAGCCTGACCATTCAACTTCACCTCACACTCTGTGACTTCAACCCCTTTCGAAGACCATAACCTTGCTCTTCCCCGCATTTACCTTCAAATTCCGTTTTTCGCACACTGTTCCAAACTCATTTACCAGACCCTGCAACTCCCATTCATTATCGCTCATCAGAAATGTATCATCCGCAAACAGCAGTATAGGCAACTTCCACTCATTTCCCTCCCTTTTCAGCGATACACCAACATCCAGTGCTCTTCCTAGTATTTCTTTCATGACTCCATCCATATTTATATAGTACACAACCACGGGAACATCACACACCCCTGTTTCAACCCAACATTCACGTATAAAAACTCGCTCTGCTGATTCTCCATACGTACAGCCGCCTTTGCACCCTCATACATGCTCTTCACTGCTTTCAGCAACTTGCCATTTACTCTGCATATTCTAAGTACTTTCCACATAACTTCTCTATCCACTCTGTCATAGGCCTTCTCGAAGTCCATAAAGGCAACAAACACCTTTTGTTGCTTCTCCAGATATTTCTCCACAACACAATTCAGGGTAAAAATATGATCTACACATCCTCTTCCCTTCCTAAAACCTCCCTGCTCGTCGCCTATCCATTTCTCCGTTCTCACTCTCACCCTCTCACTCACTACCCTACTGTACACCTTCCCTACTACGCTTAAAAGACATATTCCTCGGTGGTTACCACACACTCCTCTTTCCCCTTTGCCCTTATATAGGGGGACTATTGTGCCAGTCTTCCAGTCATCGGGTGCTCTCCCCTTCTCCTATGCTAGTTTGCACATTTTCCATGCCCATTCGATCACTATCTCACCACCATACCTCAACATTTCCCCACACACTCCATCTGTTCCTGGTGCTTTCCCCAACTTCACTCTTTTCATGGCTTCCCGCACTTCTGACCTCCTGATCCCCACCTCCTCCTCCACTACTTCTCCTCTTCTCCCTCCCATACCATATCCAACTATGCTTGCTGGCTCTTCATTCCTTACATGTAGCAACTCGTTGAAGTACTCCCTCCATCTTTCGACTCTCTCTTGCTTCTCATTTAGCATTCTCCCATTCTTATCTTTCACACCCTTACTGTTTCCCTTGCTACCTTCCCTAACTTTCTTGACTTCTTTCCAGAACATTTTCTTACACTCCCTCCATTTTACACTCAGATTCCATCCAAATTCCTCATCTACTCTTCTCTTACTTTCCTACTCTCTTTCTCTCCACGTACCTCACTCATTTCTGTCTCTCCAAATCTTCATTAACTCTACTACCCAACCACTCTATACGCTTTCTTCTTGTCTTCCACAGCTATTTTTACCTCTTCTGTCCACCATGCTGTACCTTTCATTCCCCTCCCTCTTCTCCTCACTCCACACACCTCTTCACATGCTGCACAGATCTCTTCCTTAAACACCTTGCGCATCTCCTCCATTTCCTCCATATCTTCCAGGTCGAACCCACCTAGTCATCTTTCTATTGCTCTCCTGTACTCTTCCCTGATTTCCTCCTCCTGTAGCCTCTCCACCCTCCTCATCATTCCACCTTCCTCTCGCCTCCCTCCAGCTCTCCTCACCCACTTCTTTTGTATCCTAATTTTAGCTACTACTACATAATGATCAGATAGACTCCCTCCAATACCCCTATACACCCTAGCATCCAGCACAGATTTCTTCATTCGTTCATCCAAACATATATAATCAATCAGTGACTTTCGTTCCACCACTGTCTTATCCTTCATCGTCCACACCATTTTCCATGTGTACCTGTGTATCATTCTGTGTCGGAAGAAGGTGTTGGCTATCCTCAACCTCCTCCCCACACATACGTCCACAAGTGCACTACCATTCCCATTCACCTCTGACGGTACCCCCCACCTTCCCACCACTCCATCAACTTTCCTATCACCCACCTTACCATTCATATCCCCATTCAGAAATATTCTTTCGTTCTTGTCAAACTTATCCAGGCACGGCTCCACATTCACCCAAAACTCCTCTTTCTCTCTTACAAGTTTATCCTCTGTCGGAGCATACACACACACACAATCACCCACGTTTGTATTCATACTTTCATTCTCACCCACACAATCCTTGAATCCACTGACCCCTATTCTCTTACACGCTCCTTCCATTTGTTACTTACAAACAAACACGCTCCTTCTCTCGCTGCTCCCTCAGTCACTCCAGCACACACACCCATTCCACACTCCCACTCTCTCATATCTGTACCTCTCCATTTGGTCTCCGTCATTCCACATACATCCAGCCTGGCATTCACTAACACTTCCAAAACCTCTCTCTCTCTTTCGTGCCATCATTCATGCCACTCACGTTCCATGTAGCTATTCTTAGATTGTCCGTAAGATTGTCCATAGTCGGTCAGGGTTCGTCAACACAGGGTCCGTCCGCATCCAAGGCTGATCTTTCGTTTTTCATTGCTTCATTATTTTCACAGGTGGGGGTCGCAAGCCCACCGACCCAACCTCTCTAGTCGCCTCTTACGACACGCAGAAGGCACGTGGGGCATATTCTAATCCCTTACCCCCAGGGTACATACTGTACATACTGTACATAAATATACACACAATCGCTCACGGTGCACACATACATACACATTGAAAACACACACACACACACACACCACACACACGAGCAACTAGAGTGAGATGACTGGAACTAAATCTTGAGCCCGCTTAAGCGACAAGGGAGGGGGGGAGAGAGTAAAAAGATCCCTCTTACTTAACTTTCGACCCCCAACCCCTCTCCCTCTGACTTCCAAAACTGTCTAAAAGCTAGAGAAGATGGAAGATAACGGGATTTGCCGGGAAAGAGAAGGGATGTGGGGGGGAAGGGGGGGGGGGTTAGAGGGTTTGGGGGCTTTTCCTCTGAGAGCCCCCGCGATTCCCTAATTCCATGAGAGGGCTTCGTCTTCGCTCCATCAAGACATTATAGCGGGGTGTTGGGGGGGGGGAGAGGGGGGGGGGGGGGGGCTGTGGGAAGGGAGGCGGGGGTGGGGGGAGGTCTAGAGGCTGAGAGCATTTTCCTCGTCGTTCATCTTAAAGTTATTTCTTCTCCTCCCCGCCCCACTTCCACTTACCTACCTCTCTCGCACACACACTCTTTCTCTTTTTTTCTCCCACTCTCTCTCTCTCTCTCACACACACACAAACACACACACACATTTTCTGTATATTTTAACTAGCTACCACACATTATTTGGTCTCTCTCTCTCTCTCTCTCTCTCTCTATCTATCTCTCTCTCTCTCTCTCGTACACACATTTTCTGTATAGTTTTACTAGCTAACACTTATTATTTGTTTTCTTCCGGGTTTGCAAGAGCGAAATTTCGAAATGATTGTAGCTTGCTTTTGTTTATGCACGCCACATCATCTCTAATTTGATTAGTGAGTGTTGCCATAACCTCTCTCTTTGGTCCATAATAGGGCTGGCTATCATTTAGTATGCTAGTTAATGGCAAGGACTTTAACCCGTTCAGTATTACGAAACAAATTAATATGAGTGTGGCTAACAGTTGTCGGTTTAGGAAGGATCTGTGGAAGCTAAAGTACTTTTTTTTTTTTTTTTTTTTTTTTTGCTCCCTAGACCTCTGTTATGCTTACAAAAACACCTCCATTAAAATTTGTAAATTTGTCGGTAGAAAAAATGTCCTAAATTACAGGCTCGCTATCGCACGCCAGAAAAAACATCGACACCTAAATAGCTCGAAATGTTTAATATTGACAAAGGAATGGGGCAAAAGGTCTTAAAATCGCCAAACTAATGGGGCGAATGTCTTTAAAAGTTCAAAACTTACGGAGATAAACGTGAGAGAGAAAGAAGTCCGGAAAACCCCCAGAAACCTCCCCTTGAGTTGAATGAAATCGTCTAAAGTCAGCAAGAATACGATATACATAGTTTCCTCGTGTACTGAATGTGTTAAATGTAGGGTAGTTCGAAGGTTGGAACTAAGAAATCACCTCTCAAAAACCCAGGTTCAATTAAATTCAATGCAATTAAAAAAGTGTATGGTCATGAAAATTATACAATTTTTATATACATAGTTTGTGTATACATACTTTTTTTTCTCATGACAATGAGGCCTGATACACAATAGTATACATTATGTCCTCTTTATAATATTCCCCAATAACAATGTGAACAAAGACAAAGTAAACACAGAGAATAAACAAGAACATCAAGCAAAAAGTATTATAAATGATTACAAAACAAACTCTTCATCTGTTTTGTATAATTATGATAAAAATAAACTCCCGATACACAACAATACATTTCGAAATAGACGGCCTGATATTGTTATGCGGACATATGTTGGCGAATATTTGCAAGCGAAATTCCGTGTTTTGAAATAGTTTGTTGTGAATATACAGTATATACAGCTTCCTGGCGGACATGTTTACTTTAGGAGTGTGACCTTTCACAGCGTCAGTTATACATATTACACACACATATACATACATTATTTCATACATACATACATACATACATACAGGTTTTCCTGATGTGGCGGCGTCTACGCCGTGGGGCCACCTCCCGAGGCTGCTAACCGCGGATGGCTGCCGACCCTCCACAGCCGAAGACAAAATCAACGACCAGTGGAGGAAAACCGGATGCCGGCCGCGGGGAGCAGTTTCGGGAGCCAAACCGTCACAACCATCCCCTGCCCCCTCCCTGGGGGCACGGGTCCTTGGAGCGGCTTCGGTCGCGCCGGGAATTTCCACACCTCTCACACCACACACACACATCATACAGTTTTTCCTACACCGAGAAATGACTCTCCGGCTGTCATTTCTCGAAGACTTCTTCTAGCCGGAGACATTGAGAGCAACCCAGGACCCACGTTCACATACATATGTCCAACTTGCTCAAAACCCATCACTTCGAGTCGCCATACTAAGGGTTCAGTTCTCTGCAATTCATGTGGGAACTGGACCCACTTCACCTGCACAACACTTGCCTCCAAGAAACACTACACAAACACCTGGACCTGTTCCTCATGCCCCTCCCTCTCCCAGTCAAATCCCTCGCCTAAAACCCGTCCACCTCTCCTCCCCAACCCACCTAACCTTCCCATATCATCCACTCCCCCCCCTAAAACCCGTCCACCTCTCCTCCCTAACCCACCTAACCTTCCCATACCATCCACATCCTCAACTCAACACACCACACCCCATCCTAATCCATTCCAACCCCCATCTCCTGCTCCCCAATCCCCACCCCCACCTCACCCATCCCAACCCCCAGCCCCTCCCTCACCCCCACCCCCCCCATCACCCCCACCCCCACCCCATCCTCGTGCAGCAGCACCCAACATACATCGTGCACATAACATTAACATTCTTCAACTGAACATAGATGGCATCAACACAAAGAAACACGAACTCTCACACTTCATCAAACAACACAACATACACATTGCCATCTTACAAGAAACAAAACTCCGCACAACACAAAAAACACCCACATTTCATAATTTCACCACCATCAGACAAGACCGGGCTGTCGGCGGGGGCGGTGGACTCATCACCCTGGTACACAAAGAAATATCATACATAGTAACCAGTGTACAAACCAAATCACTCCTCCCCCCAAATGATAACACAACAGAAATACAGTCAATTAAAATACGCACTGGCAACAACTCCAACATAACCATCATAAACACATACATCCCTCCCCAAACATCCCCTACAGTACCAAATGAATACAGACCACACTTACAACACATCACAAACACCCCACACACCCACACATCATCCTGGGTGGTGACTTCAACGCCAAGACGTCGGCCTGGTTTGTCGACAACCCCGACACAGACAGAGGGCTGGTACTACAAAACCAAACCGATAACCTCATCATCCTTAACGACATCCATCAACATACCCATATTCCTCACCAAGCCCTCTATAACCCATCATCTCCAGACATCACCTTTTGCTCCCCAGAACTCGCCCCCACAACATCCTGGAGGGTGGTCAGAACCTTAGGCTCTGACCACCTCCCGATCATTATCACCACCAAAACCAGACTCGCCCCAGCTAGCCACAAACACACATACACCAATTATAGAAGAGCTAACTGGGAAGCATTCACAAATGAGACAGAACAACACTTCACAACTCTAAACAGTACACCCATCACTAACATCAACAATGCTGTACACATACTCAATATAACTATCCAAAACGCTGACAAGAAACACATTCCAAGAGGTCACAGAAAAAGACACAACCCCAACTTCACACCAGAAATTCAAACCTCATCAGACACGCGACATACTGAAACACTCCCCAGCACCCCACACACAAGACATCACACAACAAATTCAAGCACTCAACACCCAAACTAACAACAAAATACAAGAACAACAAAACTAAATTGGAATAACTTCCTACAAACACTTGATCACAAAACAAACCCCAAAAAACTATACAAAACACTAAACAGCATCACACTTTCCAACAGCAACACAACACAATCACATGCTGCAATCACAACAACAGACTCTACTCCTTCATGTAAACAACAAGCAAACACTCTCATCAATCACTTTTCACATGTCAGCCACCTAAAACCTCACAAAGACGACCGACGTGTCATCCGACGTAAGAGACAATTCCCCACAGACCCTGACTATACACCCTTCACCAATCACCAGACAAAGCATATCATCAACAATCTCAAGCACTCACCCGCCTGTGGCCTAGACAACATAAGCAACATACACCTCAGACACCTGGGACCACAAGGCATACAAGCACTCACTAACATATCAAACTACAGCTATTCACACAACACAATACCAGACATTTGGAAGCATGGTATCATCATCACTTTCCCCAAACCCAACAAGACCCCACGCTACCCTCCTCGCACCGCCCCATCACACTCCTTTGCTCCCCCTCCAAAGTCATGGAACGCCTAGTATTACAACTAATTACACCTGACCTACCCCTAGCTCCAACACAACATGGCTTTAGGCCACTGCACTCCACAAACACTCTTCTCACAGACCTTACACAAAGAGCTTTCGACGGCATCAATTCAGCTAGACCACCACACAGATCACTATTAGCCACACTCGACATTAGTAAAGCCTTCGATGCCATCCCCCGCCACAACCTAACAAACAAAATCTACAACACAAACATGCACAACAACACAAAACGGTGGCTGGCCAACTTCCTAGCAGGCAGATGTGCACACGTATCTTTTGCCGGTCAGTCATCTAAAATCAGAAACTTTCCAAACGGAGTCTCACAAGGATCCGTCCTATCGCCCGCACTCTTCAATCTGTACATGCACGATATAACTACACCCAATACGCCCCAAATAAACTTAGCCTCCTATGCAGATGACATAACACTCACATGCACACACCATGACCCAAAAAGAGCAACAGATCTCCTTCAACCCTATCTCAACACACTACATGGCTGGTGCACTACAAACAGACTTAATCTAGCCCCAGCCAAATCCACCGCAACCCTGCTCACAAGTTGGACAGGAGAACACGAATACATCCCTCAACTCACCATAAACAACACACCCCTAACACATACACACACCCAAAATCCTAGGAGTAACATATGATACTCATATGACATTCAAACAGCACACCACAAACATTAAAAGAAACTGACACCCAGACTTAACGCCCTCAGGTCACTTGCTCACACAAAATTTGGACACAACAAAGAAACTACCACCACAGTATATAAACAATACATAAGATCAGTGATGGAATACGCAAGCCCAGCCTGGGCTTCTAACCTAGCTGAAACACATCATAAGACCTTACAGACTATTCAAAACAAAGCCCTGAAGATCATTACAGGCTGCACAGCTACTGCACCCACAGATCACCTACATCAAGAAACCAAAATCCTCAAAGTCAAAGACCATCTGGACATGAGAGGCACTCAATTCCTGGCAGCAGCCTCCACGAACCAAGACCACCCACTAAACTACATGGCAACACACCCACAGACACCAAGAAATATCAAAACAACACCCAGCACACGGTATCACACACAATTATTGTCCTCTCTCCCTCCCTGCCCACCCCGAACCAACTTCCAGAAGCACATCCATACTCATATCTCTCACCGATCCATCCACTCACTCACAGACAACACACAGCTGCATGCACGACCTCCCGAAATCCATCCTTCCGAATCCTCCCTTCCTCGCGAGGACAGAGTCCACCTGGCCAGGCTGAGATGCGGACACCATCCAGCTCTCCTGAGCTATCAGAAGAGACTGGATGACTCCGTTGTCGACGCCTGCCCGGGATGTAACACAGCACCCCATACCATTAAACACATCATAGAAGACTGCATTTCACACAACCACTTACGCCAACAACACAATCTACACTCAATGAGAGCTCTGTGGGAAAGCCCGATCGTGGCCATGGCCTTTCTCAGGGACTCGGGGCTGTTCGGCCAGGCAGCTTAGGGAACATCAACAACAACAACAACAACAACAACAACAACATACATACATACATTCATATATGCACACACACATTAGATCTGTATTTTTCTCATACCAAATACCCACTATGATTACCTATGCTTGATATATATATACAGGGTGTTCCAGAAATATGTGCCGAAAATCAGGGGATGTATTCCTGAAACATATTTGAATGTAAATTACGAAATGACCATATTGGCAATTCTCAATAGTTTTCGAGTTACAGCACCTCCGAGGTCTGCCAGGAATGTGTTTAAATCCAGGGATTGTACAAAATGTCTGAGACAGATGCGAAATTACTTAACGACCGTAAAGTAATACAGCACAGTAAATGTTATTGTCATACTGGAAATACTGTTTTATTTTGTTAATACATCACGTTGTCCTTGGTAAATGTTTCATTTACAAGGTATTTTGAACATTTACTGTAAATGTTATTGTCATACTGGAAATACTGTTTTATTTTGTTAATAAATCACGTTGTCCTTGGTAAATGTTTCATTTACAAGGAATTTTGAACATTTACTGTAAATGTTATTGTCATACTGGAAATACTGTTTTATTTTGTTAATAAATCACGTTCCTTGGTAATGTTTCATTTACAAGCAATTCCCGGAGTAAAACACATTCAAGCAGACCTGTTAGGTGCTGTAACTCGACAACTATTGATATTTGCTTAAATGGTCATTTAGTGATATACATTCAATTATGTTTCAGGAATACATCCCCTGATTTTCGGCACATATTTCTGGAACACCCTGTATATATATATATATATATGTTCTCAGTGGGTAGAAGTGGCTCAGCAGTCCTACTATACAGTATATTCTCTCTCTCTCTCTCTCTCTCTCTCTCTCTCTCTCTCTCTCTCTCTCTCTCTCTCTCTCTCTCTCTCTCTCTCTCTCTCTCTCTCTCTCTCTGTATTCATACCGCCACCGTCTTCGCCTTCTTATAGCATTGTCATATATTATATTATCCAACTGTGATACCTCGTGTTACAATTTCAACACGAGTAACGCCGGGTAGTCCTGCTAGTTATTATATATGTGGATTTTGTTTTCGTGTTTTTTCTTTTTTTATTAGAGCGTTTTTAATGGAAATATGAGCGTCAAACTTTAAATCAAGAGAACGTGATGAAATTCAATTAAACGTTGCTTTTGATAGATAGATGGATGTGATGGAAGACTGTGGAGCTGGCGGGGGGAGGGGGAGGGAGGAGGAAGGAGGAGTTGTAGTTACTGATTATAGTGGTGGTGGTGGTAAGATTGTTTTGGTAGTGGTGGTGTAGGTGGGACAGTGGTGACGGTTTTAGAACGGTGTTGATGGTGATGGTGGTCGTGGTGTTTGGTATTGGTGGTTGGTGGTGGGGATGTTGAAGAATAAGGGAATCAGAAGAACTCTTAACCCATACTTAACAGATTATAGTATGAAATACATTGGTAATTCATATTTGTATGTAATATAATACAAAACTAGTAATATCTTTAGTATGTATGTATATCATGTTAAGGGTAATAGAAAATATCATTATGGATACATATTTTGTGAATGGCAAATAATGACTATGAATATATATATATATATATATATATATATATATATATATATATATATATGCGTGTATACTGTATATATAAACAGTATAAGGTTGCTTGGATTAAAGGGTAGTGTACGATTTGTATGTGAAACATTTATACTTAAAATTACTACTGCAATTGTTTTTTTGAATTTAAGGGTAAATTAAACATATACAAGGTTAAACAGTTACTGGAAGTTGAAATAATATAAGACAGAGAACATATATCTGGTGGTCTAGACATGAAAAGATAGATAAATCAAAGTGGAAATTAACAAAGAAAACGCAAAAAACAAAACAAAGTAAACCTCTCCGGAATTGAATATTGACAATCAAAATTCGTATATCGAAATTGAAAAAAGAGGTGGAAGTGACAAAGGAGGGAATGTGTGTTTTTTTTTGTTAACAGGTCCCGACAGGTAGGGTGACAGGTGAGGTGGGGGTGGGGGAAGAGGGGAGAACAGGGGGGGGGGTTATGTGGAAGAGGTGGGTGGAGGGGAGGAGGACAGGTATTTGGATGTGAGGGGTAGAAGAGGGGAGGTGGAGGGAGAGAGAACAGCGATGGGGAGGAGGGGGTACTTGGGAGAGATGGAGGGGAAGAGAACAGGGGTGGGGAGGAGGGGTCTTTGGGGGGGGGGGGCAGGTGGAATAGGGGGATAAACAGGAGTTGGGGGGAGGTGGGGGAAGAGAACAGATTGGGGGAGAGGGTGTACTTGGGGGGGGGGGGGGGGGGGGGGGGGGGGGGTGGGGGGCAGGTGGAAGATGGAAGAAGTGAAGAAAGTAGAGAACAGGGGTGGGGAGGAGGGGAATTTGGGAGCAGGTGGAAGAGGGGGGAGGTGGATTTGGTAGATAACAGGGGTGAGGGGAAGGAGAGGAGGAGCATGAGGGGGGGGGGGGGGCGGCAGGTGGAAGGGGAAGGTGGAAGGGAGAGCAACGGGGGAGGGGGAACGAGCAAGTGGTGGAGGGGGGAGTGGGGGAGAACAGGGGGAAAGGAGGGGGAGGCGATTCATAGTTGGGTGGGTGGGGGGGGGGGGGGTCTCTGTGGCCCCTCCTAACATTCCAATTAAATCCCTGGGATGAACAAAAATAACCTCGCTTGTTCACCCATGCCCTAACAGATTCATATACTACTGTACATAACCCACTGCATGCATATTACCTCTCTCTCTCTCTCTCGTTCTTTCTTTCTTTATCTCTCTCTCTCTTTCTCTCTCTCTCTCTCTCTCTCTCTCTCTCTCTCTCTCTCTCATCTGATGGAGATTGGATCAATAATAATTAATAATTATATTAACATCGGTAGGTATCTAAGTGTATGTTCAACGGCGGACTTCCTTCTTTCATATATACAAACTCTCCTTGAGGGCATTTCCTAACCTATTTTCCTAACTTCATCCTATTTTCCGGTACGCCTTTTTAGCCGGAGGGTGAGGAGAGAGCTTTCTATGCTGCCGTCCTATTTTTCTACAATAAATTGTCCCCTTCTAGTAGTATTAAGGATAGACCATCTAGTAGAGACCGCGAATTTTGATATATGACTGTACATGTTGGCGCACACATACAATAAATACAAGCACACACTAAACACACACTTTTGATATATATATGACTGTACATGTTGGCGCACACATACAGTAAATACAAGCACACACTAAACACACACTTTTGATATATATATGACTGTACATGATGGCGCACACATACAATAAATACAAGCACACATTAAACACACACTTTTGATATATATATGACTGTACATGATGGCGCACACATACAATAAATACAAACACACACTAAACACACACTTTTGATATATATATGGCTGTACATGATGGCGCACACATACAATAAATACAAGCACACACTAAACACACACTTTTGATATATATATGACTGTACATGTTGGCGCCACATACAATAATACAGCACACACTAAACACACTTTTGATATATATATGACTGTACATGTTGGCGCACACATACAATAAATACAAGCACACACTAAACACACACTTTTGATATATATATGACTGTACATGTTGGCGCACACATACAATAAATACAAGCACACACTCACACTTTTGATATATATATGACTGTATATGATGGCGCACACATACAGTAAATACAAGCACACACTAAACACACACTTTTGATATATATATGACTGTATATGATGGCGCACACATACAGTAAATACAAGCACACTAATACACTTTTGATATATATATGACTGTATGATGGCGCACACATACAGTAAATACAAGCACACACTAAACACACACTTTTGCGGATTCACACACAACCCCACTCATAATGTACACTCGAGGAAAAAACAATCTTTACACTAACGCTCTAAACATTGTGGAAGTGGGTCGAAGTCTTGTGATAATACAGTACAGACGTATGTTTCACCCGATGCATTCCGTTCACACGATTAGATATTCAGCTCGCCAGGGTAAAGATTGTTTTATTCTCGAGTGTACTGTACATAATCAATTGCACACACAAATTACAGTACTTAAGGGGAGACGGTCGTTTTGCTGGTCCCCTTTCTCCCTCGTGTTTAACCCATTACTTTTTTAGATTTTTAGACGTTCGACCCATTTGTTTGGTGATTTTAAGACCTTAGTCCTATTTCGTTATACATTTTAAGACCTATCGTGCCATTCAGGTGTCGATTTTTTCCTGGTGAGCGATAACGAGCCTGTAATTGTAAGAGGAACCGACCTTCGGCTGGGACATTTTTCTACCGAAAAATTACAAATTTATCTTGGGGGGGGGGGGGTCTAGGGTATGTTTTTCTAAGCTTGAGGGAGGTTTAGCGAGAAAACTAAGAAATGAAAGAATACATTAATTAATATAACACAAATAATAATAAAACAAAAAACAACGGTCCGTCTCCCCTTAAGGCGGTGTCACACCAGCTCTACTTCCGTCAATTTTTACGGGCGATTTTAGTCTGGTATCTTCAAAATTCATGTTTAACCAGAAACAACCACCGGGCATAACGACTTCACTTTGGTGATGGGCTGGTCTATCAGAGTGAGAACTGAGCGATCTCTGCCATACCCATAGCTTACTCTGACTGTTCCTTTTACTTATATATTTTCTAGATCTCGAGTGACGGCGTCTCTTCCGTGGATTGACCTCCCAATCTACCAAGGTTGGAAGCCAAAGCGTCACATTTTTCCCTTGCCCCTCAACTTTCTCTTCATAATTGCTGAGGGGCACAGGGCCCTGGGTGGGGCTTTAGTTTCCCGGGCGTTTCCGCACCCTCCTCAGCTCCCCGCCATGGAGTGGCTTCGGTCACCCAGGCTTTATTGTGGTCGGCAGGGAGGGTTCTGTGGGGGCGCTCGGTTATGGCTTTGTCCGTGCTCGGGGCCTTGGGGCTGTTCGGCCAGGCAGCTTGGGGAACAACAACAACGACTTCACTTCCGGTGCCGTCTTTATAATTTTGTTCTGACCACTATGTGACGATGTTATTCAGTTTAAAAAGGGCCTCCAGTAATTAACAGGCATATAACTATTTCACTTAACCCTTTTTACTACCACAGATCCTTCTTAAACTGCACGAAATCGTGTAAATATAGCTAGAATAAAGTATGAATTAGTCGCCGGTACAGAAGGGGATAATCTACCCTCAGTCTAGTTTCGGATTCCAATGTGCAAGAGCCTCAAGATATTACGAGAAAATAAAGTGCTCGTCTAAAATTGCCGGAAAAAAAACGCGCGTGTCACATCGCATTTATCCTCCTATGTACGGTAGCGCTAATAAGTTATGTCTCACCTGTCATTACGTTTGGCTCGTTCTGTGCTGTATTAATGTCTGTTAGATGTGTAATAGGGTGGGTAAGTCTAGGAACATGTTTGTTATATCATTCGAAACGAATACAGACATTTTAGATATTGTTGATAGTAATTATTGATCAAAATATACTTGGTACCGAGGTTCACTTATTTGGCCGACTGTACATGATACTAAAAGCGCACAATACCAAAATAGTTCACACAAACAACCCATGGCTACCCAGAATTCCCCCGTCACCCTCCTCACACATTACAAATCCATTATGAACTGATGTATTATACGCATGCCTGAGAGTGCTTCCACCTACACACAGTCACACGTATGTACAGTCACGCAAATACATGTACTACATATACGCACACATTTCAACAGAAGTACGCACATAAACGCACACACAGCACAGACGTTAGTACGTATAACGTCAAACACGCAAGTGAGAGTGAACTCACACACACACACACACACACACACATGCAAACAAATACTAAGCAATACATACTGACATTCATTTACACACAGACACACATCAGCTCACCGCCACAAGTCCGAATATGATTTCATATCGTGTGCCAAAAATGTGTGTGCAAATATTGATGCAAATGCCGGGTTCTCGATCGCGTGCACCACTGATTGCAAATATTACTGAATTACTACCCCCCCCCCCTTTCCTGCCTCTCGCCATCCCTTCGGTAGTGAGTTTGTTTAAAGGGGGAGTAGTTGATTTTTCTGGACCCCCTTCTCCCTCCTATTTAGACGTTCGCCCCATTAGTTTGTCGATTTATAAAAACAACTTTCATCCCATTTATTTATCAATATCAAAACTTGTAATAAGGTGTCGATTGTTTTCCTGACGAGTGATAGCGAGCCTATACATATGGAGGTACCGGGACATAATTATGTATACCGAAAAATGTACACAATTATCTTGAACGGGGATCTTGAGGATAATGTATTTAGCTTGATGGAGGTCTAGGGAGGAGACTAAAACAATAATAAATACATACATAAATAAACTAATAAAAAAACCCTACCCCCTTTACGCAACTGAGTTCTGACCCTTCGTACGGTTTGGGGACAGGTGTTGTTCGTGGTGGTTTAGAAGTATAGTTGGTTGTTGAAAATATATGAATGAACCCATATGAACCTAACGAAGAGCAAAGCGAACCTCTTAAAGGTTAATGTTAGCTAAATAATTAAGGGGGTTGGGATTGTTTTTTGGTCTAATTATTTATCTATTCATTTATTTTTTTAGATTTCTCCCTAGACATCCATCAAACTTTAAACAAAAAAATCGGTAGAAAAAATGTCCGGTAGCGAGCTGATTTTTTCGGTAGAAAAATCAAATCCGGCGAAGCCGGACATATTTTTCTACCGAAAAGTCAGATCGCTACTGCTCACTATCTTGAGGCTAGCAAGCGATAGCGAAGGCCAAAATTAATGGATATAATCCACTAAAATGGCAACATTACCCCTTGGACTGAATGGCATTGTATCTATCGTTAACTTAAATCGTGTAATAACTCCGTTATTATAAATACTCAACCTCATGTTCATAGAGTAATGTATTCTTATTTTTGTCTGAGGAGTCTACCATATAATTTATGAAAAGCATTACTGGAACACCCTGTATATGCGATACTGTTTCCTACCTCATTCTGAACATATAATTGCATAACTACAATTTCTGAGACTGCGGATTTAACAAGTTGACTGTACGCTCGGATACCATAGTCTCTTGCCCTCTCATAAATATTCGTGGACTTCACGTATTTCGAATTATCGAACTATATATCTGGAAACGAAATTATGCATATATTTGTTGATACATCAATTACAAAACTATAGATAATATTTATTGAAAAGCAAGTTCTATCCAAAAAATCAATCCAGGTAGTTATAATTACATAAAACACAAATAATAACAATATATACGGTACCGGTATATAGGGGGTCCACGCATTCTGAGGAGGGGGCTAAACACTTTGATATCCAAGTGTACCTTCAATTTGGCTCTCTGTCACTTTCAACTTTGTAGGAGACACTCCTTGCAGGCAGCTTTGCCTTTTGTCTCTTTCATACTCGTGGAAATTCAGACGAGACACAGCGACTCCATACTATATGTTTAATGAAAGATTAGACGTATTAAGGGGGGGGGGTCACCGGTTTTTTGTTTATCTTTCTCTCATTTTCTCCGTTTCCCTGGCTTGTATCCATTCAGCCCCATTCAGCCAACTGTGTTAAGACGTTTATCCCCATCCAGGTGTCGATTTCTTCCTGGCGAGCGATAGCGACCCAGCATTGTACGGAGAAATCCGGCTTCGCCGGAAACATTTATCGATCAAAAAATTTAAAAATTTAGCTTGCTGTAAAACAAATATATATATATATATATATATATATATATGTATATATATATATATATATATATATATATATATATATATATATATATGCTGGCTTGCTACCGCTTGCCAGGAAAATATTGACACCTGGCTAGGGGTAAACTTCTTAAAACAGTAGGCTGAATGGGGCCGAATAGATACAAACCAAAGAGAGAGGGAGAAAAAGAGAAAATAAGCGAGGTGGGGTCCCTGAAAAGAGACCCCGTCTCCCTGAATGCAGTAGCCCTTCGCATATTGGATGTGTTTAATTTGATCAATGTATTCATCAATGTTTGCTATTTTGGGGGCGTATGAGAAATATGTTAGTAGTGAGGTATCAGATATATTTTATATACTAAGTTTGTAAACATTAATTTACTTTGTATATCTCTTTTAATAGTTTTGTAATCGGACGTGTTTTAGGAATTCATAACACGCATATGTGTTTAGTTTTGTTTCATATATTTTCTTCCGCATGAGATGTGTTGTATTGTGATTTTAAAAATAAACGAGTATTCTTTTTATTGTATTTTGTATATTATTATATATTTGTTCTATAAAAGAAAAATATATAATGGACCGGTGTGGCATTTTTACCCAATTATTATTATTATTTTTTTTTAAAGGGTATGTGTTTTAATACGAATATATTTATTGATTATTCTTTGAGGGATGCAATGTGCAATATTAATAACTTATAAGAAGAACTTATTTGTATTTTTTTATTTGCTTCCTTCTGTATTAGTATTCAAAGAGTGGAGAATAATTACGGTATTTTGTGAAGATACACTTGTTCTACTACAATCCAATGTAATTGATATGAGTTTTTATTCAGAGAGATAATTTTGTTATACCATGATTCATAAGTTTTCAGGGAATACAATTACTAAACAGAGATAGGAGCTAATTTAATGGATGCTATTTATTGGTAGAAATGTGCATACAATATTTTACATGTGTAAGTATGTACACTCGGATGCCATAGTCTCTAGCCCACTCATAGATATTCGTGGACTTCACTTATTTTTTATTATGGAAGTATATTTCTGGACGATCAGCCTCGGATGCGGACGGACCCTTGTGTTGATGAAGCCCGACCGACTATGGACAATCTTACGGACAATCTTAGAATAGGAACGTGGAATGTGAGAGGCATGAATGATAACACAAAAGAGAGAGAGGTCTTCGAAGTGTTAGTGAATGCCAGGCTGGATATATGTGGAATGACGGAGACCAAAGGGAGTGGTACAGATGTGAGAGTGGGAGTGTGGAATGGGTGTGTGTGCTGGAGAGAGTGAGGGAACAGCAAGAGAAGGTGCATGTTTGTTTGTAAGTAACAAATGGAAGGAGTGTGTAAGAGACTATGGGTCTGTGGGTTCAAGGATTGTGTGGGTGAGAATGAAAGTAGGAATACAAACGTGGGTGATTGTGTGTGTGTATGCTCCGACAGAGGATAAATTAGTAAGAGAGAAAGAGGAGTTCTGGGTGAATGTGGAGGTGTGCCTGGATAAGTTTGGCAAGAACGAAAGAATATTTCTGATTGGGGATATGAATGGGAAGGTGGGTGATAGGAAAGTTGATAGAGTGGTGGGAGGGTGGGAGTTACTGTCAGAGGTGAATGGGAATGGTAGTGCACTTGTGGACGTATGTGTGGGGAAGAGGCTGTGGATAGCCAACACCTTCTTCCGACACAGAATGATGCACAGGTACACATGTAAAGTGGTGTGGACGATGAAGGATAAGGATAAGACAGTGGTGGAACGAAAGGCACTGATTGATTATATATGTGTGGATGAACGAATGAAGACATCTGTGCTGGATGCTAGGGTGCATAGGGGTATCGGAGGGGGTCTGTCGGATCATTATGTAGTAGTAGCTAAAATTAGGATACAAAAGAAGTGGGTGAGGAGAGCTGGAGGGAGGCGAGAGGAGGGTAGAGAGGCTGCAGGAGGAGGACATTAGGGAAGAGTACAGGAGAGCAGTAGAAAGATGATTAGGTGGATTCGACCTGGAGGATATGGAGGAAGTGGAGGAGATGAACAAGGTGTTTAAGGAAGAGATCTGTGCAGCATGTGAGGAGGTGTGTGGAGTAAGGAGAAGAGGGAGGGGAGTGAAAGGTACAGCATGGTGGACAGAAGAGGTAAAAATAGCTGTGGAGGACAAGAAGAAAACGTATAGAGAGTGGTTGGATAGTAGAGGGAATGAAGATTTGGAGAGTCAGAAACGAGCGAGGTACGTGGAGAGAAAGAGAGTGGTGAAGAGAGTAGTAAAGGAAAGTAAGAGAAAAGTAGATGAGGCATTTGGAAGGAATCTGAGTATAAAATGGAGGGAGTGTAAGAGACTGTTCTGGAAAGAAGTCAAGAAAGTTAGGGAGGGTAGCAAGGGAAACAGTAAGGGTGTGAAAGATAAGAAAGGGAAAATGCTAGTCGAGAAGCAAGAGAGAGTCGAAAGATGAAGGGAGTACTTCAATGAGTTTCTAAATGTAAGGAATGAAGCGCCAGCAAACAAAGTTGGATGGGGTATGGGAGAGAGAAGAAGAAAAGTAGTGGAGGAGGAGGTGGGGATCAGGAGGTCAGAAGTGTGGGAAGCCATGAAAAGAGTGAAGTTGGGGAAAGCACCAGGAACAGATGGAGTGAGTGGGGAAATGTTGAGGCATGGTGGTGAGATAGTGATCAAATGGGTATGGAAAATGTGCAAACTAGCATGGGAGAAGGGGAGTGCACCTGATGACTGGAAGACAGGCATAATAGTCCCCTTATATTAGGGTAAAGGGGAAAGAGGAGTGTGTGGTAACCACCGAGGATTATGTCTTCTAAGCGTAGTACGGAAGGTGTACAGTAGGGTAGTGATTGAGAGAGTGAGAGCGAGAACGTAGAAATGGATAGGTGACGAGCAGGGCGGTTTCAGGAAGGGAAGAGGATTTGTAGATCAGATTTTTACCCTGAATTGTGTTGTGGAGAAATATCTGGAGAAACAACAAAAATGTATGTTGCCTTTATGGATTTGGAAGGCCTATGACAGAGTGGATAGAGAAGGTATGTGGACAGTACTTAGAATATACGGAGTAGATGGCAAGTTGCTGAAAGCAGTGAAGAGCATGTATGAGGGTGCAAAGGCAGCAGTACGTGTGGAGAATGAACAGAGCGAGTTCTTTGACCTGAATGTTGGGTTGAAACAGGGGTGTGTGATGTCCCCGTGGTTGTTTACTGTATATATGGATGGAGTCATGAAAGAAATACAAGGAAGAGCAGTGGATGTTGGTGTGTCGCTGATAAGGGAGGGAAATGAGTGGAAGCTACCTGTACTGCTGTTTGCTGATGGTACAGTTCTGATGAGCGATAATGAATGGGAGTTGCAGTAAATATGTTTGGAACAGTGTGCGAAAAACGGAATCTGAATGTAAATGCGGGGAAGAGCAAGGTTATGGTCTTCAAAAGGGGTGAAGCCACAGAGTGTGAGGTGAAGTTGAACAGTCAGGCTATGGAGATTGTTAGCTCAATTAAGTATCTGGGCAGTGTGTTGAGTATAGATGGGACTATGGATGAAGAAGTGAGGGAGAGGGTGCAACAGGGGAAGAGGGTTGTAGGAACGTTGAAAGCAGTAACAAGAAATAGGGTGGTCAGTATGGAAGTGAAGAAGTCCTTGCATGACAGTGTGGTAATCCCGACACTAACTTATGGAAGCGAAGCTTGGACGTTCGGGAAGAGACTCAGACCAAGACTGAGAGCGGTGGAAATGAGTTACTTGAGAAGTGCGTGCAGAGTTACATGGACGGATAGACAGACAAATGAGAAAGTAAGGAGGAGGTGTGGTGTGGAGGTAGATGCGCTGGAAAGTGTGAAGAGGAACAACTTGAGATGGTTCGGTCATATGGAACGTATGGAAAGCGAGAGAATGACTAAGAGGGTGTACGAGAGCGACGTGGAAGGACAGAGAGGGAGAGGTGCACCGAAGGAGAGGTGGAAGGATGGAGTGAGGATGAGGAAGTATATGGAGGAAGTCGGTGCTGGCTGGGAGGAGGGGCGTCGACTGACTGGGGACAGAGTTGCATGAGGGCGGTTCGTTCGTGGCCACCCCTTCGGGGATCACGGTGTCAGGCAATAGATAGATAGATAGATAGATATCTCTGGAAACTAATTTATGAATATAATTATCTATAAATCAACTATAAAACCATATATTTTATTTTGGTTGAAAAGCAAGTTATATCCAAAAATCAATCCAGGTAGTTATGATTGCATAAATAAAAAACATAGGGAGTCCACGAATTGTTATGAGTAGGCTAGTGACTATGGCATCCGAGTGTACATTGTATATTGTTATGAGTAGGCTAGTGACTATGGCATCCGAGTGTACATTGTATATTGTTATGAGTAGGCTAGTGACTATGGCATCCGAGTGTACATTGTAAATTTTGTTGAATGGTGAAGTATGTTTTTCTGATCAAGGGAGATGATTGTGATGTTGTATATTATTTATTTATCTACAGTATACAATAGTTGCTTGATCATACTTCTTTATATATGTATGAAGGAGACAATGTTCAAAGCTGCTGTAACAAGTGCCGTCCTCCACTCACAGGTTGTTTCCTGCGTTGGGGTACTGGGGAATTGGCTGGTGTGTGTGTGTGTGTGTGTGTAGGAAAGAGAGAGAGACTGTATTTTAAGTTGCAGTAAGACAAACATTGATACAGACGGTAAATTGGACAGAGTGATAGATATATTGTAAAGACAAAAAGATGTACATACAAACTTACTGACAAACAGTAGCACACACACACACACACAAACACACACCTCACCCAAATAAACACATACACACACACACCCGTCTCTCTCTCACATGCACACACACACACACACACACAAAGAAACAAACACACAAACACATACACACATACACAAACCACCCCGTCTCTCTCTCTCTCTCTCTCTCTCTCACACACACACACGCACCACTCTGTATTTATACTTTTCAACTGCCCCCCTCTCGCTTAATTGGCCATCATATGTCTATGTGGTATCCAGGCTTGTAATTGGCTAGTCCTTTATAGATACAGGAGGCGGCCATGTTGAAAACCTTGACAAACATTAGTGGAAGCCGTTCGAGTTATATTTGGGAGCGCTTTGGGAGATTTGTATTGTTATAGTTTATTATTTATTGATGTATTTATTTATTATATTTTTTATCTTCATTTATTTATTTATTAATTAATTAATTTATTTATTAATGTATTTATATATATATACCGGTATATACAGTTATATAATTATATATATATATATATATATACCGGTATATATATATATATATATATATATATATATATATATAATTATACAGTATATATGTTATTTTTTTTTTTTTTTTTTTTTGGGGGGGGGGGGTAATTGGGTAGTCTCTATTATTGTGTTGGGTGAACGGGGAAGCGGCCATGTTGTAACCCTTCAAACACATTAAGCTAGTGGAAGCCGTGTGATTGATATTTGGGACCGCTTTGGGAGGTGGTGGTGTTTAGTCGTGTTAATGATATTTTTCAGCCATATTGCAACCCTTCTATACCCATATTGAATAGTCTTGAAAGCCATACTGAAGCGCATTGTTAGCCTTATTAATCCGTTCGGTAATTAGATAGTATTTTATTATTGGGTTGGGTTAAGCAGAGAAGGCGGCCATATTGTAACCCTTTAAACACATGTAGAGTCAGTTGTTGGTGTCACACGAGCGATTTTTCCGTCAATTTTTACGAGTAATTGTAGTCTGGCATCTTCTGAATTAGAGTTTTATATTATTGCAATCTCTCTAATTCATACAAATTCAGTCCCGTTGCCGATTCCAATACAAATAATACCATGATATAGTAGGAGAAAAAACTTGTTCATCGTGACCAGAAAAGTGCTCGTGTGACATGGCCTTTAGATAGGGTCCAGGTATGTTATAGACTGCCACCACCCTCGAGCGTCTGGTTACTTTTAATATACCCTCTCTGTACCGGAGTCGTATTCTTTCTTTTAATATACCCTCTCTGTACCGGAGTCGTATTCTTTCTTTTAATATACCCTCTCTGTACCGGAGTCGTATTCTTTCTTTTAATATACCCTCTCTGTACCGGAGTCGTATTCTTTCTTTTAATATACCCTCTCTGTACCGGAGTCGTATTCTTTCTTTTAATATACCCTCTCTGTACCGGAGTCGTATTCTTTCTTTTAATATACCCTCTCTGTACCGGAGTCGTATTCTTTCTTTTAATATACCCTCTCTGTACCGGAGTCGTATTCTTTCTTTTAATATACCCTCTCTGTACCGGAGTCGTATTCTTTCTTTTATTCTAGCTACATTTAGACGATTTTATAAAGGTTAGGAAACATATATGGTAGATAAAAGAATGAATTGATAGTATGTTGTTTATTATTTGGTAGACATCCTGCCGAAGCTGATTAACATCGTCCAATAGTTGCCAGAATCGTTAGGATCTATCAAGCATACGACATCTTAAATAACCCCAAATTGATATGGTTATAGTGCAGAAGATTTAAGGGGCCATTGAAGGGGGAATTGGGTTTTTTCTGGTCCCGCTTCTTCCTCGTGTTTAGACCCACTAGTTTTCAGATTGTATGACGTTTGGTCCATTAGTTTGGCGATTTTAACACCTTTCACACCATTTCGTTGTCAATTTTAAGACTTTTCGTGCCATTTAGGTGTCGATTTTTTTTTTCTGGCTAGTGTAAGCGAACCTGTAGTTTTAAGAGGAATCGGGACATTTTTCTACCGAAAAATGTACAAATTTATCTTGAAAGAGGGTCTTGGGTGTTTTTTTTGTTTCAAAGATTTATGGAGGTCTAGCGAGGAAACTATATATTAAATGAGTAAATATATAAGTAGACCAACACATAATAAGTGCCCCCTTTGAAGAGAGCAGGGTCTATTGTACGGGTTTGTAGTATAAGGGGTGGAACGTGGTTTATCTTCCAGCGTTATGCTCTTATAAAACCACCGTGTTGCTAACTTAACTCTGGTTAAGGGGGGGTCACCAGATTGTTTATCTTTCTCTCCTGTTCTCTCTTTCCCTGGCTTGTATCCATTCGGCCCCATTCAGCCAACGTTTTAAGACGTTTAACCCCATCCAGGTGTAGATTTCTTCCTGGCGACCGATAGCGAGCCAGCATTGTATGGAGAAATCCGGCTTCGCCGGAGAAATTTTTCTATCGAAAAATGTACAAATTTAGCTTGCTGTCAAAACAAAAAATATATATGCTGGCTCGCTACCGCTCGCTAGGAAAATATTGACACCTAGATGAGGGTAAGCGTCTTAAAACAGTAGGCTGAATGGGGCCGAATGGATACAAGCCAAAGAGAGAGGGAGAGAAAGATAAAACAAAAAGCGAGGTGGGCTCCCTTAAAGGTGGGGGCTCATGGGTTGAGGTAAACATGGACAAATAATCGCCAACCTGCATATAATTATCTTGTAAAATGCAATGTCACTGAAATAATTATTAACAATGGTATAAAGGATTTTGCGGATCGTCTATACCAGGCCTGTGACGTCATAGTGACGTCACACCAGTATCCTTAGCCTAGACTGGATGGTGGACTTACACTCTTGTGACGTCACAGGCCCGGTATAGACGATCCACAAATCCTTTATACCATTGTTAATAATTATTTCAGTGCCATTGCATTTTGCAAGATAATTATGTACAGCTTGGCGATTATAATTCCATGTTTATCTCAACCCATGAGCCCCCACCTTTAAGAGGGGTACTCTATATTGGTGTAACAGCTATTACGGTTTGTATAGCGGCCATATTGCTAGTCTTATGTTGTTGTGTCCAATATACAAGGTGGCACAAAAATGACCACTTGCGAGCTTCAGGCTATGAGGAAGTTGGAGCCGTGAATACCGATATTATAGAGAAATGCAAAAATATTGTGGGTTGCTGATGGATAAAAAGTATGATCAGTTTGGTTTTATGTATTTATATTATGTCCGTATTTTAGCTGATAATTCTGCTAAATATTGATGGCCACAGATCCAACCTCCTTATAGACCAAAACTCCCAAGTGGTTAATTGTGTTAGCTACTTGCCAGACATTGACAACGCTGCCTCTCGATATATTTGTATAGCTAAGCGGTAGTCTGCCTGAACTGCGTAATGGATATTATATTATAACAAACAATATCTTCACAACCATTGCATACATTGCCTTTTATAATAACCCCATTAAATGCAGAATAGATACTAAAAGCTACTTCTATTTGTAAGGTTATAATACAAATAAACTTATATAAATAATGCTGAGTATAAGACGAATTATGCACAATAATATTTAATTAACTTTTTAATTTAGGCGGCTTTTCGATTATTTTCCGAAATGTTATACAGTTGAAAGTATAATATTATGTATGAAGTAGATAAATATGCCCAGAACACGATGGTGTTCTCAAAATTGTTTTAACTTTCATATTATCAAGTTTATCGACCTTATAATATAGATTAGACTGATATCCAGTATTCGATAAATGGATATTAATCCTAGTCATGTGCTGTACTTATAAATGTCTCTATGGTGTAATGGTTGGAGCGTGTAAGTTCTGTATGATATATCCTAGGTTCGAATATTGGGAGAATCACATGCTTTCATTAATTTCATTTGGGGGTTATTGGTGTTAAGAACTATGTACAAATAATAGCCTACTCAGATACCGTAGGCTGCGTAACAAACAACACCATAGATAGCCCCTTAGTTATCAGTAGAAGCAATACAATGATATATACAACACAACACACTAGCAACACAATACATCACACTAGCAGCACAACACAACAGAACAGAGAGCAACATTACACAGAACAACACAGCTCAACACAATAGAACCCTTTAGTTATCAGTAGAAGCAATACAATGATATATACAACACAACACACTAGCAACACAATACATCACACTAGCAGCACAACACAACATAACAGAGAGCAACATTACACAGAACAACACAGCTCAACACAATAGAACCCTTTAGTTATCAGTAGAAGCAATACAATGATATATACAACACAACACACTAGCAACACAATACATCACACTAGCAGCACAACACAACAGAACAGAGAGCAACATTACACAGAACAACACAGCTCAACACAATAGAACCCTTTAGTTATCAGTAGAAGCAATACAATGATATATACAACACAACACACTAGCAACACAATACATCACACTAGCAGCACAACACAACAGAACAGAGAGCAACATTACACAGAACAACACAGCTCAACACAATAGAGCCCTTTAGTTATCAGTAGAAGCAATACAATGATATATACAACACAACACACTAGCAACACAATACATCACACTAGCAGCACAACACAACAGAACAGAGAGCAACATTACACAGAACAACACAGCTCAACACAATAGAGCCCTTTAGTTATCAGTAGAAGCAATACAATGATATATACAACACAACACACTAGCAACACAATACATCACACTAGCAGCACAACACAACAGAACAGAGAGCAACATTACACAGAACAACACAGCTCAACACAATAGAGCCCTTTAGTTATCAGTAGAAGCAATACAATGATATATACAACACAACACACTAGCAACACAATACATCACACTAGCAGCACAACACAACAGAACAGAGAGCAACATTACACAGAACAACACAGCTCAACACAATAGAGCCCTTTAGTTATCAGTAGAAGCAATACAATGATATATACAACACAACACACTAGCAACACAATACATCACACTAGCAGCACAACACAACAGAACAGAGAGCAACATTACACAGAACAACACAGCTCAACACAATAGAGCCCTTTATTTATCAGTAGAAGCAATACAATGATATATACAACACAACACACTAGCAACACAATACATCACACTAGCAGCACAACACAACAGAACAGAGAGCAACATTACACAGAACAACACAGCTCAACACAATAGAGCCCTTTAGTTATCAGTAGAAGCAATACAATGATATATACAACACAACACACTAGCAACACAATACATCACACTAGCAGCACAACACAACAGAACAGAGAGCAACATTACACAGAACAACACAGCTCAACACAATAGAGCCCTTTAGTTATCAGTAGAAGCAATACAATGATATATACAACACAACACACTAGCAACACCATACATCACACTAGCAGCACAACACAACAGAACAGAGAGCAACATTACACAGAACAACACAGCACAACACAATAGTGCCCCTTAGTTATCAGTAGAAGCAATACAATGATATATACAACACAACACACTAGCAACACAATACATCACACTAGCAGCACAACACAACTTACAGCGACACAACACACAGGGACAATACTCAAAACAACACAACAAAGCAAAGATCAAAGCAATACAATTCAACACATCATAACAGCAAAAAATCAAAACAATACAATTCGACACAACACAGCACAGATCAAAACAAAACAATAAATTGCAACGCAACACAATATCCCCCTAGTAATGAGTAGCAGCAATATCCCGGACAGTCGCAATACTACCAGCAGCAGTCACAGCAACGCCATCTGTTATCGTTATTGATATTATTAACAACAACAAAGCAGAGGACCACCTTGTGTCATGGGTTTTGGTGGTGGTGGTGGAAGTTGGAAGGTAATTTGGGATGGGATAAGTTCGGTGGATCAATGGCGATTGGTTATTTGTGTGGTCTGAGTGTGTGTGTGTGTGTGTGTGTGTAGAACAAGTGGTGGTGGTGGGGGGGGGGGAGGGGGGGATTGTCGTGTGTGTGAGTGTGTGTAGTAATACATAATATAAATTGCCGGTTTATTGTTCACTGGCAGCCGTGAGGTTGCGTCTTTTCATTATAATCTGGCAACGATTAAACGATTTTATTTAGCTAAGGAAGGGCGTCCACAAATGAATAGGCTACAGACTATCTCAATTAACTCTTCTAGCTGCCATACTGTATATCCTTCTTAAGCATCATAAAATCGTGTAAATGTAGCTGAAATCAAATACAAAAATGCGTCGCCGGTACTGTAAGGGTTAAATGCGTCGCCGGTACTGTAAGGGTTAAATGCGTCGCCGGTACTGTAAGGGTTAAATGCGTCGCCGGTACTGTAAGGGTTAAATCGGTGCTGAGTGACACATTGATCCATAATCCATCCAATAATGTAATTGTATTTATTTATAACCCGGGCATTACATTTGGTTGCTTAAGGGGAGGTTTTTAGTGTGTTCCTTAGACCTCCATCAAGCTTAAAATTATACCCCCTAGACCCCCTTTTAAAACAAATTTGTACATTTTTCGGTAGAAAAATTTATCGGCCGAAGGCCGGTTCCCCTAAAATTACAGGTTAGCTATCACTCGCCAGTAAAAAATCGACACCCATATTGCACGAAAGGTCTTAACATTGACAAACATGGAGCGAAGGTTCTTAAAATCGCCAAACTAATGGGCCAATCGTCTTAAAATCACAAAAACATTGGGGCTAAGCATGAGGGAGAAGGGGGACCAGAAAAACGACCCATCTCCCCTTAATATCGCGGTTCATTTGGTGGGTTATAAATTACGCGGGAGTTTAGTAGGGTATTGGCTTATGTGGAATATTGCGCCAAAGCCAATTGTTTAATAGTTGTACGTGGTGTACGTGGTCGGATACATACGGGCTTACTTACATACATACATATATACATAGTTAAACACTTACATAATTAGGAATTTAGCTACTCACACTTAGTCATCGAAAGCAATACACTTTCCTATTGCGTCATTCACACTCACACACACAATATACAGTATATATATACAGTATATACCGGTATATATATATGCATATGTATATTATATAAAAACTAATTATATATTAGTTTCCGGTGCATTTCATACATAAATATTATAAGCGATTACATGTAAATAAGATACGCACATGTGTTTTAAAGATACAAGGACTGCACAGATCCTGTAGTGCCAGCGAGGTAATCTGAACATAATACTAGAATCAATAGACTAATGAGTAGAAAAAACAGGTTATTAAATCAAGTGTGGGAGAGAGAGTGAGAGAGAGAGAGAGTGAGTGTGTTTGGATGTGTGTGTGTTAGATAGACATATAGACAGACAGAGATGAAGGGAAAAGGAAGAGAGAGAGAGAGAGAGAGAGAGAGAGAGAGAGAGAGAGAGAGAGAGAGAGAGAGAGAGAGAGAGAGAACCCAGGAGAACCATGGGTGCTCTAGATCCTAATTAGTTTTGTGGTAGGCTTAGTAGAGAGGTTCAGAAAGAGGTATAGAGAGAGAGAGAGAGAGAGAGAGAGAGAGAGAGAGAGAGAGAGAGAGAGAGAGAGAGAGAGAGCCCATCAGAACCAGGAGAACCATGGGTGCTCTAGATCCTAATTAGTTTTGTGGTAGGCTTAGTAGAGAGGTTCAGAAAGAGGTATGGAGAGAGAGAAGTGTGTGTGTGTGTGAGAGAGAGAGAGAGAGGGTGGGGGGGGGGGGGCGGTCATTAGCCTGTTTAAGAGGGGATGGGAGTATTTATTTGCTTATCTATTTATCTTATATTGTGTTTGTTTTTAGTTTCCTCCCTAGACCTCCATCAAGCCTAAAGAACCACCCCCGACCCCCTTTCAAGATGTTGTTTTTCCGATAGAAATATGTCCCGGCCGAAGGGCGGTTCCTCTTAAATCACAGGCTTGCTATTGCTCGTTAGGATAAAATCAACACCTAAATTGCATGAAAGGTCGTATTATTGAAAATCAAATTTGGCGAAAGGTGTTAAATAAGCCAAACTAATGGGCGTTCGCGAACGTCTTATAATCTAAACATGAGGGAGAGGGGGTGGGGAGGGGCTCAATCGCTGTCCATAAGTTAGTGCTCTTGAAATCCAATTGAGGTAGCCATCTGGTGGTGGGGTGGTTAACGTAGGTCGTGAGTAAGTTACGACCACCCCTTGTCAGTGGTTGTAAGTTATATGCCGACGTGGTACCTAGCTTACAGGAACCTAATTGACTATTACTGTAATTTAAAGGCGCTGTTAGAGCGGGGGGGGGGGGGGTGGAGAGAGAGATAACCCTTCTTGTTCCCTGTATATTGGACCCTGCAATGTTGATGGTGTAGTCTTTAAACACCCTGTACACATACACACACACACACAGTCATATATATATATATATATATATTGTGTATGTATTAACCCTTTCATGATACAATTACACATTTCTGTTTTCTGGCTATTATTAGGCCATTTTATTCAGATTATAAAGAGTATAGAGAAGTCAGGGGGTTAATTGGGAGTTTGTTCTCTTTTAATCCCCACAGATCCGTCCTATGCTATATTAAATCGTCTAATGAAAGCCAGAGTAAACTGCCACAACGCGGCAATATCCTCAAGGGGTGAATATATATAAATCTAATACAAGCAGAATCGTGGCTGACAAAGGGGGGTTATTCGTTTTAGGAGGGGGGGGGGGGAGGTCCACGAACTTTGAGGGCAGATGAATGATTTTTCCGGCACTCCTTCTCCCTCATGTTTAGCCCCATTATTTGTAAAATGTTAAGACATTCGCCTAAGAATGAAACGTTGCTCGCAGTCTTTCTTCTATTCAACAGCTGAGCTATGGAACTCTCTCCCAGAATCAGTCGTTCCCTCTTCCCAGGACTTAAATTGCTTCAAACTCTGTGTCCAGGAACTTTGGCTCGAACGTCCCTTGATTTTGGCCTTGTCACTCTTTCAACTCTGGGAGGCCGAGTACTCGCTACAGGCAGTTCTGCATTTTGCCTCCCTCACTCACATAGAAAACAAAAGTTTGTCAATTTAAGACCTTTCGTGCCATATATGGGTCGAGTTGTCCCTGGCGCGCTATAGCGAGCCTGCAATTATGGCGGAAACGAAGAGGGGTCTTGGGGGGTATTTCTTAATCTTTATGGAGGTCTAGGGAGCTAACATAACCACCAATGTAAGTAGCGGGGTACCCCAGGGATCGGTACTAGGACCAAATCTCTTTCTAATTTACATCAACGACATACTGTAGATGAGGGTCTCACCTGTACAATCTCAAAATTTGCTGACGATACAAAAATTGCAAATAGCGTACTCTCAAAAGAACAAGTTGACGATATGCAACACAATCTAGATAATTTGTCACGCTGGGCCCAAATTTGGCAAATGAGTTTCAATGCGGATAAATGTACTGTACATAATCAACTGTACACACAAATTACAGTACTTAAGGGGGAATGGTTCACTTTTTGGGCGAGTTTTGCATGTATTCATTATTTTTTTAGTTTCCTCCCTAGACCTCCATCAAATTAAAAAAAAAAAACATCCATTAGATCCCCCTTCTAGATTAATTTGTACATTTTTCGGTAGAACAATTTCCTAAGTACTAGGCTACATATCGGGTACCAAAAATGAGAAAGCAAACTATTCGATTAATGGCACTCAGCTTAAGAATGTAAACAGAGAAACCGATCTGGGAGTAACAATATCGAGTAACCTAAAACCGAGTCAACCATGTTCAGAAGTTGTTAAGAAAGCAAACAAAATAATTGGCTTTATAGGCAGGTCATTTGAGCATAAATCCAAACACGTTATCCTAACCCTTTACAATTCCTTAGTCCGCCCTCTTCTGGAATACTGCGTTCAAACCTGGTGCCCTTATTACCAAAAAGATATAGACAAGCTAGAACGAGTTCAACGTAGAGTTAACAAAATGATGCCTAGCCTGAAGAACAAACCATACGAGGAGCGTCTTAGAGAATTAAATCTATTTCCTTTAACCCAGCGCAGATTAAGAGGCGATTTAATTCAAGTGTTCAAAATCATCAAAGGCATCGACAATATGAACTGTAGTAAGTACTTCACTATCGACCAATCTAATTACACACGGGGAAACGGGTGCAAAATTATCGGTAAATCAAATCTTTTAACTCGCACGAATCTAAGAATTTCTTCTTCAATCGAGTTGTCAACTTGTGGAATGGGCTTCCCCGAGACGTTATAGACTGCAGCACAGTTGATTCATTTAAACTTCGCCTAGACAAATATCTTGCATCAAACCCCCGACTGACTGCGTTTGTAAATGAATAACTTTATTTTATCCCCCCCCCCCTCAGTTACTAACCCATCTGCCTCCTACTAACTTCCTAATCCTGCCACGGACATTAGTTCTAGGGCAGTAGTTCCCTTTCCAATGTTACCTTACCCACTCTAAACCACTGTTTGGACAATTGATCTTCAGTGTGTTGGAGGACAAGCAGCCTAGAAGGGTCACCAGATCTGTTGTTGCTTGATTTCCTTTGTACTTCCCCCCTCCTCCCCCCCTTTAAGCCTGTGCCATTAATCTCCGCCCTTTCTCATTCCTTCCCTTCCCTATCCCGCCCCTGGTTTTGTCTACCCGCCCATTAACTTATATTATTATCTACCTACGCCCCGCCCATGCTCGTGTCTACCCGCCCATAACCCTGGTCTTCTAATGTCTCCCTGCCCTACATCTCCCCGCCCCTACTACTACCCCTGCCCCGCCCCACCCCGCCCCTACTGCTACCTATACCCATGTCTGTCTACCCCTGCCCCACCCTTGCTCGTGTCTACCCCTAACCCCTATCATTATCACCCCTGCCACGCCCATCCCCGCCCCTACTGCTACCCCTGCCCCACCCCTTTTCGTGTCTACCCATAACCCCTATCATTACCCCCCCCTGCCACTCCCTCACACGCCCATACCCAGCACCTGCCTACCACCACCACCACCACCCTTGCCCGCGCCTACCCACCCAATAACCCTGCCCCACCCCTATCGTCTTGGGATTACCTCAAGTGGCTGGCGTTGGAGATATTAAGAATAAGAGGAGTGAGAATGCTCTCCCTTAAGTTCCTTATCCCCTTCACTACCTGGTGACGTCCTTTTCATTATACTCTGCCAACTATAAAGATGATTTTATTCAGTTTACAAAGGACGTTTACCAATGAAAAAGCTACGAACTCTCTCAATTTAGCCTTTCAGCTACCATACTGTATATCCTTCCTAAGCTTCATACAATGGTCTAAATGTAGCTTATATAAAAAAAACACGTTCCTGGTAATAAAAGGGTTAACACTTTGACACTCACCGATCCCTCCTTAAGGGTACTTCACACAGTCAGGAATGCGAGCTAGAACCACTAGGAGTAGCTGAAAATTCGGATTCCTGGGCCTATTCGCGGTGAAAATCGATACTCCTAGTGACTCTAGTGATATCCTAGTGATTCCTGTTAGACTCCTATTGACTCCTAACCAGTCCCGGCCGATTGGCCCTGTCCGACAAAATGTTCACCGTGTTTAAGGTTCTCGCCGCGAATCGGACCACTCCCAGTGATTCCCAGTGATCCCCAGTGATTCCCCAGTGACTCCCAGTGAGTCCTGGTGATTCTGGTATGAACTGAAACTGAAACCGAAACCTGTCCGCGAATCAGATACGAAACACTGAGAATCACCAGGACTCACTGGGAGTCACAGGGGAATCACTGGGGATCACTGGGAATCAACTGGGAGTCACTGGGAATAGTCTGATTCGTGGCGAGAACTTTTAACACGGTGAACATTTTGTCGGACAGGGCCAATCGACCGCGAGTGGTTTGGAGTCACTGGGAGTCTAACAGGAATCACTAGGATATCGCTAGGGTCACTAGGAGTCATCGAATTTTCACCGCGAATAGGCCCAGGAATCCGAATTTTCAGCTACTCCTAGTGATTCTAGCTCGCATTCCTGACTGTGTGAAGTACCCTTTAATAAATATATTTATTCATATAAACATGTAATACTTCTCACGTGAAAGTATAATATACAGTATACAGGTAGTTAACTTTTCTTGGTCAAACATTATAAATAGGCCTAGTATTAACCTGTGTAAGTACAATTTCCCACAAGACATTGTATTCACCCAGTGATTGTGTGTAGAGAAGGAAATTACGGTAGTTGAGGTAATTAACCCTTAACCAACGGCGCACGACATCTGTCGAGTTAAATAAATTTGGACTATGTGGCAGTGCACCACATATGTCGAGTGCCATTTTCAGCACGTAATGTTGCTGAGAGAGAGAGCTGAGCGGTGGGACGAGCGTAGTAACCTTATGACCGCTCCCCACGACCACCGTGGACGTACTGAACTGTATACCACCTTCATCCCCCCGCTCTCACTTGCTACACAGGGAATTGTACGGAAATTACCTTATTTTAGGTTTTTTGCACTCGTGTTGCACGATCGTTGCAAGAGAACCAGTGGTCGTACAAGGATGGTTCGGGTGTCATTGGAAAGCTCTGTTTACGCCCTTTCAGGGATAGATACTTGTTTTACGCTCTGGGTCTTGTTTATGCATGAAAATGAGCATGGAAACAACCCTATTTAGGGTAAAAAAAAAATCGCTGGGCGGCACAGTGTAAAATACCCTACCACCTGCTCTTTGTGTGTTAAATAATGTGAACAATGTATGGTCAATGTTACAATACCCTACTTGTAGTCTACAAGTTCTGCAACTCCCCTTACCTAACATAACGAGAATGGTGGATACGTGTTTGTATGTGTTTTGAAATGTCAAGTTCATTTGCTGGTGGACAGTGGAGTTTGGATTACTACTTCGAGGGGCGTTGTAGTCGCCGGGGTAAACTTTGAGCCAGCGTAATCATGGCTTGGTTGTTTAGGGGCCGTTGTAGTCGCCGGTTAATAATCTAGAAGTTCTGCAACTCCCCTGACCTAACCTAAGCAAACTAAGACAACCTATAAGTGTTACCTATATTAGGTAATCGTATGAAATATTACAGAACTCGGTAACGAATGAAAAGAAGAAGGTGGGAAGGATAAACTTTTCACTATTTAGACAATAGTTTAAATATATTTGTTTCGTAAAGTATAGTAAGCATTGATATCATAACCTTACGGTACATAATAATACAGACTTATCGTATTATATTAATGTCTGTAATGATGTCTGAATACAGTCATTGTACTTAATGATGATATTAGAGGACTGCAGTTATAGCCTACAAGAGACATACTTGAGGACAAATGAATTTCAATGATAGGGTCAAACGCATGCCTGGAGCATCACAGTGGATGTATAATTTCCCACAAGACATTGTATTCACTCAGTGATTGTGTGTAGAGAAGGAAATTACTGTAGGTGAGGTAATTAATAATGTGAACAATGTACAGTATGGTCAATGTTACAATACCCTACTTGTAGTCTACAAGTTCTGCAACTCCCCTTACCTAACATAACGAGAATGGTGGATACGTGTTTTGAAATGTCAAGGTCGTTTGGTGGTGGACAGTGGAGTTTAGATTACTACTTTGAGGGGCGTTGTAGTCGCCGGGGTAAACTTTGAGCCAGCGTAATCATGGCTTGGTTGTTTAGGGGCCGGTGTAGTCGACGGTTAATAATCTAGAAGTTCTGCAACTCCCCTGACCTAACCTAAGCAAACTAACACAACCTATAAGTGTTACCTATATTAGGTAATCGTATGAAATATTACAGAACTCGGTAACGAATGAAAAGAAGAAGGTGGGTAGGATAAACTATCCACTATTTAGACAATAGTGTATATATATTTGTTTCTTAAAGTATAGTAAGCATGGATATCATGATCTTATGGTACATAATAATTCAGACTTATCGTATTATATTAACACCTTAAGAGCGGCCTATGCGGTTTATTTATATGTACCGCCCAGCGGGGTGTTTTTAGCCAAAATAGGGCTGTTTACGTGATCATTTTCATTCCTAAATAAGACCCAGAATGTAAAACAAGTATCTATCCCTGAAAGGGCATAAACAGAGCTTTCGAATGACACCATAACGATCCTTTTATGATGGCTAGTTTTCTTGCAGTAACCGTGCAACGCGAGTGCAAAAAGCATGTAATTAGCCACTTTCCCGATACAATTCCTTATATAGCGAGTGAGAGAGGGAGGAGGGAGCTGGGATTCGTGTCAGTATGTTCGCCGCGGTGGTCTGGAGCAGTCATACGCTCGCTACTCTCCTGCCACCACTTGTCTCTCTCTCTCAGCAACATTACGTGCTGAAATTGCCACTCGACCTATGTCGAGCGCCGCCACATAGTCCAGCTTTATTAAATACGACTTATGTGGTGAGCCGCTAATTAAGGGTTAATGTCTGAAATGATGTATGAATACAGTCATTGTACTTAATGATGATATTAGAGGACTGTAGTTATAGCCTACAAGAGACATACTTGAGGAATAATGTATTTCAATTATAGGGTCAAACACACAATGGGGGCCATGCCTGGCATACTCGCATCTCATTCCTAACAAATCCCAGTGATGCTCGGTGACTCCCAGTGACTCCTATCTAATTCCCAATGATTCCTATATTTCTCCTATCGACTCTTATATTACAGTAATCCGACATTTTCAAATGTTCAATAACTCGCACTTCATTCCTGGTTTTATCTAGGTGATTCCTGGTGACTCCCAGTGACTCCCAGTGATTCGCAGGTACACTCCCACTGGTTCCTACGGTGTTGTGAGTCCACGGGGAATTGCAGACATTCGCGGTGTATTCCCAGGAATCACCAGGAATCATTACTCCTAGTGATTCTAGCTCGCATTCCTGACTGTGTGATGTACCCCTAAGCAGAATAAAAGTGAGTGAAGAAAGGGGATTCATAATGAAGTGGTTAGTTTTTAGTTTTGTTTGCAATTAAATTGTATGTAAATTAAATGTAAATTGTCATTGTATTTGAGGGGGTAGTGGTTATTATTTGGTCTATTTATTTATTTATATACTGAATATAAACACCATATGAGGAGGAGCACTTTATTGACAATTTTTCGCATATAGCTTCTTCAGGTCACTAACAGACGCTAGGTCCTTGAACGTCATGACCTCCATCAAGCTTAAAAACACACCCTCTAGACCCCCCTTCAAGATTAATGTGTACATTTTTCGGCAGAAATAAATTTTCTGTAGAAAAATGTTCCGGCCAAAGGCCGATTCCTCCTATAATTACAGGCTCGCTATAGCTCGCCTGGAAAAATAGACACCTACATGGCACGAAAGTTCTTTATATTGACAAAGAAATGGGGCGAACGGTCTCAAAACCGCTTAACAAATGGAACGAACGTCTTAGAATCTCTTAACTAATGGGGCTAAACATGAGGGAGAAGGGGGTCTAGAAAAAGCTACTACTTTCCCTTTAAACATTACTGTAATGAAACCCTTCTCAATTATGTTGAAATTTACTTCATTTTTTAAGGAGACTATAATATTATATTATATCAAGTTCTCTTTTACAAAGTCGATGCCTTAAACCGGTATCACACGAGAACTTTTATAATCAACATTCGACGGTCAACATTTTTCTGACAAAATGTCTGGTTTATTTTGCACTGGTTTCGGAAACTAAATTGCTGCTAGAGAAATTTAGGAAGCAGAAACATTGTAAAAGTTGACCTCATAAGCTGCCAGACCAGTGTTGAGGATAAATGTTGAGGGAAAAAGCACTAGTGTGATACCGGCTTTAGTCTTGGAACGATATGGTAGGCAAGACCCTTCCCACATGTGTAAGAATACAACACCACACGACACCATACCACTACACCTACACCATTATCATCATTATTACAAACACAACAATATACCAACATTTTCCCATTCCACCTTTTTCTCCTATCCCACCACAATCCTAGCTACCACCACCACCACCACCACACTACATTACTACCACCTCACCATAACCCAACCCCATCACATTATACCCCAAAGCACCCCACCACACCCCACACTCTCCTCACCACCATCCCCTCCTTCCACCAAACCCCCTCTATCCAGTACCACCACACCACATCACCATAACCCCCCCCCCCACTATATTATAACCCACGGCTCCCGCCACCACACTCTCCTCATTCACCATCTTATAACACCACCATCATCCCCTCCTTCCTTCCACCAACCCTCTTTTCCCTCCTTCCTTCCACCAAACTCCCACTATCCACCACCACCACACTACATCTTTATCACCTCACCATAACAACCCCTCCTTCCACAACCCCCCACCACTATTGTTACCTACTTACCTAACTACCTACCTACCTACCTACCCACCCGTCAGATGGTAGGGGTGGTAGGTACAGTGTGGTAATTATAAGACGCGTTAAGACCCCGGCATTTAGCGGTGGCCTAAAGAATGCCGCTTAACAACCTGATTTATGGGTCCTGTCGCGGAAGTGGCTTGGTTTACGCTGGGTTTGGCTTGGTTTAGGTTTGGTTTGTGTGAATATGTATTTTGTTTTTGTGTTCATTGTTTTCTGTTGTGTTGTCTATTCTGGTTCCGTCTGGAGTTGCCTCCCCCCCCCCCCAAAACAAAAAAATAGGAAACGTGGGGATTGGGCCTGAGTATATAGATACATATAGATAGTTAGGTTTGGGTTTAGGATTTTGTATGTTTGAAATACAGTTGGTTTACATAGTGATCATTATTAGCATCGTCCTCCTTCAAGATCAATTTGTACATTTTTCGATAGAAAAATGTCCCAGCCAAAGGCCAGTTCCTCTTAAAATACAGGCTCGCTATCGCTCGCCAGGAAAAAAGACACCTAAATGGGGGCGAAATGTCTTAAAATCGCGAAACTAATGGGACGACCGTCTTAAAATCTCCAATTCAAAGGGGCTAAACATTAGGGAGAAGGGGGCCAGAAAAATCGAACCATCCCCCCTTAACAACATGGTGGATGGTTTATGTTTGAAATACACTTGGTTTACATGTTATTTTCACATAGTTTATGTTTTATTTACATCTAATTTATGTACAGGGTTAATTATTAGGCGCGTTAAGACCCGGGCATTTAGCGTTGGCCCGAAGAATGCCGCTTCACAACCTGATTTATGGGGTCCTGTCGCGTAATGGATCTGGTTGGGTCTGGGTTTGGCGGTGTTTTTTGTCTTGGTTTATGTTTAGGTTTGATTTTAGGATTGTGTATGTTTGAAATACACTTGGTTTACATACAGTTTAGTATTCATCAATATAATTTTCTTAATCTCATAATTACCTCTCCAAAAAAACATTTCTGCCCACAACTCGCTCAAAGACAACTGCAGAGGTTGAAGTAATTAAACTAAAGGTTTCTAAACACCCCTGATGGTCACAAAGGTTTAAATTATCCCTGTAAGGACGCAATCGCGTCCTGCAGTGCGCTAAAGGGTTAAGAAGAGTGTGACTTCCCACTGAAATCGTTAGAGTCAATTACTGGGAGATTTGTAGTGATTTGTTCATTTATCTATTTATTTATTCATTATATTTAGTTTCCTCTCAAGACCACGAACATTCTAAAAAAAATACCCCCCATGACCTTCCATTGAGATCAATTATAAATTTTTCGGTAGAAAAATGTACCCCAACTAAATTAAGATAGGATAATAACAGTTCTCGTACTGCTACTGCCTCGTACTGCCTTTAAAACTATTCTGTTTTTTACTTGATGATTTTACGTAGCTGAAGAAGGATCTGTCGGGGCAATGAGGTAATTTATATCACTTTTAACCCTTTCATTTAGAGAATGTTCTCTTTAATCTGAATACAAATGGATACTTGTTGTCCAGCATAATATTAGAATAACTCACCCTACCGAATGGATATGAGAGAGAGAGAGCTATAATTAATAACCTTCATTTACCGCCCCAGAGAGTACAAAGGAGTACAAAGGAGTATAAAGGAAATCAAGCAACAACAGATCTAGTGACCCTTCTAGGCTGCTTGTCCTCCAAAACACCGAGGATCAAGTGTCCAAACAGTGGTTTAGAGTGGGTAAGGGAACATTGGAAAGGGAACTACTGCCCTGCCACTAACGTGGCAGGACTAGGAAGTTAGTAGGGGACATATGGGTTAGTAACTGAGGGGAGGATAAAATAAAGTTATTCATTTACAAACGCAGTCAGTCGCGGGTTTGATGCGAGATATTTGTCTAGGCGGAATTTAAATGAATCAACGGTGCTGCAGTCTATAACGTCTCGGGGAAGCCCATTCCACAAGTTGACAACTCGATTGAAGAAGAAATTCTTAGATTCGTGTGAGTTAAAAGATTTACCAATAATTTTGCAACCGTTTCCCCGCGTGTAATTAGATTGGTCGATAGTAAAGTACTTACTACAGTTCATATTGTCGATGCCTTTGATGATTTTGAACACTTGAATTAAGTCACCTCTTAATCTGCGCTTGGTTAAAGGAAATAGATTTAATTCTCTAAGACGCTCTTCGTATGGTTTGTTCTTTAGGTCTAGGTATCATTTTGGTAACTCTACGTTGAACTCGTTCTAGCTTGTTTATGTCTTTTTGGTAATAAGGGCACCAGCATTGAACGCAGTATTCCAGAAGAGGGCGGACTAAGGAATTGTAAAGGGTTAGGATAACGTCTTTGGATTTATGCTCAAATGACCTGCCTATAAAGCCAATTATTTTGTTTGCCTTCTTAACAACTTCTGAACATTGTTGACTCGGTTTTAGGTTACTCGATATTGTTACTCCCAGATCGGTTTCTCTGTTTACATTGTTAAGCTGAGTGGATGTGGGCATGCAATAATACATTTCTATGTAATAAATACAGTATTTGTGATACTATAATTAGAGAGAAAGAGAGAGGTTGTGCGAAAAGATCGATTGAACAGCGATTTTAAAGATAAATTATAAAAGAGATTGAGTGAGTTTGTAAATTATAAAAGAGATTGAGTGAGTTTGTAAATTATAAAAGAGATTGAATGAGTTTGTAAATTATAAAAGAGATTGAGTGAGTTTGTAAATTATAAAAGAGATTGAGTGAGTTTGTAAATTATAAAAGAGATTGAGTGAGTTTGTAAATTATAAAAAAGATTGAGTGAGTTTGTAAATTATAAAAGAGATTGAGTGAGTTTGTAAATTATAAAACAGATTGAGTGAGTTTGTAAATTATAAAAGAGATTGAGTGAGTTTGTAAATTATAAAAGAGATTGAGTGAGTTTGTAAATTATAAAAGAGATTGAGTGAGTTTGTAAATTATAAAAAAGATTGAGTGAGTTTGTAAATTATAAGAGATTGAGTGAGTTTGTAAATTATAAAAAAGATTGAGTGAGTTTAAATTATAAAAGATATTGAGTGAGTTTGTAAATTATAAAAAAGATTGAGTGAGTTTGTAAATTACAAAAGAGATTGAGTGAGTTTGTAAATTATAAAAAAGATTGAGTGAGTTTGTAAATTATAAAAGAGATTGAGTGAGTTTGTAAATTATAAAAGAGATTGAGTGAGTTTGTAAATTATAAAAGAGATTGAGTGAGTTTGTAAATTAGGTGTGAAAAATGAAGATGGATTTGCTGAAACTATTTAAAGATGAGAGAGAGAGAGAGAGAGAGAGAGGTTGTTAGTTGTGAAAAATTATCCATATACTGAAACTTCTTAAAACTAAATTATGGAAGGAGAAATTATATATATTTCGAGTATGAAAACATATGATAAATTTGCTATTACATGGAAATGAGGCGTGTGTGTATGGGTGTGTGTGTGTGTGTGTGTGTGTGTGTGTGTATGTGTGTGTGTGTGTGTGCTACATATAATAATACAGAACGAACCCATGTGGCCAACTGTACACCGGGATGCCATAGTTGCTAGCCCACTCGTAAGAATGCAATGAGCCCCTATGTTTTTCTTCATTGAAATAAAACTATATGGATTGATTTTTGGATAGATTTTGTTTTTCAATAAATAACATATATATTTTTGTAGTTGATTTATAGAAAATTATTATCATATAATTATTAGTTTCCAAAGATATATTTATATAGTTAGAAATCAGTGAAGTCCATGCATATTTATGAGTGGGCTAGGAACTATGGGATCCGAGCGTACAACAGCGACCAAACAAATCTACCTGTAGATGTCAACCAATGCAAATCTTTTTACCTTTGATACTGGCTAAAATTAGACGAGTTTATGCAGTTTAAGAAAGACCTGTACCATTAAGAAAATTGAGATCGTGTATTGACCCATTTGAGTCGTAGAGGTCGATTATAAACTAAAGAAAATCATCTAATGGTAAACAGAATATGATGACAATTATGTAATGGTGGTGAAGGGGTTAAGGTAAGGTTAGGTTGATTTAAGTGATAATGTTTAGCTCTGGTTTAGCTGTCAATGGTTGAAATATATTGCTTGAATTGTCCGGGAAACATCTAATGATACTAATAGATAAATAGAGAGAGAGTACAAAGGAGTACAAAGGAAATCAAGCAACAACAGGTCTAGTGACCCTTCTAGGCTGCTTGTCCTCCAAAACACTGAGGATCAAGTGTCCAAACAGTGGTTTAGAGTGGGTAAGGGAACATTGGAAAGGGAAATACTGCCCTGGAACTAATGTCCATGGCAGGATTAGGAAGTTAGTAGGGGACAGATGGGTTAGTAACTGAGGGGGGGATAAAATAAAGTTATTCATTTACAAACGCAGTCAGTCGCGGGTTTGATGCGAGATATTTGTCTAAGCGTAGTTTAAATGAATCAACGGTGCTGCAGTCTATAACGTCTCGGGGAAGCCCATTCCACAAGTTGACAACTCGATTGAAGAAGAAATTCTTAGATTCGTGCGAGTTAAAAGATTTACAAATAATTTTGCAACCGTTTCCCCGTGTGTAATTAGATTGGTCGATAGTGAAGTACTTACTACAGTTCATATTGTCGATGCCTTTGATGATTTTGAACACTTGAATTAAGTCATCTCTTAATCTGCGCTGGGTTAAAGGAAATAGATTTAATTCTCGAAAACGCTCTTCGTATGGTTTGTTCTATAGGCTAGGTATCATTTTGGTAACTCTACGTTGAACTCGTTCTAGCTTGTTTATATCTTTTTGGTAATAAGGGCACCAGGATTGAACGCAGTATTCCAGAAGAGGGCGGACTAAGGAATTGTAAAGGGTTAGGATAACCTCTTTGGATTTATGCTCAAATGACCTGCCTATAAAGCCAATTATTTTGTTTGCCTTCTTAACAACTTCTGAACATTGTTGACTCGGTTTTAGGTTACTCGATATTGTTAATCCCAGATCGGTTTCTCTGTTTACATTCTTAAGCTGAGCGCCATTCATCGAATAGTTTGCTTTCTCATTTAGGTATCCGATATGTAGTACTTTACATTTATCCGCATTGAAACTCATTTGCCAAATTTGGGCCCAACATGACAATTTATCTAGATTGTGTTGCATATCGTCAACTTGTTCTTTTGAGAGTACGCTATTTGCAATTTTTGTATTGTCAGCAAATTTTGAGATTGTACAGGTGAGACCCTCATCTATGTCGTTGATGTAAATTAGAAAGATAATTGGTCCTAGTACCGATCCCTGGGGTATCCTGCTACTTACATTGGTCCATTTAGATGCCTTACCGTTTATGACTACTCTTTGCTTTCTGTCGCTGAGCCAATTTTCTATCCATTTCAACACACCGTCTTGTATTCCATGCGCTTTTAGTTTTAGCAGTAAATGTTTGTGGGGAACTTTGTCAAAGGCCTTTTGAAAATCAAGGTATATAGTATCTACAGCATTACTCTCATCGTAGAGGTTGAGGATATCGTGAAAGAAGTCTAAGAGGTTTGTTAAACAGGAACGTTTTTTACGAAAGCCGTGTTGAGTATCTTTAAGTAAGTTATTTGCCTCTAAGTGATTTATGAGTCTGTCTCTTATGACCGTTTCTAGCATTTTACATACAATTGAGGTTAAGCTAATTGGACGATAGTTACTGGGTAGGGATTTGCTGCCTTTTTTGAATATCGGTGTTACGTTGGCTAGCTTCCACTGATCAGGCATAGTCCCAGACTGCAAGGATTCATTGAATAGCAATGTCAGTGGTTTGGAGAGCTCATCCTTAGCTTCCTTTAGAACTCTAGGCGAGATTGTATCAGGTCCAGGCGTTTTATTTACCTTGAGTTTATCTAAACAATTCAATACTTCTCTCTCTGTAATGGTGATATTGCTTAGTACATCTGAATTATCAATCTGAATCGGCGATGGTGTAGGGATATCACTGAGGTCTTCGGTTGTAAAAACTGATGCAAAGAAGGTATTGAGGGCATTACTCATTTGTACTTCGTCTTTGGTGTATTCTCCATTTTCATCGACTAACGGTCCAACAGTTGAAGTAACTACTTTTTTCTTTCTGATATAACTATAGAATTATTTCGGGTTTGTTTTACTTTGATTCGCAACATGTAACTCCAGGGTCTTTTTACTTTGCTTAATTGCCTTTTTGGCTTTGCTCGTAGCTCTACAAATTTCACCCGTTCTTCGTCATTTTGTGAGGATTTTAATCTATCATTAGCAAATTTTTTAGCAAGCAGACAGTCTGAAATATCTTTATTCCACCATTTGGGCTTATCATTATGGCCTGGACGCCGTATTTTCGATGGTATGCAGTCTTGCACTGCCTTAAGGTAAGTGGGTGTGAAACACTCCCAAGATGTATTATGTCGTTATTGTTAGTCAGAAAGCTCCAGTCAGTTTCTTTAAGCTTTGATTTAAGTTTATGAAAATTTACTTTCTTGAAATTAGGAACTTTCTCAATGCTGCTATTTGATTTGTTACTAGTAAACTTTAAAGTGAAAGTTATCGTACGATGGTCGCTGTTACTGAATTCATCACCAACATTCAAATTCTCTATTAATTCTTCTTTTGTTGCGAGTACAAGGTCAAGCACATTATTACCACGGGTCGGAGATTGTACAAATTGAAAAAGTGAACTCACTTGCAAGTTAACATAGAGGTCGTGTCCAGAGTGTGAAGTAAGAAGATCGCCCCATTTAGTCACGGGTAAGTTGAAATCGCCAAGAATTACGGTATCTTGTATGTTAGTTATTTCTGCAATTTGTTCATAAATTTCACTGACAGTTTGCACTGATTGAGCTGTATAATAAAGCTAGTGTTATTTTAGTTCCTCGTTTATTATTTAATAGTACGTACGATATGTCTATATTCGCAATTTGAGGTTTTGACATTAAGACGGGATTAAGACTTTCCTTTATAAAAAACAGAACTCCTCCTCCATTTCTATTGATCCGACTTTTCTCAAACATTGTATAACCAGCAAGCGTATATTCGGCTAAAAAGTCTCTGTCTTCCGTATTTAACCAAGATTCTGTAATGCCGATTATATCATAATGTTCTGTAAACACGATTTCCTCTAGATCTGAAAATTTATTGCATATGCTACGAGCATTTACATAAAACACCTTAAGAGAATTAGAGTTGAATGTTACTGATTGTGCATTGTCTGAATTTTCAGTTCGTATTTGACTTACACTACCCCCGGATACCCCCGGTTGACCCCGTTTTTTGAACGGAAATCCTTGACTGCATCGTTCAGCAGACGACCAAGACGTGCAGCTCCTACTTCATTGAGATGTACACCATCTCCTGAAAACAAAGATTTTTCATAGTAAAAATGATCCCACGTGTCGACAAAGCCGATGTCCTCCTCCCTGCAGAGTTTGGCTAGTCGGCGATTTGTACTGGTAGCTATGTTGTAGAATCGGTTTTCTACATCAATCCGGGGAACAATTCCTGAAATTAAGATTCTATTCGATTTTTCCTTGAAGGACCTGATCAGCCGCCGGTACTTGCAAAGTAGTTCCTCTGACCGCGTCCGTTGGACATCGTTAGATCCAACATGGATGACGTACGTAGTGCTTGCGGGGCGAGCCTGGAAACCTCTTCCACAGCCGCAACAATGTCGTCCATGCCGCCACCTGGGATACAGAATTGCTTTCTGGTCCTGGATGCCCTGGCGCAGAACTCGGTTAATTGGCCACGGACCATGGAGTCGCCCACAAGCCGAAATTCTTCCGTTTCCTCTTCCTCGTCAATAGCAAGAATTTTGAAGCGGTTTTGGCATGTTGTTGGGATGACCTTCCTGGTACTGGTACGGGGATGCACATTGTTTCTCACTAACTGAAAGTTGTCCTGGGGGGGAGTGAGAGTAGAGTCAATATTATTTTCTGCAACATCTAAGGTAGCTGCTGGTGTGGGTACCGGTACCGGTACTGTATGCACTGGAATGGCGGTTGACATTGTAGTGGTTTCTTGGGCCGAGGGCTCTCCTACGTTGAGTGTGGCAAATTCTTGAAGGGATTCAAGCTTCGTAGTCAGGGCATCGATCTTGCGGTGAGATGCATTCAATTCATCCGCAATCTTCTCTCAGAGCTGGCAAAGTCTACAAATTTGGACATCAGTATCAACAAACATGGTAGGGCCAAATTTACCGGAACAACTCGTGCAGGTTCGTTGCGGCGCCATGACGATATAACCACAATATGCCTGAAAATCACACAAATTTATGTTAGCAAAATGGTACAATTAAAGCCTGAAAATCACAAAAATGTTATGTTAGCAATGTGATACAATTAATTCCTGAAAATCACACAAAATTTTGTTAGCAATATGATAAAATTAATATGACTGTAAATCACAAAAATATGTTAGCAATAGAACACAATTTATGCCTGAAAATAAAACCAAAATTGATGTTAGCAGTATGACACAGTTAAAGCCTGAAAATCACAAATGGATTAGAAATTTGTTACAAAATTTACGGGAAAAAACTAAAAGTGGGAGAGGGTTAATGTAGCCTAGTGAGAAAACTGGAAAACAGTATACAGTACAGTAACAACAAGTAGTTGTTAGCAATATGGTACAATTAATGCCTGTAAATCACAAAAAGAATATGTTAATCACAAAACAAATATTATGCCTGTAAATCACAAAAAATATGTTAGCAATAGAACACAATTTATGCCTGAAAATAAAACAAAAATTTATGTTAGCAGTATGACACAGTTAAAGCCTGAAAATTGCAAATGGACTAGTAATTTGTTACAAAATTTACTGGGAAAAAACGTGGGAGAGAGTTAATTTAGCCTAGTGAGAAAACTGGAAAGCAGTATACAGTACAGTAACACAAAATATTGGTTAGCAATATGGTACAATTAATGCCTGTAAATCACAAAAAGAATATGTTAGCAATAGAACACAATTTTATGCCTGAAAATAAAAATAAAATGATGTTAGCAGTATGACACAGTTAGGCTAAAGCCTGTATATTAGTTTATACAGTGGTCGACACAATAATAATAATAATGGAGTTAGTAATATCCCTGGTAAGAGTGTGAGAGGCCTATTAATATGGTGACAAGTATCAGAAATGCGATTAATAAATAGGCTATCAAAAAGTATCAAAAGTATCAAAACCTTCAATCCTGATTTTTGGCGAGACGGTAATCCCATCAGAGACCGGGTTACAGCAGGGAGATCCAGGTGGTCCTGCTCTTTTCTCAATAGGGGTGGATGCAGCAGCTAACAAAGTAAGGTCAGAGCTGAATGTATGGTACCTGGACGATGCAACCTTGGGTGGGTCAGTAGAGAACGTTCTAACCGACCTAAATAACATCATAACTGACCTCGGCCAGGCCGGGCTAGTGATAAATGACACCAAATGTGAACTTGTTCTCCTCAACCACACACGTGAACAAGGAGAAGAGACTCAGGCCCTGTTCCGAAACATATTGCCAGATGTAAAGATCCTTCAGGAGCACCAGCAAACCCTATTAGGTTCCCCACTAACTCTGGCAGCAATCCCACCAGCACTTCAAGTTAAAAAGGAGGAGCTTCAACGTCTCGTGAGTCGCCTGATACACATCGATGCCCACTCAGCTCTGGCCCTGCTCAAGAACTGTTTCTCCATCCCAAAACTCCAATACCTCCTGCGCACATCGATGACTTACACGAACAATGGCGGCCTCCAAGAATTAGACAGCATAATCCGAGAAGCAGTGACCAGCATCACCAACGTGGAATTTAAAGAACGGGCCTGGACACAAGCCACCCTTCCTGTCCGCCTCGGGGGCTTGGGCATACGGAGAGCCTCGGATATTGCCTCCCCAGCCTTTATCTCTTCCCTCATCGCGACCAACGACCTCGTATTGTCCATCCTTTATTCTAAACCCGGAATGACACTTAATGGGGACGTAACAGCAGCGATTAACACCTGGAAGGGAAGTACAGGAGTAGAGGAGGAGCCTCAGGGTACCTCCAGGAGCAAGCAGAAAGCGTGGGATACCATCTCGGCGAAGAAAACTCAAGAAAATCTCCTAACCAATGCAGACCAGGTTGCAAAAGCACGCCTCCAGGCAGCCGCCCGTTCGGAGAGTGGCTTGTGGTTACACGCCATCCCCATCCCACCTCTTGGAACTCACTTGGATGCTGAAGCGCTCCGGGTCGCCATCGCGCTCAGAGTGGGTGCGGCAGTTTGTCACCCACACCCTTGCAAGTGTGATGGGAGGATGGATGCTCAAGGTCACCATGCCTTGTCATGTAATTACAACGCAGGCCGCCTGCCAAGACACTCTGCACTAAATAATGTCATAAAACGGGCCCTGCAGAGTGCTAACTGTGCATCAATCCTTGAACCACATGGACTTCACAGAGAAGACGGCAAACGGCCAGATGGGATGACCACTTTCCCTTACAAGAATGGCCGGTGCCTCGTGTGGGATGCCACATGTGTTGACACTTTCTCCACAACCAACGCCGCCAGAAACGCCGACGAAGCAGGTGAAGCCGCCCGGATAGCAGAAAATAAAAAGCGAGAAAAATATCAAGCCATCGCCAGAATTCATCAGTTCGAGCCCCTGGCATTCGAAACTTCAGGAGTCTTCGGCCCCACCACCCTTAAGATGGTGAATGAAATAGGCCGTAAAATCAGAGAAGTTTCAGGAGAACCCCGGGAAACCCTCTGGCTCAAGCAAAGACTAGGGATGGCTATCCTCCGGGGCAATGCCACCAGTGTCATTAGCTCAGTTCGACAGGACTGAGTCATGCCACTGCGTGAGGCCCCGGCAGGAGTGGTGTATCCGTAGTCTTTCCACAGTAGGGTAAAACAAAACATAAACCTTATTTGTATGTAACATGTGTGATGCACATTAATAAAAGGGGATGTGTCGGATGGTTGAAAGCCACAGTTGCTCGCGCGTTTGGGGCTAGCAACACGTATTATGAAAAACATGCATCCTCCTTCATTCACTGTCCCCCCCTTCACTCACTCAACCCCACAATTTGCCGGAGGATAACAGGTTTTTCACAATACGTAGACGGAGGTCTTTTATTAAAAAAAAAAACCCAATATTAAAACTATCTTGACAAATGTTAGTGTGTGCGATTTATATAGATAACCAAGATAAAAAGTTCAACCAAGTACAGTATTAGCTAGACTTTGATATATAAAATACAAGAAGAGGGTTTGTTTATGCGTACACAGGTGGCGCTGGTATCGGCGGCGTCTCTACTAACTTGACAAATATAATTTTGAAAAACAAACGTTTATCAGTCAAAACTACAGTACAATGTCATGCAAGATAACTACTGGGTGGTTTGCTAAGCACTTAACTACAGTGAGGGCTAAAATATCTACAATAAGTGCTAGAACTTTATAATATGAAACAAGCAAGTAGTTTGTTTACTTTAGAGCGTCGGTCGTCACTAACCGGTACAAATGTAAACAAAATCAGTCTCGATAAACAAACGTTTATCAGTCAAAAACACAGCAAAATTACATGCGAAGTAACTACAGGGCAGTTAAGCTAGAGCTTAGCTACAGTTCATGCAAACAAATAAGGGGATGAGAGAGAGAGAGAGAGAGAGAGAGAGAGAGATAGAGAGAGAGAGAGGAGGGGGTGGGGGGGGGGGGGGGGTGTAGAGAGATAATAGAGGTGTCTGTAAGGTGTTAGAGAGTGGGCCAGAATTAAGATGAATGTTGACTTCTCTCAGGACCAATCTCTCTCTGGCTGTTCCAGTGTGTGTGTGTGTGTGTGTATGTGTGTGTAAGCTCCAGTTGGTGGAAATAATCTATCCCATAAGACCTTTGTTATGCACAGCGCCCTCTATTATACTTTTCCATCCTCTTTCAATATATATATATATATATATATATATATATATATATATATATATATATATATATATATATATATATCCTCTCAATATACTTAATGGTTATATTTATTGAGCTGCAGCTTTTATTATACTTTTCCATCCTCTGAATATAGTTGTTGTTCCTTTTTGTTGTCATATACAGTTGATACTAATATATTGTTCCATCCTCTCCCAATATATTTCCTAGTCCTTTATGCTGTAATGCACCGTCTATAATATTCTTCTTCCTCTCCCAATATATCTTCAGGCCCTTGTTTTGCTGTCATCTTACCCGGGCTAACTTGTGAGGGATGAGGCTGAACTTGAAGCTCGCCTTAAGTGGCTCTCCTTCCAGAAGTTATCGCTCGCCTTCCTGTATTTTTAGCACCCGTGTTGCTTACAGTCAAACAGTTGGTTGATTTTAACCCTGTATCACGCGAGCGTTATTCTCCCTTGACTTGTATTATCAACACTGGTCTGTCAACTTATGGGCTAAACTCTTATTATTATTATTATTATTATTATTATTATTATTATTATTATTATTATCAGATACTACATGTGAGCCCCACCGAAGAGCCGTGGGGAGACTATATATCCCGAAGGGTCTCAGTGGGGGGCACAAATAGCCAGGAAGACTATATACCCCGAAGGGTCTCAGTGGGGGGCACAAATAGCCAGGAAGACTATATACCCCGAAGGGTCTCAGTGGGGGGCACAAATAGCCAGGAAGACTATATACCCCGGAAGGGTCACAGTGCGGGGCACAAATAGCCAGGAAGGACTATATACCCCGAAGGGTCTCAGTGGGGGGCACAAATAGCCAGGAAGACTATATACCCCGAAGGGTCTCAGTGGGGGGCACAAATAGCCAGGAAGACTATATACCCCGAAGGGTCTCAGTGGGGGGCACAAATAGCCAGGAAGACTATATACCCCGAAGGGTCTCAGTGGGGGGCACAAATAGCCAGGAAGACTATATACCCCGAAGGGTCTCAGTGGGGAGCACAAATAGCCAGGAAGATAGAACTAGCTAACTAACAAGGCGTTAACCCTCGTCTTGAAAACCAGAGAGCTCTCCTCATTCCCCATTTCATTAGGGGAGTATTCCAGAATTATGTGATTGATGGGATAAAACATCTTGAATATTGTGACGTGTTACAATGAACATGAGCAAAGGCCTGATTATTTAACTCCAAGGAATATCTAGTCACACGAACAGGCCGAAAAGGTGGTGGTATTTTAGAATGTAATGGATGATCAGCATTAAGAAATATCTTATGAAATAGAGTCAAAGACCCAACAAGGCGACGATGTTCAAGGTTAACATCCAGGTCAGGCAACAGAAACTTTATCTGATTAAAAGCACGATCCAGAAGCCTCAGATTGGAATCTGCGGCAGATAGCCACACAGGAGAGCAGTACTCAAAGAAGGGTAAAATAAAAGAGTAAAAACAGTTCCGAACAATAGCATCACTTGAATAAATATTTTTTCATTTACGTAGTAGACCAACTTTCTGAGATATAGATGAGGCAACTGAGCGTAAGTGTGCCTCAAAAGTAAGTTTTGAATCAAGAGTCACACCCAGTAACCTAAGTTTGGTACATTGATTGATTGCAGAATCATTTAATATAATTTCAGGATGCAAAGGAAAAGGTGACCTAGATCTACTAATTAAAAGGCAATGTGTTTTTGTAGAGTTCAGCTTCATACCCCAATGATCACACCAACTAATAATTTTTAGTATATCATCTTTCAGAGTATTGGCGATCAAATCTCTCTCAGCAGGATACTTAATGGGTGCATATAATGAGGCATCATCTGCATAAGCAATCATTTTAGAGGAAACTCCACACTACATATCACTAGTAAAAATAATAAAAAGCAGAGGGCCCAGTACACTACCCTGAGGTACACCAGATTTAACAATGTTAAAAGAACTAAAATTGCCATCAACTACCACACGTTGTTGTCTGTTAGTTAAAAACGTAGAACTTATATTAAAAACTGAACCACCAATCCCCATGGAACTGAGTTTGAATAATAGAGCCTTATGATTAACTAGATCAAAAGCAGAACTAAAATCTAGAGATATTAATCTTGATTCATGTCCAGCATCCAATGAAGCCTGGAGATCATGAGTGAGGACAAGAAGAGCATCACAGGTACCTAAGCCCTTCCTAAACCCAAACTGGTTTGGAGGCAATAAATTAAATTTATTGGTGAAAGCTATGAGTCGCTTGGTCAATAGGCGTTCAAAGACCTTTGATAAAACTGGGGTAATGGATATAGGTCTATACTCTTCTGGGAGAACAGTGGGAGATGATCCTTTTGGAATAGGCGTTACGTTAGCAGAACGCCAACAAAATGGGAAAATGCCACGACGGATTAAAATTCTAAAAATAACAGCAAATTTAGGGGCCAAAAGTTTGCTAATCCCTTTAAAAAATAGAGGGAAAAAACCAGTAGGGTCGGTACCCCAAAGGAATCCAGATCATTCAAGAGAGTTTGTAATTCAATGGATCTAAATGCAAAATATGTAAATTTAGGTTCAGGAGAACAAGAATGAGGTAATGCAACCTCAGAGTCACTCTGCTTACTCTCAAAAACGGAAGCTAGGAGTTTTGCTTTCTCACAAGGGTCAAATGAGACCGAACCATCCGGTTTACACAGTGGTGGCAGAGAATTATCAACACCAAACAAACTCTTTTTCAAAGCTGACCACCATTTGTGTGGTTGAGTTGCACCAGTCAGAATAGCTTTTAGATGGTTGTTGTACTCGGCTTCCGCTAAAGAATATATTTGCTGGGCATCCAAACGCAAACTAACATAATTCTCCCAGCAAAGCCGTGTGCGAAAGCATGTCCATGAACGAAATGCAGTCTGCTTAACCCGCTGTGCCTGCCTGCAATCTTCATTGAACCAGACTTTATCCCTCAGCCTGGTCTTTATAATCTTACTTGGGACTCTCCTATTACCTATATCAAGGAGGACATTGTTAAGAACCTCAACAGGGTAAGGGGCATGGTAAATATTATGCCAATTAATATTACCAACATCTAGAGTAATCCCTGGCCAATTTATCTGGGATTTAAGGAATACCTTGCGGGAGAAGGAAATATTTGGGAGAACAAAGCCTGTTTGGAGTTTAATGGACAGAGCAGAGTGATCAGAGGTGCCTAAAGGAGAAACTACGTCGACATCTACAACTCCAGGCACATCTGTAAGGACAAGGTCTAAACGATTACCTGAGACATGGGTCGGACCTAAAACAATTTGTTCACACCCTGACAGATTTGCAAAATCCAGAGCAGCACATTCATGTTGATCAGTAGGGGAAACTGAGTCAAGCATGGTGTGCATTAAGATCACCCATAAAGATGAATGCAGCTTTACGATCAGACGATTGGATATTAGCCATAGCAGTCAACAAGCAATCATAAATGTTGTTGTCATGGTTAGGATTTCGGTATAATGAAAAAATATAAAAAAATATAAATCTGCTAGAGAGTTTTAATAAAATAACCTCATAACATTTACATTCATGAGTGGACAAACGAGAGGCATTAAAACCTGAACGAATATATAGACACATTCCTTGGGCCCTAGGAATAACATTGCGTCTAAGGAAAATATATTTGTTTTAAATTGGGAATAAGAAGTTCTGAAATATGTCTCATTTTTTAAACAAGAGTTTCTGAACAACAAATTATGTCAAAATTGTTTGATGCAACAGAAAGTTCCTAAAGATTACCTTTCAGGCCCCGAATATTTGAGTACAATACTCTACAACATTTATTTAAAGGGCCGGGATTAGGATGTATATCACTGGCCAGAATTAAAAGCAAACTAACTAAAATGTAATGAATAACCATAAACAAAGATAGAAAATGACGGAAATAAACGGTCCACCTGATGGAGCCGCCACATCAGGTAAGGTTAGAATTATCGACAGATCACCAGAAAACTATCGCTGACAATAGCAATGGCAAGATTATACTGCTGCCACCATTCACCCCATCACCTTGCCAATCACAACTTAGGGTTAGCAGTACAGAAAGACCAACAGGCACCATTGGTTGAGAGGAATGGTAGTGATTCGGAATGCTGGGTGCTCAGCTGTGGCGAAACCACTAAACTCCATTCCAAAACAGAAAGAAATAAGAAACTAGTTAGAGGTAAGATAGAATAGGCTAGGGGGGTAGAGGACACCCAGTTCCTCACTCTGTTAGAACCAGCCCTCACCCCAAACATTATTTTTTTCGTCAAATTAGTATTACTTCAGTCAAACTTCTGATATCAATGCAGAATGATTCTAGAAATATTGCCTGAAAAACGTTCTTCAATCAATCAATTAATGGGGCCATACACCTTGACAGAGCATAGCGGCACTCATCCTACGAGTCCACTCCTGGGGATCCTCCCGGAGGAGACTCCAGGCATCTGCCTGGTCCATATCAAGTGTCCTATCGCAAGATTGGTAGACTTGCCTCAGTTATGAGTTCTGTGTTTTTCCCCTAGGCCTCCTCCACTCAGGGTTGTCTTCTGTAGAGACCACCTGATGAGCAGGGTCAGCTTCAGGAAGGCGAACCACATGCCATATAAGTTAACCCAAGTTGGCGTTCAATGATCATGCAACTAATATATTGCTTATCAGTTTCATGGAGTAAACGATATTGTGCAGCTTAAGAAGGATCTATGGTAGGCAAAAGGGTGGATTGAGATAGTTTGAAGCCTTAACATGGCTAGGGGTCCTTCCTAAGCTGAATTTAATCGTCTAATCATTGCCAGAATAATATAATTGAAAGGACGCCACCAGTACTGAAAGGGTTAAGGGGGGATGGGTGTATTTATTTGCTCATTTTTGTATCTTATCAAATATTTAGTTTCCTCCCTAGACCTCCATCAAACTTAAAAATACACCCCAACACCCTCGTTCAAGATGTGTACATTTTTGTCGATATAAAAATGTCCCAGCCAAAGGTCGGTTCTTCTTAAAACACAGGCTCGCTATCGGTCGCCAGGACACCTAAATGACACGAAAAGTCTTAATAATGACAACGAAATGGGGTGAAAGGTCTTGAAATCTCCAAATTATAGGCCGAACGTCATAACATCTGAAAACTAATGGGGCTAAACATGAGGAAGAAAGGGGACCAGAAAAACGACTCATCTCCCCTTGATCAGTAAAGAGTGAATAATTGGTCATAATCGCTCTCCAAACTCAGTTAATTGGACGGCTGCAGGTGTTTAATGATAAGTCAATATTTATCTGTACAAGGACAGTATTTATATAACGTACGTCTCGTTTTCGTTCTCTCTCTCTCTCTGTATATATATACCGGTATATATATATATATATATATATATATGTATATATATACAGGGTGTACAGGAGGAAAGGGCATAACTTTGGGAAATGTTCTATAAGAAATATTCTAAATCTCAACCAGTAAAGAGATATTGCATGTTGAAAATGGCATTTTCTTAAGTATTTCCCTATAAGGGTGGCCTAGCTGTCCTAGTACCAACCACACCTCCATCTAACTGCAGTTATTTTACCATGTTATTGTAAAGATTTTATAATTCTGTAACTTGCAAAATGATTATAGATATAATAGCTCACTTTGGACCAGTTGGAAACTATCTGACATGGAAGAGTCCATTGCAGTGAGGCGGGGGAGGACACTATATAAAACCTTCAATATCTTTTTAACGGTTGAGATTTGGACTTTTTGTTATAAAACATTTGAGGCTTAGAACACCTTGTTTTATCATTTCCCAAATTCATGCCCTTTCCTCCTGGGACACCCTGTATATATATATATATATATATACTGTATTGTTACGAGGGGAGGCTGGGGGAAAACAGATGCTCAAATAGCCTAGCCCACAGCACTGGCAAAAAGACAACGCTCTAGCAAAAAGACACCAATGCTGTAGACCTGCACCCAACACTGCCCACCGTACTAAACCAACCCTGCAACAGACACGCTCTTAATATCTGACTCAACACTAAGACACGCAGGTTCTGTAGGAAACATGGTTACCTTCCTCTATGCTCTATTAAAGCAGAAACACTAGGATACACAAAAATATCTATCGTCCCCAGGGTCTCGTCAATAGTGCGTGTAGTATGCAAGAGAACTTCTAAGGCTAATATGAACTGCACCTAAATGATACGCCAGAACACTGCCAGACTCCCAGACCCTTCATAGTATGCCCAATCGCTTAGGAATTAGGAATACAGTGAACCCCCCAATTACGCGTGGGATGCGTACTGTATTGTCGGCGCGTACGTTCGTTTGCGCGTACATTGGAGTTAATTATATATGGGGAAAATAGGGATAGGTGCTGGCGCCGACCGAAAGTTGTACTATTTCTACCTTTCATCACCTAAAATCCACAAATATATAACATATTACTGTACAAATATGTTTTCATAACCTAATCTACCACACAAAATTCATTTAATGTATACAAATAAGACAAAAATGTAAATTAACTCACATTGGTAGTGGTTGAGCAACGCTGGATCTGCGCCATCGATCGATAGCACTGCGCCCGAAACGGATCGACCGAAATAATAGGCCTAGCCGCCTAGGCTTACTGGTAAAGTTTCGAGTTGAAAAGTAATACACCCTGTATAGCCTATAGTTTCATATAGCCTACATAGTGTCAAGTGAGATAGTTCACTAGCTCATATACATATTAAGGAATAGGCTTCACATCATTTAGCCAGGGGAGAGCAGTGGGCTTTGAAGCGACTTTCGAAAGAAATGTAAACAATCTCGCCTCCAACTCCTGAACAGAAACAGATTTTCCATTTCCGATTTTGTTAGCTCAATAAATGATACATGCAATGTAAAACGAAAAACATTTTTTTAATAGATTGATAATATCCTGTTGTGCTTTATAGATACATAATAGTTTGGTACGGGAGATGTGTCTCTCTCCACAATCAACAGTGACGACGTCGGAGGGCCCGGCGTCACGCCAATATGGCCGCCCGAAACCCTCCAACAGATACGAATCGACTCCCGCTCGTTCGCTCGGTGCGTACAATTGAATAATTGAGCGTACTTTTCGATTTGTTGCCTCAATTGTGGTTCAAGCGTAGTTTTGATTACGCGTAGATAAATTGCGAGTATTTTGAGGGTTCACTGTAATATAAAGCAGAAACATGGGGGAAGTCCGAAGCACTATCCTAAGACATGAAACACAATAGTTGACATTCCAGTAGGTTGGGATAGGCTACCCTTGAGCATACCACCATACCACTGTAAATGCCAACTTCAATAATAAAGGATAAATACATGTAATAACAATAAGCATTGCAGTTAAACAATGGAAGAAAAGTGCAAGGAAACACTGCCGAAGCTTATAAACTAAGATTGCCAAAGAAGAAATGAATGCAGTGATTACTATTAAACTAAAGGGGTTAACACACAACAATATGCTCAATATGACTCCAGCCCCTGCTATGCTCCAATCAAATAAAGAACAAACAGAAATATGCGGTATTTAAAGGGAAAATTAAGAAGCAAGCCAACACCGTCAGGCAATGATGTTGTTACAGCGAGAGGCGAGACTGGAGTGAGCTCCAGCAGCGGCGAGAGTCGAGCTAGGGCCCCGCGTGGCAAGGAAGGGCTCCAGGCGTCGCAAGAATACGTAATTATCTCAGGCAGCCTGTGTTCTCATTAACAACAAAAGTAATCAAATGGATATAAGTCATCATTGTGTGAACTTATGATAAACTGCATTAATCACACAAGGCTAAATAAACTAATTAATTTATAGTGCTAGCCCGACGGCAACACAGACTCCAGGTGCCATCCTGCTAGCCACGAGAGAAGAAAAACAGAGGGAAAGCGAGCTACTAGCCTCTATCAAGGCCCCTCCACAACAGGCCTTGCAAACTATAACTCACTCACAAATGATATAGGCTACAAACTCATTTGGGAGTGACACCCTCATACCCAGGGGGAGTCTGTTGGTGCATCTTGAAACAACAGACTGCCTATACTTCAATAACACTACAAGACATACACAACTACATTGTTTTTTTCTAGTATTTTTATATTTTTTATATTTTTGTATTTAAATATTTTCTTCTACACAGAACCACAGTAACTCCTACTTTACGACCCTGCACTGGGCTACACACGGCAACCGACAAGCACCAGATGCAAATATGCTAATCAAACCAAAGTAGGAGGCTACACCAACACTGACTGAACGGCGAGTGTTCTCCTTAAAACATACCTTCCCGTGACAAACAATCAGCCAGAACATTATCAGTGCCCTTAACATGCCACACATCCAAACTGTGTTCCGGCAGCAAAACAATACCCGACACTGATAAACGGTCCAGTCCACCACAAGACTGGCACTTCTCTTCGCTCTCTCCAGCAACGGGACCTGCCAAAAACCTTTCACTATTTCCACCCTTAGTGATAATCGAGGCAGCCCCGATGCGGTCTATGGGATCGTCAACTCTGGGTAATGGATAGGCGTCGGTCAGGGATAATGCACTAACACTACTGCAATCAACACAAAAACGGATCTTGCCACTCTGCTCAGGTTGCAAAGTCACTGGCAAAGACCACTCATGATATCCCTTATCCCTCAGACCCTTCTCCAACATGTAGTCCAGCTCTGCTTTTAAGACAGGCTGTTGAGCAGGATTTATACGGTAGGGAGCCAACTGGAGCTTTGCACTGTCTCCAACCTCTATGTCGGGTGCCACCCCGGACATCAGGCTTGGAGAATCACCAAACATATAGAAGTACTGCCACAGCCTAGTAAACAACTGCTCTTGGCACTTAGGAACAAGAGGTTGCAACTTATCTCGAAGAACAACATTCTCATTGCCTTCCCACAACCCAGCCGAGACCACAGCCTCTCAACTATAGTCTCCCTCCTTCTCCTCCTTCGTCCCTAATACAGCCAGGTCATGAGAGGAACAATCTGTACCACCTGTGCAGTCACTCCCACAGTTCATAAGTGCCAAGGCTTCTCCGCCGATACCCATACATGCACACCCCCGCATTCCTTGCGGCTACACCTGCCTGCGCAGCATCACCGCCTTCAGCGCCACGGCCAGATGCAGTCGGTCTATGGTAGGGCTGTTGCATTTTAATAGGGCAGCATTGGGAGGCTATGCGACGGTCGGGCGTATCTATTACATAGTCAACCTCACCAATATGCTTAATGACCTGATACTGACCACAAAACTTAGCAGCCATGGGTCGACCCTGAACTGACAACCATGCCAAAGCCTCGTCGCCCACCTTGAACACCCTAGATTTAGCCTGTTTGTTACAATATTTTCTCATCTAAGTGTTCATGCTGCTAACCGGGATAGCCTCCGGGTATCTAGTGGTAGTATCAATTAAAGTGTGCAAGTATTTATATCCCAAACTGGTGGGTGATAAGGAACCAGCCATGTCAACTACAACATGGTAGTAGGGGTAGGCAGCCCCGCCCAGGGAAGTACTACCGCCAAGGTTTCGGGAGACTCGGGGAATAGCCTGAATTCCATTTTCTCTCCCAGGCCTTGGTAGCTGGATACATATCTTTCTGCCTCACACATCAGGGGTATCAGGAAAACCCTCTTTATATAACATACACATCCAACTTCACGACTTCCCCTACATTGCTATCCTCTATCCATAAAACACTACTCTTCCCACTACATATCATACATGTAACACCATACACCTTACCCAATAAACATGGCAGTACAATTGTTAAGAGCAAACCTGGTGGTCCCTCGGATATCCACCCCCGGCAGGGTTGGGTCATTGACACAGGGCCCTCCCGGTCGTCATCATGCGACTGTGTCAAGAGCATTGCAACGTCCCAAAGCTGCTTGTCAGTGCAGCTTTTTCTTTAGCAATATAAGGGGACTTCACTCTAACATCAATTCTGTACACCAATTTCTTCAAGCAGAATCCCCTACTCTCCTTTTTTTGACAGAGACTCAAGTAACATCCACATCTGACACGTCTAGATTTAATTTTCCAGGTTATCAACTGCTCCAAAATTTCAGACCTAAAGGAGGTGTATGTTGCTTCGCAAAATCTGAAATTGCCCTGGAGGAGGTTACTAGTTTCAATTGTCCCTATTTTGATTATTCTATATACAAATTAATTTCTGCTGGTAAATTTAAATACATATGTTGCATCTACCGTTCCCCAAATACTCCTCCAGAGCAAAGTCTTTTTGATTCTCTGTCCTCACAACTCAGTGTCCTCAACTTAAATGCTTCTTCTGAAATCACTGTGTTGGGTGATTTTAATGTCCATAATGTTGAATGGCTCACTTATTCAGCCAGGACTGATGACGATGGTCTTGAATGTGAGCTATTTGCAGACTCATTTAATCTCACTCAACTAGTCAACCAACCCACCCGTGTACCAGATAATCCTAATCATAATTCCCACCTACTGGACTTATTTTTAACAACCAATTCAGAAAATTATGATGTTACAGTGAGGTCCCAGCTTGGATCTTCTGATCACTGTCTGATACAGGCCACCTGTCTATCACCTACCACACCTTCCCACTCTGAACCTGTTTTGGTGACTAAATGGCATTACGATAGGGCAGACTGGGAGGGTCTTCAAGGTTTCTTTATTGATATTCCCTGGACCTCTTTCTTTTCTAATGATGCACACTCCACCTTGAGCCACATACAAGATTTTGTAAAAATTGGAATGGAAACTTTTATTCCTCATCAAAAGTACAGTAAAAGATCTAATTCACCTAAATGGTTTGACCATAATTGTGCTAGAGTAACTGAACAAAAAGCAATAGCCTACAATGCATACACAAGATCAAAAACACATGAAGCCTTTAATTACTTTAGAAACATCAGAAATCATGCCAAAACTGTATTAAACCTAACTAAATCAAACTTTCTCCACAAGCAGGCAAATAAACTTCTAAATAATCCAAATGATAACAAAATATTTTGGTCTACTCTTAACTCATTTAAATCCAACTTCACTACTGCTTCATCCATTCCACCATTAAAATCTCCGACTGGCAATCTTGTAAGTGATCCACGAGGTAAAGCTAACCTTCTTGCGGATATTTTCTCCACCAACTCAACCTTAGATGAAATAAATCAAGATGTCCCTGTACTTAATTTTAATTCGCCTGAAATTCCCTCACTTAAGATCCACACCAGACATGTCAAAACTATTTTGCAGAATCTCTCGGTGGATAAGGCTCCTGGTCCAGATGAAATTCCTCCAATAGTACTTAAGAATTGCTCCTTGGTGCTCGCTCCTGTATTGGCAAATTTTTTCCGTCTGTGTACTCATACCTCATGCTTCCCAGTACCCTGGAAAGAAGCAAACATCCATCCAGTTCCAAAAAAAGGTGCCTCTTCAGATCCATCAAACTACAGACCAATAGCTATAACTTCCACTCTTGGTAAAGTCTTTGAAATTATATTAAATAATCACATAATTAAGCATCTTGAGAATAATAAATTAATCAGTGATAGGCAATATGGTTTTAGACGATGTCGATCAACTGCAGACATGCTTTGCCTTCTTACACATCAAATCAACCAAGCTACAGACCAACATGGTGAAACACATACAATAGCACTGGATATATCAAAGGCATTTGATAGAGTCTGGCATCAATCCTTATTGTCGAAGATGTCACACTACGGCCTTGCATCATTAGTTCCACTAATTTCTTCTTATCTTCATAACAGAAAAATATGTGTAATGGTAGATGGCCTTTATTCTCAATTTCACTCAATAAATGCTGGTGTTCCCCAGGGATCAGTTTTGGCCCCAATTCTGTTCCTCATTCATATCAATGATCTCATATCTACCACTCATAATCCAATACATTCCTACGCAGATGACTCAACACTCCACAGTTCCTTCACATTTACCAATTCTGTCACCCAACCCGATCTTATAAATTCAAAAATAAACACTGCAATTTCTCTGAACCAGGACCTTTCTAGAATTAATGGATGGGGACAAAAGAATCTAGTTTCCTTTAATGCACAGAAAACCTAGTACATTCAATTTTCTAACCGACAGAATCTCACTGACTCCCATATATTTTTTAATGATGTAAATATTCCCACTTCCCCTAGTATTGACATTCTCGGTGTAACATTAACTACTAACTTGAGCTGGACACATTATGTTAGAAGCATTGCTAAGAATGCCTCTAAAAAACTGGGACTCCTGTACAGAGTTCGAGAATTCTTCACTGACGAGCAGTTGGCCGTGATATATAAAAGTCATGTGCATTCTCAGATGGATTACTGTTCACCTCTGTGGGGTGGAAGTGGAGTGGTTGCATTGAGGCAGTTGGACAAAATTCAAAATAAAGCTATTAGATTAATCAATAACCCTGCAATCACACAGGACCTTCCTACATTATCCATACGAAGAAACGTTGCATCCCTTGCATTATTCTACAGATATTTTCACAGCAATTGTTCCGAGGAACTTGCTTCAATTGTGCCGCCTCTCCACATCTTTCCCCGTAGAACTAGGGCAGCTGAGAGCGCCCATGAATTTACACTTTCTCCTCCACAATGCAGAACTTCTGCTTATCAGAATTCATTTATCCCCAGAGCTACTACTCTTTGGAATTCACTTCCCTCGAATTGCTTTCCACAAACTTACAATCTACAAATGTTTAAATCCAGTTGTTACAAACATTTTATGAATGGAGGATGCCTTTAGGCACATGGACCTTTTTGTTTTATCTGTGTTTTTCCTTCCTCCGTTCATTGTCTCTTAAAAAAAAAAAAAAAAAAAAAAAAAAAACACGAGTCAATGGCAGTTCAACTGCAGGTGTAGGGATCAAAGGTGCCACAGGTATTCCTGGGTGGGGTTCTCCAACTAGCTTATCAATATGACACATAAAAAAAAAAGCCACCGATGCATGCATATTAGGCCACCAAAAATGAGAATGTAGCCTATGAGTAGTCTCACATATCCCTAAATGACCTGCCAGTGGTGCCACCTGCATTAGCCTAACCAGCTCCTCCCTGAACTGGGCAAGCACCACGAACTGCTCCTCCCCCAAACCTGAGTTCGTATTCGGCTTTCACTGCCGATACAACAATGCCCCTTTTTCAATAAATTGCTCTGGACTGTTCTTCCCACCAGTTATGCCAACCTTCTTAAACAGGAGGCCCAGACTCGGGTTCTCTTGCTGCAACTTGCTCAGTTTGTTTCTAGGTAAATCCATCAAGGCAGTTACCTCTGACCTCTCAAAAATATCAGAAGGTTGAGTCGGTGTCACTATGTCAGACTCCTCGTCCGGCACTAGGTCACCTCTACTAGTCTCGGTGGCCTCACAGGCCCACAGCTGTCTCCGGACCAGTGTCATCTAGTAGTGCATCATGGGATGGCCCGCACTCATGGCTGTCGGCCCCCGCATCCACCTGTTGTGCCAAATGTGCCACTGATTGGGTCACTGCACCAACAGGGTAGACAGAGTCCATATTATCTTCTTGCAAACAACCACCACCAGGGGGCACAAAAGCAGCCTCAGCGACGACTATAGAAGGTGGGAAAACTACATCCACTGCCAAGTCAGTCCCGAGCAAAAAGTCCACCCCCTCAACTGGCAGAGTGTCCACCATAGCCACCTTACACTCGGCAGTCAAAAGTGGGCACTCTAGGGTCACCGGGACTATATCACAGAATTGTTCACTGTTGATTCCCCTGCACATCACAAACTCTCCCGTACTAATAGGTCCCCCTGTCAGGTTGCGACACATGGATTGTTGTGCACCAGTATCCCTAAACACCTTGACAGGGTAAGTCTGCTACCCAACCTGTAAAAATCCATCATGTATGAATGGCCGACACCAATCAGGGGAAGTCTGGTTATGCTCAAAGTGCTTCCTACCCTGCTTCGCACTGGCCAACACTGCCCCCCAAACTCACCAGTACCTGGCTTGCCTTTCACAGGCACCTCCCCTAATGTCGCCACCAACTGGACAGCCTTGGGTTCCTGGGTAGCCTTCCATTTAGCACACTGAGGTTTAATATGACCCACTTGCTTGCAAAAATAACATCTCACTTCCGTAGAAGCTTGCTGGTTGTCAGCCTGGGTATAATGTTGTGTCTTATTTGTGGTACCTTTGGGTGATGATGGGCGACCTGATACTGTGGCTGCTTGGTGCACAGGTCGGTCTCTCCTGTCACCAATGCTCCCCATGCACGTGCCACGCTGGGCTAGTGCAAAGTCATCAGCCCAAACTGCTGCTTCCCTTATTGATTTAAACCGCTTTTCTTTTAATTTTGTCCCAATGTCCTTTTCAACTATGCTTCTAAACTGCTCCATCAGCCAAACCTCACACGCCGCCTCAAAAGTACCAGCCGACTCTGAATGCAGCCACTTAGCTAGAGTATCGCACAGGTACCTGGCACATTCAACGTGCGAGTCCGCCTGCTGCTTCCGAGCCCCCCTGAAGGCCAACCTGTAAGCCTCGGGACGCAGCTCGTAGGCTTTTAACACAGCCTGCTTAAGCACATCATACTCTAACTCCTACACTTCTAGGCAATCGTATGCATCAAGAGCCTTGCCTTTTTAAACATTAGACACCAACACCGCCCAGCGTTGCCTCGGCCACTGATACTCGTGGGCCTTCTTCTCAAAACGCAAGAACCACTCTGTGACCTTGAGTTCATCGAAGGCCGGCACGAGTTTCAGCCGTCGAGACAACAGCAACTCTTCTGCCTCCTCCTTAGATGTATGACCAGCACTATTCCCTTGTCGTCTTTGCCCACTAGTCTCCAGCTTCGTCTTCTCCAAATGTACCTCCCTATCTCTCTGTCTCTCTTCTCTCTCTGCCTGTATTGTCTTCTCCTCCATCAAAATCTGTCTGTCTGTATTCTCTTCTGCTCCATCTCTATCTTCCTCAGCTCAATTCTCTCTTCTCTCTCTCTCTCTGTTCCAACTCCATTCTCTTTAGTTGGAGCTCAACCTCTGGACTCCTTCTCGACCGTATCGGAGTTATAGGAGGAAACTGGGCGAAAGGGGGGACATTGTGCTGAGCAGCCACTGTATGAGTGGCAGTGAAATGCTGGGGTGTGGCCCACGATACATGGGGGGAAGAAGAAGGATACTGAGGATTGCTAGCATAACTTGAAACAAATGTACTGGCCATAGGGGCATGAACATAGCCCTGTGAAAATAAAGGGGCAGTACTGATAGGGTTAAATGCTGACAGTGGAGGTGTGGTGGCAGGTGCTGTGGTAATAGTAGGAGACTGCCTAAATACAGTATCACCCTGCTCTGGAGTTGTTGCTCCACTCCGGTCCCCAGCAGAATGGTAGCTAGCCTGACTGATTGGACGCTGTGGCACATGCTGGAGGGTGCCATCATCCACGACACGAGTACTAGCTTCCTGAAGACCATTCTGCTGTGCAACTAGCTTAGACACCTCTTGAACTAACTCTGCCTTAGCCATACCACTGCACCTCCAACCATGCATCTCCAACACACGTCTTAATTCATCACTACTCCTGCCAGCAACCTCTTCTTGACTAGGTTGGGTTCTAATAAACTGCCAAACGTCCTCCGTCCCGACAATATGAACAGGAATGTAATCAACATGCGATATCTTAGCAATAGTTGTGGACACAGGTTAATGAAATAAGAGTACTATGTCCGTAGACTTTCAACATCAAGAACAATTACTGACAATCTAAATATAATTGCTTCACACCACAAGATCTCTATACTATCACACTATCCTGGCATGAGGTCGCCACTGTTACGAGGGGAGGCTGGGGAAAAACAGATGCTCAAATAGCCTAGCCCACAGCACTGGCAAAAAGACAACGCCATAGCAAAAACACACCAATGCTGTAGACATGCACCCAACACTGCCAACCGCTCTAAACCAACCCTGCAACAGACACGCTCTTATATCTGACGCAACAGTAAGACAGGCAGGTTCTCTAGGAAACATGGTTATCTTCCTCTTTGCTTTATTAAAGCAGAAACACAAGGAGACACAAAAATATCTATCGTCCCCCGGGTCTCGTCAATAGTGCATGTACCATGCAAGAGAACTTCTAAGGCTATTATGAATTGCACCTAAATGATACACCAGAACACTGCCAGACTCCCAGACCCTTTATAGTATGCCCAATCGCTTAAGAATTAGGAATAATATAATCTATATTTTATTAATTTCACCACAACACCAAACACCCCCGATGAAATTAATTAAAGTATATATGATCCGCCGGGATTCGAACCCGGGTTATCATACACAGATTTTTGCCACCTTAACCATTACACCACCAGGACGGTTAAAGGTTTATGCACACGCCTACGACTTATTATCCCATTCTCGAATACTGGATATTAATCTAATCATGTTCATACTCCTAACCGCGCTATGGTAGGCCTAATGTTTAAGTGAGAGGAAAGAATATTCATGGGGCACAGATCATATAGACCGACCTCGCGACGAAATATCCCTGAACCTACTGATAATCTATATTTGATTAATTTCACCTCAACACCAAACACCCCCGATGAAATTAATTAAAGTATATATGATCCGCCGGGATTCGAACCCGGGTTATCACACACAGATTTTTGCCACCTTAACCATTACACCACCAAGACGGTTAAAGGTTTATGCACACGCCTACGACTTATTATCCATTCTCGAATACTGTGGATATTAATCTAATCATGTTCATACTCCCAACTGCGCTATGGTAGGCCTAATGTTTAAGTGAGAGGAAAGAATATTCATGGGGCACAGATCATATAGACCGGCCTTGCGACGAAATATCCCTGAACCTACTGATAATCTATATAAAGCAGAAACATGGGGGAAGTCTGAAGCACTATCCTAAGACATGAAACACAATAGTTGGCATTCCAGTAGGTTGGGATAGGCTACCCTTGAGCATACCACCATAACACTGTGAATGCCAACTTCAATAATAAAGGATAAATACATGTAATAACAATAAGCAATGCAGTTAAACAATGGAAGAAAAGTGCAAGGACACAGTGCCGAAGCTTATAAACTATGATTGCCAAAGAAGAAATGAATGCAGTGATTACTATTAAACTAAAGGGGTTAACACACAACAATATGCTCAATATGACTCCAGCCCCCGCTATGCTCCAATCAAATAAAGAACAAACAGAAATATGCGGTATTTAAAGGGAAAATTAAGAAGCAAGCCAACACCGTCAGGCAATGATGTTGTTACAGCGAGAGGCGAGACTGAGTGAGCTCCAGCAGCGGCGAGAGTCGAGCTAGGGCCCCGCGTGGCAAGGAAGGGTTCCAGGCGTCGCAAGAATACGTAATTATCTCAGACAGCCTGTGTTTTCATTAACAACAAAAGTAATCAAATGAATATAAGTCATCATTGTGTGAACTTATGATAAACTGCATTAATCACACAAGGCTAAATAAACTAATTAATTTATAGTGCTAGCCCGACGGCAACACAGACTCCAGGCGCCGTCCTGCTAGCCACGAGCGAAGAAAAACAGAGGGATAGCGAGCTACTAGCCTCTATCAAGGCCCCTCCACAACAGGCCTTGCAAACTATAACTCACTCACAAATTATATAGGCTACAAATTCATTTGGGAGTGACAATATATATATATATATATATATGTTGGTGTAGCCAGGTAATACATTTTCTTTAAGGCAGGCGAGGTTGAAGGAAATACAGGTATCAGCATTAATTATTTTATTATTAAGGCTTTCAATAGAACGAACAGCAATTCTCCGGTGTTCTGGGAGATTGTGCAAAAGGTGAGCAAAATTCATGGTGATCCGACACATTTCGATAGACAACTATCATCTTCAGGGAATGGAAGGTATGATAATAGGATATAACATAACAGCTTATTTATACAAATTAGGAAGATCACAGTAAGGTTTATTGGGTGTTGGCTAGCATATGATTGGCTAGTTGGCGACCAATGAGGCGCCGCTTTTCCTGCCTCCTGGTTGGCTGGGCGGGTTCGTAGATGCTAGATGTTGTCGTAGGGGGTCTGCTGTGCGAGGGGGAGGCTGGGCCCTTGTGAGGGGCGGCGGGCCAGTTGTATCTCGGGTTTCAAGTCCAGTTTGAAGCGTAGGGTTGAGGGGCGGCGCGCGTTAGTTAAATGAAGTAGTGGGATGGGGGGGGATGATAAGGGAGGGGAGGGGAGGAGAGAGGGGGTAAGGGCAAAGTCAGGGTGGTAAGGGGAGTAATGTTAGGGGGTGTTTGAGAGTAACGTTTGTGACGTTAACCACTCCGTTAGAACCGCATGGCTTGTCCTACAGTGACTCACTAGGATCGCCAGGGCAGTGGATGTGGCTACAGTTGATGTATTATTGTGTGCTTTATTTCATATGAAAGCTCGTGTCATGGGCAGTCAAGAAAGGCTCTTTGTTTTCGCCCATGTCAAGGCTTTATATATTTAATTGCAAAGTATATGTTTTATCATTAAGTAGTAATGATAGGATTTGAGAGAGAGAGAGAGAGTAGAACAGAGTGAGAGGAGGCGCGCAGTGTTTTTTGCCATGCTCGATGACGTCACAGCTGGCTGGCCTCTTGGGGATTGGTTGGAGGAGTTTTTTACCATGCTTGGTGATGTCATGTTTGGCTGGCTTCTTTGGCATTGGCTGAAGGAATTGTTACCGCTTTACCTACGCGGTGCGAGCTAGTGCTAGTATATATACAGCTCTCTTGCCACTCTCTCCCTCAGATCTGGTTTCTAGAACGCATCCCTCTTATCCCTTTGATACCTGTCCCCCGTCTGCACCTGAGAACCTTTTCCTCTGCCTATCTCTCTCATTTTCCATATCTTTCACCACCTTTTATTAATATTATACCCCCTCTGGTTAACTCTGCATAATCAGCTTCATGCTGGCCAGTTGTATTGTGCGTTAAGGTCTTATATAACCCATGCATGTTAGTTGTTAAGATAAGTTGATCACGAAGCATTGGTTGGCATTCATATTGTTCAGTATCACTTCCTATAATTATTAGTGTTCTGCTGGATTAGATAATGCTAGACTAGGAGTCTGATACTATAAGGTATTGTTTCCGATGGGTGCTGGCTTTAGTTACAAGCTGCACGACATACCTGAGAACTGGAGTTGATTGGGTAAATTCTAGTCTATGTGCCATTGAGAATAGAGCATGCACGAATGAGGGCTTTTTGCCTATACCATTCTGCACTGTTCTAAGCTCGTTGTTTGTCTTTGAGGTACGCCAGGAGAACGCTTAATACTTCGGTATTAAGATTTCTCAAAAGAGCTACCCTTCATTATAACGTAATATTTGACGCACAGACTTGAGATTTGCACTAGGCTATGCGGCATGCCATGCGCACCAGTATCTCGTATCATTGACTCTAGCTAGACTTTATCAGTCATAGTAGACATTAAGTATATTAACCCAATTACTCTTATTATGCATACCCGTTTATGATTACACAAGCATTTCGCACCTTAGTTTGATGTATTGAGACACAAACGACTTAGGCTCTTTTTGTTGATAGGAATACTGCATTGTCGTGGAGATTATTATTGTTGTAGCGTTTAGGATATTCTTGGCTCCGACTGCATTATATCCTGCCTTTTTGTGTGCATAGCCTGCACGAGCATTGTTCCGCTGCCTGCCTATTTGGGTTCCATTTCCGATTCGAGCATCTTGATAGCATCTAACATTTAAAGAAGATTCCTTGTTGGTGTTGAAGGACTTTAGTGCACTTTCTTTCATGCAGGAGTGCCTGACATTTATTGATTAAAGTAACGTAAGCTGTAACTTCTCTTACCACCTTACTTTGCATACCATAACCAAGCACCTTCGGTTATAGGTAGTAATAGGCTGTTTTCACATAACATTAAGCCTAGAGTAGACACACATTTATTGAGAGTTTAATAACCTATTATTGCAAATAGAACTCTGGAGAGTATTTGTGTTCTTTGTTCACTGGGAATATACATCAGAGGTTGGATCTAGCGCTTTCCGTTGTAGCATTTATGCCATTACTAGTCCAATGAATAAGAGCCCTGATATATTTAAACCTCAGTCGTAACAAATGGCGACCTTACCTAGGATTTGGTGAACCTACATTTATTAGCAGGGAACATTTGTTGTTTTGGGGAATATTTTGCGGGGATCAGCAAGAATAGTTTTTTTTTGCAACATAGTATAGCCCTTGAGTATTTCCGAGAATTTTTGTGTGTATATTGAGGTATAAGAGTTTGGGGTGCTTCTTTTCTGAATATTGAGGTGAAATTTTTTTGTGAGCATCATGTCTTATACCGGATCAGAGGAGAATGGAGACACAGTACGTAATGTCGAAACTGAGGAACAGCAGTATGATGAAATGGTTAATCAGGTGAACTGTAAGGAGGATGCTAGGATATTTTTGCAATGGCCTGTTACTGCCGAGCGGTTGGAGGGTATGAATCGGTACGGTCTTCAATGCCTGGCCACAGCTATCGGTCATGCGGGTACTAGCAGCATGACCAGGGATAACTTGATAACGTGTGTACTGGGCAGGGTGATTGGTGAGCGAGATGGGTTGAATGCTCAGAGCCCTTCGGCCATGCTTCCCCTTACTCGACTCCCAGCCATCCCAGTAGTTTGCCGACCCCGAGTACGCTTCCACAGTTGGGTGGGGACTGGCAGGGGGGGTTGCCCCTGGGGGGACCACCGGTAATTTCAAACATTGTAGCACCTTCACCTCCTCAAGGGTTAACTCCAGAATTATTGTTTCAGCTCGAATTAGCTAAGATCGAAGAGAGAAAATTTCAGCTTCAACAGCAACAAAGGGCATGTGAGCTTCAGCAGCAATTAGAATTAGCCAAGATAGAAGAGAGAAAAAGTCACCAGCACATAGAGCTAGCAAAAATCCAAGCTGATTTAGAGTCGACTAGGTACTGTGCCGACAGGGACGTAGAGAAGTCACGGGTAGAGGCAACAGGACAGCGACTTGGGGCTGGTAACCGTGCTCATGATCAATCTCTCTCACACTTATTGAAACTGGTTCCGGTGTTTGATGAGAGTGGGGTAACAGAATTTTTCGCACGCTTTGAGAAGAAGTGCCAGGAACACTAGTGGCCAGAGAATAAATGGGCAGCACTTGTATCCTCTAGATTAATAGACAAGGGTCTAAAAGCCTACGATGCATTACCTTGGGAGCCATGTATTGTGTATGAGGATCTCAAGGAGGCTGTCCTGAGGGCTTACGAACTGCAACCAGAAACGTACCGTTTAAAGTTCCGGGGTGTAACCAAGGGAAGAGATAGCACCTTTTTGGAACACGCCCGGGACTTGTCCGATGCTATGGGGAACTGGCTCCGATCTGAGAAGGTAAAAACATTTGATGGAATAAAGCAGTTAATGATGTTGGAGCAGTTCTTTAAGAGCACGGGCGTTGATCTAACTTTGAACTTAAAGGAGAAAAACCCAAGAACTCTAGTCGAAGCAGCAGAAATGGCTGATCGACGGCTGTCGTTGATTCGGGGTTGCGGGTCCTCACAGAAGTACGATGCAAGTGCTAGGGACAGTTATCCTCCCCCTCCCCGTAGCAATGACACATTTAAACAAAAGAGCAATGAAGCTAAAACTTAATCCAAACCTAACACCACGCCGTATGAGAAAAGTCAGGGGCTTTTTACATCACAGTATAAGCCGAAACCGAAATTTGTGTTTTAAGTGCCACCAGGAGGGTCATAAGGCAAATGAGTGCCCTAGTCGACCTCCTCCGGCAGCCATGTCTTTTGCTCACGGCATTGGAGTGTTCAAGAGGACATCGGAGTTTGTTAGAGGCAATTCTTCCGAGGTAAATACACTGCCAGTGCAGAAGGATCCGGAAGGCTTATTCCCTGTCCGTGATGCCTTTAGTGACCACAGGGGACTCGGTTGTGTGGAGTGGGGGGGTAGAAGACATGAGGTGAGAATTTTGCGTGACACTGGGGCATCGCCAACACTGTTGAGAAATTTCACTGGTAAACCTGTAAATACGGCGCGGGTGGTCGTGGTTCAGGGAGTTAATGCAACAAGGTCATACCCGCTTGTAAGAATGAAGATGGAAGTTGATGGTGTGACTCGTGACCTGGATGTAGGAATTGTGGAGAAGTTACCTGTTGGGGGCGTCGACCTCCTTCTCGGCAACGACTTTGCGGGGCCTACTTCTGAGGCTCCACCCTTAGTCGTTGCCGAGAAGCCGGCCGACGTGAGTAGGGAGGAGCAGGAGTGGGTTGAGAAGTGTCAGGTGCAACCTATGGTGTGTGTTGTCACCAGATCTCTTGCATCCAGGGAGTCGCATTCTGGTCAACAGTCTTTAGACAAGCGGAGGAAAGGTACCGAGAAGGGGTTGAAAGTTGATGCGGTTGAGAGTTTACTATCAACGGACATTCTCGGGGACTCATTATTAGGACCGATTTTCGAGTCTGGAGAAGACCCATTAACTGTTACTAAGAAGGCAGAGGATGGGCTTAAAAAGACGAAGAGACAGCAACGATACACAGAGAGAGAGCAACGGGAGGCTAAATTCAATGTAGGAGGGGGGCATGAGTTGTTTCGCAAACACTTAGATAAGCTTGCTCCTTCGGACATTCGTAAATTGCAATTAGAAGACCCGGAGGTTCTTGAATGTGGTACCGGTGCTGTCGAGTTGGAGGAGGACAGTGATGCACAGTCGGGAGATTTTTTTTTCATAGATGGCATATTGTACCGGCGATTCCAAGATCCGCAGAGGAATTGGGAGGGGGGTCAGGAGAGGTAGACCAGCTGGTCGTGCCGAGGGTTTGCAGGGAAAGCTTACTTAGGTTGGCTCATGATGTACCACTGGCGGGACATCTGGGTGTCCGTAAGACGGTTGCAGCCTTAGGAAAATTATTTTTGTGGCCTGGTCTGAGAGCACAAGTTGTGTCATGGGTGGCAATGTGTGATGTGTGTCAGAAGGTTGGCAAACCAAATCAGAACATTCCTAAGGCGCCGTTACACCCCATTCCTGTCAGTGGGCCTCCCTTTAGTAAGGTAATAGTTGATATGGTTGGCCCCCTTCCCCCTACAAGTGCCGGAAACAAGTTTCTCCTGACCATCATGGATGTAGCAACAAGGTACCCTGACGTGTACCCAATGAGAAATTGGTCAGCGAAGACGGTGGTCCGAAACTTGCTTGTGTATTTTTCCCAGTATGGTTACCCGCAGGAGATTCAGTCAGACCAAGGATCCAACTTCACTTCTAACCTCTTTGTTCAAACGATGCAGCAGCATGGGATTGTTACGGTTGTGTCATCTGCGTATCATCCGGAGAGCCAGGGTGTGTTGGAGCGATGGCACTCAACCTTAACACCTTACGAGCGGCCTATGCGGTTTATTTATGTGTACCGCACAGCGGGGTGTTTTTAGCCAAAATAGGGCTGTTTACGTGATCATTTTCATGCCTAAATAAGACCCAGAACGTAAAACAAGTACCTATCCCTGAAAGGGCATAAACAGAGCTTTCGAATGACACCATAACGATCCTTGTATGATGGATAGTTTTCTTGCAATAACCGTGCAACGCGAGTGCAAAAAGCAGGTAATTCGGTACTTTCAGTACATAATTGAGTTGAGTATGTAGCGAGTGAGAGAGGGAGGAGGGAGCTGAGATTTGTGTCAGTAGGTTCGCCGCGGTGGTCTGGAGCAGTCATACGCTCGCTAGTCTCCTGCCACCACTTGTCTCTCTCTCTCAGCCACATTACGTGCTGAAATTGCCACTCGAGTTATGTCGAGCGCCGCCACATAGTCCAGCTTTATTTAACTCGACTTATGTTGCTCGCCGCTAATTAAGGGTTAAAATCTATGCTTCGTTGTTATTGCTTTGAGAATGGGAAAGATTGGGATCTTGGCCTGCCATATGTTTTATTTGCTGCACGGGAGGTACCTGGGGAAAGTTTGGGATTCAGCCCTAATGAGCTCATCTTTGGACACCGTGTCAGAGGGCCTCTCCATATGGTTAAAGAAATATGGGAGGGTGCAGAAAAACCTTGTTCTATGCTCAAGTATGTCCTCGACAGTCGAGAACGGATGTTGCGCAGTCTGGAGTTGGCTGGCCGTAATTTGACTAGCTCTCAGGCCCTCATGAAGGACAGGTACGACCTCAAGGTTAAACTCAGGGAGTTTCACGTGGGTCAGGAGGTGTTGATTCTACTGCCCCTTGTAGGTCACCCCTTATCCGTGAAGTACACTGGTCCTTATAGGGTGGTGGAGAAGCTATCGGACCTGGAATACTTGGTAGCCACTCCAGACAGACGTAAGCGCAATCAGTTATGTCACGTTAATCTCATGAAGGAGTATGTGAGGCACCCCCCTGAGCCTCTCACTGTGCCTGTGATGACGTTTAGCAGTCAAGGTGGAGAAGGAGAACGGGACAGTCAAGCTCAGGTGGAGGATAACTGGGATCATCATGTCTCTGCGAACCAGTGGGCGGGGAATACGAACCAGGAGGCTCAGGAAGCGTTGCAACACTTACCTGAGCATCAGCGTGTGGCTGTGGAGCGCCTGTTCGGTTCATACCCCTCTGTTTTCGCGGAGCACCCAGGCCTCACTACCCTAGAGGTGCACGACGTGGACGTAGGAGACCACCCCCCTTTCAAGTCAGTTCCCTATAGGGTGCCCCCTATTAAACTGCCGGCCCTCCGGGCGGAGTTGGAGTATATGTTAACAAGGGGGCTGATTGAGAAAGGGGTGGTGAAGTGGACATCTCCCGTCACGCTGCAACCAAAACCGGATGGTAAGGTGCGATTCTGCGTAGACTACAGACGGTTAAACGGTTTGACGCCCACCAACCGATACCCTCTTCCTCGGGTCGACGACTGTGTGGATAAGATAGGCAATGCAAAGTACCTAACCAAGGTGGACTTGGTTAAGGGATACTGGCAGGTGCCCTTATCCGAACGAGCGAAAGAGGTATGTGGCTTTGTGGTGGATGGTGCTACCTACCGCTGTAACGTGATGCCTTATGGCCTAAAGAAAACACCCGCTACCTTTCAGACTTTGATAAATGATATAACGGCAGACATTCCTAATTGCACAGTATACCTCGACGATGTTATTATCTATGACAACAGCTTTAAGAGTCATTGTGAGCACGTAGAACTCCTGTTCACGAGGCTTAGTGAGGCTGGCTTGGTGGTCAACCTGGCAAAGTGTGATTTCGTGCGGGCGTCTGTGCAGTATCTTGGGTTCATGGTGGGGTTGGGTCAGGTGTGCCCCCCACAGAACAAGATAGCTGCGATTGATCACTTTCCCCGGCCGGCCACCAAGAAGCAGATCATGAGGTTCTTAGGTATGATCGGATACTACAGACGCTTCATTAAGGGGTACTCTACCGTGCTAGCACCTCTGACAGATCTTTTAGCGAAGGATAAGAAATTCAAATGGGCGCCTGAGTGTGAGAAGGCGTTTAGAGTAGTAAAACACCTGTTGTGCACTCACCCGATCCTCAGGGCCCCTGACTTTAGCCTACCTTTCCAACTAGCAACGGATGCTAGTGGTGTGGGGGCTGGTGCCGTCCTTATGCAAAGGGACGATGATGGGCAGGAACATCCTGTTAGTTTCTACTTGAAGAAGTTCAATTCAGCCCAAAAGAACTACTCTGTTGTCGAGAAGGAGCTGCTGGCAATTGTACTTGCACTGAGGCATTTCGAGGTCTATGTTCCAGCCTATGGTCCAGTCGTTGTAATTTACACAGATCATCACCCTCTCAAGTTCTTGAACCAGTTTCACAATCGGAATATGAGGCTGACCAGGTGGTCGCTAATGTTACAGGAATATAACCTGGACATACGCCATATTGCCGTTTGTGACAACGTGATTGCAGATTGTCTTTCGAGGGTAGATGATCCTGGGTAGATTGACACACGGGTAGCCTCCTGCTTTAGTTTGAATAGTATTTTGCGCTTGGTGCTTGTTGGCTCGCGGTTGTAGCCCAGCGTATTGGGTCGTAAAGCAGGAGTTGAGCGTTTGGTATAGAAGAAAAAACTAGGCTTGCCCCTATAGTGCAGCCAAAATAAACAAATTAAAAACATAAAAATCAAATAAAATCTCTTTCTTTGATAGTTGAATTTTTCAGTATGTTATAGCAGTAATTCTGAGTTGCACTCCTCTCAGAATGCTGGGCTAGAGAAGCTCGCTCTTGAGGAGCATAACTACATATGATTTAACCTATTGTGTTGGGGAGGGTTATAATTTTGTAAAATGTTTTGTTGAAGAACTGTGCCAGATATTTTACTGCCGCTGGGTGATGGGAAGTAGAGATATAGCATGGGTTCTAACCATCAGATTTTTTTTGAGCTTTGGGCCTCTGAGAAAAATCTTGGGGGGGGTGTGACGTTAACCACTCCGTTAGAAGCGCATGGCTTGTCCTACAGTGACTCGCTAGGATCGCCAGGGCAGTGGATGTGGCTACAGTTGATATATTATTGTGTGCTTTATTTCATATGAAAGCTCGTGTCATGGGCAGTCCAGAAAGGCTCTTTGTTTTCGCCCATGTCAAGGCTTTATATATTTGATTGCAAAGTATATGTTTTATCATTAAGTAGTAATGATAGGATTTGAGAGAGAGAGAGAGAGAGTAGAACAGAGTGAGAGGAGGCGCGCAGTGTTTTTTGCCATGCTCGAGGACGTCACAGCTGGCTGGCCTCTTGGGGATTGGTTGGAGGAGTTTTTTACCATGCTTGGTGACGTCATGTTTGGCTGGCTTCTTTGGCATTGGCTGAAGGAATTGTTACCGCTTTGCCTACGCGGTGCGAGCTAGTGCTAGTATATATACAGCTCTCTTGCCACTCTCTCCCTCAGATCTGGTTTCTAGAACGCATCCCTCTTATCCCTTTGATACCTGTCCCCCGTCTGCACCTGAGAACCTTTCCCTCTGCCTATCTCTCTCATTTTCCATATCTTTCACCACCTTTTATTAATATTATACCCCCTCTGGTTAACTCTGCATAATCAGCTTCATGCTGGCCAGTTGTATTGTGCGTTAAGGTCTTATATAACCCATGTATGTTAGTTGTTAAGATAAGTTGATCACGAAGCGTTGGTTGGCATTCATATTGTTCAGTACCACTTCCTATAATTATTAGTGTTCTGCTGGATTAGATAATGCTAGACTAGGAGTCTGATACTATAAGGTATTGTTTCCGATGGGTGCTGGCTTTAGTTACAAGCTGCACGACATACCTGAGAACTGGAGTTGATTGGGTAAATTCTAGTCTATGTGCCATTGAGAATAGAGCATGCACGAATGAGGGCTTTTTGCCTATACCATTCTGCACTGTTCTAAGCTCGTTGTTTGTCTTTGAGGTACGCCAGGAGAACGCTTAATACTTCGGTAATAAGATTTCTCAAAAGAGCTACCCTTCATTATAACGTAATATTTGACGCACAGACTTGAGATTTGCACTAGGCTATGCGGCATGCCATGCGCACCAGTATCTCGTATCATTGACTCTAGCTAGACTTTATCAGTCATAGTAGACATTAAGTATATTAACCCAATTACTCTTATTATGCATACCCGTTTATGATTACACAAGCATTTCGCAGCCTAGTTTGATGTATTGAGACACAAACGACTTAGGCTCTTTTTTGTTGATAGGAATACTGCATTGTCGTGGAGATTATTATTGTTGTAGCGTTTAGGATATTCTTGGCTCCGACTGCATTATATATCCTGCCTTTTTGTGAGCATAGCCTGCATGAGCATTGTTCCGCTGCCTGCCTTTTTGGGTTCCATTTCCGATTCGAGCATCTTGATAGCATCTAACATTTAAAGAAGATTCCTTGTTGGTGTTGAAGGACTTTAGTGCACTTTCTTTCATGCAGGAGTGCCTGACATTTATTGATTAAAGTAACGTAAGCTGTAACTTCTCTTACCACCTTACTTTGCATACCATAACCAAGAACCTTCGGTTATAGGTAGTAATAGGCTGTTTTCACATAACATTAAGCCTAGAGTAGACGCACATTTATTGAGAGTTTAATAACCTATTATTGCATATAGAACTCTGGAGAGTATTTGTGTTCTTTGTTCACTGGGAATATACATCAGAGGTTGGATCTAGCGCTTTCCGTTGTAGCATTTATGCCATTACTAGTCCAATGAATAAGAGCCCTGATATATTTAAACCTCAGTCGTAACACGTTTAGCTGATGGGAGTATTTGGAGGTCGAGAGTTTGATTATTTATGGAAGGATTAAGAGTTTGAATATATAGGGCTTCAAGTATAGCAAGTCTTCTGGGTTCTGTCTCTTTATCGATTACGGAGGTGTTTTTATCTAGGTCAGAGCGAGTAAGGGCTTGGTGGTGGGGGTATTTATAGTGGTCTTTGATAGCTCCAGATTGGAGATGGAGGGTGAGACGGCGTGATAAACGATTTTGTGTCATACCAACGTAGGTTTGAGGTCCACAGTCCACATTATTGCAATTGTGTTGGTATATCACATGGTCGTCTATTTTCGGAGTCTTGGAAGAGATAGGTCTGTTACGGAGGATGAGGTTGGAGGTTTTGGAGGATTTGTAGTAGATGATAAGTTTTATTTTGTGGTCGGGGTTGGTGGGGAGGACGTTTTTGGCAATGATTTCTTTCATGATGGATTCGTCGGTATAGTGATCAGATGCCATGTAGTTGCGGATGGATGTAGTTGCGGTAGAAGATAGTGATGTCGTTGGTTGGGTTGGTAGTAGGGGGGGCTTGGTTGTACCATTTATCAAGGTGGTTTCTTATGGTGTTGGTGACATCTGTATTAGAGTATCCGTTGTTAACGAGTACCTGGATAAGGCGTTCTAGTTCCTTATGGGTGTCGCTCACGCGGTGCAATGGGTGAGGCCTCTCCTGATTTAGGCTGTGATGGTGGACAGCAGGTATCGTTGGGGGCATTCACTTTCCCCGTTGAGGCATTGGCCATTGTTCGTGGGTTTGGTGTAGACGGTAGTTTTGAATTCTTGATTATTAAACGAAACAAGGAGGTCGAGGAAGGGAAGCTGTCCATTGGTGGCCTCTTCATAGGTGAAGTTGAGTCCTGAGATGGCCATAAAGCGATGCTGGAGTCCCTGAGTTCGTTGAGGTCCTTTACTAGTACGAATATGTCGTCCACATATCTGCAGTAGACCGAGGGGCGGTGGGCATCAAGGAGCTCCTCGTCTATAGTTCCCATGAAAAAATTAGCGAAGAGGACCCCCAGGGGGCTACCCATCGCTATCCCGTCTATTTGCTGGTACATGTTTCCACGGGGGCAGAGGAAAGGTGCCTCTTTGGTGCAGAGCTCCAACAGCATCTTCAGTGCCTTCTCCGGTATGTCAAGATTGGGTGTGTCAGGGCAATGGTAAACTTTTTGCAGGATTAAGTTGATGGTCCTGTCCACAGGTACGTTGGTGAATAGGCTCTCCACGTCGAGAGAGGCGGTGATGTGGTCGTTATTTCGGGGGGCGTCTCGTAAAATTTCTAGGAAATCATTAGCGGAGTTGAGGTTATATTGACGAGGTATGTAGGGGGTGAGGAGGTTGTTGAGGGTCTTGGCGATCTGGTAGGTGGCCGTAGGTATCTGGGAGATGATGGGGCGGAGGGGGTTTCCTGGTTTGTGTGTTTTTACAGTACCATAGGCGTAACCAGGGGAAAATTCCCCGATGAGTTTTTTCATGTGTACCCCTTCAGTTTTAGTGTTGATGGCGGTGATGGTGGTGTTGGCTTTCCTTTTTATTTCATCTGTGGGGTTGCGAGTGATCCTTTTGAATTTATTTTTATCACTTAAGATGGTGTCCATTTTCCGCAGGTACTCCTCCTTTCCATGGATCACCAGACAGGAGGCTTTGTCAGCTCATCGTATGATGATGTTAGGGTTCTCCCTGAGTTGTTTGGCTGCTTGGAAGTGATGTTTTTTGAGGATTTTACTTTGATGAGATCCTCTGGTCTTGGCCGCTTCTGCTAGTAGGACCAGAAACCCGAGATACAACTGGCCCGCCGCCCCTCACAAGGGCCCAGCCTCCCCCTCGCACAGCAGACCCCCTACGACAACATCTAGCATCAACGATCCCACCCAGCCAAGCAGGAGGCAGGAAAAGCGCGCGCCTCATTGGTCGCCAGCTAGCCAATCATATGCTAGCCAACACCCAATAAACCTTACTGTGATCTTCCTAATATGTATAAATAAGCTGTTATGTTATATCCTATTCTCTTACCTTCCATTCCCTGAAGATGATAGTTGTCTTTGAAGGAAAAAACAAACTGGAAGCAAGACTCAAAAGATCAGATATAGACATCCCTAAGTTAAAATCATTCTTATCAGCACTTTAGTAACTTAAGTACAACAATAAAGCATGAATGAAAGTTTTTAAAAAATGACTAGACAAACAAAATATAGTAATAAACATCCCTCAACAACAGCAAGGTGGACGGCCCACTAACTTTTCTCTTCCACTGTATTTCATCTTTCCTACTTTCTCTTCCCTCCACCCACTCTGAGGTGCCTCTCTTCCCCCCCCCCCCCCTACCTTAAAAAAAATATATATTTATATATATTCTCTTACCTTCCATTCCCTGAAGATGATAGTTGTCTATCGAAACACGTCGGATCACCATGAATTTTGCTCACCTTTTGCACAATCTCCCAGAACACCTGAGAATTGCTGTTCGTTCTATTGCAAGCCTTATTAATAAAATAATTAATGCTGATACCTGTATTTCCTTCAACCTCGCCTGCCTTAAAGAAAATATATATATATATATATATATATATATACAATATATACAAGTATAATATATATATATATACACACACACACACACACACACACACACTCAGAGCAAGCGAGAGTCCAACCGTCATATATTATCAGCCATGGAAACAGTTACAGTATATACATTTATATAATATTATTACACTCGGTAGTTTACATGTGGCCCAATACTATCACTGGTCATTCCTGTCATAGGTTGGCAGCGAGTACATTGAGTTCACGTCTAGGGAGCATGAACACACACAGGCACACGTTATATAATTTTCACATATACTCACACACACACACACACACACACACATCGGTGGTGTGTTTATCGGTACACACGTTAATTTTGCATGTTTACGAGTACATTTTTCGATTTTTAAACCTAAATATAACTATCTAGATCAAACTTAACCTAACCTAACCTACCTAACCTAACCGAAAACACTCTATTTCAACGTATTTTAAAGGGAGTGTACACATAACCCTCCAGCACCGGCTTCGCATTCTATAAGATAGCCCTGAAACCCGGGGGATTTGGCCGAAAAACGTCTCGCCTAGGCTACCGTATCTTTGTTATTTTAACTGCTACCGCATTCCCACACATCTCCAAGCGTAGATGTGTTTCGTACCTGTAGACTGGCGTTGAGTAGAGCTCTCTAAGTCAACTGGTTCAGTTGTGATGACAATTTCCGTGGAGAGAACTTTGTGGCGATGTCAGCCATATGAGACACTTTTCACTACTGAAACAACAACATACAGCCACACAAAACAAACGACGCCTCTCTTTCTTGTGTTTGGAGGTGCGCAGTGTCGGTCCAACTGGCTGTGTTTATATGCGTCGGACAGACGGCTTTCAAGCTGCCGGAGCCTCAGAGCCCTTCCGTGTTCCTGGCCCTAGTTTGTTATGGGTGCCTCAGAGCCTTACCGAGAACCAGCGGTACTGTCACCCCAAACCTCATGTACCTGCAAACCTACATATTTCGTCAATTTTGTACATTTAAGCACACCACCGCTTGACCACAAACACACACACACACACACACACACACACACACAAACACACATTTATATTCTATATTGTTAGTTGTTTGTTTCATTTGTTTTTATTATTAGCAAAGATTAAGCGATGTTGCAATCTTTACGTTTAAGCTGGTTAGTGGTTCTGTATTATTGATTGAACATTTCCTTTTATACAATTTTAGTTTCAATGCATCTCTATAATGATTATTAGGGTTCGAACTCTGATTGGTCTTATATTACCACCATTTCTTACATTTTCCGTATATTTCCATTGAAGAACGCATTCTAAATGCCGAAACGTCTGGTATGAATATATACTGAAACTATGATTCCCCAAGAATGCTCCCATCTCTCAAACTATATATATATATAGTTATAGTTATAGTTATAGTTATAAGGGTGAAAATGTATAATTATATTTTAATATATTGGCACCACTATCTCTTCCCCCTCTCACCCCAATTTACTTGACAGGTGGGCCCTTTTACACCACACACCTGGACTAATTGATAACAGGTGAAGATAGCAGAAGGTGACAGTGGTGGTGGAAGTACAAACATATAATTATTTTACTTTTTCGCTGTCCTTCTTGCCACGTCAAATAGGAAAACATATATATTTCATTGAAAGAGAGAGAGAGAGAGAGAGAGAGAGAGAGAGAGAGAGAGAGAGAGAGAGAGAGAGAGAGGGAATGAGATAGAGTGTGTGATGCTTAAATGGAAGACAATATGCACAGACCAACAGACCTCATTTGATCGTCCGACTAACCCAAATATCTAAAGAAATAGTGAGCGTGTGTGAGTGAGCTATATATGGCATGTGTCAGAGAGAGAGAGAGAGAGAGAGTGAGTGAGGGAATGAGATAAAGTGTGTTGCACAAAACGGAAGACCATATGCACAGACCAACATACCTCATTTGATCGTCTGACTATCCCAAATATCGAGAGAAAGAGAGAGAGAGAGTGAGAGAGAGGGAGATAGAGAAAGATAGAGAAAGCGGGAGCGTGTGAGAGAGAGAGGTATATAATGAAATACTATACAGAACAACGGGCCTTCTCAGATGGTCCGGCCGCTCCACCATCCAGACTATCCGAACCGAATTTCGACCACCGAGTTCGAGACAGATTCGGAACAAGGAATCGTGGCGGCGTGAAATAGTTCTGTGTGTGTGTGTGTGTGTGTGTGTGTGTGTTTGTAGTTCTTTGGGTACGTGAGTTCATTGTGTATGTATGTGTGTGTGTGTGTGTGTGTGTGAAGTTCATTGGGTACGTGAGTTCATTGTGTATGTATGTGTGTGTGTGTGTAGTTCATTGGGTACGTGAGTTCATTGTGTATGTGTGTGTGTGTGTGTAGTTCATTGGGTACGTGAGTTCATTGTGTATGTATGTGTGTGTGTGTGTGTGTGTGTAGTTCATTGGGTACGTGAGTTCATTGTGTATGTGTGTGTATGTGTAGTTCATTGGGTACGTGAGTTCATTGTGTATGTGTGTGTGTGTGTGTAGTTCATTGGGTACGTGAGGTCACTGTGTGTGTGTGTGTGTGTGTGTGTGTGTGTGTGTGTGTGTGTAGTTCATTGGGTTCATTGGGTACGTGAGTTCACTGTGTATGTGTGTGTGTGTGTGTGTGTGTGTGTGTGTAGTTCATTGGGTACGTGAGTTCATTGTGTATGTGTGTGTGTGTGTGTGTGTAGTTCATTGGGTACGTGAGTTCATTGTGTATGTGTGTGTATGTGTAGTTCATTGGGTACGTGAGTTCATTGGGTACGTGAGTTCACTGTGTATGTGTGTGTGTGTGTGTGTGTAGTTCATTGGGTACGTGAGTTCACTGTGTATGTGTGTGTGTGTGTGTGTGTGTAGTTCATTGGGTACGTGAGTTTATTTTATTTTTTTTTTTTCCTATGTGAATGAGGGAGACAGAAGGCATAACTGCCTGCAGCGAGAGCATCCCCCAGATTTCAAAGAGTGACAGGGCTGAAATCAAGGGACGTTCGAGCTAAAATGGCTGAACACACGGAGTTTGAAGCAATTTAATTCATAGGAAGAGGGAAAGACTGATTCTGGGAAAGAGTTCCAGAGCTCAGCAGTTGAATAGAAGAAAGTCTGAGAATAATGTTTCACTCTTGGGTTGGAGAGTTGGACAGAGTAGGGGTGGGATTGTGTTGCAAGGCAGGTACTACGTAGCCTACGTAGAGGAGGTGGTATACACTGGGAAAGCTCCGAGGAACACTGATTATTGTAGTAGCGAGAGAGATGCAACATTGCGGCGAAGAGAGAGAGAGATTGCAGAGAGTTGGTGAGTGGACGGGAGTTAATGATGCGAAAGGCTTTCCTTTCTACTTTATCTAGGAGTGCGGTGTGAGAGGATCCTCCCCACACATGTGAACAATACTCAATGCAAGGACACACTGTGCCTCTGTACAGAGCAAGAGGCTGCGCAGGGGTAAAGAACCCCTTGAGGCAATTGAGCACACCCAGCTTCTGGGAGGCTGCCTTAGCGAGACTGGTAATATGGTCTTTCCAAGTGAGAGCAGAAGAAAAAGAGACACTGAGAACATTGAGGGAAGATGAAGGGTTGATTTTTGTATTGTTGAAGAATAAGGGATAGTCCTCTGGAGGTTCCTAACGGGTAGTAAGATGGATAAATTGAATTTTGGAAGCATTAAATGCCACAAGGTTTTCTCTATCCCAATTGGAAATAGTAGCTAGATCAGAAGACAAGCATTTTATGGCTTCATTACGTTTACTTTTGAGGGATTGCTGGCTGGGGCATTCTGGAAAACTAATTGAGTGGTGTAAAGTAGAGTCGTCTGCATATGAATTGATGGGACTGGATGTACATTTGAGAAGATCATTTATGAAAATTAGAAAGAAAATAGGAGATAGGACAGAACCCTGAGAAACACCGGAGTTGATAGGATGAGGAAATGAGCGATGGCCGTCCACAACCGCAGGTATGGAACAGCCGGAAAGGAAATTAGAGACAAAGGCACAGATGGAGGGCTAGAAACTGAAGGAGGTCAGTTTGGAAATGAAAGATTTGAGACTCTATCGAAGGCATTCGATATGTCTAGTGCAACAGAAAAAGTCTCACCGATGTTCCGAAAATTGGATGACCAAGAGTTAGTAAGATATGAAAGAAAATCACCAGTAGAGCGACCCTTAAGGAAGCCATACTGGCAATCTGAGAGCAGATTATGAGAAGAGAAATGCTTAAGAAATTTGGAAGCGAGAATAGTTTCAAAAACTTTAGAGATACAAGAGATGAGAGCAATTGGACGATAGTTGGAGGGTTGAGAGCGGTCACCCTTCTTTGGGACAGGTTGAATGAGAGCAAACTTCCAGCAAGAAGGAAAGACGTTAAGGGAGAGACAGAGACGAAAGAGTTTGCCTAGGCAGGGGTCAGCACGGAAGCACAGTTTTTTAGTACAAGAGGAGGAACACCGTCCGGACCGAACGCCTTCTTAGTATTAAGCCCAGAGAGAGTAGAAAGTACATCTTTAGAAGAGATTAGGATATTAGGTATAAGTAGGAGAGAGGGGGGTGGAGAGGGAGGAATAGCACCGGAATCATCCAAGGTAGAGTTTCTGGCAAAAGTTTGAGCAAAGAGTTCAGCTTTGTTAGAGGAAGAAGTGATGGTTGTGCCATCAGAGTGGAAAAGGGGAGGGAAAAAGAAAAGTTGTTGAAGAGGTTTTTGGCTAGATGCCAGAAAGCTTGGGAAGAGCTAGAGTTGGATAGTTCAGTGCATTTATTATTGATGAAAGAGTGCTTGGCAAGTCGAAGAACAGATTTGGCTTGGTTCCGGGCAGAAACATAAGAAGAATGAGATTCTTGAGTTTTAAGGCATCGGTACCATTTGAATGCTTCCTCCTTGTTGCGGACAGCAGTAGAACAAGCGTGAGTAAACCAAGATTTTTTTGCATTAGACTGAGAGAAAGAAAATGGAATGTACGCTTACATGCCCGGAAGGATTATCTCGTTAATGCGTTCAGCACTCTCCGAGGGTCCTCAGCCACGGAAGCAGAAGTCATTCCATGGGAAATCAAAGAAGTACTGCCGGAGAGCCTCCCAGTCGGCAGCACCAAAGTGCCACAACCGCCGCCGGCTGGGAGGATCGGATGGCCGTACTAAAGAGATAGGACAGGTGACGGAGATAGGTTTATGGTCGGAGGAGCCCAGAGGAGAGAAAATATTGACAGTATAAGAAGAAGGGTTAGAAGTCAGAAATAAGCCAAGAATGTTGGGCCGATATCCGAAGCGATCCGGGATACGGGTGGGTTGCTGGACCAGCTGCTCTAGGTCATTTATGATAGAAAATACGTAGGCTTGTTCACCAGGTGGGTCAGTAGAGTGAGAGGAGAGCCATTGGCGGTGGTGAACGTTGAAATCTCCTAAGATGGAGATTTCAGAGAAGGGAGAGATAGATAGAATGTGTTCCACTTTAGAGTTTACATAGTCAAATAATTTGGGAAAGTCGGTAGAGTTAGGGGAAAGATAGACAGCACAGAAATATTTAGTATGAGAATGACAGGATAGTTTGAGTCATAAAGTTGAGAATTCAGAAGAGTCGAAATCGGGAACACGAGAGCAGGTGAGTTTGTTGTGCACGTATGCACAACATCCGCCTTTGGCTTTGAAACTAGGATAGAGAAAGTAGGAGGATACAGAGAAGAGGCTACTGGCAGTTGCTTCAGACACCTGAGTTTCGGTGAGGAAACGAAGAAAAGGTTTGGAGGAGGAGAGATGGTGTTCGATAGAGTAGAAATTAGAGGTAAGGCCGCGAATATTGCAGAAGTTAATAGTAAGAGTGACAGGCCGTGGTCCAGAGTCTTTAGAGGGGTCGTCAGGGGAAGGTCGGGAATGTATTGGTTTTTTTATGCCCCCCCCCCCCCCCCCCCCCCCCCCGGGACTCCGAAGTAGGGCCTGTGTTCATCATAATTTTTTAATAATTATAAAGGAGGAAGTGTGGTGTGCATGATAAGTGTAGTGAAGTAGATAGGAGGAGGAGGGGTTTGTGAGAGCATCCTGGACTACTCTCAGTGTAAGTGAGGCACAAAGGGAATCGGTAAGAGAGGCCAAGCAAATGAAACAGGAGTTACAATGATTCCTTATCAAATGTCCACAGCCTCTCCTGGGTATAGCCCTGTTCGATTAGTGCCTACAATCTACCCCAATTCCACCTATTAGTCGCCTTGTACGACACGCAGTAGGACGCGTGGGGCATATTCTTTTTTTCCTCCACCATAAGATGGAGGCCCCCTTACGTGTTTGTGTGTGTGTGTGTGTGTGTGTAGTTCATTGGGTACGTCAGTTCATTGTGTGTGTGTAGGTTTTTGTGTGCGTGCGTGGGTGTGGGTGTGTGTGTGTGTAAATAATAAATAGTATTCCATTTATTTTGAGCCAACATCTAACATATTTTATCCTAAGTGGTCATCAGACTGATCGTGACTGCCACAAAAGCACAAACGTACCCCAATAGGCGTAGAACGTGGACTCGAAAGCTGGTTTGTTGAGTTGGGTGGGTGCCAGCTGCCCCAGCCTAGATTCGATCCCTGACCAATACTAAAAAAAAAAAAATCACTACTATACTGTAAACTCGTTTTGAGCGATTCAGTATATGTCAAACATTCCAGCTGCTTGGCTCGTGCGACCGTGTTCAATGTTTTGTCTTGCAGTACTTATTTATTCTTAACCCCATCAGTACCGGTGACGTTTCACATTTTATTCTAGCTATATTTATACGATTTTGTTCAATTAAAGAAGGATCTGGGGTAGTAAATAAGGTTAAGAGAGATCGTTCGAAGCCTGTTAATTGTTGGAGTCCCTTTATAAACTGAAGACATGGTGTATTAGTAGCCTGAGTAATGTTACTGAATGGTGTCAACAAAGGTTTTAATAATGACTGTCACACAAATCAATCAGCTATACCATTGCCATATTAGACGGCCGTGACCGCATCATAACCACTCTCCCTAACATACCTGGAGTGAGTGAGTTCGAATCCTTGTCAGGGTACCTCTCTCCTAACATTACTCTTCTTTTTCCTAGCCTGAACCTCCCTCGCTAGCCCCGCCACCACTCCACCACCGGCCCATATTTCCCAAAAGTGTTTATCGAAAGTGTAGGTGATCCACAAATCATGGGGGGCCTGCCATCATGTAGTTCGGGAAGCCATGCATCATGCACGTGGAGAGGGGAGGGGGGGGGTCTGTTGTTAGTTCGCCCGGGAGGTATTTCGTCCATGAGTCCTTTTTCGTGCGTTGGTCACTTCGCCCGTAAATCACTTCGCCAGTTATTTCGTCAGTGAGTCATGTTTCGTGTGCTGGTCATTTCACCCGTAAGTCTATTCGTCCGTCGACTTTCTCCCACGAATTGTCCATAACCCGTGAGTCATTTCGCCTTTGTATGCTTTTCTCCCAAAAAATGGGGCGAAAGGTCTTAAAATCGCCAAACTAATGAGCCGCACGTCATAAAATCTGAAAACTAATGGGGCTAAACATGAAGAAGAAGGGGGACCAGAAAAACGACCCTCTCCCCTTAAGCCGGAATTGAGCTACATACAAGTATTGACAAGAATTGCGAGGTTCAGGCTATAAGGAGGTTGGAGCCGTAAACATCGATATTAACCCCTTCTGTACCGGTAGCTATATTTCGAGGATATTGTGCAGCTCAAGAAGGACCTGTGGTAGTAAAAAGGGTTAAGTGAGATAGTTCGCAGCCTGTTAATTGCTGGAGATCCTTTTGACACTGAATACAATTGCCAAATAGGATCCAAAATATAGTTAAAAGGACAGCATCGGTACTGAAAGTGTTAAGCAGAATTGCCAGCTAAAATACGTTGGCACTATACTTATAAATACATAAAACCAAATACAACATACTTTCTCTCCATCAGAAACCTACATTATTATTCCATTGTTGTTATACATCAATGTCTACGGCTCCAACTTCCTTATAGCCTGGAACTTGCACGTGGTCAATTTCAACACATGTCCAGTCAAATCTAAACAATCTGAACATCCATATCATCATTTATTTGTTTGAAGTAAAATTCAAGGCTTTTGAAAACTTTAAGGAAGGAAAATGGAGGGGGGGGGGGGGGAGTTGGCCCCCTTCTCCTTCATGCTCAACCCCATTAGTTTTGACACTTTAAGACATTTTCGTATACCTTTCGTGCCATTAAGGGGGTAGTGCTTGGTTTTTGGGCTATATATATAATTAATTTATTTAGTTTTTAGTGTCCTCGCTAGACCTCCATCGAGCTTAAAATAGCACACCCTAGACTCCCTTTCAAGATAAACTTGTACATTTTTCGGTAGAAAAAATTTCCCGGCCGAAGGACGGTTACTTCTAAAATTACAGGCTCGCTCTCGCTCGCCAGGATAAAATCGACACCTAAATGGTACGAAAGGTCTTAATATTGACAAAGAAATGGGATGAAAGGTCTTAAAATCGACAAACTAATAGAACAAACGTCTTAAAATCTCAAAACTAATATGCTAATCATGAGGGAGAAGGAGGTCCAGAAAAAGCCAGTTCTACCTCCTTAAAGCTGAATGTCTCTGCTGGGGAACTGATCACCACGTACAGTCGCGCTAATAAGTGATGTATAATTTGATCAATAATTGGTATCAGCAATATTTAAGCTTCCTTTCTTCATATCGAGTGAAATAGATACACGTTTTCCTACACTTAACCAACCTATTCAACATCTGACATACATTAATACAGCACAGATCAAGCCATACGTAGTGACAGCTGGGACATGACATATTAGCGCGACTGTACCGGCGGGGCCCCTGGATATTTCGCCCGAGTGTTATTTATGGAGGTGCGATAAAGTAGTGGGTTTGAAGGGTTGTGATGTATTGTGGTGGTGTTTTAGGGGGTAATGGTACCTTGTTGTGGAAGTGGTCTGGTGGTGCAGGGGGGGGGGGGGGGGGGGGAGGTCTTTATTATTGTGTATGTAAACATGAAATTGTGGTTCATAGTTCAAATTACGTCTTTGGAAGTGATACAATGGCCAATACAAGGCTATTTTATAATAATGTTCTTGTATTCCTTCTCATATTCATTAGTGTCTTCTAACAATATTGCTGCGGTTTGACACCCAGTGTGGGGGGGGGGGGGGTCACCCCTACTGTTTGTTGTTATGGTGCTGTTACTTAATGGTGCACTCACAAGATATAATAAATATACACATTGTAGGCGCTTACAAAAAAAATACACATATATATATATATACATAAACTTTAAGAATTTGCGATGTTAGGCAACCTTTAAAGGTATACTGATCCTGCAATAGATCATAAAAGGCTGACAATATACATACATACATACATACATACATACTGTATATACATTCTGACATACGGAGCCCTGTATGTTAATTTAAGAGTTAGAATTAGAGTTGAAGGAGTCAAACTACCCAAACAGCGAAGCAGACTAGCGAGCGAACTAGCGAGTGGGAAACCAGCTCGCCCGCATACCAGCAAACAAGCCTTCACACCTGCGTGCGTCATAGGGGACCCTGCAAACTACTTCGATGACCGACCGCTATGACGTATGATCGACGCCAGGAGCTGTGATTGGACCAGGCACCTGCTATGCAACTCGAGGAGCCATGATAGGAGCGCGCACCATCACTCGCCTCCTGATTCGTTCCTACACCATCATTGTTTAGTATATAAGACCCGAGTAGTGGGCATTCAAATCAGTCTCATTTGGAGTTGGGGAAGGTGAAATTGCAGCTGGAGGAAGACGGGGTGAAGTATTATAATGGGATTGTGACTGTCAGTCAGATTATATAAGTGTGTGTTAAGTGTGTTCGGTGTAAACACTTACGTTATGTTGGTTAGTGAGATATGTGATTGGGAATTAACGTTAATGCTACTATTTATGTACTTAACTATTGATTGGGAATTAACGTTAACGCTATTATTATGTACTTAACTATTTTAGTTGACTAACTTGTGGACTAAAGCAACTCTTTAAGTAATTGGGTTATGATGAAAGTAATACTATTGTTTTATATTAATACTTACGAGTTCTTTCATTTTCTTTTAATTAAGCTTACATTGCTTAACGGTGCTTAGTACGGTGATACTATTGTCTCATATTAGTAATATCGCCTTAGACTAACATGGCTGTGTTAATATTACTTCTAGTGATTTCCTAAGCTGAAGAAAATTCTTTTAGCTTCAAAATATTATTTTTGCTTTTCATATTATTTGAGTGAGACCTGAATCGAATCTATGAAGCGATCCTGTAACTTAATTTACTCATAATCAAACCTCAATGTTACGTGGTTAAGAAATACATTTAACTAATTATTAAATATATATCTAACTTTTTATGTGACTTTGATATTAATCCTGATGATAATAATAATATAATACTATTAACGTCAGACAAGAACCAAGAATAATTACATTAAATATAAATAAAAGGACATATAAGAAAACTATCTATTCATTTCAAAAAGGGTAAGAGACAGAAATATTCTTACTTTAATATTTATCTTTCAAGACTTTTTATAGAATTAATAGTCCTTCTTTAGATATACTTCTTCGGTTCATAACCATAGCCTACTAAGCTTCGGTTAAATAATAATTCTTTATAAATACTACATGACTTTAATTAGTTTCAGTATTTTTCATAATTAAAGAGTATCAGTCAATAAAGGCTACCAAGTCCTAAGATCCAAAAGGAAAGGAAGCAACAACAGGAAATAATTTTATTAGATTTTACTTTTGTTTTGCCTTCAGCTGACTGATACCTTAAAATATATCTCTGTGCTATCTAGATTCATCAAGTTAACCACTTGAGGATCAAGATACGTAACAGAAGAGTGGCGACCTCGCCAGGATTCGTTTCATACAGTTTCACTCAGTTTCATTACCGTTTCACTACTTAAAAATCAAATATTAATCATGCCTCAACTAATTAATGACGAAGATGCTCGAGTTTTCATAGAATCAGAACCCACAGCCCCTGATATTGACTGTCTGTCAAAATCCGAACTGAAAGTGCTTGCCTCACATCTCCAGTTAACTGTCTCAAACATGTCTAAAGTAGAGGTGGCTCAGACCATAAAAACTCACCTGTTCCCTGTAGAAGGCGGGGAGGGTGACGGAGCAGTTGGTGGGATCTCGAGTAAACCTAGCCAACTTGATGAACAATTGCCATCTTGTTTTACCGTTGATCAATTATTCGAACTAGAACAAGCCAGACTAAGTATAGAACTAGCCAGAATAAAAGCAAATACCGAACAAGCCAACGCAAGTATAGAACTAGCCAGAATAAATAATATTACCGAAGAAGCCAGAATAAAAGCAAATACCGAAGAAAACAGCATAAAATGTGAATATCAATATCGTACGTCTCAACTAAATGTCAATACAAATGCTCCCGAAATTGTTCCCCCTCTGGGATTAACTATGACCAGTGTCATTCCACCTTTCACTGAGGATAATGTGCAGGATTTCTTTGTTTTGTTTGAGGAAGTTGCTGGAGGTGTGAAGTGGACAAGAGATCAATGGCCTTTTATGTTACAAACCGTTTTGACAGGGCAGGCTCGAGCCACGTATTTGTCAGAAGTAGCAGAAGTTAGGCAGGATTATGACAATCTCAAAGAAGCTATCCTAAAAACCTATCAATTGCAGCCTGAGGCTTACAGGCAATCTTTCCGTAAAAACCAGAAGAAAGTAGAAGAAACCCATAAGGTATTTGCCAGGACCATGACTAAAACTTTCAATCATTGGGTCAAGAGTAAGAAAGTCACAAGCTACAACGATCTGAAGGAGTTGGTCCTGTTAGAAAATTTCCTATGGAAAATTGATTCTTCTGTATCCTATCATTTAAAGGGGAAAAAGGTAGATTGTCTTGCCGACGCCGCTGACATGGCTGACACATACGTGCTCAACAACAAATTTCGTGGAAAGAAGCCCTACGATAATTCTAGTTCTAATTTTAAGTATCCCAATCACAAATCTGACAGACCCCGTCACAAGCCTATAACGTCTTCCCCAGCTAGCCAAAATAGAATTGTTCCCCCAACTAAAAATGCGACTCAGGGCAATGGTAACAGAGGTGGGCCCCAAACTAATAGTAATGCTCAAAGAGGGAACGTTCCCGTATCCCCTAAAGTATGTACTTTTTGTGGCAAGAGAGGCCACCTAGCTTATCAGTGCTGGGCCAAAGAGAGAACCTAGAGATCGGGGCAGACAGTTGCCGCCGTATCTCAAACTCCATATGTGCCTGTAATGCAGGACTCCCGACAGAAGGAGTACCTAGCACCAAAAGTTCCTTTAATGCAGGACTCCCAACAGAAGGAGTACCTAGCAGCTAACGTAAACCATCTAGACAGGGGTGTAGTAGCATGTGTGGTGCAACCCACTAGGGTTAAGCCAATAATAATTTCACCATTAGTGCAGGACAGTTACCGTCCCTTTATTTCATCTGGCAACGTGAGATTAAATGGTTGCATGCATGAGGTAAAAATTCTGAGAGACACAGGTTCTACTAGCACCCTCATGGTGAATCCTTACACTGAGTGCCCACCTGGCGAACCAGTTGTAATGAGAGGTGCTGGAGGCCAATTTTATGCACACTTGGTAAAAGGCGAAATTGAATGCGAGTTACTACAGGGTGAGGCCACCATAGCTTTGTGTAGGTCCCAAGATATCCCTGTGCCTGGGGTAACACTCCTTTTGGGGAATGATGTAGCAGGTAAGGTCCGACCAGACCCCATTTTGTCACTTTCCCCTGTTAACGAGCCACAAACCAGTGAGCTCGAAAAGGAGATGCCAACAGTTTTCCCTGTGTGTGCTGTCACACGTTCAATGTCTCAAGTAGCAGTTCCCTCAGACAGAAATGTACCAAATGTAAGAGTTGATGAAAGGGATGATGAGAGTGTGAATGACGCTCCAACTGTGCCTGATGATGTGACTGAGGTGGATTTATTTGACACCTTTATGGCTCATCTTGACCCTAATGATGACCATGAAACCCCTCCAAATTGTCCTAGTGGCCTGGTAGAGCTACAGAGAGATGATAGTGAATGCAAGGAGTTAGCTGCCAGGTCCATGAGTGAAGAGGAATGTGAGAAGGAGGGTGGTGAATGTTTCTACCTCAAAGGAGGAGTATTGTGGCGTAGATGGAGACCGCCACACAGACCAATCGATGACGGGGCTTGGGACGTCCATCAAGTAGTAGTCCCCAAACCTTGTCGTAGAGATATCATGGAAATGGCACATTGTATACCATTGGCAGGACACCTAGGTGTGAGAAAAACTCTAGACAGAATCAGAGCCCACTTTTACTGGCCAGGAATGCGTGCAGATGTAGTGGAGTTTTGTAGAGTGTGTCACACTTGCCAGATGACAGGAAAACCCAATCAGAAGGTGCCTGTACATCCTCTGGTACCCTTGCCCGTTTTCGAGAATCTTTTTACTCGGGTGGTAGTGGACATTGTAGGCCCATTGCCTAAGACTTCCCAAGGTAACATTTATTTATTAACTATCATGGACATGGCAACTCGCTACCCAGAGGCTATACCCTTAAGGACTACCTCTGCTCCAACTGTCATCAAGGAACTGCTCAAATTCTTCACCAGAATGGGTTTCCCCCATGAGGTGCAAAGCGATCAAGGAACTAATTTTACCTCTAACATTTTCCAGCAGTCCCTGAAGGAGTTGGGTATCGAGCATATTAAGTCTAGCACCTACCACCCAGAGAGTCAAGGGGTTCTCGAACGATATCATCAGACATTAAAGGGAATGTTACGTAAGTATTGTACAGAGACCGGAGTTGAGTGGGATAAGGGGGTACCTTTTCTTTTATTTGCTACTCGTGAGGTTCCAACTGAATCCCTGGGTTTTTCCCCTAATGAGCTAGTTTTCGGTCACCAGGTAAGAGGTCCTTTGCAACTATTGCAGGATAGCCTAGTTGGCCAGGAGGGGAACCAAAACCTCCTCAAGTATGTTTCAGATTTCAAAACCCGGCTGAGATCCTCATGTGAGTTTGCCGCTCAAAACTTGACAGTGGCTAAAAACTCCATGAAGAAATGGTTAGACAGAAAAGCCCGTGAGAGGGAGTTTCAGCCCGGTGATGAGGTTTTGGTCCTGCTCCCCCTTTTTGGCCAACCTTTATCTGCCAAGTTCAGGGGCCCATATAAGATCATTCGGAGGGTGAGCATTACCGATTATCTAGTAACTACCCCAGACAGGAGAAAGCCCACGCAAGTATTCCATATACATATGTTGAAACCCTACCATAGGTCCCCTGATTCCTCTCCTCCAGATTCTCCCACTGTGGCAGTGAATGTCAGGACCTGTGGACAGCCTGGTGCGGACGAAGTCTTCAGTTCTCTTACTGACCCGCAACAGACTGTTCCAGAGCCTGAAGGTATCCATGCATACTTTGACTTGTCATGTAGCCTATCCAACTTTCAGTATAATTCAGTGGCTTGGAGGGAATTTCCATCTAAACTATGTCATCTTCCCTCTGATCAAGCGAACCAACTAATCTCTGTTTTATCTCAGTCTCCCAGTGTGTTCCGTGATACTCCAGGGCTCACTTCTTTGGCCGTGCACGACTTCGACGTAGGGGATGCAACTCCCATTAAACTATCCCCCTACCGTGTCTCACCACAACACAGGAGTATACTGCAGGTCGAGCTTGACTTAATTTGTTCAACCCAGCTGATCACAAGGGCCTTAAGCCAGTGGAGTAGTCCGATCATACTTGTGCCAAAGCCAGATGGGAGCCATAGGTTATGTATGGACTATAGGCAAGTTAATGCTGTCACTAAGAACGATACCTACCCACTGCCACGGATCAAAGATTGCATTTACCAGGTTGGCCTCATACAGCAGTAAGTTTAACTTAATGAGAGGATTTTGGCAATTAGCTCTCCCTTGTAGCGAGGTAAATATCATGCTTTAGTAGTGCGCTGTCAAGCCTTCAGCTGTGAGATGCCTTGCAGTTCGAGTAACGCTCCAGCTACGTTCCGGCTATGTTCTGATGTGGTACCTGGAGACGTTGCCTACTTTGGGTGATATCCTTATTATATCCTCATTATAATCTTGCTGTTGCCAATCTGGTGGTGAATCTATTTATGTATTATGTTTAATATTATGTACTATACTCCTTAAACTCTTTTCTAGGGGGGAGGTCTGACATACGGAGCCCTGTATGTTAATTTAAGAGTTAGAATTAGAGTTGAAGGAGTCAAACTACCCAAACGGCGTAGCAGACTAGCGAGCGAACTAGCGAGTGGGAAACCAGCTCGCCCGCATACCAGCAAACAAGCCTTCACACCTGCGTGCGTCATAGGGGACCCTGCAAACTACTTCGATGACCGACGCTATGACGTATGATCGACGCCAGGAGCTGTGATTGGACCAGGCACCTGCTATGCAACTCGAGGAGCTATGATAGGAGCGCGCACCATCACTCGCCTCCTGATTCGTTCCTACACCATCATTGTTTAGTATATAAGACCCGAGTAGTGGGCATTCAAATTAGTCTCATTTGGAGTTGGGGAAGGTGAACTTGCAGCTGGAGGAAGATGGGGTGAAGTATTATAATGGGATTGTGACTGTCAGTCAGATTATATAAGTGTGTGTTAAGTGTGTTCGGTGTAAACACTTACGTTATGTTGGTTAGTGAGATATGTGATTGGGAATTAACGTTAACGCTACTATTTATGTACTTAACTATTGATTGGAAATTAACGTTAACGCTATTATTATGTACTTAACTATTTTAGTTGACTAACTTGTGGACTAAAGCAACTCTTTAAGTAATTGGGTTATGAGAAAGTAATACTATTGTTTTATATTAATACTTACGAGTTCTTTCATTTTCTTTTAATTAAGCTTACATTGCTTAACGCTGCTTAGTACGGTGATACTATTGTCTCATATTAGTAATATCGCCTTAGACTAACATGGCTGTGTTAATATTACTTCTAGTGATTTCCTAAGCTGAAGAAAATTCTTTTAGCTTCAAAATATTATTTTTGCTTTTCATATTATTTGAGTGAGACCTGAATCGAATCTATGAAGCGATCCTGTAACTTAATTTACTCATAATCAAACCTCAATGTTACGTGGTTAAGAAATACATTTAACTAATTATTAAATATATATCTAACTTTTTATGTGACTTTGATATTAATCTTGATGATAATAATAATATAATACTATTAACGTCAGACAAGAACCAAGAATAATTACATTAAATATAAATAAAAGGACATATAAGAAAACTATCTATTCATTTCAAAAAGGGTAAGAGACAGAAATATTCTTACTTTAATATTTATCTTTCAAGACTTTTTATAGAATTAATAGTCCTTCTTTAGATATACTTCTTCGGTTCATAACCATAGCCTACTAAGCTTCGGTTAAATAATAATTCTTTATAAATACTACATGACTTTAATTAGTTTCAGTATTTTTCATAATTAAAGAGTATCAGTCAATAAAGGATACCAAGTCCTAAGATCGAAAAGGAAAGGAAGCAACAACAGGAAATAATTTTATTAGATTTTACTTTTGTTTTGCCTTCAGCTGACTGATACCTTAAAATATATCTCTGTGCTATCTAGATTCATCAAGTTAACCACTTGAGGATCAAGATACGTAACAACATACATACATATAACACTGAAGTATCTCTTTTGAAATTGATGCAGATTTAACTAAGTGTATACTTGATACTGCTCCTGAGTGTAGACAGTAACTATATATATATATATATATATAGTGAGACCTTGAAGGAAAAGGCATAACTCAGCGAAATTATAAAAAAAGGTAATCTTAGCTTAATTTATTCTTTGAAGTTATGTTGGATTCACAACGGTTATTGAGTTACGAGGAGTTAAATATTGAGGGCCATAGCAAACAGACAACACAAGTTAACATCTCCGGCGATGGACTGCAGAACCCCCTCCCCACCCCTGGGAGCAAGAAGCTCTGTGACCATATTGTCAAATATTGAATAAGTGACATATTATTTGACTCCATTGGTATGCACACGTCTCTGAAGCTCACCTTTCAGCTCCCAACTGCTGAAATCGACAAAGGAAACCTCGATCTTCCTACGAACAAAATGCCGTTGTTTACATGTTGAAGAAAAAAGATATAAAACAAAATATGTAAATAAGGACATGGGAATGGGACAGAGCATTTGGAAGCCCTTACCATTCATTAGCTGAAGCCACTGTGACGTCATTACCTTGGACCAATAGGAAGGGGGCTTTATAGGAGTTCCAGTCTGGTCCTCAACCTTTTGAGTACCAGCGACGTGTTATCTTTTATTGTAGTTATATTTAGACGATATTAATGCAGCTTAGGAAGGATCTGTGGTAGTTAAAAGGGTTGGTTGAGATAGTTTGAAGCCTTATTATTGCTAGAGGTCCTTCCTAATCTTAATATAATCGTCTAATAGTTGCCACAATATAAACAAAAGATTGTCACCTGCCTCTTCCTCCTAATTTCCTTTTTGTCTCCTTTATTATCTTCTTCCATGTGTCTCTTGTATTGTAATTTTATTTTTTATTTTCTTCTTCCTTTCATCATTTATCTCCTGTCTCCTCTACGTTGTTGTTATTTTATTTTGCCCTCCTCTCCTACTATTCTCTTTAATTGTTCTCTTCTTCTTATCTTTTCTCTTTTCCTTTTCTCCTCTTACTCCGCCTCCTTTCCTCTCCCCCGCTTCTGTATCATAATCATCTCCTTATCATCATTAGGGCTATCATCATTATATTGAATATAATCATCAATAATATAATCCTCCGCGTTTCCTTCATCATCATACTGCTTAGTCATCATTCTTTATATTCATCATAATCATTAACATCTTCTTTTCTCATATACTCATTTTCTCTCTTTCTCTTTTAAGTTAATAGTGCAAAGACTGCCCCCGCCCCCATTCCAATTCAGCCCCCCCCCCCCCCCCCTCTCTCTTTTTGCCATCGTTTCTCGATTGTTACGGCACTAGTTTCACTGCTTAGGTCTTCCTCCCCCCACGATGCGCGATCTCTCTCTCTCTATGTGATAAGACAGCGAGGGATGGATTATTTTCGGTGCCTTCGTTTGTGTGTGTCGGCGTGGGAAGAGAGGAGGGAGGGGGGGGTGGGGATATTTAAATGTTTGTGTGTGTGGGCGTGGGAAGAGAGGAGGGAGGGGTGGTGGGGATATTTAAATGTTTGTGTGTGGAAGGAAGAGAGGGTGGGAGGGGTAGAGGGGGGTTTGTTGGGGGAATTTAAATGTTTGTGTGTGTGTGTGTGTGGAGAGAGAGAGAAGGATGCATTACTGTTGTGACTTCGTGTGTGTGTTAGATTGGACCCATTACATCCAGCTATAATATACAGGGTGTCCCAAAATAGACTTGCCAAACTTGAGGACTAGGTTGGCAAAAATATTCTAAGCATTAAAGTGTTCCATAAGCAACATTCCATATTTTACTCGTTACAGAGATATTGCCTGTTGATAATGGCATTTTCTTCAGTATTTCCCCATAAGGCAGGCCTAGCTGTCGTAGACCATAAGCCACACCCCTTTCTAACTGCAATTATTTTACCATGATATTATCAAGATATTAAAATTATGTGAGATTCTATATATATATATATATTATAGGTTTTATCCCCGGAGGGGAGAAGAGAAACCTTAATATTTAGTAGTGGCCCCGAAATCATTGACGATATGCCTATTAATATAATAGCCTCCTTTCAAGCGCCCGCGGATAGCTAGTTTGAAACTTCTGCCGCGGGGAATCAGGAGTACTACATCATAGTGTAACGCTACTTCTCTTATGGAATCGTCTTATGATTGGGGTACACACTACGAAAAAACTTCGTAAATAAAACAAAGAGAAAAATTAAACTCAAAACTTGTTTTGCTATAGCTTTCCATCTCGTGGATTTCTTGCGCGTGGATTCTAGCCCAGACCAGGGCAAGAGAGATGCCATTCCGCCTTCACTGACATATTAAGACTAAACTCAAAGATATCAACGAATGGGAAGAGAATGGACGGGAGGGCCCTACATCGTCAATGATTTCGGGGCCACTACTAAATATTAGGTTTTCTCTTCTCCCCTCCGGGGATCAAACCTATAATTTATTAGTGGCCCCTCCATCATTGACGATATGCCTGCTATCTCAAGACTGGAGGGGGACATTCGTAACAATATCAAACCACTAACAATACCATAGGTAGAGAACAAAGAATCGCACAGCAAATTTGAGTTTTGTATTGTTTACATACAATGTATAAAGAATATAAAAGGATAGAAAGCAGTGCGTTACCTCGAAGAAGATCTGCTTTATATAATTATTTGATAAGATTCTCACCTCGAGATTCATAAAATCGATTCTTATCTCAAGATTCATAACTTGTTGTCAGGGAAACAAACACCTGTCCCTGATTAACATATCTTTTGTCCTTAAACTTATTTGTACATGTTATATAATTTGTACATATTGACTATATAGTTGCAACTATTATAGGTATTTTTGCATAGAAAATATTTTAGAGCTGTAAAACCAGCTCAACTTATAAAGTATCACAGCTCGTGAACTTAGCTCGTGAACTTATCACATCCTCCGGCCGAGGGGCTCTCAGGGTCTTGGGGCTTACCTGCACCCCCCCTCCCCCGTTTTCTTCTAAGATTAAACTTAGTAACTAATAGCACAATGACTCATGAGACCCTCTGCCGTAAAGCTACACAGGCTAGCTTTGGTTTATCCAGGGCCACCGACAGGTATTGTGTCAGGAATGTATGATTTGAAGCCCACAAATTAGTATTAGCTATGTCATCAATCGAATAATATTGTAAGAATCTAAGAGAGACAGCCCACTTTCTGATGTCGTGGGCTCTGCCCACTACGCCGGGATTTCTTTCCCTAATGACTTCTATGAGTAAGGAGGCTAATCTTCTTTTCGTGACGTGAGTACCTGTGTTGGTGACCCATAAGGCTCCTGGTTGTTGAGGTTTTGCTCCCCTCATAAAGTTTATTAAAGCCTGAACCGGGCACAAAATGTGATGCGTATGTCCGCGTTTAACCCTTGTCTAGCGGGACCGGACTTAAGTCGGTCTAGAGAACCATGGACTATGTGGCGGGGACCGACTTCAGGCGGTGTGCATTTCTGAGCAATATTTGGCTCTGAGAGCGAGACGAGCGGTGGGAGGAGCGTAGGTCAGCTCTGACCGTTCGGCATGGCTCCCGCGCCAGCACTGGGCCCAGCTCCACACACACCCACATTCATTGCCTCGCTACACAGGGAATTATGTAAGGAAATTACCGTATTTTAGGGATTTTTCCTTCGTCTTGCACGATCGTTGCAAGAGAACGCGTGGTCGTAGAAGGATGGTTTTGGTGTCATTGTAAAGCTCAATTATCGCCCTTTCAGGGATACATAATTTTGTATTACGCTCTGGCTCTTGTTTATGCATGAAAAAGAGCACGGAAACAAGGTCGTTTAGGGTAAAACCACCTGCTTGGCGGGTAGTAGAAGTTACTGACGGGCCCGCTCGTAAGGCGTTGTGCCGGGACTGTAAATTCTGAAAATACATAATCACAGTGTTCGTTCTTAGCTACGAACGTGGGAGACGGCGCAATCCGTAGATGCTCATTTAATCTCCCAAACCTGAGGCAATTAGGTTCGGTGCTCATCACCGACAGCTCAGATACCCTGTTTCCTGTCGCTAAAGCCATAAGGAACACAGCTTTCTTTAGTAATGATTCAAAGTCCGGCGCATAATTATATATGCGCGAATGAAGCAAAGATAAAGCTTTGTCCAGCGACCAGGTAGGCATGAGCTGCTGTGGTGGTGGGCGTAGTTTGAAACATGCTCTCATGAACCCTTTCTCCTCCTCCTGCGGTTTGATCAGACCAGTAAGGTCATAAAAGGGGTTTCTAATGGCAGATAAGTGATTCTTTATTGTAACTACAGAAAGGCGTTTTTGCTCAAACAAATAATCCAAATATTTAAAGACTAAAGCAACTGATTAGTCTGATTGTGCCGTTTCTACTATCCAGGTTGTAAATGATTTCCAATGGAATTGGTATTGCCGCCTGGTAGACATAGTATACTGATTAAAAAATGCATTAGTCACACTCTCCCCGTACTGGGCTAGCCATTTGGCATTTTGAATGTTCATAAGGCAAAAGTCAGCGAGGTCTCTAGGTTGCCAATTGTCTGCAAGTGGAAGTACGAGACCGGGAGTGACACCGGGTTCTCGCACCACGTTTTCAACTGGTGGTACCACACCTGGGCCGGCCATAGTGGCATGATCATCGAGACTAAGCCCCGGTAACCCCGGAGTTTGTGAACTACTGACACATGAGTGAAGCTTCTGGAGGCAGAAAAAGATAGATTGAATTCCATTTGTTCCAGTTCTCCAACAATGCGTTTGGACCCCCCGCCGCGGTTATTTTCCGGCGGGATAGATAAAGAGGGAGTCTGTGGTTTCCCTCGGACGCATATAGATCTACTTGTGGACGGAATGGCTCTGCAATCATCTTGTTGAAGATGTTTTGCTTGAGCTCCCATTCTACTACTGTGCTCTGTCTCCGGGACAGGGCGTCTGCCCAGACGTTCGCTAAGCCTGGGAGGTAAGATGCATGAAGATGTATGCTCAATGTTTCGGCTAGAGCAAAAATCTCTTCTGACATTTCCAGCAACTTGCGAGACCTCGTTGACCCTTGCTTTTGAATGGAGTGGACTGCATTCAAGTTGTCCATCTGAAAGGCTATTGACTTTCCCTGTAAAGAAGAGCCGTGATTTTCGAGGAAAAATAAAGGGACTAGAAGGTCTTGTTTGTTGATATGAAAGTTCTCGTCTTTGGACCATAGACCTTGACCTTGGTGGCCTAGATTCGACTGATATCCCCAGCCTATTGTCCCTGAAGCATCTGTGTCTACCCATACCGTAGGTGGGGGAGAAACCCACGTCATTATTGAGCGCAATGTTTCCTTCCTTGCCCAGACCGACAGTAAGTTGTGAATTAATGGAGGGATAGGCCATAATTTTCCCTCCGGTAAGAATGGAAAACAATTGTTGCCTTCCATGATTAATATTTTTACTTCCAACCGGCCCAACTTTACAGTTAGTTGAATCCAGTTGAGAGAACCGACCAGGGACTCCAGCGTCTTCCTCGTCGTGTTCAGACTGTGGAAAACGTGAACAATTTCCTGCGAAATCTGTCTCCGTTGTCCACACTCTGACTGATAGTAAGGTTGGCTGTGTCCCAGACCAGCCCTATCCACTGAATTACCTGTGTGGGAACAAGGTTTGACTTTACCAGGTTGACCTTGAACCCTAAGGTTTGCACATGATTTATTACTTGGTTGACAAGGATACGGCATAAACTCTCTGACTCCGCCACTAATAGCCAGTCGTCTAGGTACCATAATACCTTGATCCCCTGAGCTAACATTGGCATAAGTGCCTGCCGGGCTAATTTTGTGAATATTCTTGGTGCCAAATTTAAACCGAAAGGCATTCTCTGAAAGACATAAGTCTCTTGCCTTATCCTCAAGGCGAGGAACTTTTGAAACCTCCTGTTTATCGGGACATGCCAATAGGCGTCGGTCAGGTCTAGTGAAAACATCCAGCCTAGCAGTGGGAGGGTGAGTCTGATTTGATTCACTGTGAGCATCCTGAAGATTTAATTTTGAATATGAGTGTTCAGACACGAGAGATCTAGTACTGGTCGCACCTGCACACTGTCCCTTTTTGGCACAAGAAATAGTCTGGACGTAAAGACATGGCAAGTTGAATCTACCGGGACATTGACATGCTTGGTAATCATTTCCTGGACTAGTGACTCCACCTCTAAAGAAGCATTGTTGACTTCTAGAGCTTGACGTAAACGAGGTCGCCGCGCACCGCCAGGTCATTACCGTGCGTGCCACTGTCCGCGCCCATGTTCCCCAGGGCCAGGCCCTGTGACATGCTTGAAACGACCCCGTCACTGGACTGGGGTTGTTCGGCAGAACTACACTCGAGTCCAACTCGCCTGCGATAGGCCCCGGGAGAGAGAGAGAGAGAGTGATTGACTAGTTTTTTGTGGGTGCTGGGGCAGAGGTAGACGGCTGGCTAGGTTTGGCAGATGTCGTCCCTTGATTTGGCTTGTGTTGTGACTTTTTCTTGTTCCACTTACTGTGAGGCTTACCTTGTTTCTGCTTTTGCTGAGTACCTCCCTGCTGTGGGGAAAGATGGGGGTCCTGAAAGGACTGTTTAGCAATGTTAGCATAAGGCTTGCCTCCAGTCTTTTGTTTGGAGTATGGTTTCTTGAACGAGTCCTTCTTAGCTGGAAGGTACTCTGCGGCAAGCTACCTGCCAAATTGTACACTGCTCTCCATGTATCTAAATCTAAGAGAGAAGCAGTCAAGACCGGGGAAAGAGTCACCCGGTGACCAATATCTTCCGGTAATTTCTTAACCATAAACACCCTCAAGTCCTGGTGTGCTCGCACAGCCTCTAGTAAGGCTATTCTGATGTCACCTAGGGACTGGAATTAATTTTGTAAGAGCAGCCGCCGTGATAACTCCGTGGCCTGCCTTACATTTTGATTTTCAATAGCTGAGATAGTCCGTGTGAGGGACTGGGCTATTTGGCGGCTTACAATATATTGGAAAAAAGTCTATAGGCTTTGTTTCTCAATTTGAAATCTCTATCCAAGTGAGCTGGGGGAGGAGTCGAGAAAGGTTCCCTTAACTCATAGAGAGTAAGCTTGGGGCCAAAAGAAAATCAAAGAGAGCTTGGGACACCCCTTCTGCCATATTTATGGGGAGTGAGACCAAGAGTGGGTTTTTTGAGGAATTTGGTGGGATGATTTTGTGGTAATGGTAGCTGCAAACTGTTGCGCCTCATCTTCCCAGTCCCTCCACGGACCCACACCTACCTGCAACACTGGGCTGTGTGTTTGGTCTAGCGCCGGAATTGTATCCAATTTCGGCGTTAATGCGTTCAGAGCTTTCATGTCATTGACGCCGTCAGATTTTGTCCAGTCTGCATATAGTCTTGCAGATGAGGCAGGGGGCAAAGCCGGAGTTGACGAATATACGAAGAAATCCGGGTTATAAACATTGGGTATAGCCTTAACCTCTCCGCTGCGCACCCCCTGTAGTATACAGGCACCCCTGTGCGGAGGTATGATGATTTGGGCGCCCCTTTCAAATATCGATGAAAAGTACATCAACGTGTAGGGAATGTTCGCGCACATCGAGCCATATATATTTGACCCCCCAAGAAATGTCTGGGGGGGGGTGGGGGGGGTCCGTAGTTGAAAAAAGTGGAGCGAATGGCATCGCGCAGCCAGATTGTCATCGCGCGGCAAGATTTCCCGGGTGAATATCCGCGCGCCCAGGGGTAGGAGTAGAGGGAGGGGAGGGCGGGTTACGGCGTAATGTCGCATATGTATCCTATTTTGAGCACTTTTATGCTATGTAGAGTATGTGTACATACTGTATATGTACGTATGTGTACGTATGTAGGCCACCCATATACCAAGGAATATGCCGCATATAGACCAAATATGCGACATATAAGTGAATTATGAGAGAGTTTAGAGGCGGGAACTGAGGTGAGAGAGTTTACTCGGGAGACAAGTGCTTGTGTACCGCTTGAGTGAGTGCGGGCCGAGCATGTGGCGGGGTGGTATCGAGACTTGCCAAGTTGTACAGGGTCTGTTGGCTGTAATATCACATATATATCGCATTTTCAGCACTGTCATTCTATATATAAAGTATGTGTACATATGTAGGCGACCCATATAACAATGAATATACCGCATATAGACCAATTATGCGATATATAAGCCTTTTGAATGTGTTTAGGGGAGAGTTGGGGTGGGAGGGAGGGAAGTCTGTGTGTTGCTGTCCAAAGCCAGCAACGACACTGTACTGTATGTTAGGGCGGCGTCGGCAGGGCCAGCAGAGGTCCTGGATGGCAATATTATGGTTGTCTCTGTCGCCTTTGTCGCCTTGCCTTTCGTCCCTTTCTTCCCTTTGGCAGGGGAAGGGCAGGGGCAGACGGGCCGGCAGGGGCAGCGTCGGCAGGGCCAGCAGAGGTCCTGGATGGCAATATTATGGTGGTCCCTGTCGCCTTTGTCGCCTTGCCCTTCGTCCCTTTCTTCCCTTTGGCAGGGGCAGGGGCAGGGCCAGGGGCAGGGACAGTGGCAGGAGCAGAAGGGCTGGCAGGGGTGGCTGGTGGTGGTGGTGGTGGCACGGTGGTAGTGGCAGAGGTAAAAGTTTGTTTTACCCATGCCCTTCCCTGTCTTCCCAGTGGCCCCCGCAGGTCCTGAAGCCCCAGAGCGGCCTCATGCGTCGGTGGCAGTGGTGGTGGTAGTGGTAGTAGCAGTTGCCGGGGTGGTCGTGATACCGGCTTTATACTTCCAATTCTGTCTTTGTAAACTGTTAGTGTGATGCCGCCTTTATGTAACCCCTTCTGTACTGGCGATTTGTTTTTTATTTTATTCTAGCTATATTTAGACAATTTTATGAAGCTTAGGAAGGATATAGGGTAGCTATAATGATTAATTGAGATAGTCTGGAACCTTAAAGGGGTGGACGTCCTTCCTAAACTGAATAAAATCGTTTAATAGTTGCAGGAGTATAATGCAAAGGATGTCACCGGTACTGTAAGATTTAATATTGGCTGTAGAAAAGCATGGATCCCAACAGCAACAACAATAACAACAGCAACAACAACAACACCAACAACAACAACAGCAACAACAACAAGTATAACAGCAGCAACAACAACAACAACACAAATAATACCAACAACAACAGGGCATGTGCCTGAGTATATACAGTACAGCCGAGCTAATAAGTCATGTTCCCACTGTCTTTACGTTTGGCTTTCTCTGTGCTGCATTAATGTCTGTCAGATGTTGAATAGGGTGGATAATTCTAGGAACATGCTTATAATCTCATTCGAAACGAATAAATCAAGTTTTAGACATTGCTGATACCAATTATTGATCGAAATATACCTGGTGCCGAGCATGACTTATTAGCGCGGCTGTACATACATACACAAGCAGTGTTGCCCATTTATGTTAGGTTAACTTAACCCCTTCTGTACCGGCGACGTGTGTTGTGCTTTGTTCTGGCTACTATTCGACCATTGTATTCAACTTATAAAGGACCTCCATCAATTAACAGACCTCGAACTATCTCACTTAATTAACCCTTTTTACTACCATATATCATTTTTAAACTGCACAAAATCGTCTAGATATAGCTAGATTGAAATTGAAAACACGTCACCGGTACAGAAGGGGTTAAGGGGGAGGTAGTTGCTTTTTTCTCCCTCATGTTTAGTTCCATTTACTTTGAGATTTTAAGACGTTTGTTCCATTATTTTTGCGATTTTAAAACCTTTCGCCCCATTTCTTTGTCAATATAAAGACCTTTCCTGCCATTTAGGTGTCGATTTGTTTTCCTGGCGAACGATAGCGAGACTGTAATTCTAGTCGGAATCGGTGTTCAGCCGGGATATTTTTCTACCGAAAATGTACATTTAGTCACACCTATGCAACATATTCTTCAACTTTAGAACAAACTTTGACATATCAGTCTCGTTCCGGAAATTAACCATGAAGCTAAGAAGTGTTATTTATTTATTATTAATACACCTCCCACATGAACACCCAGCAGAGAGAGAGAGAGTGTGAGTAATGTAGCAGGGTGACATGAGTGATACCCTGACCTTGGAACATGTGTTACTCAGTTACTCAGTTACTTGTTCGTCAAGGGGAATCCACGCAATGCGAGCTAAGCTCATTATTATCGCGCCTCCTTAACTGGGAATGTATTGCTTGAAATGCATGTTAAGTGTTTTTATGTATTGTTGGAATGGTTGTGGATGTGTGTGTAGTCTGTATTTTAGCCAATGGGCGACATCGGAAACGAAGGATTAGGGTGGATCTGTATGGTACCATTCTCACTATAGACGGTACCGTCTCACCCGAAGGCTTAGGTAGCCATCAGCTTAGGTGAACCATATGATACCCATCTCGCCTTGTACCATTTTTGCCAACCCCAGATGGGACGTCACAACGTCGTCCACTTATTCCAGGTACCTATTTACAGCTAGGTGAACTGAGGCTAACACATGAAAGGAGACAAGCCCAATTTGTCTCCGCCCGGCCGGGGATTGAACCCCCGGCCCCTCGTGTGTGAGACGAGAGCTCTACCACTAGGGTACGGGCTGTGTGTGTGTGTGTGTGTGTGTGTGTGTGTGTGTGTGTGTGTGCTTGCATTATTTTGTGTTTGTGAGTGTTTTGTGTGTATATGTATGTATATATGTATTTACAGTATGTACGGTATATTTATGACAACCTTTTAAGGGGGAGGTAGTCGCTTTTTCTGGACCCCCTTCTCCCTCATGTTTAACATTTTAGTTAGATTTTAAGATGTTCGTTCCGTTAGTTTGGCGATTTTGAGACCTTTCGCCTCATTTCTTTGTCAATATTAACACTGTTCGTGCCATTTAGGTGTCGTTTTTATCCTGGCGAGCGAAAGCAAGCCTGAAATTTTAGAACGAATCGGCCTTCGGCCGGGAAATTTTTCTACCGAAAAATTTACAAATTTATCTTGAAGAGGGGTCTAAGGGGTGCTATTTTTTCAGGTTGATTGAGGTCTAGCGAGGAAACTCAAAATATAATAATAAATAAATATACACTACCTCCTTAAACATACACACACAAGTACACATTACGCCCATTCCGTGTGTACCATATAATACACATGCAGCTCACGTACCTCCAAATATCCAAGTGGCCATGTAAACAACCTCCTCCCCCGTGGCCGCAAGCCCTGTTATAATACCACCGACATCCGGCAGACAGACAAACAGACACGGACCCTTAAGGGGGGAGGGCCGTATTTATTTGCTCATTTATGTATATTTTTAATTGTTTTTTAGTTTTCTCCCTAGACCTCCACCAGCTTAAAATATACACCCACCCAAGATCATCCTTCAAGATAAATTTGTATATTTTTCGATAGAAAAATGCCCCGGCCGAAGGCCGATTCCCCTTAAATAACAGGCTCGCTTTCGCTCGCCAGGAAAAAAATCGACACCTAAATGGCACACAAAGTCTTAATATTGACAAAGAAATGTGGCGAAAGGTCTAAAAATCGCCAAACTAGTGAGCCAAACGTCACAAAATCTAAAAACTAATGGGGCTAAACCTGAGGAAGAAGGGGGACCAGACAAACGCCCCCCATCTCCCCTTAATGACCCTGTACCTGGCCCTGTCACCCTCGTTATTAGTCAAACAATTACATATATAAGGGGGCTGGTGGGGTGCATTTTTTTTGAAGGGGACATTAGCTTGGTGAATTTAAGACCTTTCGCCCCATTTTTTGTCAATATTAAGACTTTTCGTGTCATTTAGGTGTCGATTTTTTCCTAGCGAGCGAAAGCGAGCCCGTAATTTAAGGGAATCGGCCTTCGGCCGGGAAATTTTTCTATCAACAAATGAACAAATTTATCTTGAAGGATCTTGGGGGATGTTTTTTTAAGTTTGATGGAAGTCTAGGGAGGAAACTAAAATATAATAAAAGATAGATAAATGAACAAATAAATACGCGTGTACCTGCATTCTTCCTTCCTACTCTGTCTCTCTTTCTTGCTCTTCCATTCTCTCTTTTATTTCTTCCTTCTTAAGGGGACAGTGTTTATATTTTAGGGTCAAATGATTTAGTTATTCTTTATTCTTTAGTTTCCTCGCTAAACCTTCATCAAGCTTTAAAATACCCCCCCTAGACCCCCTTTCAAGATAAATTTATATATATTTGTTTTCGGTAAAAAATGTCCCGGCCGATAGCCTAAATGGCACGAAAGGTCTGACAATTGACAGAAATTGGGCGAAAGTTCTTAAAATCGCAAAACTAATAGTGCGAACGTCTTAAAATGTCAAAAGCAATGGGGCTAAACATGAGGGAGAAAGGGGTCCAGAAAATATTCCCTCAAGTGTAAATCTCCCCTTAACCCCTTCTGTACCGGCGAGGTATATTTTATATTTTCCTAGCTATATTTACACGATGTTGTGCAGTTTAAGAAGGATCTGTGGTAGTATAAAGAGCTACTGTATGTGAGACGGTTCAAAGCCTTATTATAGTTGCTGGAAACCCTTTTTAAACTGACTGAAATCGTCCAATAGTAGCCAGAATAAAGTTAAAAGGACGGCACTGGTACAGAAGGGGTTAAGGGGGATGTTTTTTTTTATTTCCTCATATATATATATTTTGTTTTATCATTTGTTTGGTATCTTCCCTAGCTAGACCTCCATCAAGCTTGATAAACATCCGGTCAACACCCCCCTTCAAGATACATGTGTACATTTTTCGATATACAATTTTTGGTTTCTCTTAAATTACAGGCTCGCTTTCGCTCGCCAGGAAATAATCGACACCTAAATGACACGAAAATTCATAATATTGACAAAGAAATGGGGCGAAAGGTTTAAAATCGTCAAACTAATGGGTCGAACGTCTTAAAATATGAAAATTAATGGGGTGAACCATGAGGGAGAATAGGGACCAGGAAAGCGACCCGTCTGCCCATAACTTCACTTCCTTTTCCTCTTTATCCTCCCTTCTGTTCTTCTCTCTCTCTCTCTCTCTTTCTCTCTCTCTCTCTCTCTCTCTCTCTCTCTCTCTCTCTCTCTCTCTCTCTCTCTCTCACTCACTCAATCTCACACACACACACTCTCTCTCACGCTCACTCTCTCTCTCACGCTCACTCTCTCTCTTTCTCTCACACACACTCTCTCTCTCACTCACTCAATCTCACACACACTTACACACTCTCTCTCACGCTCACTCTCTCTCTTTCTCTCACACACTCTCTCTCTCTCTCACTCACTCAATCTCACACACACTTACACACTCTCTCTCTCACTCTCTCTCTCCAGCTTATGCAAATGCCTCTCGGTCTTAGATCCAGTATACGACGGGTTTCTCGAGAGGGACGAGAGGGTGGGGAGAGAGAGAGAGAGAAACGAGAGGGTGGGAAGAGAGAGAGAGATTGCTGGAAAGAGGAGAGTTTCAATGTCTCTCTCCTTCTATCCATCTATTTATACACTATATATACAGTATCTATCTGAAAATAGGATAGTTTGAATATCTATAAATTTATCTATATATCTAGTGATAATGTCGGACAGGTTGAGAGAGAGGTGTCCTGACCAGGATTCGAACCCACTCACTCCAGGTATATTTGGAAGAGTTGGGCACCGTAACCACTTGGCCATGAGCGCAACCACTCGCTCATGGCTGAGTGGTGGTGCCCAACTCTCCCAAATATACCTGGAGTGAGTAGGTTCGAATCCTGGTCAGGATATCTTTCTCCCTCATCTACATATCTCTATATTATATCTTCCCTTGGTATGCGAGGCTTTTATGTAGAGGAACGAGACAGTGTGGATGTAGATGGAATGCTGGAAAGACGATAGTTTGAATGTCTATCTGTATGTATATCTCTCTCCCTCACATAACACACACACACACACACACACACACACACACACACACACACACACACACACACACACACACACACACACACCCACACACACACACACACTCACACACTCATTTATGAACAAATTGCAGATGTAAGTAACTCACAAGATACCGTATTTTTTGGCGACTTTAATTTACCTATGACCAAGTGGGGCGATACTCTTACTTCACACTCCGGACATGACTTGTATGCGAACCTGCAAGAGAGTTCACTCTATCAATTTGTTCGATCACCGACCCGTGGTAATAACGTTCTTGACCTTGTACAGTACTTCCAACAAAAGAAGAATTAAAAGAGAAATTGAATGTAGGTGATGAATTCAGTAACAGCGACCATCGTACAATAACTTTCACTTTAAAGTTTACTAGTAACGAACCAAATAGCAGCATCGAAAAAGTTCCTAATTTCAAGAAAGCAAACTTTCATAAACTTAGAGCTATGTTTAAAGAAACTGACTGGATCTTTTTAATTAACAATAAGGACATAAATACATCTTGGGAATTATTCGAAACCACTTACCTAAAAGCAGTGCAGGACTGCATATCATCGAAAATACGGCGTACAGGCCATAATAATGAGCCCAAATGGTGGAATAAAGACATTTCAAACTGTCTGCTTGCTAAAAAGTTTGCTAATGATAGATTAAAATCCTTACAAAATGTTGAAGAACGGGTGAAATTTGTAGAGCTACGACGCAAAGCCAAAAAGTTAATTAAGCAAAGTAAAAAGTCCCTGGAGTTACATGTTGCGAATCAAAGTAAAACAACCCCGAAAGAATTATATAGTTATATCAGAAAGAAAAAAGTAGTTACTTCAACTGTTGGACAATTAGTCGATGAAAATGGAGAATACACCAGAGACGAAGTACAAATGAGTAATGCCCTCAATACCTTCTTTGCATCAGATTTTACAACGGAAGACCTCAGTGATATCCCTACAACATCGCCGATTCAGATTGATAATTCAGATGTTCTAAGCAATATCACCGTTACAGAGAGAGAAGTATTGAATTGTTTAGATAAACTAAAGGTAAATTAAACGCCTGGACCGGATACAATATCTCCTAGAGTCCTAAAGGAAGCTAAGGATGAGCTCTCCAAACCACTGACATTGCTATTCAATAAATCCTTGCAGTCTGGAACTATGCCTGATCAGTGGAAGCTAGCCAACGTAACACCGATATTCAAAAAAGGCAGCAAATCCCTACCCAGTAACTATCGTCCAATTAGCTTAACCTCAGTTGTATGTAAAATGCTAGAAACACTCATAAGAGAGAGACTCGTAAATCACTTAGAGGAAAATAACATACTTAAAGATACTCAACACTGCTTTCGTAAAAAACGTTCCTGTTTAACAAACCTCTTAGACTTCTTCCACGATATCCTCAACCTCTACGATGAGAGTAAAGCTGTAGATATTATATACCTTGATTTTCAAAAGGCCTTTGACAAAGTTCCCCACAAACGTTTACTGCTAAAACTAAAAGCTCATGGAATACAAGACGGTCTGTTGAAATGGATAGAAAATTGGCTCAGTGACAGAAAGCAAAGAGTAGTCATAAACGGTAAGGCATCTAAATGGACCAATGTAAGTAGCGGGGTACCCCAGGAATCGGTACTAGGACCCATTCTCTTTCTAATTTACATCAACGACATGGATGAGAGTCTCACCTGTACAATCTCAAAATTTGCTGACGATACCAAAAATTGCAAATAGCGTACTCTCAAATGAACAAGTTGACGATATGTAACACAATTTAGATAAGTTGTCATGTTGGGCCCAAATTTGGCAAATGATTTTCAATGCGGATAAATGTAAAGTACTACATATCGGATACCAAAATGAGAAAGCAAACTATTTGATAAAACCGAGTCAACAATGTTCAGAAGTTGTTAAGAAGGCAAACAAAATAATTGGCTTTATAGGCAGGTCATTTGAGCATAAATCCAAAGACGTCCTAACCCTTTACAATTCCTTAGTCCGCCCTCTTCTGGAATACTGTTCAATCCTGGTGCCCTTATTACCAAAAATATATAGACCAGCTAGAACGAGTTCAACGTAGAGTTACCAAAATGATACCTAGCCTAAAGAACAAACCATACGAGGAGCGTCTTAGAGAATTAAATCTATTTCCTTTAACCCAGCGCAGATTAAGAGGCGACTTAATTCAAGTGTTCAAAATCATCAAAGGCATCGACAATATGAACTGTGGTAAGTACTTCACTATCGACCAATCTAATTACACGCGGGGAAACGGTGCAAAATTATCGGTAAATCTTTTAACTCGCACGAAGCTAAAAATGTCTTCTTCAATCGAGTTGTCAACTTATGGAATGGGCTTCCCCGAGATGTTATAGACTGCAGCACCGTTGATTTATTTAAACTTCGCCTATACAAATATCTCGCATCAATGCCGCGACTGACTGCGTTTGTAAATGAATAACTTTATTTTATCCTCCCCTCAGTTACTAACCCATCTGTCCCCTACTAACTTCCTAATCTTGCCACGGACATTAGTTCCAGGGCAGTAGTTCCCTTCCCAATGTTCCCTTACCCACTCTAGACCACTGTTTGGACACTTGATCCTCAGTGTTTTGGAGGACAAGCAGCCTAGAAGGGTCACTAGATCTGTTGTTGCTTGATTTCCTTTGTACTCCTTTGTACTCACTCACTCACTCACTCACTTTACCCTTATTTTTCCCACAGATCCTTCCTAAATTATATATGATCGTCTAATGAGAGAGAGTAAACTGTCAAATTCCGTCGCGGTCTTCAAAGGGTTAACTAACGTCTGTGTGTTCATTGTATTTAGTCACACACACACACACTCTCTCTCTCTCTTTACTTTGCTCTGCTCCCCACATTCATTCCCTGTCTTCGCTTCCTCCCGCCTGCTTCTCCTAAGTGTATGGGAATCGTATATATAGTTCGCTCTCTCTCTCTCACCTACACACCCTCTCTTTTTCTTTTGTTCTGTGTTGTCCTTTACATAGATTATTACAAAGTGCAAGGTGATGCATATCAGCCAAGCAAACCCCAAGTCAAGCTATTCGCTATTGGGAATGCCTCTGGAAGTGACTGACTTGGAAAAGGATTTGGGTGTTCTGATTAGCGGTGACCTAAAGTTTTCCAAGCAGTGCATTGAAGTAGAGAAGAAAGCTCGGAAATTATTGGGCTATACAGTATTGAGAAGCAATTTATGTATAGAAATAGAGAAATAGTCCTCACACTTTACAACGCTCTGATACTCCTGGAGTATGCTGTTCAATTCTGGTCTCCAGCACTCAGGAAAGTTATAGAGCGACTGGAGCCATGGCTACAAAGGTTAGTCCATCGATTATAAGAATGAGCTATGAGGACCGGTTGAGATCTTTTGATCTCTTTCCGTTGGTGACACGCAGACTTCGAGGTCAGCTCATTGAAGTTTTTAAAATACTTAATGGGTTAGACAATATGGATTATAGCAAAATGTTTAGCATCAATATGAATACAACAACCATGGCTGGAAATTAGAATTGAAAAGGTTCAGCTCTAGTATTTGTGGACACTTGTTCACGTATAAGATCTGTTCTACCTGGAACAAACTTCCCTCCGAAGTTGTAAACAGTTCTTCAGTAGAGCAGTTCAAGAAGAGAGTATAGATAGTATTTTGTACACTCTGTAAAGAGTGTAGTGCACTAAACAGTCTAAACATATAGTATATAGTATCTCCCTGGAATGAATTGCAAGGTCTCTGAGATAGGCTACTAAATATTTCTTGTAACTTCCTGTAACTCTCTCAAAAACAAAAATGCTCAACAAATGTCTTCACTCACATAGGCTAATAATTAGTGAGTGGAATAAGCTCCCAAATAAAGTAATAGATAGTATTTCAATAGATGCATTTAAAAGAAATCTAGACTCATACCACAGAGAAATAGGGATGAAGTAGGTAATAATCACTGTGGCAGTAACGAACACTGCTTCCAGTTGAAGAGAGCTAACTGAGGGAGAAAAAAAATAATAAATAAATAAATAAATAAAAACAAATAAATATATATATATATATATATATATATATATATATATATATATATATATATATATATATATATATATATATATATATATATACCGTATATATATATATATATATATATATATATATATATTACTACAGGTGAAAGTTTGCATGCAATTCCCTTTCCATTTCTAACTTTCTATAAATTTCTTCAGGCGGTTTCCAAGATCTGCAAGGTTATTCCCTTCCAACTGTCTTCATGTACGGCAATTGCCGGAGGGATCGGAGGATGGGGAGAGAGCCTTCTTCTTTGATATCCTTTCCTTCCACTGTCCTTTACTCTCGGGTTAGCTATCTCTACTAGAATTAAGTCCTGACCACCTCGCTGGGATCGTAAGGTCTGTGTGGTCAGTGTATATATATGTAAATATATGTAAATATATGTAAATCTCCTCCCTTCCTAGCTGTATGGGAAGCACACATATCTTACATGCTATATTAAGGGGAGGTGTTTAGTTTGTTCACGAGACCTCCATCAACCTTAAAATTACACCCCCTTGAGTCTCTTTGAAGATAAATTTGTAAATTTTTCGGTAGAAAAATTTCCCGGCCGAAGGCCGGTTCCTCTTAAATTACAGGCTCGCTATCGCTCGTCAGGATAAAATAGACACCTAAATGGCACGAAAGGTCTTAATATGGGGTGAAAGTTCTTAAAATCGCTAAACTAATTGGGCAAACATTTTAGAATATCAAAAGCAATGGGGCTAAACATGAGGGAGAAAGGGGTCAAGAAAAAAATCCCTCAAGTGGATATCTCCCCTTAACACACCGGCTGCCGTCTCCTTTCTTACGGGATTTTATTATTATTATTATTATTATTATTATTATTATTCCCCGCCTCTCCTCGCTGGCATCTGCTGTTGTGCTCTAGGGTCCCTCTGCTGTTTGTGTATATATGGACGCGGCTTTGTAGGGTTTGGCTCGTGTTTTATTCGGGTATATTATGTTTTTTCTCTGTGTGGTGTGGTGATATTACGCTTATATATCGGTAGGTTTGTGTGTATTTTGCTTTTATACTTGCGAATTGGGATGTTTCTTTGGCGCTAGGGTCCCTTTTCTGTATGTGAGTGTATATATATATATATATATATATATATAACATTTTCAAACAATGGGGCTAAATATGAGGGAGAAAGGGGTCCAGGAAAAAATCCCGTAAGTGGAAATCTCCCCCTTAATAATTAAGAAGGGCTGATATCCTTTGAAGTCCTATTTTAACTAAATTTATGTCAGAGTTCTTTGTGTAGCGCTGATGCAGTACTAATGAGTATTTAAGGGGGCGGGGGTTGCTTTTCCTCCCTCATGCTTAGTTCCATTAGCTTTGAGTTTTTTAAGGCGTTTGTTCTAATAGTTTGACAATTTTAGACCTTTCGCCCCATTTCCTGGTCAATATAAAGACCTTTCATGCCATTAATTTTACGTGTCGATTATTTTCTTGGCGACTAATAGCGAGCCTGTAATTCTAGGAAGAACTGGCCTTCGGCCGGGACATTTTTCTACCGAAACATTTACAAATTTATCTTCAAGAGGGGTCTAGGGGATTTTTTTGTTTAAGCTTAATGGAGGTCTAGCGAGGAAACTATAAAATAAATAAATAAATAAAACATATCCAAAAAATAACCACATACAGTATATCAGTGCGTTCTTGAGTGCTATATTTCACTTGGTTTATGCTTATACAGTATATATATAGCAGTACTTGTATTGGTGTACTTTGAAAGTTTGTAATTGCATACGTATATCACTGTGGGACAGGGTTACCAAATCAAGTGCGCTAGATAGTAAAGAAATGCCGAAAATCGTTAGACAAAGTGGAACAATCGCTATAAAATCGTTCCAAAAATAACTCAAATCTCCAGATTATCGCCAAAATTAATGTTGCTAGATGTAAGAATTCGCTTCTAGATCTAGCGGAAAAGTAGCTAAATTGGCAACACTACTGCGGGATGATTTACTGCTTATTTATATGTGTGCTTGTGTATGCTGTGGTCCCTCTGTGTTTGTTGTTGCTTGACTTCCTTTGTACTGTGGTGGTAAGTCAGTACTATGGATTATTGTAGGCATATGTCAGCGTATTTCATTGTGTAGTATGATATGTATTATTGTTATGTGGAAGTGTGTGTCATTGTGTAGCATGATATGTATTATTGTTATGTGGAAGTGTGTGTCATTGTGTAGTATGATATGTATTATTGTTATGTGGAAGTGTGTGTCATTGTGTAGTATGATATGTATTATTGTTATGTGGAAGTGTGTGTCATTGTGTAGTATGATATGTATTATTGTTATGTGGAAGTGTGTGTCATTGTGTAGTATGCTATGTATTATTGTTATGTGGAAGTGTGTGTCATTGTGTAGTATGATATGTATTATTGTTATGTGGAAGTGTGTGTCATTGTGTAGTATGCTATGTATTATTGTTATGTGGAAGTGTGTGTCATTGTGTAGTATGATATGTATTATTGTTATGTGGAAGTGTGTGTCATTGTGTAGTATGATATGTATTATTGTTATGTGGAAGTGTGTGTCATTGTGTAGTATGCTATGTATTATTGTTATGTGGAAGTGTGTGTCATTCTCCGACGTGTTTCCTTTGGTATTTATCCCGTTCAGTACCGGTGACATCCTTCTAATTATATTCTACCAATGATTAGACGATTGTATTCAGCTTAGGAAGGACCTCTAGCAATAATAAGGTATACAACTATCTCAACCAACCCTTTTAACTACCACAGATCTTTCTAAAGCTGCATAATACCGTCCGTCTAAATTTAGTTAGAACAAAATACAACACACGTCGCTGGTACTCAAAGGGTTATGCATCAGTGGTGTTTTATTGGTATTATGGCTACTCTCATGCATTTATGTGTACGTTATTATTGCCTTTGTGTTTACCGTATATATTAGTGTGTGTGTGTGTGTGTGTGTGTGTGTGTGTGTGTGTGTGTGTGTGTGTGTGTGTGTGTGTGTGTGAGTGCGGCATGCATCTATTCGTAAGTAGTGGTGTGTTTTAGTGTGACAACTTGCATCCTTATCCATATTCTCTCTCTCTCTCTCTCTCTCTCTCTCTCTCTCTCTCTCTCTCTCTCTCTCTCTCTCTCTCTCCTCTGCCCTCGCCCCCTTCTAGTAAATCCAGTATAGCTATAAAATATTAGAATACTGTATAAGGGATTTTCCTGAATGAGATATGGAGAGAGGGGAGAGAGGAGGTAGGGGTATGCATGAGAGAGAGAGAGAGACAGAGTGAGTGAGTGAGTGAGTTTAAAGCCCATAGATATATAAATAGATGAAATTACACACATATATATCTTTCCAAATAACATACCTTCAAAACAATAATGGGAGATGAAACACACCACAAACATTCCTGACATCCCCGTATCAATGTTGCAAATGCCAATCCCTGCAATAAATCACTGCAGAAGCATATTTGCGTGTATAGTTGTGGTTGGGAATATTGTTGATGTTTTTGTTGTTGATATATGTTGAATATTTGGAGACACAATAATAAGTATGATACCTTGTCCCTTTGAAGATTAGGCCACGCCAATTTGTATTTAAGGGGGAGGTGGTCGCTTTTTTCTGGACACCCTTCTCCCTCATGTTGAGCATATTAGTTTTGATATATTAAGGCATTTGTTTCATTAGTTTGGCGATTTTAAGATCTTTCGCCCCATTTCTGTGTCAATATAAAGACCTTTCGTGCCTTTTAGGTGTCGACTTTTTCCTGGCAAGCGATAGCTAGCCTGTAATTGTAAGAGGAACCGGCCTTGGGCCGGGACATTTTTTTACCGAAAAATGTACACTTATATCACACGAACACTTAATATTGCCAAAGAAAAGGAGCGGAAGACCTTAAAATCGCTAAACTATAGAACGAACGTCTTAAAATGTCATAACTAATATGCTAAGCATGAGGGAGAACGGGATCCAGAGAAAGCGACTACCTCGCCCTTAAGCGACAACCTCCCCCTTAAGCGACAACCTCCCCCTTAAGCGACAACCTCCCCCTTAAGCGACTACCTCCCCCTTAAGCGACAACCTCCCCCTTAAGTGACAACCTCCCCCTTAAGCGACAACCTCCCCCTTAAGTGACAACCTCCCCCTTAAGCGACAATCTCCCCCTTAAGCAACTACCTCCCCCTTAAGCGACTACCTCCCCCTTAAGCGACAACCTCCCCCTTAAGCGACAACCTTCCCCTTAAGCGACAACCTTCCCCTTAAGCAACTACCTCCCCCTTAAGCGACAACCTCCCCCTTAAGCGACAACCTCCCCCTTAAGCGACAACCTCCCCCTTAAGCGACAACCTCCCCCATAAGCGACTACCTCCCCCTTAAGCGACAACCTCCCCCTTAAGCGACAACCTCCCCCTTAAGCGACTACCTCCCCCTTAAGCGACAACCTCCCCTTAAGCGACAACCTCCCCCTTAAGCGACAACCTCCCCCTTAAGCGACAACCTCCCCCTTAAGCGACAACCTCCCCCTTAAGCGACAACCTCCCCCTTAAGCGACAACCTCCCCCTTAAGCGACTACCTCCCCCTTAAGTGCCTCATTCCTATACATCTCTCTTTTTTCCGTCAATTTTGATATGCCATTTATAGCCTGTCATCTTCAAAATTTAGCCCTTTGAGTGCCGGCGACGTGATATATTTTAAGCTAGCTATATTTAGACGATATTATGCAGCTTAGAAAAGATCTGTGGTAGTTCGAAGGGTTGGTTGAGATAGTTTGAAGCCTTATTGTCCTTCCTAAGCTGAATCAAAATCGTCTAATAGTTGCCAGAATATGATACAAAGGACGTCCCTGGTACGGCATGGGCTAAGGGGAGATGTATCGTTTGTCTAGATCTCCTTGTCCCTCATGCCCATTAGTTTTCGGATTATAAGATGTTTGTCCCATTAGTTTGTCGATTTTAATACCCTTCGCCCCATTTCTTTGTCAATATTAATATATTTCGTGTTTGTTTAAGCTCGATGGAAGTCTAGCGAGGAAATACAAAAATATATAAATAAATATATAGACAAATATATAGACAAACCAAGCACTACCCCCTATATATAGACAAAACAACCAACCCATTGATAAATTTGGTGTTGAATTCCACCAACTTACCACAAGCCCAAGCACTATACTTACCAACATCAACACCTTCATCCATTTAAGGGGGAAGTACTCGCTCTTTATGGACCCCCTTCTCCCTCATGTTTAGCATATTAATTTTGAGGTTTTAAGATTTTCGTGCCGTTAGTTTGTCTATTTTAAGATCTTTCACCCCATTTTTTCGTCAATGTTAAGACCTTTCGTGCCATTTATGTGTCGATTTTTCCTGGCGACCGCTAGCGAGCCTGTAATTTTAAAAGAAATCGGCCTTCGGTCGGGACATTTTTCTGCCGAAAAATGTACAAATTTATCTTGAAAGGGAGTCTAGGGGGTGCTATATTAAGCTTGATGGAGGTCTAGCGAGGAATCTCACAAATAAATAAACTAATGAATACATAGACCAAAAACCAAGCAGTACCCCCTTAACATGCAAATATGAGCCGCAGCCAAAAATCTGCTACGGACGCTAAAATCCAATTACTGGTGTAATTGTGTAGCTATTAGCGAGGGTATTATAATAGCGCTCAAGGCTTCCTCCGCTAATTATTACTATTGAAGGTTTTGATTATTTTAGCCATATTTGTGTTTTGTTATTATTATTATTATTATTATTATTATTATTATTATTGTTAGTATTATTGTTAGTATTATTATTAGATAGAGAGAGAGAGAGTGATAGTGAGATAGAGTGAGTTGACACAACACACATACTGTCATTTCCAGTATTATTACAGGCGACCATGTTGACGGAAATACAAACTATACTATTATTACAGGCGACCATGTTGACGGAAATACAAACTATACTATTATTACAGGCGACCATGTTGACGGAAATACAAACTATACTATTATTACAGGCGACCATGTTGACGGAAATACAAACTATACTATTATTACAGGCGACCATGTTGACGGAAATACAAACTATACTATTATTACAGGCGACCATGTTGACGGACATACAAACTATACTATTATTACAGGCGACCATGTTAACGGAAATACAAACTATACTCCTAAAGCCAGGAAAAAATCGACACTTAAATGACACGAAACGTCTTGATACTGACAAAGGATTGGGGCGAGAGATCTTAAAATCTCCAAACTAATGGGTCGAACGTCATAAACTCTGAACACTAATAGGGCTAAACATGAGGGAGATGGGGGACCATAAATACCAACCATGTCCCCTTAACGTCGGTAAAAGTTTGTTGACAAAAATGAAAGATAAACGATGAACCAGGTCTGGCTAAGAGGATGGTGTTTCAAGCGATCGTATCTTATTTACACTCCGTCATTTGAGTGGTTTGTAAATGTTCGTTATTATTATTTATATTATTATTATTATTATTATTATTATTATTATTAGTAGTAGTAGTAGTAGTAGTAGTAGTAGTAGTCGTAGTAGTAGTAGTATATGGTTATTTATATACCGGTATTTATTTATATATTTATTTATTTATTTATTTTTTATTTTGAACTTACTTAAGTTGGCGTCACACGAAAGCTTAATAATAATAATACAATACTTAAATCGAAAGGGAATATTTGCTAATGGTAAAACAAAAAATAGTATAGGAAACAATTAAATAAAACCTATTGATTCCCATTTCTAGGTTGGCCTACATTCCAAACAAAGAAAACAATATTTAATGGTAGCAAGAATAAAGTAAAAACATTCTATTTTATCTACGAAGTCAATAGTCGGGTCGACATACCACCTGACCCACAACAAATGGCAACAAAAGGTTTCTCAGTGGTTTTCATTCCTACTGGATATACTGATAAACAGAAAAAAGTCTACCAAAATCTAACATCCGGAAATGGGTTAAAACTGAGTTTTGTTCAAGATGGGCGCCACCAGGCTTTGAAATAACTAATACAGCTATAACTTCTCCAATGATTGTGATAGAAACATAATTGTTGGTTCTGGTCCATGGTTTTAATGGATCAGCAATCCACTGGTGTCAATAAAATTCAGATCTGATCAGTATTTAACCCGTACTGTACCGTAGGATACAGTAATAAAAGTCCCCAGCAGTCCCAAGCAATGTGACCAAAATAACAGGAGAGACTACCTTTTCACCTCGAGAGATAAGGCAAGAATGGATCTATCACTTGTTTTTGTTTTTTTTTTATTAACAAGACTTACAACAAATTTGTTTAGCCTTGTACAGGCAGTTACAAGACAAGTACATTACTGACGGCTATAACCATGCTGGGACTGGGGAGTTACTTATTTACTGACGGCTATGGCCGTCGGTGAGATTGGACGGGTTAACCTGAAATCCAAGATGGCGGCAAAAAAAGAAGGGCGTAAAATCAATAAATGTTCCATCTGAACCAAAATCACTGAACACCTGGTGCCACTGAAACAGTTATTTGTGAACATTACATAATGACAGTTTAGGTTACAATTTCAGTCCTCATCACTGTCCTCTAGTTCCTCAGAGATATAGTGGATTGTCACAAAACGTCACTTGGCATGATCCACATGCAGACGTACACGGAAGCCCATTCTTTCTGCAGCTGCAACGGGGTGCGTCACAAGCTGTGGTGCAGTTGAAGTGTATTATCTTCAGAAGAGTGTCTGGTGCAGCATTCATGGCAGTCATGATAGGTACAAATCAATTGTCTTCAAGTCCCCAGCCCCAGTCCAGAGGATCGAAGTCACCCTCCATCCCCATCCAAACCATGACCTGATAGTACACTCGGAGACAATGAAAGTTTGGTGGCAGATTCCGTTGGGAGAAGACGTTCAGGTGTAACGAAAGACTTAGCAGCAGCGACCTTCTTTGTGAATATCTTGTAACGCATGGCTGCCAGAGAACTTGTGTTCTCCCCACCAAATATAACGGCCATCGCTTGGCTGCCAAGTTTCTTATTTCAGCGGGGTTCACGCCTCTCGAAGTGAATGTATCTGCACACAACTGGAGGCCTTGATCATCTTCCACGAGTTTCTGAAAGACTGATTTTTTCCCAATGCCATACATACAAGATGTTGAATCACATCCTGTGAAGGCGTGCAGGAATAATAGTCGAGTGCACAACTTATTCCCAAGAAGATGCTTCATCCGATTGATGTCATATACTTTCAGATTGCTTCTTGATTGGTTGTCTGATCTGAAATATAGTGGTTTTCTATCTGGTATACAGTAATGGAGCAAAAGCATCAACAAATCTGTGTCCTCTCCAATTAGTGTGGTGGAATGCAGAATTGTGCTGTTTACGGCTGACTTGGCAATGTCCACATCAGCGTCCCCTTCTGGCTGAATAACTGTGCAGCCCACTTTCTTCATCTCATCATCTATTTAGGTGATCAGCTGTTGCTTGTTACTGCCGACTGATAGGAATTCATCTCTCTTTCCGTCAAAATCAGTTTCTCCAGTGAAGTTCACAGTTGGATAGCTGTTGGCTTGTCCTCGTCTCTGCTGAGTGTTTTCCTTTATCGAAGGGCCTGCACCATAGCCATCAAAGACAACAGTTGCTGTCCTATAGTGTTTTGTTGTGAAGTCTGCATATGCTCTGGCTAATATGCCATATGTATCTCCCTTCTTCCACTTGAGCTTGTGCAGCAAGGATCCACCATCAAGCCATACCTTTCAGTCTTAAGGTGTGCTGAAGGTGTGGTGTCAGGTGCTCCTTCACATGCCAGTGCCTTGGTACAGTGCTCATTGACGGCTTGAGCGAGTTGAGGTTTGTCGGCCTTCCTCAAGATCTTGTCCTCAAAGAGGCATGGTGGGTATGGAGCGAGCTTAAAACTCATCACGTCCTCAAGTGACAAATTACCTGTCTGGGATGCCACCAGGAATCGCTGGAACAGCACACTGGAGTCGATGGTTCTGTGAGGAGCAACCTGGAGAGCAATAGAATTTCCCAGGGTCTTTGCTTTCTCAGTCCTCTTGATGGAGAAGGAAAACACAGGTTGTCCAATTATCTAGACTGGGGCTGGGGACTTGAAGACAATCGATTTGTACCTATCATGACTGCCATGAATGCTGCACCAGACACTCTACTGAAGATGATACACTGCAACTGCACCACAGCTTGTGACACACCCCGTTGCAGCTGCAGAAAGAATTGGCTTCAGTGTACGTCTGCATGTGGATCATTCCATGTGACGTTTTGTGACAATCCACTATATCAAGCCTCTGAGGAACTAGAGGACAGTGATGAGGACTGAAATTGTAACCTAAACTGTCATTATGTAATGTTCACAAATAACTGTTTCAGTGGCACCAGGTATTCAGTGATTTTGGTTCAAATGGAAAATGTATTGATTTTATGCCCTTCATTTGTTGCCGCCATTTTGGATTTCAGGTTAAATACTGATCAGATATTAATTTTATTGACACCAGTGGATTGCTGATCCATTAAAACCATGAACCAGAACCAACAATTATGTTTCTATCACAATTATTGAAGATGTTATAGCTGTTTTAGTAATTTAAAAGCCCGGTGGCGCCCATCTTTAAAATGATTCAGTTTTAACCCATTTCCGGATGTCAGATTTTGGTAGACTTTTTGTCTGTTTATCAGTATATCCAGTAGGAATGAAAACCACTGAGAAACCTTTTGTTGCAATTTGTTGTGGGTTGGGTGGTTATTTGTCTTAAATTGACCTGACTATAAGGGGGAAGGTTATATATGTGGTTGATTATTTCATATATTCATATTTTTAGTTTCCTCCCTAGACCTCCATCAAACTTAAACAAACATCCATTAGATCCCCCTTCTAGATTAATTTGTAATTTTTTCGGTAGAAAAAATGTCCCAGGCTCACTATTGTTAGCCAGAAAAAAATTGACACCTGAACAGCACGAAAGGTCTTAATATTGACAAAATGGTGCGTAAGGTCTAAAAATCGACACACTATTGGGGCAAACATCTTCAAATCTGAAAACTAATGGGGATAAACATGAGGGAGAAGGGGGTCCAGAAAAACGACCCATCTCCCCTTAAAGAAATAAATAAAAGCAGGCCCTCTCGTCTCACTCTTTGCCGACCAAACAAGGTGTGGTAAACTATCAATGGAAGAATATTACTAAGCTATAATGAATAAAATAAAATCAATCTAAATTAAAACTACTCCATATCTAAATTGAATTCAATCTGAAACAAGCTAATTTATATCCAAAGGTCTCACATAATAATTTATATATATGGTAAGGTTATAAGGGTTAATATTAACCAGGAATTAACTCACCAATAGTTCCACGTGGCAATGAAGCAAGGGAGAACGCTTACCCAATATGGCGGACAACGGGAAGGCAAGACACCGGTCCCGAGACTCTAGTCAAGTGAAAGAAAGTTTAAATGATTACATGGGAATGGACATGAATATTATGCTTATCTGTCAGTCAGTCATGGCGTCGATGAGAGCGTCGTGATGGTGTAGCTGTTTGTATTGCTGTCAGTGTATTTTGATTAGAGGCACAAAAGCGCGATCAACTGAGGGCGGAAAATAGATGTTAACTGGTCGGTGTTCGTGAAGGCTCTGGTGTTCCTCAAAGGCACACCTTGCTGCCTTGGCAAACGCCAGGAGCCCAAATTATCGTACCGCATCTAGGTTGCTCTATACGATAAATTATATTAATATATATGATAAATTCATATATACAACATAAGACCATGGCAATATTGCTTAATAGCATATTAGGCCTTTTATTACTTAACTTATTTACAATCTTATAATATACGATCTACTCGTCCTACGTCGTGCTGCAGGAGTGACCGTGACGTCACAGAGACATACGGGATCACAAAAGAGTCATAGCCTATCGTATTTACGATACACTCCCCCCAAAAAAAAAATACCTGAACCCCACCTTAAACTTAAAGTTGCCCAGAGGCTATCTTCTGACGCCACATGTCGACGGCGCCAGCAGCAGCGCGTCTGGGACGCGTCCCGGTCCGAGAATGATCACCATCAGTAAGAGATGAGTCGTTCCTTTGAGAATCCTCGGACCCAGCAATAACAGGTGGAGCATCAGATTGCAATGCGGAATCGAGCTCCAAAGCGTACAAACGTGCGATAGGACGAACAGTAGTTCCAGTGGCTGTCTTCAATAGCTCTACCCGCTCTACAGAGTCTGCCCCCTTATATACCTCCAACACGCGGCCCAATTTCCAGTATAAACGAGGACTATCTTCTTTCATTAAAACAACTTCACCAACAGTAGGTGCCATTGGTCTACCAGAGGGAGTAACACTCCTTTCCCTCAATGCTAGCAGATATTCATTAATCCACCGTTTTCTAAAATCTTCTATTATCCCCGATATATACTGGTATCTCTTAGACACCGCTACCTCAGAGTACAACAAGGGATCCTCTAACTCTACTATAGATTGGAAATCAGATGGAAACGCAGTCAATGGTGTTCCATATAGCAAGTGAGCTGGCGTTAATGGTAGTGGTTCTTGCAGGTCGGTGTACACATATGTAAGCGGGCGATCATTCACGACTGCCTCTATCTCTGTGAGGACTGTCGTCAACTCACTCTTCTTTAATAGAGCACGTCCTACTACCGCTCTGAGTCCTGACTTTACTATGCCGACACACCGTTCCCACATTCCATCAAACCAAGGTGCCTTAACTGGAATAAACCTCCATTCACAATTCTTCTCTCCCAAAAAAGTGATGATAGTAGGATCACTACTCATATCCTTTAGATATTTTGATGCTTGGACATAAGTGGGAGCATTGTCGCTAAGAATGAGTTGAGGGAATGAACGACGGGCACAAAACCGTCTAAACGCCAGCATAAATTCTTCGCTAGACATATTATCACATAGTTCTAGGTGTACCGCTCGAGACGTTGCACAGGAAAACAATAATATATAAACCTTCTCATGCTCTCTCGTCTTCAATGCCCCTGTGTAATCTAACCCTACAGCTTGGAAAGGTTCTATGTGCTTTACACAGCATTCAGGTAGAGGTGGAGCTCGTCCAGTTGCATATGGTTTACCTTTTAGTCTCTGGCATATTACACACTTTCTTACTACGCGTCGAGCTACTTGTCGAACTCTGGGTATCCACCATGTGAGACGCAAATTTGATATAATATGACATACCCCGTAGTGTTTTACTTCCCTATGTGCACGTATGATCAATAGATCAGTAACGTGATGTCTTGTTGGCATAAGTATAGGGCGGTTTGTGCCGTCTATTACACCCGACCACTTCAGGCGACCCTCACACCTGATGAGGCCATTGTCTAGGTGCAACCTTAGTTGACGCACTATATTAGGCATCAATGTCTTATTCGAGCTTTGCAAGGATTCTAATTCATTAGAAAAGGTTTCTACTTGAACCAATTTGATCAAAGTTACTTCAGCTGCTTTAAAGTCACGAGCATCAATGTTGTGACCCCTGTTTCAGAGTTGGCCCGTTACTTTAAGCTTGATATTGGATACATATCGCAATACCCAAGCGACAACTCTGACTAGTTTATTATAGTCACCGAATCTTGCCCACTCTATGATTGGACCCGGTGGCTCATTTGGTTGGGCTGTAACTACCACTGTTTCCAGTGGCAGAAGTCCCTCACCAACAGCATGCCAAATCGTCCATTCACTTTCATGGAGCAGCCACTTTGGACCACGCCACCACAATTCGGACTTCACTAACTGGCTAGCTGTTATACCCCTAGTTATGAGATCACTAGGGTTTTCTTTTGTATTTACATAATGATAAGCAACGTCTGGCAAAAGGGCTCTAATCTCATCTACCCTATTCCGCACATAAATTGGCAGAGACTTCTTGCTATGTATCCAGTTGAGTGCGACCTGACTATCGCACCAAACGTGAACGATTTCAATATTTAATTCGCTCTTGTATGCTGCACGTACATGTTGCACCAGACGTGCTAAGAGCAGCATGGCAGTCAATTCCATTTTAGGGATAGTTACCTTTGTAACCGGGGCTACCTTGGCCCGGGCTGTAACTAAATGTGCCCCAAATGAAGTAACGACATATATGGCTACCCCGTATGCCGTGGCGCTCGCATCACAAAACGTGTGCAACGTAACGTCACCGAACGCCGCCACTTTACGAGGTATAGGTTTAGTACATAGGATGGCATACTCATTCAACAACAATGTCCCTTGGTCATTCAGGTCCTCGGGCAAACTGTCATCCCATCCTATTTTACGTCTCCAAACTTCCTGCATTAGAATCCTAGCTCTTATGGTAACGGGTAATGCTAGACCCAAAGGATCAACAAATTGCACAACCTTGCTCAACAGACTTCTTTTTGTGTGCGCTCCTGTCTGCTGAGCAAAAGACCTTGTTTGAAAAGTTAGTATGTCATGTTTAGGTTGCCAGATCATCCCCAAATTTCTTGACTTTTCCTGGTTATGAGATGCCGTACCGTCCACCTGTATCAAACTCTGAAGATCTTCACTATTAGTAACCCACTCGCGGAGAAATAGATGTGCATCCACAAACAATCTGCGTGCTTGCCAGTATGTATATAACAAATCATCCTGACTATCGCTAGAACCCTGCAAATTGTCTATATATAATCCGCGAGATAGTTTACTTGTGTCCTCATGAGTATCAGCTAGATGTTTTTTTTTTATTGTGGCATTTAACAAAAACTGTGAACACGTGGCCCCAAAGAGTACAACCCGAAAACGGTATATGATGACCAGACTTCCAGAGTCGCTAATGTCGCTGAACCAAAGAAAACGGGTAACATCTCTATCTTCCTCCTTTAGCTTGACCATCAAGAATGCTTACTCGATGTCACTGGTATATGCATACTTCCCCAGCCTAAACCGCAATAGATGTTGGGACAGGTCCGACACCATGGACGGACCTGTCAGCAGGCAGTCATTTAGACTGGGTAGTTGACCTTGATGGGCAGAGCAGTCATACACCACCCGTATTGGTGTGGTGACGCTGTCTTTTCTTACCCCATGATGGGCCAGATAGTGAACCCTACCCTTCTTAATCGGTTCCTTGACATTGACTCTCTCAATAAAGCCCCTATCTTCATAACTCCGAAATACATCGTCATACGCCTGGCGCGTGCTCGGTTCGTTAGACAATTTCCGCTGCAATGCGCGCAAGCGACCTAATGCCAAACCATAGTTGGTAGGCAGGCTTATCTCACTGTTCTTCCAGGGTAAACTAACTTTATATTGCTTGTCTGAGGCACAGTAGCTCACAGACTCTTCAAACCTTTGTAGCGCAACTTCCGAGTCATAATCAGTCTCCATAGGATTAATGCCTATGTGATCCAATCTCCACAGTCGTTCCAGGTCGAACTCGGCAGCCATCTTAGGGTCACTAGGTTGGGAATCCTCCCTTCCCAACTCCTCTGCCGCGGTTACATTGGCTCTATATATCGAGACCGTGTCGACCAGGACCTTTGACTGTGTAGTATGCACCTTTCCGCTCCGCTCATGCAATATCCAAATTTAGTGGGGATTAAAATTATACCACACATCTTTTTAAATCCAGGGTATACTACATCATAATAATGATCCACACCAAGTAGAACATGCACCTCACTCTGATTTCCCATGGGATCTGACAAGTTAACCCCTTTGCTACGTAATGCGTGTTCCACCTTCTTCACTCCTACAGATACATATTCTGGTAGGGTGTCTACTACGATACATGTCATAAAGTACCGGTTTTTACGGTAGAAATATGAAATCTCCGCTATCTCGTAGTCTTGTTTGTCAGTAACCCCTGTGAAGCCCTGCAATCGAAGAGTCTCAGCCCCTACGATTCGGTGCTTCAGTCCCACTAAGATGGACCTCTTTATAAAGGAACGTTGAGACCCTTGATCTAGAAGTACCCGACAAACTTTGTTACTGTCTTTACCTTCCATATGAATCTGTATTGTGGGCAATATAGTGGTGCCTTGCGTGCTACCTAGTGTCACAGTTGTAGTACCCTCTGTTTTGACGTCTTTGACTTTATCTGCTGTAGGACACAACTTATCAAAGTGATGTCCTTTGCAGTGGTGACAGGGCCTTAAGTATGTAGCAGTACATTGTCCCTGCTTACCATGTTCCTTACTTAGACAACCTACACATAGCTTCCATCTTTTTGCCTGTGCTAGTTTTGTCTCATTTGTTGGGTATTTTACACAGAAACTCCATTTATGTTTGTTGTTACATAGCTTACATAGAATCTGAGCAGGTTTCTTATACGTACCCTCTTTCTTTTCTTTAGTTCCCACTGTCATGCTTACAGTTCCCCTCATCTCCACATTCTCACTCCCTCCCGACAAATACATTCTCCCTTTGTTCAACTGTAGATTGCTAATTTCCTTACTGAACTGAGTTTTGAACTCCCCCAGATCAAATGATCTAACCTTGTCAAGTATTACCATAGGAAGCTTCTGACGTAAGATAATGACTATCAGTTCCTGTGTGGTGAGCCCTAGGGTGTCTAGCGATCGAGTATGGCACTCCATATTTGCCCTAAAATTTGCTAACTCCTCAACCTTATACTGTGGTTCTGCAAGCTTTAACAAGGCAACGACATGGGCCATCTTCAACTGCTCTTGATCCCCGTATGTGGACTTTAATAATTGTACTGCCTCAAGATAACTATCACACACTACCGCAAAACCCTCTATCAAATGTAACGCCTCTCCTTCCATTTGTCCCTTCAGGTAGTGAAACTTGCAGACATTATCCAAAGAGGATTCATGTACTGTAGACCGAAATACGTCCCAAAAAGCTAACCACTCAGTCAATTTGCCCCCAAATGTGGGTAGATTGAGCTTTGGGAGGTGTACAGTGTGTTTTGGGTCAGCCCTTCTATGGGCCTCATTCTCGCCTTCCTTCTTACTTGCGACAGCACGCTGTAATATGTGCTTCGCTCTAAAGACAGGTTCATCATAGAGGGCGCGATTATCACACTCTGTAACTATCTCTTCCTCCTCTGTCATGCCTGCCACAATCACCTCATTCAGAGCCATAATACTACCGTGGATAGCCTGGACGTTTTCTAATCAAGCTTCCAATTCCTCTAGGTCAGCAGTAGTGATGAAAGTGTTGACGTCCACAATTAGCCTATTTAATACTCCCCGAAGTCCCGCCCTTTGATTTTTAGGGGCCTTGATCAGCACCCCACTAGACGGTGTCTCTTCTTGTTTATTCATTTTGCATGTAAGCCTATAGGCTATGTATCTAAATGTTACAAAAACAAAGGCAAAATAGTAGTCTAGTTAAGAGACGCCGCCCGGCGGACTTCTATGTTATGGAGAAAAAATAGTACACAAAATAGCAATACCTACTAAAGGGTCATATTGAACAAGAAAAAATGTTAGGTCAGGTCATATGTCACAGGAAGTCTGAAATGTAAAACAAAATTATTGGGGGAAGATGATGGGTGGGATGCAGGACTTAGGCAGGCGCAACGATGTGACCCTGCATTCCGGCTCTAACCACCGCTTGGCTAGTCCTACCAGATTATCATAGAGTTGTTCCTGCATCCTGTTATATGTCCCCTTGCGCATTGCCTTAAAAATCCCTTACTGGTAGCTAATTCCCGGGTCTGGGCACCAATGTGGTAAACTATCAATGGAAGTTAAATATTACTAAGCTATAATGAATCAAATAAAATCAATCTAAATTAAAACTACTCCATCTATAAATTGAATTCAATCTGAAACAAGCTAATTTATATCCAAAAGTCTCACATAATAATTTATATATAGGGTAAGGTTATAAGGGTTAATATTAGCCAGGAATTAACTCACCAATAGTTCCATGTGGCAATGAAGCAAGGGAGAACGTTTACCCAATATGGCGGTCAACGGGAAGGCAAGACACCGGTCCCGAGACTCGAGTCAAGTGAAAGAAAGTTTAAATGATTACATGGGAATGGACATTGTGACGTTAACCACTCCGTTAGAACTGCATGGCTTGTCCTACAGTGACTCGCTAGGATCGCCAGGGCAGTGGATGTGGCTACAGTTTATGTATTAGGGTGTGCTTTATTTCATATGAAAGCTTGTGTCATGGGCAGTCCAGAAAGGCTCTTTGTTTTCACCCATGTCAAGGCTTTATATATTTAATTGTAAAGTATATGTTTTATCATTAACTAGTAATGATGGGATCTGGGAGAGAGAGAGAGAGAGTAGAACAGAATGAGAGGGGGCGCGCAGTGTTTTTGTCCCGCTCGATTACGTCACGGCTGGCTGCCTCGTGGGGGTTGGTTGAGGGAGGTCCTTACCATGTTGCTAGCTTCTTTGCTAGTGGCTAGAGGACTTGTTACCGCTTTACTTTGCGCGGTGAAAACTAGTCCCGGTATATATACAGGTTCCTCGCCACTCTCTCCCTCAGATCTGGTTTCTAGAACGCACCTCTCTTATCCCTTAATACCTGTTCCCCGCTCTGCACCTGAGAATCTTTTCCTCTGCCTACCTCTCTCTTTTTCCATATCTTTCACCACCTTTTATTAATACCATATCCCCTCTGGTTAACTCTGCAAAATCAGCTTAATGCTGGCCAGTTGTATTGTGCGTTAAGGTCTGATATAACCCAAGTATGTTAGTGTTAAGATAAGTTGATCATGAAGCATTGGTTGGCATTTATATTGTTTAAGTACCGCTTCCTATAATTATTAGTGTTCTGCTGGATTAGATAATGCTAGACTAGGGGTCTGATATTATAAGGTATTGTTTCCTATGAGTGCTGGCTTTAGGAAAAAGCTGCACGACATACCTGAGAAGTGGAGTTGATTAAGTAAATTCTAGTCTGTGTGCCATTGAGAGTAGAGCATGCACGAATGAGGCTTTTTGCCTATACCATTCTGCACTGTTCTAAGCTCATTGTTTGTCTTTGAGGTACGCCAGGAGAACGCTTAATACTTCGGTATTAAGGTTTCTCAAGAGAGCTACCCTTCCCTATAACGTAATATTTGACGCACAGACTTGAGATTTGCACTAGGCTATGCGGCATGCCATGCGCACCAGTATCTCGTATCATTGACTCTAGCTAGACTTTATCAATCATAGTAGACATTAAGTATATTAACCCAATTACTCTTTTTATGCATACCCATTTATGATTACACAAGCATTTCGCAGCCTAGTTTGATGTATGGAGACACAAACGACTTAGGCTCTTTTGTTGATAGGAATACTGCATTGTCGTGGCGATTATTATTGTTGTAGCGTTTAGGATATTCTTGGCTCCGACTGCATTATATATCCTGCCTTTTGTGTGCATAGCCTGCACGAGCATTGTTCCGCTGCCTGCCTTTTTGGGTTCCATTTCCGATTCGAGCATCTTGATAGCATCTAACATTTAAAGAAGATTCCTTGTTGGTGTTGAAGGACTTTAGTGCACTTTCTTTCATGCAGGAGTGCTTGACATTTATTGATTAAAGTAACGTAAGCTGTAACTTCTCTTACCACCTTACTTTGCATAGCATAACCAAGCACCTTCGGTTATAGGTAGTAATAGGCTGTTTTCACATAACATTAAGCTTAGAGTAGACGCACATTTATTGAGAGTTTAATAACCGATTATTGCATATAGAACTCTGTAGAGTATTTGTGTTCTTTGTTCACTGGGAATATACATCAGAGGTTGGATCTAGCGCTTTCCGTTGTAGCATTTATGCCATTACTAGTCCAATAAATAAGAGCCCTGATATATTTAAACCTCAGTCGTAACAAATGGCGACCTTACCTAGGATTTGGTGAACCTACATTTATTAGCAGGGAACATTTGTTGTTTTGGGGAATATTTTGCGGGGATCAGAAAGAATAAATTTTGTTTGCAACATAGTATAGCCCTTGAGTATTTCCGAGAATTTTTGTGTGTATATTGAGGTATAAGAGTTTGGGGTGCTTCTTTTCTGAATATTGAGGTGGGAAATTTTTTGTGAGCATCATGTCTTATACCGGATCAGAGGAGAATGGAGACACAGTACGTAATGTCGAAACTGAGGAACAGCAGTATGGTGAAATGGTTAATCAGGGTGGGTTGCCCCTGGGGGGACCACCGGTAATTTTAAACCGTAACCGTGCTCCTGATCAGTCTGTCTCGCACTTATTGAAACTGGTTTCGGTGTTTGTTGAGAGTGGGGTAACAGAATTTTTCGCACGCTTTGAGAAGAAGTGCCAGGAACACCAGTGGCCAGAGAATAAATGGGCAGCACTTGTATCCTCTAGATTAAGTGGCAAGAGTCTTAAAGCCTACGATGCGTTACCTTGGGAGTCATGTATTGTGTATGAGGATCTCAAGGAGGCTGTCCTGAGGGCTTACGAACTGCAACCAGAAACGTACCGTTTGAAGTTCCGGGTGTAACTAAGGGAAGAGATAGCACCTTTTTGGAACACGCCCGGGACTTGTCCGATGCTATGGGGAACTGGCTCCGATCTGAGAAGGTAACAACGTTTGATGGAGTTAAGCAGTTGATGATGTTGGAGCAGTTCTTTAAGAGCACGGGCGGTGATCTAACTTTGAACTTAAAGGAGAAAAACCCAAGAACTCTAGTCGAAGCAGCAGAAATGGCTGATCGACGGCTGTCATTGATTCGGGGTTGCGGGTCCTCACAGAAGTACGATGTAAGTGCTAAGGACCGTTATCCTCCCCCTCCCCGTAGCAATGACACATTTAAACAGAAGAGCCATGAAACTAAAACTGAATCCAAACCTTACACCACACCGTATGTGAAAAGTCAGGGGCCTTTTACATCACAGTATAAGCCGAAACCGAAATTTATGTGTTTTAGGTGCCACCAGGAGGGTCATAAGGCAAATGAGTGCCCTAGTCGACCTCCTCTGGCAGCCGTGTCTTTTGCTCACGGCATTGGAGTGTTCAAGAGGACATCGGAGTATGTTAGAGGCATTTCTTCCGAGGTAAATACACTGCCAGTGCAGAAGGATCCGGAAGGCTTATTCCCTGTCCGTGATGCCTTTAGTGACCACAGGGGACTCGGTTGTGTGGAGTGGGGGGGTAGAAGACATGAGGTGAGAATTTTGCATGGCACTGGGGCATCGCAAACACTGTTGAGAAATTTCACTGGTAAACCTGTCAATACGGCGTGGGTGGTTGTGGTTCAGGGAGTTAATGCGACAAGGTCATACCCGCTTGTAAGAATGAAGGTGGAAGTTGATGGTGTGACTCGGGACCTGGATGTAGGAATTGTGGAGAAGTTACCTGTTGGGGGCGTCGACCTCCTTCTCGGCAACGACTTTGCGGGACCTACTTCTGAGGCTCCACCCTTGGTCGTTGCCGAGAAGCCGGCCGACGTGAGTAGGGAGGAGCAGGAGGGGGTTGAGAAGTGTCCGGTGCAGCCTATGGCGTGTGTTGTCACCGGAGATCCTGCATCCAGGGAGTTACATTCTGGTCAACAGTCTTTAGATCAGCGGAGGAAGGGTACCGAGAAGGGGTTGAAAGTTGATGCGGTTGAGAGTTTAGTGTCAACGGACCTTCTCGGGGACTCATTATTAGGACCACATTTCGAGTCTGGAGAAGACCCTGTAACTGTTCCTGAAAAGGCAGAGGATGGGCTTAAAAAGACGAAAGAGTTGAAGGAGGACAGTGATGCACAGTCGGGTGATGTAGCAACAAGGTACCCTGACGCGTACCCTATGAGAAATGGGTCGGCGAAGACGGTGGTCCGAAGCTTGCTAGTGTATTTTTCCCGGTATGGTTACCCGCGGGGGATTCAGTCAGTCCAGGGACCCAACTTCACTTCTAGCCTCTTTGTTCAAGCAATGCCGCAGCATGGGATTGTTGGGGTTGTGTCATCTGCGTATCATCCGGAGAGCCAGGGTGTGTTAGAGCGATTGCACTCAGCCTTGAAATATGTGCTTCGTTGTTGTTGCTTTGAGAGTGGGAAGGATTGGGATCTTGGCCTGCCATGTGTTTTGTTTGCTGTGCGGGAGGTACCTGGGGAGAGTTTGGGATTCAGCCCTGATGAGCTCGTCTTTGGACACCGTGTCAGAGGGCCTCTCCATATGGTTGAAGAAGTATGGGAGGGCGCAGAAAAACCTTGTTCTATGCTCAAGTGTGTCCTCGACAGTCGAGAACGGATGTTGCGCAGTCTGGAGTTGGCTGGCCGTAATTTGACTAGCTCTCAGGCCCTCAGGAAGGACAGGTACGACCTCAAGGTTGAACTCAGGGAGTTGCACGTGGGTCAGGAGGTGTTGATTCTACTGCCCCTTGTAGGTCACCCCTTATCTGCGAAGTACGCTGGTCCTTATAGGGTGGTGGAGGAGCTATCAGACCTGGATTACTTGGTAGCCACTCCAGACAGACGGAAGCGCAATCAGTTATGTCATGTTAATCTCGTGAAGGAGTATGGGAGGCACCCCCCTGAGCCTCTCACTGTGCCTGTGATGACATTTAGCAGTCAAGGTGGAGAAGGAGAACGGGACAGTCAAGCTCAGGTGGAGGATAACTGGAAGGATAAGAAGTTCAAATGGGCGCCTGAGTGTGAGAAGGTGTTTAGAGAAGTAAAACACCTGTTGTGCACTCACCCGATCCTCAGGGCCCCTGACTTTAGCCTACCTTTCCAACTAGCAACGGAGGCTAGTGGTGTGGGGGCTGGTGCCGTCCTTGTGGAAAAGGACGATGATGGGCTGGAGCATCCTGTTAGTTTCTGCTCGGAGAAGTACAATTCAGCCCAGGGAAGCTGCTCTGTTGTCGAGTAGGAGCTACTGGCTGTTGTGCTTGGGCATTTTGAGGTCTATGTTCCAGCCTATGGTCCGGTCGTTGTAGTTTACCCAGATCATCACCCTCTCAAGTTCTTGGACCAGTTTCACAATCGGAATATGAGGCTGACCAGGTGGTCACTAAGGTTATTGGTATATAACCTGGACATACGCCATATTGCCGGTTGTGACAACGTGGTTGCAGATTGTCTTTCAAGGGTATATGATCCTGGGTAGATTGACACACGGGTAGCCTCCTGCTTTAGTTTGAATAGTATTTTGCGCTTGGTGCTTGTTGGCTCGCGGTTGTAGCCCAGCGTATTGGGTCGTAAAGCAGGAGTTGAGCGTTTGGAATAGAAGAAAAAACTAGGCTTGCCCCTATAGTGCAGCCGAAATAAACAAATTAAAAACATAAAAATCAAATAAAAAACTCTTTCCTTGATAGTTGAATATTTTCAGTATGTTATAGCAGTAATTCTGAGTTGCACTCCTCTCAGAATGCTGGGCTAGAGAAGCTCGCTCTTGAGGAGCATAACTACATATAATTTAACCTATTGTGTTGGGGAGGGTTATAATTTTGTAAAATGTTTTGTTGAGGAACTGTGCCAGATATTTTACTGCCGCTGGGTGATGGGAAGTAGAGATATAGCATGGGTTCTTTACCATCAGATTTTTGTGAGCCTTGGGGCCTCTGAGAAAAATCTTGGGGGGGGTGTGACGTAAACCACTCCGTTAGAACCGCATGGCTTGTCCTACAGTGACTCGCTAGGATCGCCAGGGCAGTGGATGTGGCTACAGTTTATGTATTAGGCTGTGCTTTATTTCATATGAAAGCTCGTGTCATGAGCAGTCCAGAAAGGCTCTTTGTTTTCACCCATGTCAAGGCTTTATATATTTAATTGTAAAGTATATGTTTTATCATTAACTAGTAATGATGGGATCTGGGAGAGAGAGAGAGAGAGTAGAACAGAATGAGAGGGGGCGCGCAGTGTTTTTGTCCCGCTCGATGACGTCACGGCTGGCTGCCTCGTGGGGGTTGGTTGAGGGAGGTCCTTACCATGTTGCTAGCTTCTTTGCTAGTGGCTAGAGGACTTGTTACTGCTTTACTTTGCGCGGTGAAAACTAGTCCCGGTATATATACAGGTTCCTCGCCACTCTCTCCCTCAGATCTGGTTTCTAGAAAGCACCTCTCTTATCCCTTGATACCTGTTCCCCGCTCTGCACCTGAGAATCTTCTCCTCTGCCTACCTCTCTCTTTTTCCATATCTTTTACCACCTTTTATTAATACCATATCCCCTCTGGTTAACTCTGCAAAATCAGCTTAATGCTGGCCAGTTGTATTGTGCGTTAAGGTCTGATATAACCCATGTATGTTAGTGTTAAGATAAGTTGATCACGAAGCATTGGTTGGCATTTATATTGTTTAAGTACCGCTTCCTATAATTATTAGTGTTCTGCTGGATTAGATAATGCTAGACTAGGGGTCTGATATTATAAGGTATTGTTTCCTATGAGTGCTGGCTTTAGGAAAAAGCTGCACGACATACCTGAGAAGTGGAGTTGATTGAGTAAATTCTAGTCTGTGTGCCAGTGAGAGTAGAGCATGCACGAATGAGGGCTTTTTTCCTATACCATTCTGCACTGTTCTAAGCTCATTGTTTGTCTTTGAGGTACGCCAGGAGAATGCTTAATACTTCGGTATTAAGGTTTCTCAAGAGAGCTACCCTTCCCTATAACGTAATATTTGACGCACAGACTTGAGATTTGCACTAGGCTATGCGGCATGCCATGCGCACCAGTATCTCGTATCATTGACTCTAGCTAGACTTTATCAATCATAGTAGACAGTAAGTATATTAACCCAATTACTCTTTTTATGCATACCCATTTATGATTACACAAGCATTTCGCAGCCTAGTTTGATGTATGGAGACACAAACGACTTAGGCTCTTTTTGTTGATAGGAATACTGCATTGTCGTGGCGATTATTATTGTTGTAGAGTTTAGGATATTCTTGGCTCCGACTGCATTATATATCCTGCCTTTTGTGTGCATAGCCTGCACGAGCATTGTTCCGCTGCCGGCCTTTTTGGGTTCCATTTCCGATTCGAGCATCTTGATAGCATCTAACATTTAAAGAAGATTCCTTGTTGGTGTTGAAGGACTTTAGTGCACTTTCTTTCATGCAGGAGTGCCTGACATTTATTGATTAAAGTAACGTAAGCTGTAACTTCTCTTACCACCTTACTTTGCATACCATAACCAAGCACCTTCGGTTATAGGTAGTAATAGGCTGTTTTCACATAACATTAAGCCTAGAGTAGACGCACATTTATTGAGAGTTTAACCCATAACTGTCGGGGCGCAACATAAGTCGAGTATAATAAATCTGGACTATCTGGCGGCGCTCGACATAGGTCGTGTGGCAATTTCAGCACGTAATGTTGCTGAGAGAGAGAGACAAGTGGTGGCAGGAGAGTAGCGAGCGTATGACTGCTCCAGACCACCGCGGCGAACCTACTGACACGAATCCCACCTCCTCCCCCCCTCTCTCACTCGCTATATACGGAATTGTATGGGGAAAGTGCCGAATTACATGCTTTTTGCACTCGCGTTGCGCGGTTGTTGCAAGAAAACTAGCCATCATAAAAGGATCGTTATGGTGTCATTGGAAAGCTCTGTTTATGCCCTTTCAGGGATAGATACTTGTTTTACGCTCTGGGTCTTATTTAGGCATGAAAATGATCACGTAAACAGCCCTATTTTGGCTAAAAACACCCCGCTGGTGGCTACATATTATATACCGCCTAGGCCGCTCGTAAGGTGTTAATAACCTATTATTGCATATTATAGAACTCTGTAGAGTATTTGTGTTCTTTGTTCACTGGGAATATACATCAGAGGTTGGATCTAGCGCTTTCCGTTGTAGCATTTAAGCCATTACTAGTCCAATGAATAAGAGCCCTGATATATTTAAACCTCAGTCGTAACAACATGAATATTATGCTTATCTGTCAGTCAGTCATGGCGTCGATGAGAGCGTCGTGATGGTGTAGCTGTTTGTATTGCTGTCAGTGTATTTTGATTAGAGGCACAAACACGCGATCAACTGAGGGCGGAAAATAGATGTTAACTGGTCGGTGTTCATGAAGGCTCTGGTGTTCCTCAAAGGCACACCTTGCTGCCTTGACAAACGCCAGGAGCCCAAACTATGGTACCGCATCTAGGTTGCTCTATACGATAAATTATATTAATATATACGATAAATTCATATATACTACATAAGACCATATTGCTTAATAGCATAATTTTATTAGGCCTTTTATAACTTAACTTATTTACAATCTTATAATATACGATCTACTCGTCTTACGTCGTGTTGCAGGAGCGACCGTGACGTCACAGAGACATACGGGATCACAAAAGAGTCATAGCCTATCGTATTTACGATACAAGGCGACAATTTTTGAGTCGTCACGAGTTGATTTGGGTCTGTACAAGAAAGAGAATTGGTAAAAATGTCAATCTCTCCTCTCTCCTGCTCTCGTTCTGGCTCTCGCTCGCTCTCGCTCTCTCTCTTACACACACACACACCTATGTCTTTCTCTCTCGTGTATGTGTGAGTGTGAATGAGAGAGAAACAGACAGTTGAACACACACACACACTCCCTCTCTCTCGCTCGTTCTCTCTCTTTCTCTCTCTATTTTTTTTTCTACGTAGCATAAACACTCCAAAGCCAAACGTCTTAAAACCTCAAAACCAATGAGGCTAAGCACGAGGGAGAAGGTGGGCCAGAAAACACATAGTAGAAGGGCCAAGGATAATAAAACGGAATTAAGGGTTTGGTCTGGGGCAGGGCAAACAGAACGACTATTGAGTGGAGATCGGAGAGAGAGAGAGAGAGAGAGTGAGAGTGAGAGATGAATAGATGGAGATATATACATAGATAGATAGATACAGAGAGAGAGAGAGAGAGTGTGAGTGAGTGAGTGTGAGAGAGAGAGAGAGAGAGATGAATAGATAGAAATAGATGGATGGATAGGTAGAGAGAGAGAGAGAGAGAGTCAGTGAGATAGATGAATAGATAGAGATAGATAGATAGATGATAAAGAGAGAGTGAGTACAAAGGAGTACAAAGGAAATCAAGCAACAACAGGTATAGTGACCCTTCTAGGTTGTTTGTCCTCCAAAGCACTGAGGATCAAGTGTCCAAACAGTGGTTTAGAGTGGGTAAGGGAACATTGGAAAGGGAACTACTGCCCTGGAACTAATGTCCGTGGCAGGACTAGGAAGTTAGTAGGGGACATATGGGTTAGTAACTGAGGGGAGGATAAAATAAAGTTATTCATTTACAAACGCAGTAAGTCGTGGGTTTGATGCGATATATTTGTCTAGGCGGAGTTTAAATGATTCAACGGTGCTGCAGTCTATAACGTTTCGGGGAAGCCCATTCCACAAGTTGACAACTCGATTGAAGAAGAAATTCTTAGATTCGTGTCAGTTAAAAGATTTACCAATAATTTTGCAACCGTTTCCTCGCGTGTAGTTAGATTGGTCGATAGTGAAGTACTTAATACAGTTCATATTGTCGAGGCCTTTGATGATTTTGAACACTTGAATTAAGTCACCTCTTAATCTGCGCTGGGTTAAAGGAAATAGATTTAATTCTCTAAGGCGCTCTTCGTATGGTTTGTTCTTTAGGCTAGGTATCATTTTGGTAACTCTACGTTGAACTCGTTCTAGCTTGTTTATGTCTTTTTGGTAATAAGGGCACCAGCATTGAACACAGTATTCCAGAAGAGGGCGGACTAAGGAATTGTAAAGGGTTAGGATAACGTCTTTGGATTTATGCTCAAATGACCTGCCTATAAAGCCAATTATTTTGTTTGCCTTCTTAACAACTTCTGAACATTGTTGACTCGGTTTTAGGTTACTCGATATTGTTACTCCCAGATCGGTTTCTCTGTTTACATTCTTAAGCTGAGTGCCATTCATCGAATACTTTGCTTTCTCATTTAGGTATCCGATATGTAGTACTTTACATTTATCCGCATTGAAACTCATTTGCCAAATTTGGGCCCAATGTGACAATTTATCTAGATTGTGTTGCATATCGTCAACTTGATCTTTTGAGAGTACGCTATTTGCAATTTTTGTATCGTCAGCAAATTTTGAGATTGTACAGGTGAGATCGGTGAGTGAGTGAGTGAGAGAGATGAATAGATAGAGATAGGTAGATAGATAAAGAGAGGGAGTGAGAGAGAGCATAGAGAGATCGATAAAGAGAGTGAGAGAGAGAAAAGATAGATAGATAGATAGATAGATAGATAGATATATATAGATAGACAGATAAGGGTTTGGTCTAGGCCAGAACAAACAGGACGACAATTTGGTGGAGATCGGCGCCCGGGGGTATCTCAATCTGGGCCCCACTATAGGTAGCACCAACGAACTTGACAATTATCTCAATCCCTGATCTCTTCGTAACTCAAAAGGAACTTGAGCAAACTGGCTGTAAATGTCCACATCTATTTCCTGGTTGACTCTTCCCAAATGATAGAAATGTAAGCCCGATTGCTTTTTTCATTCATGTTGAGTTATAAGAAGTTAAGGGGTCCAGATTATTGTCAAGTTCGTTGGCGCTACCTATAGTGAGAGAGCGAGAGCAAGAGAGAGAGCAGAGGGAAAGAGAGAGAGAGAGAGAGAGAGAGAGAGAGAGAGAGAGAGAGAGAGCAAATAGGGAAAGAGAAGGGGGAATACAAAGGAATACAAAATATACAAAGAAGAACAAACTGCAACAGACCTATTGGTCCTTACGGGGCAGTCTGGATATCTAAAACTACTAATATATTGACTACGAGGTAGAGAAAAGGAGGAGAAGGAGGAGCAGGAGGAGGAGAAGATGAGAAAGCGACAATGGAGAGCGTCAGGAGTGGGGAGGATGGAGAGAGAGAGCGGGGATACGGAAGGAAGTAACCTCTATCGTATAAATACGATAGACTATGACTCTTTTGTGATCTTGTATGTCTCTGTGACGTCACGATCTCTCCTACAGCACGATGTAGGACGAGTAGATCGTATATTATAAGATTGTAAATAAGTTAAGTTATAAAAGGCCTAATATGCTATTAAGCAATATTGCCATGGTCTTATGTAGTATATATGAATTTATCGTATATATTAATATAATTTATCGTATAGAGCAACCTAAATGCGGTACGATAATTTGGGCTCCTGGCGGTTTGCCAAGGCAGCAAGGTGTGCTTTTGAGGTACGTCAGAGCCTTCACGAACACCAACCAGTTAACATCTAATTTTCCGCCCTCAGTTGATCGTGCTTTTGTGCCTCTAATCACAATACACATACAGCAATACACACAGCTACACCATCACGACGCTCTCATCGACATCATGACTGACTGATAGATAAGCATAATATTCATGTCCATTCCCATGTAATCATTTATTCTTTCTTTAACTTGACTCGTGTCTCGGGACCGAAGTCTCGTTCCCCATTGTCCACCACCATATTGGGTAAAACGTTCTCCCTTGCCTCATTGCCACGTGGAACTATTGGTGAGTTGATTCCTGGCTAATATTAACCCTTATAACCTTACCCTATAATTATATACATTTATTATGTGAGACCTTTGGATATAAATTAGCTTGTTTCAGATTGAATTCAATTTAGATATAGAGTATTCATTTAGATTGATTTTATTTGATTCATTATAGCTTAGAAATATTTAACTTCCATTGATAGTTTACCACATTGGTGCCCAGACCCGGGAATTAGCTACCAGTAAGGGATTTTAGGGCAATGAACAAGGGGACATATAACAGGATGCAGGAACAACTCTATGATAAACTGGCAAGGCTAGCCAAGCGATGGTTAGAGCCGGAATGCAGGGTCACATCATTGCACCTGCCCAAGTTCTGCTTCCCACCCATCGTCTTTCCCCAGTAATGTTCTTTTCAGTTTCAGACTTCCTGTGACATATGACCTGACCTAACATTTTTTCTTGTTCAATATGATCCATTAGTAGGTATTGCTATATAGTGTACTATTTTTTCTCCATAACATAGAAGTCCGCCGGTTGGCGTCTCTTAAGTAGCCTATTATTTGGCCGTTGTTTTTGTAACGTGATATTTAGATACATAGCCTATAGGCTCACATGCAAAATGGATAAAGACCATAAAGAGACACCGTCTAGTGGGGTGCTAAGCAAAGCCCCTAAAAATCAAAGGGCGGACTTCGGGGAGTGTTAAATAGGCTAATTGTGGACTTAAACACTTTCATCACTACTGCTGATCTAGAGGAATTGGAGGCTAGATTAGATAACGTCCAGGCTACCCACGGTCGTATTACGGCTCTGAGTGAGGTGATTGTGGCTGACATGATAGAGGAGGAAGAGATAGTTACAGAGTGTGATAATCGCGCCCTCTATGACGAACCTGTCTTTAGAGCGAAGCGCCTATTACAGCGTGCTGTCGCAATTAAGAAGGGAGGCGATAATGAGGCCCATAGAAGGGCTGACCCAAAACATACTGTACACCTCCCAAAGCTCAATCTTCCTACATTTGGGGGCAAGTTAACCGAGTGGTTAGCTTTTTGGGACGTATTTCGATCTACGGTTCATGAATCCTCTTTGGATAATGTCCGCAAGTTTCACTATCTGAAGGGACAAATGGAAGGAGAGGCCTTACATTTAATAGAGGGTTTTGCAGTAGTAGGTGGTAGTTATCTTGAAGCGGTACACTTATTAGAGTCCACATACGGGGATAGAGAGCAGTTGAAGATGGCCCATGTCGTTGCCTTGTTGGGGCTCGCAGAACCACAGTATAAGGTTGATGAGTTGACAAACTTCAGGGCAAATATGGAGTGCCATACTCGATCGCTAGATACCCTAGGGCTTACCACGCAGGAAATGATAGTCATTATCTTGCGTCAGAAGCTTCCTATGGCAATACTTGATAAGGTAAGATCATTTGAGCTGGGGGAATTCAAAACTCAGTTCAGTAAGGAGATCAATAATCTACAGTTGAACAAAGGGAGAATGTATGTGTCGGGAGGGAGTGAGAATGTGGAGAAGAGGGGAACAGTAAGCATGACAGTGGGGACTAAAGTAAAGAAAGAGGGTGTGTATAAGAAACCTGCTCAGATTCTATGTAAGCTATGTAACAACAAACATAAATGGAGTTTCTGTGTAAAATACCCGACAAATGAGACAAAACTAGCACAGGCGAGAAGATTGAAGCTATGTGTAGGTTGTCTAAGTGGGGAACATGGTAAGCAGGGACAATGTACTGCTACATACTTAAGGCCCTGTCGGCACTGCAAAGGACATCACTTTGATAAGTTGTGTCCTACTGCAGATAAAGTCAAAGACGTCAAAAATGAGGGTACTACAACTGTGGCACTAGGTAGCACGCAAGACACCACTATATTGCCCACAATACAGATTCCCATGGAAGGTAATGACAGTAACAAAGTTTGTCGGTTACTTCTAGATCAAGGGTCTCAACGTTCCTTTATAAAGAGGTCCGTACTAGTGGGACTGAAGCACCGAATCGTAGGGGCTGAGACTCTTCGATTACAGGGCTTCACAGGGGTTACTGATAAACAAGACTACGAGATAGCGGAGATTTCATATTTCTATCGTAAAAACCGGTACTTTATGACTTGTATCGTAGTAGACACCCTACCAGAATATGTATCTGTGGGTGTGAAGAAGGTGGAACACGCATTACGTAGCAAAGGGGTTAACTTGTCAGATCCCATGGGAAATCAGAGTGAGGTGCATGTTCTACTTGGTGTGGATCATTATTATGAAGTAGTATACCCGGGATTTAAAAAGATGTGTGGTGTAATTTTAATCCCCACTAAATTTGGATACTGCATGAGCGGAAAGGTGCATACTACACAGTCAAAGGTCCTGGTCGACACGGTCTCGATATATAGAGTCAATGTAACCGCGGCAGAGGAGTTGGGAAGGGAGGATTCCCAACCTAGTGACCCTAAGATGGCTGCCGAGTTCGACCTGGAACGACTGTGGAGATTGGATCACATAGGCATTAATCCTATGGAGACTGATTATGACTCGGAAGTTGCGCTACAAAGGTTTGACGAGTCTGTGTGCTACTGTGCCTCAGACAAGCAATATAAAGTTAGTTTACCTTGGAAGAACAGTGAGATAAGCCTACCTACCAACTATGGTTTGGCATTAGGTCGCTTGCGCGCATTGCAGCGGAAATTGTCTAACGAACCGAGCACGCGCCAGGCGTATGACGATGTATTTCGGAGTTATGAGGATAGGGGTTTTATTGAGAGAGTCGATGTCAGGGAACCGTGTAAGAAGGGTAGGGTTCACTATCTGGCCCATCATGGGGTAAAGAAAGACAGCGTCACCACACCAATACGGGTGGTGTATGACTGTTCTGCCCACCAAGGTCAACAACCCAGTCTGAATGACTGCCTGTTGACAGGTCCGTCCATGGTGTCGGATCTGTCCCAACATCTATTGCGGTTTAGGCTGGGGAAGTATGCCTATACCAGTGACATCGAGAAGGCATTCTTGATGGTCAAGCTAAAGGAGGAAGATAGAGATGTTACCCGCTTTCTTTGGTTCGGCGACATTAGCGACTCTGAAAGTCCCATCATAATATACCGTTTTTGGGTTGTACTCTTTGGGGCCACTTGCTCGCAGTTTTTGTTAAATGCCACAATCAGAAAACATCTAGCTGACACTCATGAGGACACAAGTAAACTATCTCGCGGATTATACATTGACAATTTGCAGGGTACTAGCGATAGTCAAGATGATTTGTTGTATGCATACTGGCAAGCACGCAGATTGTTTGCGGATGCACATCTATTTCTCCGCGAGTGGGTTACTAATAGTGAAGATCTTCAGAGTTTAATACAGGTGGATGGTACGGCATCTCTTAACCAGGAAAAGTCCAGAAATTTGGGGATGATCTGGCAACCTAAACATGACATACTAACTTTTCAAACAAGGTCTTTTGCTCAGCAGACAGGAGCGCACACAAAAAGAAGTCTGTTGAGCAAAGTTGCGCAATTTTTTGATCCTTTGGGTCTAGCATTACCTGTTACCATAAGAGCTAGGATTCTAATGCAGGAAGTTTGGAGACGTAAAATAGGATGGGATGACAGTTTGCCCGAGGACCTGAATGACCAAGGGACATTGTTGTTGAATGAATATGCCATCCTATGTACTAAACCTATACCTCGTAAAGTGGCGGCGTTCGGTGACGTTACGTTACACACGTTTTGCGATGCTAGCGCCACGGCATACGGGGTAGCCATATATGTTGTTACTTCATTTGGGGCACATTTAGTTACAGCCCGGGCCAAAGTAGCCCCGGTTAAGAAGGTAACTATCCCTAAAATGGAATTGACTGCCATGCTGCTATTAGCACGTCTGGTGCAACATGTACGCGCAGCATACGAGAGCGAATTAAATATTGAAATCGTTCACGTATGGTGCGATAGTCAGGTCGCACTCAACTGGATACATAGCAAGAAGTCTCTGCCAGTTTATGTGCGGAATAGGGTAGATGAGATTAGAGCCCTTTTGCCAGACGTTGCTTATCATTATGTAAATACAAAGGAAAACCCTAGTGATCTCATAACTAGGGGTATAACGGCTAGCCAGTTAATGAAGTCCGAATTGTGGTGGCATGGTCCAAAGTGGCTGCTCCATGAAAGTGAATGGACGATATGGCATGCTGTTGGTGAGGGACTTCTGCCACTGGAAACAGTGGCAGTTACAGCCCAACCAAATGAGCCACCGGGTCCTATCATAAAGTGGGCAAGATTCGGTGACTATAATAAACTAGTCAGAGTTGTAGCTTGGGTGTTGCGATATGTATCCAATCTTAAGCTTAAAGTAACGGGCCAACTCTGCAACAGGGGTCACAACATTGATGCTCGTGAATTTAAAGCAGCTGAAGTAACTTTGATCAAATGGGTTCAAGTAGAAACCTTTTCCAATGAATTAGAATCCTTGAAAGGCTCGAATAAGACATTAATGCCTAATATAGTGCGTCAACTAAGGTTGCACCTAGACAATGGCCTCATCAGGTGTGAGGGTCGCCTGAAGTGGTCGGGTGTACCAGACGGCACAAACCGACCTATACTTATGCCAACAAGACATCACGTTACTGATCTATTGATCATACGTGCACATAGGGAAGTAAAACACTACGGGGTATGTCATATTATATCAAATTTACGTCTCACATGGTGGATACCCAGAGTTCGACAAGTAGCTCGACGCGTAGTGAGAAAGTGTGTAATATGCCAGAGACTAAAGGGTAAACCATATGCAACTGGCCCAGCTCCACCTCTACCTGAATGCCGTGTAAAGCACGTAGAACCTTTCCAAGCGGTAGGATTAGATTACACAGGGGCATTGAAGACGAGGGAGCATGAGAAGGTTTATATATTATTGTTTACCTGTGCGACGTCTAGAGCGGTACACCTAGAACTATGTGATAATATGTCTAGCGAAGAATTTATGCTGGCGTTCAGATGGTTTTGTGCCCGTCGTTCATTCCCTCAACTCATTCTTAGCGACAATGCTCCCACTTATGTCCAAGCATCAAAATATCTAAAGGATATGAGTAGTGATCCTACTATCATCACTTTTTTGGGAGAGAAGAAGTGCGAATGGAGGTTCATTCCAGTTAAGGCACCTTGGTTTGGTGGAATGTGGGAACGGTGTGTCGGCATAGTAAAGTCAGAACTAAGAGCGGTTGTAGGACGTGCTCTATTAAAGAAGAGTGAGTTGACGACAGTCCTCACAGAGATAGAGGCAGTCGTGAATGATCGCCCGCTTACATATGTGTACACCGACCTGCAAGAACCACTACCATTAACGCCAGCTCACTTGCTATATGGAAAACCATTGACTGCGTTTCCATCTGATTTTCAGTCCATAGTAGAGTTAGAGGATCCCTCGTTGTACTCTGCGGTAGCGGTGTCTAAGAGATACCAGTATATATCCAGGATAATCGAGGATTTTAGGAAACGGTGGATTAGTGAATATCTGCTAGCATTGAGGGAAAGGAGTGTTACTCCCTCTGGTAGACCAACGGCCCCTACAGTTGGTGACGTTGTTTTAATTAAAGAAGATAGTCCTCATTTATACTGGAAATTGGGCCGCGTATTGGAGGTATACAAGGGGGCAGACTCTGTAGAGCGGGTGGCGCTATTAAAGACAGCCACTGGAACTACTGTTCGTCCTATCGCACGTTTGTACGCTTTGGAGCTAGATTCCGCATTGCAATCTGAGGCTCCACCTGTTATTGCTGGGTCCGAGGATTCTCGAAGGAACGACTCACCTCATACTGATGGTGATCATTCTCGGACCGGGACACGACCCAGACGCGCTGCTGCTGGCGCTGTCGACTTGTGGCGTCAGAAGATAGCCTCTGGGCAACTTTAGGTTTAAGGTGGGGTTCAGGTCTTTTTTGTGGGGGGAGTGTATCGTATAAATACGATAGACTATGACTCTTTTGTGATCTTGTATGTCTCTGTGACGTCACGATCTCTCCTACAGCACGATGTAGGACGAGTAGATCGTATATTATAAGATTGTAAATAAGTTAAGTTATAAAAGGCCTAATATGCTATTAAGCAATATTGCCATGGTCTTATGTAGTATATATGAATTTATCGTATATATTAATATAATTTATCGTATAGAGCAACCTAAATGCGGTACGATAATTTGGGCTCCTGGCGGTTTGCCAAGGCAGCAAGGTGTGCTTTTGAGGTACGTCAGAGCCTTCACGAACACCAACCAGTTAACATCTAATTTTCCGCCCTCAGTTGATCGTGCTTTTGTGCCTCTAATCACAATACACATACAGCAATACACACAGCTACACCATCACGACGCTCTCATCGACATCATGACTGACTGATAGATAAGCATAATATTCATGTCCATTCCCATGTAATCATTTATTCTTTCTTTAACTTGACTCGTGTCTCGGGACCGAAGTCTCGTTCCCCATTGTCCACCACCATATTGGGTAAAACGTTCTCCCTTGCCTCATTGCCACGTGGAACTATTGGTGAGTTAATTCCTGGCTAATATTAACCCTTATAACCTTACCCTATAATTATATACATTTATTATGTGAGACCTTTGGATATAAATTAGCTTGTTTCAGATTGAATTCAATTTAGATATAGAGTATTCATTTAGATTGATTTTATTTGATTCATTATAGCTTAGTAATATTTAACTTCCATTGATAGTTTACCACAACCTCCCTTACTATACTAAATATACGGTTATCTGTCATTAATCATCTAAGTCATTATCCACTTCATCACTCTCATATAGCCACCTACATACCTCTTATATTACCCTATGTTTTGTATAGTTTACGTGTACCGCAAGTTGTTTTAAGTGGCATTATATAAGGGGTGTGTCCATTTTCTGAACACTTGGCTACGTCACTTGTCAACACACTAAGGCCACGTGACTCACAAATTTCGTATTGTATCCTTGACCGTGAATCTGCGAGATGTTATTTTAAGTCTTTAACAAAAATCCTATCGATTGATTATGATTGATTATTTACGTATCTTTGAGTATGGGAGGAAAGGTGACATACAGGCATAATCAGTGACGAAAAGTGTGTTTGTGGTTTATTATGATAAGACTTACAGACGAATTAATTACAATATAAGTGATATTTAATCATGCGCATTGTTGACCCCCACGCCATCTCCTGTTTGCCTTCCTTCCTTCCTTCCTGTCTTCCGGCGCAGTGCTTACGTATGGGTTGCTTGGTGATATGTGTTCGCTTATTTCTCGTTTATCGCGGTTCTCTGGCAGTTCGGCGATGAAATACCCGATCAGCGACGAGCGGCTGAAGTGGCGGCGGCATCGAAATCGGAGTTTTGAAGGTAGATAATGATTTAGTCGTCTATATTAGCCATTAATGTTGGAAATTGATGATGTGCATGGCAGGTCACAGGAATTCCGCAATATGATATGTTTGTTTGTTCTTGTTTATTCCCCCGCATATAAACAACGGTACCATGAGATAATGCCCGTGCTTTGCCCTGATACATGCCCAAAACATTGTTACTATTGAGTTAGGGATTAATTTAAGGATTAAGGAAATATTTCACGATAAATAGAGGATGCCCGAAGGAGTTGAGAGTTGCATGCCACTTAGCAGAGATGTCAATGGTGCTATGCCAATGGGTTAGAGATGCTGCAATAAGCGAGATTGGCTATCTTTATAATTATATGGACGCCATTTTGACGTCGTAATTATCAAACAAGGGGGTGTTCGTGTTAAATGTCGATACAATGGACCAACTATATAATTATATCCTTTATGTTTATTATACATAAATTTACATATTTATGTAAATTAGTAATGCATACTGGCGGCCTAGCTGACTTCATTGACTGACTGAATGACTGATTACCTAACAAAGTGCCTGACTTATTTCCTAACTGACTGACTATCTGTCTAACTGACTAACTGACTGACTGATTGCCTAACTGACTGACTACATAACTGACTGAATGATTGCCTAACTGCCTGACTGATTGCCTAACTGACTGACTACATAACTAACTGACTGATTGACTGACTACATAACTAACTGACTGACTATTGCCTGACTACATAACTGACTGCCTACTTAGTTAACTGGCTGACTTACTGACTGCCTAACTAACTGACTGACTACCTGACTCACTGAATGACTGATTGACTGACTACATACCTAACTGACTACCAGACTGTCTAACTAACTGACCGATTGACTGACTGACTGATTACCTAAACAACTGCCTGACTGATTTACTAACTGATTGACCCATTTGACTAACTCACCCATTTGACTGACTCACCCATATGACTGACTCACCCATTTGACTGATTCACCCATTTGACTGACTCACACATTTGACTGACTGAAGATGACTGGCCCATTTAACTAACTGACCCATTTGATTGATTGACCCCTTTGACTGACTGACCCATTTGACTAACTCACCCATATGACTGACTCACCCAATTGACTGACTCACCCAATTGACTGACTCATCCAATTGACTGACTCACCCATTTGACTGACTTGCCCATTTGGCTGGCTCAGCCATTTGACTGATTCAGACATTTGACTGACTCACCCATTTGACTGATTCACCCATTTGACTGATTCACCCATTTGACTGACTCACCCATTTGACCTGACCGACCCATTTGACTGACTGATCTATTTGACTGACTCACCCATTTTACTGACTCACCCCTTTGACTGATCCATTTGACTGACTCACCTGTTTGACTGACTCCCCTATTTCACTGACTCACCATTTGAGTTACTGACCCATTTGACTGACTGACCCATTTGACTGACTTGCCCATTTGACTGACTTGCCCATTTGACTGACTGACCCATTTGACTGACTCACCCATTTTACTGACTCACCCATTTGACTGACTCACCCATTTGACTGACTCACTTATTTCACTGACTCACCCATTTGACTGACTTGCCCATTTGACTGATTCACCCTTTTGACTGATTCACCCTTTTGACTGACTGACCCATTTGACTGACTCACCCATTTGACTGTCTCACCCATTTGACTTATTCACCCCTTTGACTGATTCACACATTTGACTGACTGACCCATTTGACTGATTCACCCATTTGACTGACTGACCGATATAGAAGGGAAGAGGGATGGAAGTATTGAACATAAGAACATAAGAAAATGGGAGTCTGCAAAAAGCCGATCGGCCCACACAAGGCAGATCTCTCTCATACCCAACCCCAATTACAAGGCCCAATTATAGGCCCAACTCACTAATACCTTGAGTACTGACCCCACCAAAACAGTCAGAGATTAACACATGATTACGGGGATCTGCTGAGCGCCGATTGGCCCACACCCGGCAGATCCTCCTCACACCCAACCCATCTCGTCCATATGTCTATCTAATTTTATCTTAAAGCTCCCTATCGTTCTTGATCCCACTATATCACTTGGTAGCCTATTCCACCCATTTACAACTCTGTTACCAAACCAATATTTGCCTATATCTTTTCTGAAACGAAATGTATCTAATTTGAAACCATTTGTTCGAGTTCTTTTGCTATCACTGAGCTTCAGTACATTTTTCATGACGCCTTTATTTATCCCACTAACCCACTTGAACACTTCTATCATATCCCCTCTAACTCTGCGTCTTTCTAACGAATGTAAGCATAATTTTGTCAACCTTTCTTCATATGGTAGATTTCTAATATTATGAATCATTTTTGTCATTCTTCGCTGTACTCTCTCCAACGAATCTATGTTCATTCTGTAATAAGGACACCAAAATTGGACAGCATAATCCATATGAGGTCTCACTAATGACAAGTAAAGTTTCAAGATAACGTCGGCAGTTCTGTTACTCACACTCCTTGAGATGAACCCTAGAATCCTGTTTGCCTTGTTACAAACGCTTATACACTGTTGTATAGGCTTCAAATCGTTGCTAACAAACACACCCAAATCTTTCTCGCAGTCTGAGTTTTCTAATCCCGTATTAGCTAGTTTATATTTTGCATTAGTATTCTTCTTCCCTATCTTTAATACCTTGCATTTGTCAATTTTAAAATTCATCTGCCAATTTACTGACCATTCGTGTAAGGTATCTAGATTCCTTTGGAGGCACTCTATGTCGTTATCTGAATCTATTGTTCTCCCTATTTTGGCATTGTCTGCGAATTTACTTATCCTACTAGTTATACCTATATCAAGGTCATTTAAGTATATAACAAACAACAGTAGACCCAATACAGATCCCTGGGGGGACACCACTTTTGACTGATCCCCACTCTGACTTAGTACAATTTATGCTGACTCTCTGCTTCCTACCAATTAGCCATGACCTAATCCATCCCAACAACGACCCACCTATTTCATGCGCCTCAACCTTTCTCATCAATCTCTCATGAGGGACTCTGTCGAAAGCTTTACTGAAATCTAAATATATTATATCATATGACTTGTCAATATCTACTGCTTCATACACCTCTGAGAAAAAAACTAAGCAAATTAGTAAGGCAAGAACGTCCCTGAGTGAATCCATGCTGAGAAGAATTTATTAAATTAAATGTTTCTAAGTGGTTTCTAATTTTCCTAGCAATAATTGACTCTAGTAACTTTCCTATGATTGATGTGAGACTAATGGGACGGTAATTGGATGCTATTGATTTATCACCTTTTTTGAAGATCGGAACTACATTTGCAATCTTCCAAGCTTCTGGAACTAAACCGGTTTCTAATGACTTGTTAAATATAAATGTTAATGGGTAACTTAACTCATCTCTGCATTATTTTAATACTCTAGCATATACCTCATCCGTACCAGGCAATTTCTGAGGTTTCAGTCTGTCAATTTCCTTAAGCACATCACTTCTACTTATAGTAACCGTACTTAACCTATTTTCTACACTGTCGCTAAATACTTTACGGATTTCTGGAAACTGTGCCAAATTGTCATTAGTGAAAACGATAAGAAATTGATTATTTAAGTGTTAATGTACTGCACATTTCTAAGTAAGTTTCTGTAATTTCTCCTATCGAAGTTTTTAAGGGGACCAATTACATCTCTAACCTTGGATTTATATAGTTGGTAAAAAGCTTTAGGACTATTTTTTGAGTTATTTGCAACCTTGATTTCATAATTTCTTTTTTTTCCTAATATCGTGTTTTACCTGTCTTGATAAATTGTGATAGTAAGCAAGTAGGTGAATTTCTCTATATATTCCTCTCTTTATTCCTAGGTCTAATAGTCTATTATTCATCCATTTGGGTTGGTTTTGTGTTGATCTAAATTTTCTTTTGGGGATATATTTTCTTTGCACATTGAATACTGACTTGCTAAATGCATCTAACAAGTTTGATGTCTCTTCCCGACTTAAGCTAGGGGTAAGTGGTAATGGGTATGGGGTACACTCATATGGACACTTGGATAGACTTAATTGTTTTACCATAGGGTCCGCTAACAGGGCTCTTCTTAACTCACCATAATTGGCTTTCTAAAGTCAGGTATTAATGTCGTATTCTCCTTTGAATTACCTTTCCATTGTATATTAAAATATACAGAATTGTGGTCGCTATTTCCTAGGTGGTCCCCGATTGCTACATTATTTATCATATGTTCATTGTTACTGAAAACTAAATCGAGAATATTATTACCTCTAGTCAGCGTATCTATGAATTGAAATAATAAAACTATCTTGTACTACCTCAATACACTCATTTGAATCAGAGTCTCCTATTTGATGTTGCCAATCTTTATTCGGAAAATTAAAATCCCCCATAATGCACACATTGCTAAACCTTGATGCTATTTTAATTTCCTCCCATAATGATGTTCCATCATTTCTACTAATATTTGGCGGTCTATACATAACTCCAATAACTATGGTATCACTACCTTGGTTAACCTCTACCCAAACACTTTCATTATTATTATTTAGTCTAATACCTGATTTAATACAGCTTTTTAATGTACTCCTGGCAAACACTGCTATACCGCCACCCCTCCTACTTGTTCGGTCATATTTATACAAACTATATACTGGTATATCAAATTCTGCAAAGAAATGCCTGGTTTCTGTATTAATCCATGTTTCAGTTAGCGCTATTATGTCTATATTTTCTTTGATAACAAGTGCTCTAAGTTTGTTCATTTTGTTACGTAAACTCCTACAATTTGTATAATATACCCTCAACCTATTACTTTTATTTGCAACTAATTTTCTATTGTTTTTAACTAGTTTATTATTACCTGTTGAACTACTAGACCTAGACGGAAAAGCTATTCTATCAGAATTCTCGTCATTACTATCAATTACATGTGGCTGGTATTCTATTTTTTGTTATTAACAAAACCCCGCAACAATCTTGTCGAGTGAGCTGACCAAGGTCGAAACTCCTAGTCGAGAGAGATTTACTCCATCCTTGGCTTACAGTTCATCCTTACCATAGAAGTGGGTCCAGTTATCCAGGAATGGAATAGTATTTGCCTTGCAATACTTTTCCAGCCGGCTATTTACACCAATAGCCCTGGAGGACCATTCCTGCCTTACCTCTCTTCTTGGTAGGATACTGTGTACCACAGGAACTCCACCCTTCTTCTTGATCCTCTCCAACATTTCCTGGTACTTGGTGAACAACTCCTCAGTCCTACATTTCCATATGTCGTTGCTCCCTGCGTTGAGGAAGATGATGGGGTCCTCCCCGCTCACTTCTAAGACACCATCTATCTTCTCTGCCAAGTGAAGGAGGAAACGAAGAAGGATCGAGTACAAAGGAGTAAGAAGTACAAAGGAAAACAAGCAACAACAGGTCATGCGACCCCTCGAGGTTACTTGCCTTCCAAAACACTGCTGTTCCAAGTGTTGCAACAGTAATTCGGAGAGAATGTGGGAAAGATGTGAGAAGGAAGTGCTGCCCTGTTAGTTCATGGCAGGGGAAATTATATTTAAATCTATTAGGTTATTGAACAAACACTACTATAGAAAATATTTATTCAATTACAAATGCAGTCAACCTTGGGTTCAGGGCAAGGTGCTTGTCTAGTCGAACTTTGAAGGAATCAACGGTGTTGCAGTCTCTGACATCTCAAGGAAGCCCATTCCACAAGTTGACGACTCAATTGATTTGAATGATTTACCAATGATTTTGCAGCCATTTCTCCGTGTGTAGTTTGATCGGTCAATCGTAAAATATTTATTACAGTTCATGTTGTCTATGCCTTTAATGATCTTGAAAACTTGAATAAGGTCACCTCTCAATCTGCGCTTGGTTAATGGATATACATGTAGTTCTTTAAGACGTTCCTCGTATGGTTTGTTCCGAAGACAGGGTATCATCTTGGTAACTCTAAGGAGGCGAGGCAGCTTGTTAAAATCAGGTAGCTTTCTGGATCAGCAGTAAGAATACAGTGCAAGACAAACAGACCAATCCTACAAACCACCAAACAAACATTTGGGGGACAATCTGCGAAGAGGACCGCGGCGAAGATCTTTACGGGTAATTTGTCTATACACGGACACTGGAGAGAGAATAAAAAAAAAAAAAAAAAAAAAAAAATATATATATATATATTTATATATATATATATATATATATATATATATATATATATATATATATATATATATATATATACAGTATATATATATGCATAAATAAATAAATAGCATGATTACTTATACAGAAACAAAAATAGATTCCGCACCTTTTGACACAAGGCCAAAGAAAACGGACCTCCTCCTCCTCCGCAGAACAAACAGAGTGACAATTTTGGGAGGAGGGTCATTGGGAGGGTCTTTTAGTGTGACAGTCCACCTCCTCCTCCGCAGAACAAACAGAGTGACAATTTTGGGAGGAGGGTCATTGGGAGGGTCTTTTAGTGTGACAGTCCACCTCCTCCTCCACCGCTATATCGATCTCCACCATCATCACCATCACCGTCTCCTTTACCTCTCCACCACCACTAAACCACCTTCACCATCACCACCAACTCCACCACTATCACCACCACCAACAAGACCTTCCCATTTCCCGCCACCACCACCATTTCCACCAGATTGTTACCACTAACAAGGCAGTTACGGTTGTCGCTCGTTCTCTTGCTCCTTCTTGTGATGACGCCCGGGTGACGGAGAGACTATTACGGGGAGAGATAGAGAGACCTTCGTTAATCGCTCGCTTGGAAGAAATCGACACCTCCGTAATTATATATATATACTGTACTGTTCATATATACTGTATATATATATATATATATATATATATATATATATATATATATATATATATATTTCCTTATATTGACCAGCCAAATAACGTATAGATACAGCATATACTGTCTGTATTAAAAATTCAAGTCAACAGGGTGACTAATGCCTATACCAAGCCAGTGGTCCGAGTTAATCCGTTTGGGCTATGGCCATTGTGTTTACAATACTTTGAACACCGATACAATAAGAGTCAGTTTGGAACCTAAACACTGATTGGCAAGGAGAGATTAGAAGGGATTGGTGTGTAGAAAAAGATTAGGGGAGGTTTAAGATGTTTCAGAATGATTAAGTGGGGTTTAAAGACTTAACAACAAATAGATCGTTTAATTAATGTAGGGGGAGATTAGATAGTTTGCAATTGGATAAATATTTAAGTGGGTTCTTGGATTGGGGAAAGATTGGATGTATTTTGGCAATTAGAAGACCATTAGCTTGGTTTCGGGAACTGGGTAAAGATTAGGCAAATTACAAGAAATGGAAGACAGTTTGTGAAATAAGTAAACATTAGGATGGGTTTGATTGGGAGCTTGGACATTCATAAACACGAACTAATCTTTCCTTATCACAATCCCAATAAGCACCGCGAATTATGCTTATACCTCACCAGTAATCCGAGTAAATCCACTCGCTTTACGGCCATTGTGTTTACATTCCTTTGAATACCGATACAATAATAGTGAGGTTGGAACCTAAACAGTGATTGACAAGGAGAGATTAGATGGGATTGGTGTGTGGAGCAAGATAAGGTGAGGTTTAAATTGTAGAGAAAAATTAGGTGAGGTTTGAGAGCTTGACATGAAATAGGCCGTTTCATTTGAACAGCGATACAATAATAGCAAGTTTGGCGATTTTAAGGGGAGATCTTCTTTAATTTGTATATTTATCTATTAATTAATTATTTAATATATTTATTTTTCCTCCTTACTTTTTACTTACTTAAATATATTTTTCCTCCTTAGACCTCCATTAACCTTTAAATATTACTCCACAGGCCCCCCTTTCCCCTGTGAAATGGGCCCATGAATCGCTGACATTCGGGATCACTAGTCGACATGCAGTTGTCTATTCGTGAATATTCTTTTATTCTCTTTTATCAAGTGGCAATAGTCTTCATAATATGTCTGCAGCTATGGTGCAGTAATATTGCTTTTGTGGTCAATATAATTTTTGTTGTCAGACTTCAAGCAAAATCTGTCGCACCAGAAACATTACTGGTTCATAATTCTTTAACGGTCTTGATAGCGTAATGCATAAATGCGTGGAATTTCGGTGTGAGTATCCTAGGTTCGAGTCCTTGGAGTGCCACATGTATTTGTTGATTTCATTAATTGAGTTTAGAAGTAAAGTTGGTTGGTGAAAAAATATGAATGGTTTCGTTTACTGTGGAGCTTGTACAGAGACCTTTATTGAAGGATTGTGACATGTGTTGACTCGGCCGTCAGACAAAGAGTTACACTATCACTATTACACTACGACTATTACTACTACATCTTGTGGTCAACACCGTGAACCATGCCTATACCAACCCAGTAAGCCCGTTCTCTATTGTGTTGGTAGTCCTTTGAAGATTTAAAACAAAAAATCCTTTGAAGAGTGGTACAGCCATACCAAACCACAACTACCCTAGACTCACACTCAAACACGCACACTTTTACACTCACTCATACATAGACCAATTTATATCACATCACATCACGTCATACACTCTCACACACGAACACATTCTCACACTCACTCACATACAGACATACACAGGCTTATATCACATCACATCACGTCACACTCACACTCACACACACACACACACACACACACATAGTCAGCACATCATGAAATACTGTCCAAATTCTACTGTATTTTCCTTGTATTTGTCAAAAACAAACTACAAAATATTGGCTACAACACATGCACACACACTCTCTCTCTCTCTCTCATATCCATCACTCCACGAAATACTGACCAAATACTTTATACCTCTCGTGTTATCCTTGTATTAACCCGAACAAACTACACAACTCCTCTCTCTCTCTCTCTCTCTCACTTACACACACACACACAGAGACAGACACACATAGTCAGCACACCACGAAATACTAACCAAATACTCTATATCTCGTGTTTTCCTTCCATTGACAACTAGCTACACAACTTTCTCTCTCTCTCTCTCTCTCTCTCTCTCTCTCTCTCTCTCTCTCTCTCTCTCTCTCTCTCTCTCTCTCTCTCTCTCTCTCTCTCACACACACATAGTCAGCACACCACTAAATACTGACCAAACACTCTTTATATATATCCCGTGTTTTCCTTGTCTTTGAGTATATGTGTTCGCTGGGTGTCGACACTCATAATAGTCAGCTGTTGTAAGGGGAGGTCGTAGCGTATTGTAGGACGTCGGAACTCAAATCCTTTAGATATTATGTCTCACTCACTCTCACTCCTCTCACACATACTCTCTCTCACTCTCACTCTCTCTCTCTCTCGCTCTCTTATTTGTATTATGGAGAGTTTTTTTAGTTTGAGCTTTAGACCTCCAACAAGTTTTTGAAAATTAGATTTGTACATATTTGACCCGGCCGACGGCTCGCTGTCGCTCGCCAGGATAAACTCGACACATAAGTGGCACGAAAGGTCTTAATATTGGTAAAGAAATGGGGAGAAACTTATTGTAATCGCCAAACTAATGAGCAAATATCTTAAAATCTCAAAACACATTGGTCTAAGCATGAGAGAGAAGGGGTTCAAGAAAAATACCTGTTGAAATCAAGGGTCCAAGATCATGCATGTTTATTTTCTATCATTATTCTTGATAACATAACAGGATTTTGTTCAATTTGGGTCAATTCTCTCTCAATCTTCCAATTAGGCCTAGTGGGAATAACTATAGGACGATTTTTGTCTATGTATGAAGGAGACAAAAGACAAAACTTCCTGGAACAACTGTCTCCCCCAAGTTGAAAGAGTGATAGTTGCGATTTTTGTTTGTTTTTAATTGGTTCAGCTTTGGAAATATCTCTCATACTCTGGAGGGAAATAATATCTGGTGTGAACTCTTTTGAATTAGACTTTTATCAGAATGTTGTCATTTAACCCTTTGAAGATACGATGACGCATTTCTCTTCTGTTTTCAGGCTAATATTAGACAATTTTACTAGATTTGGAAGGGTATGTGGAGGTCAGAAGGTTAATTGAGATAGTCTTTACCCATTTCATTCCCACAGATCCTTCATTAGCTGCATGCATTCGTCTAATAATAGCCAGAATAAATAAATAAATATATATTTTTAGTATCTTGATCCTCAAGTGGTTAACTTGATGAATCTAGATAGCACAGAGATATATATTAAGGTATCAGTCAGCTGAAGGCAAAACAAAAGTAAAATCTAATACAATTATTTCCTGTTGTTGCTTCCTTTCCTTTTGGATCTTAGGACTTGTTATCCTTTATTGACTGATACTCTTTAATTATGAAAAAATACTGAAACTAATTAAAGTCATGTAGTATTTATAAAGAATTATTATTTAACCGAAGCTTAGTAGGCTATGGTTATGAACCCAATAAGTGATATCTAAAGAAGGACTATTAATTCTATAAAAAGTCTCTTACCCTTTTTTAAATGAATAGCTAGTTTTCTTATATGTCCTTTTATTTATATTCAATGTAATTATTCTTGGTTCTTGCCTTACGTTAATAGTATTATATTATTATTATCATCAGGATTAATATGAAAAGTCACATAAAAAGTTAGATATATATATATATTTAATAATTAGTTAAATGTTTTTCTTAACCACGTAACATTGAGGTTTGATTATGAGTAAATTAAGTTACAGGATCGCTTCATAGATTCGATTCAGGTCTCACTCAAATAATATGAAAAGCAAAACTAATATTTTGAAGCTAAAAGAATGTTCTTCAGCTTAGGAAATTACTAGAAGTAACATTAAAACAGTCATGTTAGTCTAAGGCGATATTACTAATATGAAACAATAGTATCACCGTACTAAGCACCGTTAAGCAATGCAAGCTTAATTAAAAGAAAATTAAATAACTCTTAAGTATTAATATAAAACAATAGTATTACTTTCATCATAACCCAATTACTTAAAGAGTTGTTTTAGTCAAGTTAGTCAACTAAAATAGTTAAGTACATAATAGTAGCGTTAACGTTAATTCCCAATCAAATAGTTAAGTACATAATAGTAGCATTAACGTAAATTCCCAATCAAATATTTAAGTACATAATAGTAGCGTTAACGTTAATTCGCAATCAAATAGTCAAGCACATAATAGTAACGTTAACGTTAATTCCCAATCAAATAGTTTAAGTACATAATAATAGCGTTAACGTTAATTCCCAATCACATATCTCACTAACCAACTATAACCTAAATGTTTACACCGAAACACACTTAACACACACTTATATCATCTGACTGACAGTTCACAATCCCCACTATAATACTTCACCCCGTCTTCCTCCAGCTGCAAGTTCACCTTCCCAACCTCCAAAATGAGACTGATTGTTGATATGCCCCCACTGCTCGAGGTCTTATTATACTAAACAATGATGGGTGTAGGAACGAATCAGGAGGCGAGTGGATGGTGCGCGCCCCTATCACGAGCTCCTCGAGTTGCGTAAGCAGAACGTGCGTGGTCCAATGGGGTTCCTCCTGGCGTCGTTTCATAACGTCACTAGACGTCGGGTCATCGAAAGTAGTTTGCAGGGTCCCCTATGACGCACGCAAGGTGTGAGAAGGCTTGTTTGATGGTATGTGGACGAGCTGGTTTCCCACTCGCTAGTTTCGCTCGCTGGTCTGCTTTCGCCGCGGCGGGGTAGTTTGGCACTACTAACCTCCTTCAACTCTTAATTCTAACTTCTTAAATTAACATACAGGGGCTCCGTTTGTCAGAATATATACATATATATATATTAGGGTGGCCCAAAAACATAGGCTATTATTTTTTTCTAATAATAATGCTGCTCCACAAGGCTGGTTTAGTTACATATGCCTACAAGACCCTACATGCAAAGAATTGGAAAGATAGGAGCATGTTTAGAGGTCCCACACAACTTACCGCATTGACAAATTCAAAGATTTGTTCTGCTTATTAGCTTGTTTATATTTATTACAATTAACACAACATTCTTCATTGTTTACAGTTATTGGGAGTACATATATGGGCAACAACGGGGAGTTTCAACCACCAGAACGTTTGGCTCCTAGGCAAGGCTCGAGAAGGATAGTTGTCTGGTGCTCTGGGCTGCATACAAATGGAAGTTTTCTCCGTAAAATTCATGTTGTCACCATCAAGAAAATGGCCTCACAGTCAGTGCAAAAGCGTTAAGGCCACAATAGATTGCGACAGTTGTTATCTGGGATAAGGCCCTATTCCCGATCCCAGCGGGTTGATTTCAGCGCATACGGAAAACTACTCCGTAAAATATGCCAAGTACTGTTCAAGTGAAGACTCACCGATTGACGCTGAAAGATGGGATGCCGAGTCAAGGAGGAGCTGTTTTAAAGCAGACCTCCGATGAGCTCTTCGATATCTCACGAAAAGATGTCCTTAGCAGCCCTGAATAACAAGGAGGACCACACGTTCTTCCTCATGCAACTGCAGCGAATCCATCTACTGCAAAAGCATGTCTGGTATTGGACCATGTCCCCTTAACGCAACATGGAGTGTTCGCAATGTGCAAAAGGATTAAGAAGGAAATTGCTCGAAAGGAGAAAGCATGCAAGTACCCCAAATATCATGCCCATCCGCATGGTTGAGTGGTTAGGATCTGCTTCATCTGCGGATTGAGAGTACTAAGCAGCGTTCATGTGCCTCATTCAGAAGATGACTTTCATATCCTCCACGAATATCACAAAAAAAATCTCAACCTAGGATGGCAGAAGAAGAGGAATTGTGACCAATGAAGTGGCAGCATTCCCTCGACCGACGTTGATGAAACTTAAAATCTGACCGCCTCAGTGCATGTTTATTATTGGTTCTGTGTGCACAAGCACTTGGACATAATCTTAATCTGATGTGTCACTGTCTCAGAACAGGAGAAGGCCCTTGATAGAGAAGGCCCTTGATAGAGAGCTTGTGTCTTGTCTGGAATTGCGTGCCGTCACCACATGTTTAAAGTGATACTTTCACATGTATTCACCATCACTTTGGGACCTACTGGTGGTCCTGAGAGGGGGATCTTTACAACGTTTCAAGAAAAGCTGGCATTTAACTCAATAAGGCTTGCTGTTCCAGCACTGTCACGTGACGAGATATTCGTTGGTATGCCTGAGAGTTTGCGACAAGAGGTGATTTTATTCTATGATTAATGGCAGTCAAGAGCAAGACCACATCGAGAAGACTTTAAAGAAACTCCTTCAACTGTGTCACATATTGCCCTTGGGGGTTCATCAGATAGACAGCCTAAGCTTCCCGCGCAATGCACAATGCACGGTGGATGGCCTAAGGCTATATACTAGCCTGAAGATATTCCTGTTTTAAGAACAGGGACAAAGCTGACAGCAAAGGAAGATCAGGTTGCCTTTGACACAAATTTGTCTCTTTATCTCACTTAAATGCACGCTATTGGCATGAGGCTTCCTTGCCGGAGGAGAAAGCCGCCGCTCAACGACTTAAACTTCCTTGTTCTCCTCCATAATCACAAACCTCTACTTACTGGTCAGGGAGGCGGCGATTCAAGGCGCTCTGTCTCCATTTTAAGGTATTTCTCTGAACACCTCGTGCCTCTCCGCCCTCTTTGATGATCGCATTGAACAAGCAGACTAAAACGGTCATGATTGATCAACTTGTCACTTCACCCCAAATCGACAGTCTTGAAGCGTTGGACGGGAAAGGAGTTTGACCATCCCGCACCATTGGAGACCTACATCACAAGCCGGTCATTGAAGATTTTTTACCTTAGCTCCATAAACGGCCAAGAAGAAGTCCAATTCATTCTTGTCGAAGTCCCCCCCCGCCCATGGGCCAATGGACCCCACATAATCAGTCATTGACGGCTACGGTCGCGCTCTTGAAGGTTGTCAATGATACTTGCCGAAAGAGGAATTGCATTTATCCAAGTCATAACAATGCTGCATTTTCCGAAAGATGAGGAACAGAAGCAATAATACCTACTGCAGCTTGTCAGCAGTTCATCGCAAAAGGTTTTCTTTTGCAACAAAGGAAAGCTTTGAAGATGAAGAAATAATGTTATTGATAACAGAATTTGGTTTTGTTAGTTTCTTTTAATGAAATGTGTTTACCACATTAATGATTTGATTATTTGCTTTGTGTTACTACATATAAATTTTTCAAATGTAATAATTTTGGTATTCAATCTGAACATCTTACTCTATTATCTCGATTTTAAACTGGAAAAGTTATGTTCCTCATTTCTTTACTTTCCAATATTCTGAAATTATTTAATATAGCTATTTTAGTTGCGGCCTACTAACTTCACATTATTTGGCTCAGTGCTGGGTGAAGCTTTGGTGGGGGTAAAAAAATATTTTCTTCCCCAATTACATTTAATAATATCTTTGCCTTATAAGAATGATATTGAAGGTGTCTTCAAACCAAGAATAAAATTAAGTAAAAAAATATCTATCTTTATTTCCAAATCGAAAAATTTACATATGGTTGGTACCCTCGTAAATACAGTCAGAATTATTTATGATTTTCTTGCATGCAAACTTCCCGTTGGTGATATGGAACATGATCAGCCTTGTGGGAGAATGACAATTTAAATTTTTTTGTTTTTTTTGGGGTCACCGTAATATATATATATATATATATATGATATATAATATATATATATATTTATATATATTCTCAAGAGGTAAAGGGGGTAGTGCTGGCTTTTTTTGGACTATATATTTATTTATTTATTTATTTTTGAGTTTCCTCGCTAGCCATCCAACAAGCTAAGAAAAAACACCCCTTACACCCCCTTTTCAAGATAAATTTGTAACTTTGTTTGGGAGAAATATGGTTCCGGCCTATGGCCCCTGACTTTTTGTCTCCAAAATTAGAGGCTCGCTGGTCGCTCGCCCAGGAAAAAATCGACGACCTAAAGGCGGCACGAAAGTGTCTTAATATTGACAACAAAATGAGGCGAAAGATCTCAAATCGCCAAAAATATGATTATGAACGACCTTAAAAAACCTTCCAAAACTATTGCGTTACAACATGAGGGGAGAAGGGGGTCCATTAAAAAGCAAGTACTAACCCCCTTAATGATATTCTGTATTTAATCCTTTGGACATATTAATGACGCATTTTGACAGTTCAATTTTGGCTGTCATTACAAAATATTATGCAGGTTTAGGAAGGATTTTTTTTTTTCTTTGTGGGAGTTACAAGTGTAAAGAGTATCTCAATTAACCTCTCGTCTCACGTCGTATATGCCCTTCCTAATCTGAATAAAATTCCCCAAATAATAGCCAGCAAACAGACAAGAAATTCGTCACGAGATCTTCTAAAGGTTAAGGGGGGGGTGACCTGCTTTTTTCTTCTCCTTTTCTCTCTTTCTCTGGCTTGTATTCATTCGGCCCCATTCAGCCAACTGTGGTTAAGACGTTATATTCCCCCATCCAGGTGTCAATTTCTTCCTGGCGATGTGATAACGAACAAACATTGTATGAAGAAATCCGGCTTTGGGCCGGAGAAATTCTTTCTATCAAAAAATTTACAAATTTAAACCTGCCGCTAATGTTTTTTAGTTTTTTTAAATATGCTGGGCTCGCTACCGGGTCACCAGGAAAAAATCGACACCTGGCTGGGGAATACAACGTCTTTAAACCGGTAGGCTGAATGGGGCCGTATGGATACAACCCAGAGAGAGAAACATACAATACAAAACAACGAGGTGGAAAAGCCCCCTTAACCCACATCTGTACCGGTGCATGTCCTTTTCGCATATTCTGGCAACTATTAGACGATTTTGTATTCAGCTTTGGAAGAGATCTGTGGTAGCTAACACGGATGAAGTTAAATATTATTGTACTCCTCTTAATGGTTAGAGGTCCTTCCTAAGCTTCATCCAATAGCATTACCATAATATAAACGTAAAGGACGTCTCCGGTACTGATGGGGTTAATCTCTTTTTGTTCTACCAGTGACAAGAATTAGCAATTTGTCACCAGAACAAAATACAAAAAATTCAGGAAAAAAATCGCCCCGTGTGAATTGACCACAGGTTGCGAGTTTCAGGCTATCAGGAAGTTCGTCCCTGTAAATATCGCTATTAAGGCACAAATACAGTAATTATGTAGGTTTCTTCGAGGGATAAATAGTATGTCGAATTTGGTCTCATGTTATTTATATATGTACTAAAACCGTCATTATTTGCTGGCTATTCTGCTAAATATCGATGTCTACAGCTCCACCTTCCTTATAGAATGAAACTCGCAAGTCAATCTATTCAACTGTCGTAGAATGAATCCGGTGGTCAGCATCAAGCGCATTTCCCGGCAATTTTAAACGAGCATTTTGTGTTATCCTACCATTGGAATCGGCAACTATCCTGATGTTATATTTATGGTAGGGGGAACGTCGGTTTTTCTACCCCCCCCCCCCTCACATCCCCTTCTCCCTCATGCTTAGACCCTTTAGTTTCGCAGATTTTAAGTAGGTTTGAGTCCATTAGTTTGGCGATTTTTAAGACCCTTTTGCCCTATTTCTTGTTTTCAATATTATGACTGTTTCGTGTCATTTAAGCTGTCGATTGTTTTCCCTTGCGAGCTATAACGAGGCCTTTAATTAAGGAGGGATTTTCTACCGAAAAATGTACACATATATCTACAAGTGGGGATCCTTGGCGGGATAGTGTTTTGTTTTAATTTTTGATGGAGGGTCTAAGATGATGAAACTAAATAATATAGGCCTACATTACTGTACATGGAAAAATCGACCAAGAAATAAAACCCTCCCCCTTTCAAGTGGCTGAATTATGACAACAACTTAATTTTCAAGACTGCAAATGCCTGAAAAAAAAAAAGAAGGAAAATGCGTTCTTGTGGACATGTCCTACTGAGGGACAAATAAAGTAGATTCCGTCCCACCCTCAAATTGGTTAGACAAATAAGGCCTGTCAACTTTTCCATACTAGTGCCTCTTTCTCCTTTATATTTTGAAGTCCCCCCCTCTTTAATTTTCCAATCAGTGGTTTCTTGGCATTAGATGTTATTTATTTTATAATATATGAATACGACAACCTACGGCGGTTTTGTAACACGCGCCTCTTGTTTCTGCTCAACACTTTACCCCGGGCAAATTGATACTCTGGCATATTCAAAAATTTAAGTTATGTCAACCAATTCATCCCACCTAGGCATAATTTACCTTGCAGTCTAGTTTCCGATTTCCTTGTGAAAGAGCCTTAAAATATTAAACGAAGAAACACTTGGCTCTTCAAAAAATTGCCGGGTAAAAACCGCCTCGCTGTGTGGACACTTTCTATTAGTCACAGCCTTGGTGACATAAAATGTTGATAACGTGGCTTTGAAAAATATTTTGTATTTCAGAACCGTCTATCCAGTGTTCGTTCTTCCCCCCGCCCTCTCGGCAGGTTGATGGCAGTACC